>CM026426.1:51942477-52542477 GCA_014871385.1 Ceratodon purpureus | reverse complement strand
ATGCAGTCAAAGTGTCACGTTTCAACGAGCCGTTACCGAAGTGGAAAATAATGCACCGATTCCTAGAACGACCATGAAGATAAAGCAGGCGTAGCATAGAACGCCAGTCCATTTGATGGGAGTCCACCGGGATATGTTGCCGGACATCCGAATTTGATATGCGTCGGACCCGAACTCAGGTCGGAACTTGGCCGTCGAAGGTACAATGTCGGGATAGTGGCCGAACCAGGGTCCGACCACGAGGAGTGCAGTAGAATGTGGCGGACTTCGTCGGAGCCGACAGCAATCGGATGGCGGATAAGCGCCTTGAGGGATGCCGGAATGCGGACGAGATCACGAAGACCCGTCGGACGACGGGGCATCGATCCGGCGGAAAGCGGATGTCGGATCGGACATCGGACTGGGTATCGGATCGTACAGGGTGGCGCGGACGAAGCGGACTGGTACTGGGGCCCACCAGTATCAGACCACCTTTATCGCAGACGTGGACATCGGCTGTCCGAGGTGTCGCCGGGGCGGAAATGTAAAAGTGAAAATGTTGCCGTAAATATTTGGGCCGTCGCGATAAAGACCGAATGGGACGTCCGGTCGTGACTGTACACCGTCGTAACGTCCCGACATTATGACGCAAGAGGGGCACGTCGCGACGGAATAGAAAACCCTGACTAGAATTCCTGCCCCATAGGACAAATCGAACAGGACAAAAGTGCGTCGGGTTGGACAATTTACCAATGAGATGACTCTGTCGTCCAAAGCATCTTGCATATGACACGGTTGTTGCAATGGCCTAAGTCATATATGATGTGAATATGTAGTCGACAGAGTCGCAAAGGATACACTTGCTTAGCCCAGCATCCACATTAGATGGACATATTGAGCAGAAGTAAAATGTCTAGACCTATGTTGGGAATCTTCATATGTGAGCGATCTAGGCTTTACACATGGCCACATTTTAGAGTGCAATCCTATTTTCTTTGGTATTTCCATTTATAAATACATCAAAATAAATAGATAAATAAATTCCTTTGATAGCTACAATTCTATTGTCCAGAAATGTTGATTTCATTGGAAATTCCACATTTGTATTGCAAAATAGTGTAGCCCTAATACAGCAGTAATTTCTTGCTATATTACTGTATATGAAATTGTTCATAAAAAAATAAGATAAAGAATAATAATTATTATAATAAAATAAAAACAAATATAAAATGAAATAATCTAAAAATAAAAGTGCACAAAAAAATCCTTTCATATACAAAGCATGAACATGAAGAATACATGGTCTTCCACTTGGAATTGTCGTTCAAACCGTATACGGAAGTTATCATTCAAGTTCTCCTAATCACATGACACTTGGCTCATTCAGTTCTAAGAAAATCAGTGATGTGCAGCTTATCGTCGCTGTATCGAACAACACCCAAAAAAATTGTTGAATTGCCTACCTTCAAAGTCTTCATCTTCATCTGTAAAAATACTTGCGTCGTGATGGCTATAGTCTAACAGTGCACAAACTGATTTAGAAAAATTTACATCTGAGAGGAATTAACATGCAATCAACAGTAAAGCTCGACTAAAACTACCAAAAACTACTTGCCTACTCCTAAAACATGCAAGAGAGAAAAGCACTTCAGAATGCCAATCTCAACGACTCGAACTTGTCATGTAGACATAAGTCACCACAAATCACAAAAAAAACACTAAAACACGCTCATAAACGAGCAAGCCGTGACCACATTGCAACGCTCTAGGAAGAGAAACCACTCAAACGCAACCACCAAGTCAAAACTTGACGGAAAAAACTCAAACTCCACCTTGATCGTCACCACACTCCTGCCCTTGCAAACCATATAACATCGAAACCATTGGCTGGATCACGCAAAATGCAAACCTATCACCCAAACCCCCAAGCAGACACACAGACTCTCCATCAACAAACACTCACTCACTTGCTCTACCCCCAGCATCCGAAACCCCGCACACGCAATCAACCATCAACTAGTTACTTCAATTGATTAGGGGAGATAGGGCAACGAGCTCAAGTTGAAGCGCACCTCAAAGTGCGGCACGTTGCGCTGGAGGTGCAGCAGGTTGCGTCTCCTTGATGCACCTTTTGAGTCCCATGTGCGTCGCCGATCCCCCATCACAATAACCCTAACCTCATCACTCTCTACACCAATTCTAGATTCCCCACTACCGAATCAACAAATATGTGTTTGATGCTGTCTTCTTTAGGACCCCAGACGGCTTTCGGCTCACAATTAGAGAGCGATTCCCCCGTCCCCTGCATCCAGAAACGTCAACATATGTCTAAACTTGGTGGACTTGCTGTTGGTTTTAGGTTCCATTGTTGGTTTTCAGTGCGTAATTATAATACTGTCACCCCATCATGAAGCCGTTATTACATGCAAAGCCGTTACTTTTCATAATTGTCCTAGAGTTTAGGAGATCGGTGTAGGGGTGCCATAGATGTTGGTGGTATTGGGGGCAGTGACAAATTCTGACCTGGGTGTTATGGGGACGTCGATCGAGTTGCTGGTGAGGGCTGGAAAGAAGGGATGCTATAAATAAGAGCACAATGTGTCTGGAGTCAGGACATTATCCAAAGGCGGTTCTTATTCAGAGGTGGATCTGGTCTGAGCGTAATTTATGGGGGTGAAATCTAAGTAATTGGATGTGTATTTGGAACATGAAGATTGCATCTAGAGTGCCCTTACAAACATGACGATTGCGCAATACATAAAAAGCAAGCATCTACGCATAAGCATACTACAGGACTCAGTCATTATGCGCATAACTGTGTCATGTGAAAATACGTATTGCCAGCTCATCAAACCACTCTCCCAGTCATCGCTTGCATGATGTCTTTGAGTCGACGACCACCACAATCATCACCCGCAACCTGCCTCGTCGCGCCTCCAAGACCCTCGTAACCTCAGCCTTGCACAAGCTCCTGGGCACAAGAAACGTTCTCACCATCAGTTACAGCAACACCCAAGCTGACCCTAGCGACAGGCACAACGGTATTGCTTTTATCACTTGCCTCAATACGCGGGTTTACACCATGTGGTGTCGCTGCAAAGCTGTGGAGTTCCTGGGCCACTACATTGACTTCAAACCGCATTACCAAAGCATAGACGGCACCGCACCATCCCAAGCGGCCCGCATGCTCGACATCCTCTCCACGAGACAACTTATGGCGGATGCTATCACCGCAATCTCAAACTCAACCACCCAGCAACCGGCACTGACTGAGGCAACCTTCACGGCTGCCATCAATAAAGTCGAACAACAGCTAGACCAGCGACTCACTGCCCTCGGAGAGAACATCAATGGCCACACATCTATACAAGTCCAAACAGCGTCCACAACAATTATCGCCCACACGGCAGCTGTACAGCACCACATCAACCGACTCTCTACCGCCTTCAAAGAATTGTATGCTCGCGTTGTAGGACTTACCTCCGCAATTGATACCAATTTGGAAAATTTATGGCATTATGCCGGCCTTCAACACCTCCACCCCCTTGCGCATGACTCCTCCGACTTCCTCCGCTCCTTAGCTGCCACCCCCCCTTCCTCATGATTAGTCCCCCCCTCCCGCATAGCACTTCGCAGAGTGCCTCTGCCCGCACCCGCTTCTTTGTTAAACCCTAGTTTGCATTTTGTCATAACACTCCGATCATGTTTCCCTGAAATCCCCCGCAATAAAATCTGCTTTCTGTCTTCATTTTGGCCCCCACCACTCCTCTCCCTCCCCATCCCGTGTCCACTAAACCCATCTCGCTACTGCTTCCCGCCCCTCCCATTCTCCCACAATTCCCCCCCTCAACACAGATTCCTCCCTCGCCCACAATTCTACACTCACCTCACCCTCGCCCCACTCTCCCCCAAGCCCTTATATCCCCTCAATCCCCATCTTCACCCTTCCACACTCGCCTCACTCCATCCCCCAACCCCCGACAATCACCCCCTGCCATCAACCACCTCCCCCAGACCCCCAAGCTCCCTCAGCGTGACACACCTTGCCCGGCTCATACCCGGCTACCTAATACCCGGCCACCACCTACCCTTCCTTCCAATACCCGGACCCTTTGACACCCGGGCCACCAAACCTGGTACACTTCCCCACCAATCACCAGTGCCAAAGCCCACTGTAGGTCGGTGCAGCTGTGCAATGGGGCCCCCTGACAATTCTCTCAATGCACTTCCTTTTCATTTCTGCTCTTTGGGCCCAGCAGCACTTCGCAGAAAGTTTGTGAAGTCTCCTGATGTGCCACTCCTTCACGTCAACCTTGGTTTCTTCAACCGCGTTGATATGGCGAATGCCGCCCTTGTTCACAGGTGAAGGTAAAGGGGAATCAACTTCCTGGGCAGGAGATTGGGTACCCTCTACCTCGGTGTCGTGTTCGGAGTCGTCTTCCACAACAACGGGCATCTGCATAGGGCGAGCCCTGACGGCACGTCTTGGGCCTCTTGGGCGTGAGAAGTTTGTCTTGTCCGGGCGATGAGACTCCTCGTCAGCTCCGATGGGGACGTCGGCTTTTCGCTTCTGTGAACCGAAGACTTCCGCTCCAGGCATGATAGGCTGACGGGTGCAGAACTCATCCGCTCCTGGCATATCGAGCATGGGGTCTTCGAGCAGTGTAGGATTTCCCCATCTCTTCGCGTTGCGTTCCGCCATTCGGAGCCTGAAATCCTTCTTCGATGGTCCAGTTCTGCCGACGTCACCTTTGAGGAACTGGTAGTAGTTAACAACCTGTAGAAATGCTCGAACGAAATCGTCGACGGTAGCAACGTACAGGTCGTTCCCGTTGTTTCCTGAAGCTTGGAGCCACTTGTTATGAATTGTTTCGGCGAGGTTACAGGTCGGCATCTCTGTGAGTTCTTCTTTTGTGAATTGCTGCAGTGTAGACAGTAGGTGACGTTAGATTCACCGATTAGAGTTTTGTAGGTTAGGGCTAGGAAACCAGTATCAAAAACATCAAAATGGAGTGCAGAAATCATACCGTGGTCATGAATCCCCCCCACTGGCGGAAGCGGTGGTGCCAGAATGACAGCCACTAATCGAGTTTGATGAGCCCGCTCTCGCCAACGACCCCGGTGGATGCCCACCATGCTCGCAACGCGTGGTACAGAGTTTCCGCCTCAGCCATGCTGGTCGCATTCTTGTACTAAGTACACATCTTTTTGTGCTGTTCCCAGAGTTCTTCGGGGAAGTGCTTCTGCGTATACGCTACCATGTTCTGAGTCCAGTGGAACAAGCACGACCTCTCTCGGTCCTCCATTGGGTCCTCTTTGTTGCCATTGCTGTAAAGGATTCGCACTGCATTCCAATTCGCTTGTGCGTTATCCGCCATGAACCCCTTGAAGTTCGGCGCTGCAACGCCATTGATCTCCATGACCAGGTTCAGGTTTTTCCAGAAGACGTGCTGGGCCTCCGTGTCCTCGGACTGCATGTCGCAAGTGGCGATTGTCATCACGCGACAGTAGGTGGCATCGTACACATGGCACGCCATCGTCGACCAATCTTTGACGCGTTTTACATGGTCGAACATTATCCATGCGTTCTCGAAGTCTCCACCAGCTTGCATTCGGCTGACCAAGTCGACCCCACTTCCCGGCCCGACCTCCGATATCTTGAAGACAATGACTTTGTCACGCATAGATCCCTGACCAGGAAACCTATTCTCTTGGACATACGCCAAGAGACTCTTTCCACGGAGCTTGGTGATACCGTCCATGACTCCGTACCTTCTGTATCTTTTGAATGTCGCGACTTTGTTGCGGATGTTTGGTGACGCCATATCTTTGCATCGATCCAGAACAAGAACCAGCTCCTCCATTGTCAGCTTCCTCGGTGGTGCATCCTCGGGCTGTAGGAGGTAGCTCTTGATGAGGAGTTTGCTCGCCTCCAAGACAACGACGCTCTTCGTTGCTTTGTTGTTCATCTCTACCTGCTCTTCTATTAAGCTACTAATCTCTGCTTTAGAGTCTCTGTAGTCTCCAAGTTTCATTGGATGATCATGTGTTCCTATGTGAATACAAGCTCTAGTCTGATTCACTTTGCCCACTACGTAATAAATCTTAGCCTCGCATGTAGCTACACATGATGGAGGTTCTTTACATACCTTGCGCACTAGCGTGGAGTCAGATGGAGGAGGCTGATCCATGAGAAAAGCTTGCAGGGTACACCCTTCAAACTCAGTCTCGTTAACCTCGAAGATCTTGGGAACACGCTTCAGGAAGTCACACTCCTCATTGGTGCAGCGCAGCCATCCGACGCAGTTGGAACTTCGAAAAGATAGTCCGAAGTCGTTTTTGATGTTTGTTGTGATGGTCTTGGTCCACAAGTGTCCGTCGTATCGTTTGTCCATTCCCTGCATTGACTTGGCGGCGAGCTTAGAGGATCCTGCAGCAGCTGGGGGCAACTCAAAAAGAACCGGACCATCAAACTTCGCAGGCAAGTACTCAACTCTCTCGTGTCTAATAGTGGAATAGTCTATCTTCTTCAGAATGTTTTTGCACCCACGCGCCTTTCCAAGCTGTTGAAGGAGAGGGACAATGCTAACTGTGACTTGGGACAATGGAGGAGAGACATTGGAAGGAGGAGCATCTGCGTGGACCTTAGCCACCAACTTGACGGGACTGACTTCGTCATCACAGGAGAGAGAAATGACTGTCGGAGGAGGAGGTTTCTCTACATCTGAAGTCTCAGTACCAGGCTCGACTTTGACCTTGACATCACGAGGTAAGGGAGTCTGAATTGTGCAAGTAGAAGAGCGACGGGGGGTGAGGATCTCAGTGGATGCAGCCATCAGAGAATCAGTAAGACCATAGACTCTATAGGATCCAAGAAGGAGTCTCCACTGCAACATATTGTTTTCATCTCTCACTGAAGGTTGCCCGAGGGTGTGGGTAACCTCCGCAGTAACGTCATCAAAGATCTCCTCCTCTACACTGATGGAGTCCTCACGGAAATGGAATCTGAGACTAAGGCGAAGAGAGGAAACTGTAGCTAGACCATCGTCATCTACGCAAAACCTAAGAGGGATGCCCATGCCTTGGGCATACAGACCGACCATCCCCATGATCGCAGGCAAATCACAAGTTCTAGTGGAAGAAGGGAGAAGAGTGAATGTACTAGCCAAGCGGTATCGCGAGAGCAATGTGAGAGGAATGATGCATCGCTGTTGATCATTTTATTCAGGTTGGAATGTCCATGCCGACGTCTAGGTAATGATTCATTTTGTTACGTAACGAATGTATGATTTCAGAGAGACGGCGCGAACTAATTAGAATGGCAGTTCCTGCAAGTCTAAGAATATGAGGGCAGATTTTTATAACTCTACTTTAATAATTTGAATCGTGGAGCAGATTCTATTTGTTATGATGTATTATAAGATTAGGGTGCGCCGTCTTTTGAATTCTACATTTAAAGCAATGAATATAAAAAGGAGCATGCATGGAAGTGCTTAAATCAAATCTTTTTAATTTATAGTGTGCTTGGATTTATTCTTTATATTTAAAGGTTGAACTTTTCAAATTTTACTTCACAATAGAATTGTTATTCATACTCTTAAAATAAAGTAGGTACAGTATATGTTACTAGTTAAGATGCTATATCTACTTAGGGTTGTATCCAAATAGTTGCAGCTTAAATGTATTTAAGCTGGGAGGAAGTTCTGCAGAGAGCCTTTATGTGAGAGAGTCCGTCCTTTGATTAGACGCATGAAGCAGAGTGCAGGGCCATATCCCTCTACTTATGTCACTCCGAAACCAAGAAGAAAACCAAGTCGTATAGATTTTATGGATAGAAGAGGGAGGAAGAGGAGAGAGTCACGTAAGAAGGTAGTATTTAAGAGTGACCATTTGAGTGCTCCTGTGAAAAGGAGAGGAGCTGGTCTGACTGTAGCTTTGAAGTTCTGTAGCATTCGTAAACTCATTGTAGACTCTATAGTGGAGGAGGAAGAAGAGTTTTTAGAGAACACCGTCTTCGAAAATCACAAGCAGGAACAGGAGGTACTCTTAAGTGGAGTTGACCGTGAGGCCATGACGGAAGACTTAGTTTTCAATTGTAGTCAAAGAGTAGAGTCACCGCAGGCGTCTATCGAATTCAATGACTCTTTGACGGGGGAGCAAGATTCTCAATCAGATCAACGTTTCAACTCCGATAAGGTTAGTATTACTATGTCGTCCTGACTGCTGTATATTCTTTATATTAATTCAGTATATTAAAAAGAAGATGCTTTACTATTAACGCAATCTAACTTAGGCAAAATTCAAAAGGATCTACATGAACTCACAGAGGTCCCTCAGAATTCACGCATGTAATTTTAAAATATATCAAAAGGATAAGGGAAGTCGATGATGCTAGGAGAGACTCATGTTCTCAGAGGGGGTGCGACATTGAGGAGTTGCGTGTTATTGCAAGGCGAGCAAGGAGTGAGATTTTCAGAGCAGGGCTAGGGGGCGAGAGGCAATGGCAGCAAGAGTCGACCAGATGAGGGGAGGGCAAGAGGAGCAAGTCGCAGTAGAGGCCGCGGGGCAAGCGCATCTTGAGATGGCCGCGGACAAGCAGGGAGGTGGAGAGGATCAGCCCGAGCTGGTTGGGGATGAGAGTGAGGACCAGGCGAGGACGGACGGGGACGACGGAGAGGAAGACCTTGAAGATGGAGACCAGGTGCGAAGCCCTAAGCTTTTGAGCCGGTTGAGACATTCTGAGGTGTTTGCATGATGAGACGTTTGAATCTTGGGGTACTGACTTGAGGTGGTATGAGTTTTGTTGTACGGGTCGTTGAAGGTTGATTTTGTAATAATCATTGTTGATGTGGGTTTCGGGTTGGGAAGAAATGTTGTTTTGGGTCGTGGGTAGTGGATTGATGGGTTTTTGGGGTTGCGGTTTGAGGGTTTATGGTAGGGATTTGTGTTGGGAAGTTGGGTTTCGCACATTTGCTGCTGCTAGGTGTTGCTTTGATTGCCTGCTCGTTTGCTCTTGGGATTGCAAAGGCACTGCCTTGGGCCGAATTCGGGGAAAGGTTTCTTTTAAGATTTGAGTGTGTCGTGGTCGAACTTCAGTTGCTGACCATTTTGGATGGACTTGTCCGGATTCGCGGATAACCGGATCGCGTCACTCGAGCTGATATTCAACTTTGCGTGAGCAGAGCCCTCAGCGATGTTGGTACACCAGCCCGGCTCTCGTAGTTCTGTCCAGAGGTTTTAGGATGCGATCAGGATTTCTTGTTATCATTGCGAATGTCATCTCTGCTGTTGCTATTTGAGACTGCTCTACTTGTGGTTTTGCTTGGATTCTTTAAGGAGCTGGGTATGGCTTATTTGCTGCTGCTTGGGGCTGCTTGGAGAGCCTGCACGTTTGTGCTTAGGATTGCGGAGGCCCGGCCTTGGGCCGGAGATTCGTTTTTGGATTCGGTGTTCTGTAGCTTGGGTTCCATGATTTGTGATCGCACTTTTGTTTTGAGGATTTCATGGTTTGTAGTCTAGATTGAGTGTGATGAACTTGCCATCTTCAAGACTTGATTGAGAGAGTTTCTTATTTTTTGTGGATGCTTGCATTAGAGAATTCTAAGTTGTGGTCATGTAAACCGGTTCGACTCACTATAATGGGATCAGCAAGAGAGATCACAGGATTGGGGTTAACTTTGCATCTCGATTCTCCATGAACACATAATGCACTATTGGTGATGTTTGTATTGGTGATGTTTGCTCGCATTCTGATGCCTTGGGCTGCTCGGCTTGGGGCTTATTGATATTTATTTGTTTTTTTATTTTTTTTTCTAATTTTCTTTAGCTTTTAGAGGATTAAAGTTTTTAATTTTTTATTTTAAAAATGACCTTGCACCCTACTGTCTGTGACGACAGTAGGGGAGCAGGTTTTGAAATGTTCTTTGTATTGGTGATGTTTGCTCGCACTCTCATGCCTTGGGCTGCTCGGCTTGGGGCTCCATGATTGTTTTTTTATTTTTTATTTTTATTTTCCGGTTACCTTTTGCTTAAATTAAATAAATGTTTTGTCAATTTCTAATTTAAAAATGTACCTTCACCCTACTGTCTGTGACGACAGTAGGGGAGCGGGTTTAGAAATGTTCTTTGTATTGGTGATGTTTGCTCACATTCTGATGCCTTGAGCTGCTCGGCTTGGGGCTTCATGATTTTTTTTATTTTTTATTTTTTATTTTCTGATTTTCTTTAGCTTTAAGGGGAATTAAGTTTTCAATTTTTAGTTTTAAAAATGTACTTTCATCCTACTGTTTGTGACGACAGTAGGGGAGCGGGTTTTGAAATGTTCTTTGTATTGGTGATGTTTGCTCGCATTCTGCTACCTTGGGCTGCTCGGCTTGGGGCTTATTGATATTTATTTGTTTTATTTTTTTATTTTCTGATTTTCTTTAGCTATTTGAAGAATAAAGGTTTGAATTTTTTATTTTAAAAATGAGCTTGCACCCTTCTGTCTGTGATGACAGTAGGGGAGCGGGTTTTGAAATGCTCTTTGTATTAGTGATGTTTGCTCGCATTCTGCTGCCTTAGGTTGCTCGGCTTGGGGCTTCATGATTTCAGCATGTAGAGAGTATCGGGTTCGATTCTCCCAGGCCGGAGCTATTGCTAGAAAGCCGTAGCAATGATGGCCTCAATTTTTAAATCATCTTTCTTATTATGTATTAAATTGTTGGAGTGTCCTTGTTCTTTGACTTGAGCTTCTGGTTATATTTCTTGTAGATTTGTCTTAAACCTTTATTTTGAATGGAGGTTTGATGGCTGTTTATTCACATTTATTTGTCTTTAAAGTTGTTTTATCACTGATAGTCAATTTCTTTGTGTATGAATTAGGAGTCTTCTGAGGATAATATGGAGAGCCAACGTGAAGTCCCAACTCCAGCTGAGACTGAGGTACATTACTAGTTCTTCTAACTTGTCTCTTTTTTTTAATTTTTTGCTTACATCTCTTTTAAAGGTGGAAAATAACCCTCTCTTCATTTCTTCTACTCTAGGTATATTTAGATGCTCCTGAGATGTCCGCGACCTCCCCCATTTCAGTTATCAATGTTTCCGATCTCTCGGATTCATTTCATCAGCCTTATTGTACCTGTGATGTAGCCAACCCTGTAGTTGGAGATAGTGGACCTTTCGAGGGCCACTCTCCACAGTACATGCCTACTTCTCCCGTGTACATGCCTACCTCCCCAGTGTATGAGCCTACGTCCCCGGCCTACATGCCCACTTCCCCTCTAGAGGGCTCACGGCCTATGTCTCCATCTTCTCCTTCCTCGCCTATCAGAGTGAGAAGGCCATCCCATGTGGTGTTTGCTCTACCGGCAATTCTGTCGTGCCCGGTTCAGCAAACCAGGCGGTTTTGGAGGAGGCGCCGTCACTAGAACTGTAGACAGTCTAAGGAGTACTATAGTCAAGCATCACGTAGATAGTTCCCCCAAGCGCAGATGACGATTGACTTGTTACAAAAGAGATGACAGTATGAAGATATATTGTTACTTTCTTTTATATACTTGTCTTCTTTGCATGACTTCCTTTGATTATGATTCCTCTCTTAATTCGCACACCTCTTGGCGGGTTACTCAAGCACAAGATGTGTTGGCAAAACCATCTTGCCTGATTGACTTGAAGACTACTATGGAAGGGGAATTGCAACATCGAATTCAATACAAGGTGCACTCCAACGCCGTCATCAACAACCTCAGGATCAAACCATTGCACAAGTCTCGAATGCAGGTGCCCTTATGCAGGATGATTCCAATGGCCAAGGTTAGACCAGTGGGTGAAATGGGAGTACAACACTTGGAGCGGGAGTTTGTTAAGGGATATAGAGATGGGGACCGCGTCATGTACATCTCCATGTACAACACTGAAGAGCAAACGAAGAATGTGACGGTGGAGATCATGGCCACTTGGAGCCCTTTGTGGAGGGCCGCGAGTGATCGCTTTGATGATGAGATCTTTGGGGACGATGAGCTGATGCAGTTCTCGCACAAGATGTTTTTTGTCTGGGAGGGTAATCATCGCCTCTCCGCTTGGCTCCGGCATATCAACAAGCATCATGCGGACGACCCATCCTGGCACATCTCTGTGCATTGCATTGTCCTTGACCCCCGCGGCCATGTGGGCAATCTCCTGCACGCCATGCACGACATCAACTGGTACGTTCAAAGGTTTTGACTATTTGTTATCCATATTGAAGTCTTTTTCAATTATATTTTATTCTACTTACGTACTAATTTGATATTCAGGTCGACTGAGAATGACCACGTGAAGAGTAATCTCCCAGCAAAATTGTTTCGAATCCGCTCATTCGGAATGATGAAGCTGGAGGAGTTTAAAGACCTCCTGAGCCCTGACGAATTTGATGCTTGTTTGAAGAACAAGCCACCGAACCCGTCATGGTTCTTCTTGACAACTCGTGTTTTCATCGCATTTCTCTACCGAGTAAGTTTTACCTCCTCTCTATCTTTGCTCGTTTTGTCTCCCCTCATTCTTTGCAAGTTTTATTTCGTTCATTTATGAATTCTCTTAGAATTGGTTATGCTTCTACAGCGGGAAATTGCTGTGGCCTCAGATGAAGCAGCTAAAGCCTACATGGAGAAGACACCGGCGGATGAACAGACTGCATCTGCAATTTGGGATGTCATGAATGACGCGACTGAGAAAATGGTGGACCTCATTAAGAGGAAGGACTTCACTAAGCACTTGGCAATCGCAAATCCCAGAAACGGAGAGGACTTCCTAAATGAGGTGACACCTTCATCTAATTTCAGTTAGTATTTTGAATTGTTACAACATTATGCAATTATATTTTCTAATACTTCTCTACTCCTGGCAGATCAATTGGCATTACAGTCTAAACTCTAAACCTGAGATGTCCCTCGATAAGCTTCAGAAGATCTGTCCAGCGGCCGTTGAGCCCAAATACAAGGCTCGGTGGCTGAGGTGGTGGAACTCATCTCTGAGTTCCCGACTATCTTACAGATTTCCACCGCCCGAATTCAAGGATACTGAATTCGACCCTTGGTTGAACAGGGCTTCATTTTGGGCTGGGGTATGGTTTCGAAATATGCCTTACCAATTACAACATGCTTTCTAATTTCTTTTCTCATTGGTACTAATTTGAATTCTGTATTACAGTTGGAGGAAGCCGTCATCAACGAGGTCGAGGATTTATTCAAGGCGGAGAACATCGATATCGATTGGAGGGCATTTCCTGATGTCCAACAGCCGGGCGATTATGTCGAGAGTTCACGTATTATGTTGTGGGACAAGGCCTTCCCTACGTTCATTGGAAAGAAGGTTGAGTAGCCCTTCGACAAGAGGTCCAACTTCTCTAAATTCCCTGGAACCGCTGAAGTTGTCAAGCGGGTTATTTATCGGTATGTTGCCTAACTTTTTTGCATTTGCATATTATAATTCGCTATAGCTTTCTATGCTACTAACCTTCTAAATTTCTTCCCTTAGGTACTTCAAGCGAGAGCTTGTTTTGAAGGGGGCCATCACGGTCCAGCAGCTCCCCAACTATTTCCGTGCTTGGACGCATACAACCTCGGACCAGTGTATCTATTCTCCCCAGCAGTTGAAAAGGTACAAAGCTCCTCACTTGGAAGCTGGATGCTGGTATCTTGATTGCTCTCGTGGTTTTACTATTGACTCGGAGGTTGACGTCAAGACTTTACACGATGGCGGTGAGGTGGTGGTCGAAGACACAGTGGATGGTGCAGAAGATTTCAGAGGACAGCAAGATCAATCCTCTGCTCCTCCACCGTAGAAAGGGAGAGGCCGGCGACTTGAATCTCTGCGTTCTCTGTCAGAGGCATCAGAGCAAACCGGTGCGACGTCTTCCCAGCCAAAACTGAAGGAACCAGAGCCCTCTCTAGGTAATGTTGTTACAAAGCCTTCTTCAACTTCTTCGCCGGCTCCTTCCTCGATCAGTGCTTCCGAGGTCACCATAGGTCTCCTCGAGTAGAGGAAAATCAAGAAATTCACACAGACTACCTCTTCCGCTGGAACTCTCAATTCCTCTCAGCTTTATGTCATCAACTCCTCTGTGGGCTCGGTTCTATCCCGACACAAGGAACTTGAAGACATTGGTGGCGATCCCGAATGGAACAAGGCTCTAGACATCATTCGAATGGTATGATTCGTTGTTTCATTCTTTCCCTTGAATACTTATATTCTGTAAACCTTATATTTTCTAACTCTGATTTCTTGTTTACTCAAGTTTGGAGGAGGCCGCGAGAACCGAGTTTCTGATAGATGCAAAGAGGAGAATCACTTGGGATTCGACTTGATCATTGTCGACGTTCCTGAGAATCTTTCGGTCCCCACGATATCCAATCCCCCCTACGTCCCTCCGTCTTGGAACAAACGCGGCAAGGATTATTTGGAGGACCTCTTCGAATTTGCAAGACATTTCTTGCAGTTTGATGGTGCTCTCTGCATCATCCACAACAACGACCAACGTCTGGCTTCAAAGATTTCCAAAGTGGCTACTGCTGATGGCTTCGTGCAGCACCGAGACTGGGGGGGCTTCAATGCACTAGGCTTGGCTCACCCAACGATGCCCGGCTCCTTGGTATGTACATCATAAACTTTGCTTGTCTTTGCATTCTACTAAGTTTTCTTTTGAATTACACTCACATATTTTTGTTTCTCGCGGTCTCTTTGATTCTGGGTGCGCGTCTTCATTCGTGGTGGTCACCCCCCATCCAAGTTTTCTTTTCAAACGAAGAAATCCGATGTCGTTTACAACGACCCCCACATTACCGAGAGTGATGCCATTCTCAACTTCACCGATGCAGACTCGCAGCTCATGAATGGGGAGGTGCCGTGGAGAGGCCCGAGGGAGAAAGCCCCTGAGATGATGCAGGGCATCATAGAGGAGATGACCAAGCTCGGTGACATAGTCTTCGAGTGGTCGGCTGGAACAGGTAATCCTCCATTAACAGTTTCTGCATTTCCAATCCTCTGATTTTCTCCACAGGGGCTCACTACTTTTCTGTGCTACGTGTTTTCAGGTGCCTCCCTCAAGGCTTGCCAAAGTATTGGTTGTCATATTATAGCTTGTGAGGAGGACAAAGCCATATTCAGCGCCCTTCTCAAACCGTATATGGCTACGTCATCTGCCATGGGCCCTCCCAAACATCCTAGGCCGGCAACAGCAGACAAAGCGCCTCCAAAGAGACCAAGACCTGATAAGTGGTGTAAGTCTTCTATTCTTTGTTCGAATTATCCAAGCATTGCTTCTATTTGCTAACCTACGTACTCGATCTAACCACAATCGGTTTTCTATTGCAGAGTAGTTTCGGCAACACCGCTACGTGGGCCAACATCAGTGTCCACTCCATCGTGGCGTCTTCATTCCAGCCCGATTCATCCTTTTATACTTCCGGACTACGCAGAGGATTTAGCACAGGCGTTTCAATCTGGAGCCCTCACATATGTTCCTAGTCGGCCAACTACTTTTGATCCCAGGGCCCTTCTATTCGTGGATGAAGAGGCTGTAGAAGGAGATTCAGAGTCATCTAGTTCGGAAAGTGGAAGTAGCGATTGTAGCATGTTCTGAAATAGAAGGAGGCTTTGGTCTTTCATTGTTTTCATTTGATTTGATTTGATTTAATTGGAGTTCATTGCGTAATCCTTCGTCTACTCTACTGCAAACAACCTAAACTTGTTATGATTCTCATTTCCAATTCGTCTCCGTGTATGTAAAGGATGAAATGTCACAACTGTAATGCTCAAAATATAATATGAAGAATGAAATGTTACAAAATAAATGCTCAAAATTTATATTGCGCTGTAATTTATATTTTAATCATTCAAAATCCCACATTTCTATAGCCATGTTACCTATTCTTGGGAGAGATCCAGATACCATCTCTTGGAGAAATTTTCTCTCCTTCCGGCACATCCAAGACCTCATTCCCATTGGCAGATAGCAATGACCTCAACTGATCTAACTCAACGCAACTAAGATCTCCAAGGGACGCTGTCTCCAACCTCTCGTTGTTAATTGGATTTGCAAGTGTCCAAGAACTCCTAAAAACACTCCAGTTGATGTTGAACCGATTGACTTCGTATTCGTCCTTCGGACTCCAATGGCGACCCTCGTACGAAAAGGAAACCCACCTCGCCAGCCGAAGGCATGCGTATTCAGGACTGCTGTCAATCTCACGCCTCCAACTCTTTTACACAGCACGAGCGTTCTCGACGTCTTCAAACGTGATTACCGTCGGAGGAGTCCAACCCTGCGTTGCACTACTACCTATATGATCCCAGGGGTTAGGCCCATCCGCCATCCGCTTAAGCAAATCCTGTAAAACCGTTTCACAGGCAACGACCTCAAATGAATCGCCCATACCTTCAAACAACTCCCTAGCAAGTACACGCTTAAGTTCTACAGAAATGATTGAGCTTATACAACTTCAAGGACGTCTGCTAAGGCTTATATAGATTCTTGCTTGACACTTAAGCTAGGAATGCTCTTATCTAAAGACGGAGAATTCTTCGACGAAGACAAGCAGTCTGACTTGGTGTACATCTTGGTTTCTGCTACTCCAATATTGTACTCGAACTCTGAAATATTCCACGAACTTTTAAGACCATTTCTTTTAGTTGGTTCGAGTTCTCTTATTCCTAGAATCATCTATATTATTTAAAACCATGATGCTGGAATACTCGTATCTAGATCCAATAAGGGACCAAATCTAAAGGAATGTATTCGAACACCCCACTAGTCTTCACAGTAATAATCCTTCGGAGGATATACAGTCCAACTCTTGTCGATATCAAAACAGCAAGTTTTGCCATCCGATATGATCACTTCGGGCAGCTGAACAACTGGATTCTCATCGACGTTCGATGGCAAGGGATACGGGATTAGGGACAACTCCATAATACGGAGAAGCTCATTGGTACAAAGCACTGTCCAACGCCATTCACCTTCACCAACATGGAGGCTTCCGATGTGCCTAAACGGTGGCAGGTCCATGCCTCGTTCCCTCGCGCGCTCCACCTCCAGCAGCTAGGGCCGCAGCTCCTGATAACTCGCCGGTGCCTTTGGGGGCAAACCTACAGCCGCTCTCGTCCTCCTCGATCTCGCATTACACACCTTCGGCATTGCGCAACACACTAAATTGTTGTAGTCTTAAAACGTTCCACGCAAGCTTGCAGATTGACCCCCCCAAACTCCTACGCTACCTTCGCATACAGACTGTGTCACTATCCTAATACGCCACCTAGAAACAAGCTTAAGAAACCAAGAGTGACCTCCTTCTCTGGAACCCAACTTACCAAGTGTTGTTTCATGATGAAAATCTCCTACTTGTATCACTCAAATGAAGATGCTTCGCTGCCTACGAAGAGAGAGTAATCTTCGATGAAGACAAGGACTCTAACAAGGTATATCTTGGTTTCAGCAGTTAAGATATTATACACAAATTTTGAAATATTCCAGGAAGTTTTCAAACCTTGCCTCTTTTATGTTCTTTCAAATTTGTTTTTTTCCTTGTGCATTTACATAATCCTATGAAAGAATTATTTGTTTGATCTAAAACTTAACGCATGATCATTGTATCTTGCCTAAACCCATGACAAATCTAACAAAATATATGCATGACGTCATCATGACATCAGCCCTAATTTGTACCTTAGAGAACAAACGTAATAAATTCTTACTAGAGATAACCCTGATTTCCACGGTAATATACTCTTTTCCTAAAAAAAGTGTCAAAATCAAGCCTTAATTTAGTAATTTTCCACGGTTATAGGGTCTACTTTGCTTTTGAAAATTTTGATAATTGTCAATTCTGTGCTCTCTATTCTGTGCTCTCCGCTCTCCGCTCTACGCTCTCCGCTCACATACGAACTTTTCCCGCTTCAGGGTCATGATCTCCATGCTAAGAACCCCGACCTCGACCTTGCACCTCTCTATGTCCCCCATCAATGCATCCATTTGCTTCTCCTTGTTGTCAATCCAAAGCTGGGCATCTTCGGCAGCCTTGCTCGCATTGGCCATCTGATCACCACCTAGACGGGCCAGAGCATCCAATCGCTTCTTCTCTGCCGTGTTGCCAACGGCCGCGGCTATCTTGCTGGCAGCACGGTGGGCAGCAATCTTCTCATAGAACCGACCCTTCTCATCCTCCTTCTCGTGCATAAAGGTCTTCTGGTTCTTGATATCTCCAAGAAACAACTCCCTCTGAGCCTCCTTCTTCGTGAGGTCGGCCTGAAATCTCGTCTTCTTGGCCCTGGCCTGGTCAAGCTTCGCCTTCGGATCCGTGCTGGGTCGGTCTTCATCCTTGCTGCCAGCAAGTGAAGACTTGGGCAAGCTCTCCTCCTCAGTGATCAAGGGCGCCTTCGACTTGAGCTGGCTTCGAGTGCGACCCTGAGCTCCCTCTGCTGCAGACGCTCCCTTCCTGCTGCTCCCCGTAACAAGGACCCCGTGGCTAGGTCCAATGCCGACTCCCTCAATGGCCAGGGATGTGTTGCCAGCAGAGGGTCTGTCGTCGATGTGGCCAGCGAGCACGTCGATGAGGGCCTCGATCTGCTCTCTGAAGGCTGGGGGTGTGAGCTTGAGAGGGTTGCGGGCATCTTTCTTATCACGTGCCTTCTGCAAGGTCGCGGCTTTCTCTGCCCAGTTGACGTCTTCGCCCAGCTCGAAGGTCAGATGACAGCCTCGAAGGAAGGAGGTACCAAATGTCCCGTTGTCAGGGCCTTCACCTCCATACACCTTCGCATGCTCGAGTGTGTAAGCCTCGATAGCCTGCTTGTCAGTGCAGTCAGCAATGTAGTGGCGCCCTCCATGTCGTTCCGGCCAACTCTTAATGAACAAGGATTTCGTGCATACCTTGTCACTGCTCAGCTCGGTGTAGGATATCCCTTTCTTGCAGAGCCCAAGTGCACGGTGGAAGAAATCGACGTCGTAGTTTGCGCTCTTCCTACCAAGAAGAAAGGGCGCAATCACCACGGCCTTGTCCGCCACATCCTCCGGTAGAGCCTTCAGGTCGAAAGGGAGGTCCCACTACGTGAGAACACCGTCGTCCTTGCTGCCAGCAACCATGGCTGCAACACAACAAAGAGTTTTTAGTCACGCATCGTATCCACATTTAAAGCACTCTAACTTCTAAGTAAATGAAGTAGAAAATGGTCTCAGAAAATGCTTAGGCTCTTCGCTGACAGCAAGAACTGTGGCTCCCTCCTTAACCTTGGCTTCTTGCATATACTACATGGAATTTTTTGAATAGAAACACCTACACATTTGGACTCGCACGTCCTACACTATGCTCAGCAACGGGAGCAATAGGGGGGGTGGGGAGCGCTCCTCCCCCTCTTTACCACACGCGGAAATGGGCGCCGCGGTCATAGGGGATGACCAGCGCCCATTAAAATGCAGCCCCTCTACAATGTCCCATCACATTAAAAAAAAGTCGTCGGGAAAAAAAAAATAAAAATAAAAATAAAAATATATATATATATATATATATAAAAACCCAAATAACAAATGATGAGAGATAAGAGAATTCTCTGAAGTTGGGAGGAAAACAAAATAAAAATAAAAACCAAATGAAAATAAACACCAAAATGAAAATAAAACCTTACTCGGCAATTTTAAAAATACTTGGCTATTGGAAAAAAATAAGAGAAGTTGGGAAACTAACTAAATCTAAAAATGAAAAGGGAAATAAATAAACATAAAAACATAAATTAGTAAGTTAGTAACCAAAACAAGAAAAGGTTTAAAATAATAATCTGTGGGAAGAAAAAACAAATGGAGACATAATCAAAACCAAATGAAATTTAACCCTTATTTAGCGATTTCAAAAATACTTAAATGCGGGGGAATAAAAATCTAAACAGAATAAAACTTTAAATAATGAAGGATAAGAGAGCTGTCCAAAATCTATATGGAAAAAGAATTAAATGAAGATAAAAGTAATTGAAAAAAAAATGGAAAGGGAGAAAAAAGAAAAAAGAAAATATATCTCCAGAAAATGGGTAGAGAAAAAAAAAAAAAAAAAAAAAAGGAGGAAAAAATCCGAAATAAAAATAAAATAAAAAGAGATTAAAATCCAAAAAACAAATGATGAGAGATAAGAGAATTATCTGAAGTTGGAAGAAAAACCAAATGAAAATATAAAGCAATGCTGAAAATAAAAACCGAAATGAAAATAAAACCTTACTTAGCGATTTTAAAAATACTTGAGTACGAGTAAAAAATAAGAGAAGTTGGGAAACTAATTAAATTTAAAAATGAAAAGGGAAAAAAATGAATATAAAAAAAAAAATAAGGAACCAAAACAAGAAAAGGTCTAAAATAATGATTGGTGGGAAAATTAAATAAAATTGGGAGAAAGGAAATTATAAAATCCTAACAACTATTAATCATGTCTTATCTAATGTACAAGTACAATTCATTGTACAGTTTCTGTATCTAGGAAAAAATGGGGTAAAAAAAAGGGACAAAAAAGGAAAAGTAAATGATTAGGACCAAAACAAAGCAAACCCAAAAATAACAATTGTTAGGAAACATAACAAAAATTATTAATTAGTAGTTCTGAAGGGGACTTTCGATAACATCAAATGAGAAAAAAATGAAAATTGAAAAATAAAAAGGTGTATAAATCATTATTCATATTCGATAAATTGAAGAGTATGACTTGTATAACTTTATGAAATTCTTATAATCTATTCTACTATAACTCCTCCATAAAGTGTATTTGATTCTACTATTTCATTTTTAAATTTATTTTGGATATTTCTTATTTTTCCTAGTAAGTAATTTATTTTATTTTTAAATACTTCTACTTATATTTTATAATTTGGGTAAATTTAAAAACATGAAAAACTATAAAAAAAAATGTAGAAAATTGGGAAGAGTCCAAAAAATAATAGACTTTCTCTTTCATTTTTCGTGTGTCTTTGAAATAAAAATAAGTGATCTTCAATTTTTTATATTTAGAAAAGGAGATAAACATAGAATTAAAAAATATAAACTCATTAGAGGCCTCTAAAATATGTATGAAAAAAAATAATAAGTGTTAAACTTGTCTCCCCGACGCGGTCTTGTAGACAATATTCATTAATATAAATTAAATCAAACCAAATCAAATTAGAAAATTTTCATCTATTCTACTCTCCTCCAAACTTTCTTATGGAACACATTGTGAAGCATAAAATTTAAAAATTAAAAATAAGAAAATTCAATTAAGAAGTGATGCAACTTAATGGCACGCAGGGTCTCGTAAAAATCTCTAAGAAATATTAAATGTAAAAACTTATTAACTAAGATATATGATCAAAAATTATGGAAACTAAATCTGAAAGCAAGATTACTTTACAAGAGAACATGATTCAAAGGGGAAAATTTGGCTTTTTGTAATATTTATTTCTATAAACAACATCCATATTTTCTAAAATTTAAATATGATATTGCGAATGTGAGATCATGTAGTTTAAAAAATTCAAGTCTAATTTGCCTGAGTATGGACGATGTTTCCTTGACTATGTATTCGCACATCTCCTAAATTTTGAAAGTGAATTGCTTGAATTTTTTAACTTTTTAATATTTTTTTTTAATGAAAGTGTACATTTGAAGACAATTTAAGCGTTCATGTAACTACTTGCTTCACTATCCTATCTATAGAATACAGTATCTTTGAAAGGTATAACTTCTCTATAACATTACCCTTCTACAAAACATTGTATATCAAAAAAAACTCCGTGACTCTGAGCCCCCTAGTCGCTGTCAGCATGTGCAATGTCGACATCGGGGGCAATATCCTCCCCGGCACCCCTGTTGCCAGCATCCGCGATGTCCTCATCGTTGTTAGCAGCGTCCCTCTGTTCATCTTCCTCGCCCCCAGTGCCAACCATGTCCCCGTTGGCATTCCATTCCTGCTCTTCTTCCATCATCGAATCTCCTTCGTCCTCCACGACTTCTTCAGGAACATATGCTCGTCCAACACGCCTCCTCCTTGACCTCCACTCCTCGCAGGCGATGGCAGCGTTTGATTGTTGCCACCGCTCGCGTCTCCTAGACCCCTCAATGGCCCGTGCTCCGTCATCCGGGTCAGGTACAGCTCCCTGGATTTCCATTTTTTTCCTATATCGATGTTGTATGTTTCGGTACCAATGCTGGATTTGCTGGAGAATCGCACTAGTGCGGGCTTTCCCACCACCATGGGATGTATGTGCTTGATGTGCCACCTTCGCTTGGTGGTGTGATTTCTCCATGCCCTGGCAGCTCCAGACTCCAAGGCTTCCATACTGTTCCACAAACCAAGTGGAGTGCCGTACAATTACGTGCTGTCAACAAGAAGAAGGAAGTTAAAAGTCGGATACTTAGGTCAAGTAGACGGTTCACTGAAGAAACACCAAAAGCAACAACAGACAGAGCCGTGAGCATACCATATAATGGGTAACATGCTCCTCTCCAAAGGCCTTTAAGTATGCCTTTCCCCACTTGTGTATCTTCTGCTTGAATTGCATCCGTTGCTCTACTGTCAACACCAATCCTGTCAAATATGGTACGACATCTTCAAAGGCTTGCCACATCTGGTACTTTGCAATGCGGTCAGCCCCACTTCCGGCATTATTATTCTCAGCTTGACATAAATCCTTCCAGGCCTTATCATTGCCAGACCAAACGCTTGGCCTAAACAGCCTGCTGGCAACGGTACCACTCAAAGAGGGTTTTTGCGGCACGTTTCCGGTGTTGCCACTGAGCTTGGGGTCCCTCATAATTTCCACGTTTCCACCATGAGCCCCAATCGCGGACAACGACTTCTCCATCTGTTCAATTGCAGTAGCCCTCAGTCTCTGATTCTGTATGTTCCAAACATACATGATATGTATGTGCACTATCTTCTCCGTCAATCGAACCAAGGCATGCAATGTACAAATGTGTACTCTGGACAAAGAAATCGGCAGGATAGGCCTCCATCTAGTAGATGTTGTCATGTCACAAGGTTCCTCAGGTACGCTGCTGGAAAATAGCCCCCCCACCCAGTTTGCTTTACCACAGCTCTTGATGGTAGCGTTTGCCTGGCTTGCTCTCCCCACAGTGGGCTTTATCCTCTTCTGGTCGCAATATATGCAGTTGATTGCACACGACGGCCCTGACTGAAGCCCGTACATACACTTGATCGTCTTCATGTCCGCAGCAAGATGCCACTCCACCTGGAATTCTCCAACTTCATGGACCGTAAGTTTCTCGCCACTTGACTGTGCTTCATCACAGCCGGGATGTTCGACTTTCCAAATATCCACGAGAGAACATCGTAGGACTCCTTCTCGAACTGAAACGTGGCAACTGGCCAAATCTCCTACTCTGATTGTATTGAGAAGTACCTCCCGTGGTCCACCTGAATGTTAGTGTCCAGAGCCCGATTTATCAACATGATGCTAACACGTTCAAATTTCTTCTCGTTAATAATCTCTGCCTCATCCAGCTTGAGGACAAATATCAACGGAGCCCCTTCCAACTCTGCAAGAATATCCTCACGTGAGAATGTTTCTGTAATGCAATCGAATTAGCTTCCTTTGTTAAAGACACACAACGCAGTTGCTGGCACCAAACGGACATTCACTATTGTTGTCAACAAGAGAAGAAGAGGATGCATACCTGACTCCGTGATGCCATAAAAGATCACCATGCTCTGCTGGACCACCTCAAGGTCCGTGAATAGCGAGTTTTTTTCATCTAAGACCACCTCCTTTCGCTGCTCCTCGGATTTCTTGGTTTTCTTTGACACTGCTGGCAGCTCTATCCTTCCCTCAGCGTGGTAGTACTGGCCAATGAATTGTGGCAAGTTCGCATTTAGCTCCTGCCGAAGCCTTCTGACGTGGTACGAACTATGTAGTATGTTGGATTTGGCATCCTTGGTCAAATCCCGAACTGGAGCCTTTACGGCTTGGTAAATTGCACCATAACCTTTGAAGGACACCCCTGCTTGGTCGCAGGCAGCAAGAATATTACTCGGCCCTACCCTTTTTCCAATTGCCTTGAGGACGTTACTAGCAATCTTTCTCTTAACATGCTCCATAGATGGCTGAGTTGCGAGGGTGAGACCTTCATGCCTAGACAATATCTTTGCTAACGCAACAGCAGTTACTGTTTGGGAGGCTTTATCCCCATGAAGTCACTGCTTCTCATAGTTGACTTGGTTGTTGTCGTCGACAGCATCCACGAGATGAGGTTGCAAATGCGTCCTAACGAACTTCACTCTGCGTTTTGCCCACCCTGAACCATGATTCAACTCATGAATCCCCCTGAGCGGTCGAGCCCTACGTCGCATCCCCATAGGCGTGTCCTTCAAAGGGCTAGGCCCCTCCGGTAGGCGCTCACTTGCTTGCTGCCAGCGACGCACCTCGGTCTCCAAGCCCTGCACCGTCACCCTATGATTTCTCTCCATGCTGCTCATCTCGGTTCGAATAGTCTCCAATTCAACCCGCAATTGCATGCATGTATCCTCAATGTCCCTGTTATGGTCGAGCCTTTTTCTGCTGCCAGCAAGGTCGTCTCTCACCTTGCCGAGTTCTTCTTCTAAATGTCGGCACTGCATTTCCATCTCACTCCGTGTAGGTCCTCCTCCATCAATGAGACCCAATCTGCGTGCATATCCATACAGACCTTGCTCTCCATGACATATGAATTCCAGGCAATCTCGAAGAGCTCTGAATGGAGGTGGCCTCCATGTTCCTGGATCAAGCGGGTAAATGCTGCCATCGATCCACAAATCAATGTTTGTATCCCCGGCTGCCCTCCGTCCTGGAAATTTTGATGGGCAGGGTTGCTCAGATCTCAATGAACCTCTCCTAATAACTGGTGCATAGCGTGCATCAAGCAAAATTCCAACACGGTAGCTTGAAGGCTCCACCCCTGGTGCTGCCATCGAGAGTTCAGAATTCCGAAGTAGTGATTCAAGCTCTTAAGGCCCCGGATTGACCTGGAAGTATGTAGAAAATTGTTTTTAAGATTGCCATATACCCAAAACCGTAGAGTTCACAACAACCAAACCCTAAACCATAGCCACTCAAGGAAATTGCAGGATCAAATGAATAGCATGCAATGTACAAATGCATGACCCAAACTTGTCATAGAGAAATTGACACTTACACAGCCTCTTCAGTCCACGGCAGGAGGTGTTGCAAGAACACCCTTCGAATGCTTGCTGCTCGAATTTGTAACTGCTGCCAACGCGTATCTGCACAATCATGCTCACTGGTTTAGTTGTCACAATTTTCCTTGACTCTCTCGAATTTCACCTGCGAATTGGGTCGTTGGTCCTGGAACACCAAAATTCTACGCACCCAACTTCGATTCACCCCATTCCCAGGTAAAGAGACCAACCTACTGTCGACCGAGCACCATGGCTTCTTCCCGTTGTGGCAGCAAACTTCAAATCTTGAAACAGTTGACACCAATCTCCCGTCATCTCTCCTTCGAATCGGGCTTCAACTTCAATAAATGCGAGAAGGCGTGGTTCACCAAACAAGGCAGCCACCTCGGCGCCACTAGGCACACCGACCCCGCCCCGCAACCCCTTCCCGAGACCATTAAGTCGCCCTATTAACTCTGCGGGTAGCGATCCTGGCACCCGCTGCCAGTGACAGTGCCGCATTTGGGCAGGGAGTTCACCTAGAAAGGGCAGGCTTACACGGCCTTTTCATGACCCCATTTTGCACCTAATGTTTCATATCTCTTACGTTCGAAAGGAGTTCTTGCGCTTTCTCATCACATGGGTATGGGGATTATTGTGACAATACAAATGCAGGCAGCAACTACTCAAGATAAAGGAGGTCTTATTAGTGTCTAATTCAAAGCTACTGTCTGGCCATGTAGTTCTTGACATATTCTAATCCCTTCCATCTTTACGTTGTCTTCCGGATTAAGTACCTAGTGTCCTACTTCGCAAAGTTGGAGGTGCTCGATTTCTTCACCAGCATGTTCTCAAATACTCTAAACAGTTGCCTGTCTTTGATGTGCATCAGTTTGCAACCCAGCTTTGAAACAAAATGCACCTCAACCGTTTGTTCTCGTTGGCTGCAAAGATGGCCAAACCAAAGCAATTTTGATTTTCACGACCTGCTTGTCTTCCCTCCGCAACAACCACATTGGGAAAATACGGATGTAAAACATAGCATAGCTTGAAACATGCGCTTGATATTGCAGAGAGGCGCAACAAGATGAGGAGGATGTGGCAAATGCGCCTTGAAGTTGGACGTATGTTGTTGCCGTCTGTTGCTTTAGCCATAGCAGTTTGCCTTGAGTTTAGGTATGAACTGCCGGTGGAGGATGCAAGAGGTCCTTCACTACCTCTGGCTATAAAGTGTCAACCTCTCCCTGAACTCGTGGCCCTTCCTAGTTGACATTTGGACTAAAGTAGATATTCAGAAACAATTGGAGAGGGTCCGTAGTGGGAGACAACGTACGAATGAAGTTGGAAACAGAATTGAAAAGCGTGTTGGGAGAGCAAGGTCAAGGGAAGTTTGGATTCTGCAAGTCCATGCGTGGGGTAATATGGACTGATGATCTAGACATTGACAATGGCGGTGACTCAACGGGTCATGTAGCCCTCGCAGATCCAGGGATGACACTGATTGTAGGCTCCGCTTTGGCGGTTGCAGCCTGTACAACGCAGGTAGGAGTATCAGTTGCTGCAGAGAGACACACATCCGGTGTTGAGTCAATCGCAACGGGATCCACTACGTCTTTGTTGCTGTCGCGTGCTAGTGGGGGAGGTATCAAGGCGGTGTTTGCCAAGAGAATCGCCGGATCTACGCTGCGGACCAACATGGATTGCATTGAAGGTGGAACGCTGATTGGAAGAATGCTGCAGAAATCACCATTTAGGCACCGCATGAGTAGCTCCGTAACAAAATTCTGGTCGTCCAAGACCTGCTTTAAACTCTTCTTGTTGCTTGTGACGTAGGTTGATATTTTGGCGACAACCAATTTGAGGGCGTGATACGGCTTGAGTTTTGATAATGTGCGTTGGAGTGGGAGGACATCGTGCCATAGGATCGTACGTAATCTAGCGTCAGAGACTGTTAGACAAAGCGTAAATTGTTGAGATTAACTATTGGAGTATATGTAGAGCAAAGGACAGAATGCGAGAAATGTCTTTATGAGTTCATGGCGAGGTAAATGTACCATAGGATAGATGGAAGTGACTCATGGACATGTTGATGCGTTCACAGACGCCGTGGTTGCTGAAGTCAATTGAAGTGACTCGACACTCTCCGTATAGTTTATTGACAAGCTGCGCTACGTGTTGGGTGTGGCTCTAGATCCCGCGTCCTTTTCCATGGCTACACCCACCTGCGGCTATGTAGTTTTGGTAATCAAACAGAGATGTTCTGTACCTTGCAGTTGATGCATTCAAAACACACATGTGTATGAGACCTCGTTACATGTACTTGCTTAAAGTCTCACATAGGTTTCCAGGTCCTGGAAAACATCAATGGTGGCCAAACCCATTATAAAAAAAATAAAAATTGGAAATAAATGGAAGAAACAACATGTCCGAAGTGACTTCTTTTAGCAGCTTCGGAAAGGAGACCAGGAAATTAAAAAAAAAAAGTCCCATTCTATAATTTGACAATAAAATGGACAAAAATATTTGCAGGTGGTCGATGCACCGTTGAATGGAAGATGTTGATAAGAAAAGAAAGCGATTTGCCAAAAAACAAAAATTAAAATTTTAGAGACGGTTGGTGGTGGTGTCTTCTAGACCCTCGGGGACCCGACTGAGCTGCAGAGAGGACTCTTTTGGTCATGGCAAAAGAAGGCAAAAATGGGGCCAAAAGGGTAGATAATCCTAGACCAAGCAAGTGTATCATAGGAGGTATCACACCCATCAAATTATCATCATCAATGGTATGGAAGAGAGGGTGATATGCAGACCAGCTTAAGGTAGAGGGTTGTATTCCCGAGCGGGTTGCAATCCCGACCCCTACTGATTGGGGAAGGGGTGTGAGGAACCAACCAGCCTTACTTGAGAAAGTGACCAAGAGGGTTCTAATTACGTCCACACTTGGGAAAACTGAAAGTTTATGATTGGTTCTCATTGGTGCCAAAGCGTTCTATTTTCAGAGTCCAACCGCTCATGAATGTAGGACTCTAGTGAATGGTCAATGGTCACTCTATGCCTTCAGACTCAAAAATTCATAGAAAATTGTAGAAATACTCAAAAATTTAAATTTTTTGGGGGATGCCTTTGCAATAGCTTTGCGGAGCATCCAAAAATATAAAAAAAAAATCTTTCACAAGTCTAAGTATGCAAATCTGAAAATCAGTCAGGAATAGAACCCTCTACCTTACTTACGTTCTGGTTTGGTGTGTCCAATGGAGCAGCGCTGCTATTGCTGCTGATGTGCATTTCCCTCTTGCATGCATTTCTGTCATCTACGCAGACTCCTTGTTCCATGACGTGCTGGCCCAGTATTTTGACCATAGTTTAAATGCTTCATCACGACATTTGGGGTGTTGTAGGCCCTTATCTATGAAGTAAGCTTTCTAGATTTTTCAATCTGTCCTCACAGCTCTCTGTAAGAACTACCCTATGTACTTGATAGAAAGCTGATTCAAATATACAAATTTGGAACTAAATTTTCTAGCAATAAGTTCTATCTAAGTAATCTAGTACTCTGATTTAGCCTTGTATGCCCTAATCTTGTGATTAAATGTCGGGGGCGCAGAAGGATGTGCGGCATGATTCCATAGAGTTTTCAGACCTAGAACTTCACCTGCAGGAGAAACCGGATTTGGATGACGAGTTCACATTGTTTTGCGTGTGCATTCCTTGTCTTCCGCTCGTACGGCTTCCTGTATGAGAGTGCGGTGGTGGCGGGCTTGCTGTTTGCAATGACCCGACGATGTGAACAAGAGGTGACGGGAGAAACCTCGGGATCAATCACCTTAGTGGGGGGGGGGGGGGGGGGGCGCAATGTATAAGGATGTCCTTTTAAACTCAATAAGGGCTGGAGAGCTAGTGCACCATGCGACTTTGACATAGAGACATGCAAAGTCTACAAACCGTCAGCTTGGGTGGAGGTAAGTGCCTGCGGGGGTGGCCGGCTAGGTCCAAATTTGAATGCCCATGGGGAACCTTGTCTTGGAGCTGCTAATCGTCACGTTAGTCATTTATTTTGTGCCAAAAGGGAGAGAGGAACTCTGGCCCTTTGGGCCACCATGAGTAAAGGGTTCGTTGGGGTAGTTTTACAAATAAAGTCATCAGGACCAGGCTAAGGCGGGCTACCCTTGATGCCTTTTTTTGAAGGTGAATCCTATAGATACACATGAAGATTACTGATGAACTAGAAAGAAGGGAAGGTGGAGATGGGTGGATGGGATGGATAAGGATGAGAGGGGCACAATGGAAATGTATAGATTTGTGGATATATATTGATGTGTGTAGATGTATATATATGTAATATATTTACATATACTATATATATGAGGCTAGTCTGGAAGTGTACATAATGGTTGTTTGTTTTCGATATGCCTTTTGGTAAGGATGATATGTTTTATGGCATTGATGTGGATTGCCTTGAGGGCTTAGTTGATTAGGGCCTCGTGGACTTTGAGATGGGGGTGGTTGGTGAGAGTGGATTTGCTATTGGCATGGATAGCGCCACGGGCGCATGTTGTAAAGACTTATAGAAGTGCAACTGTCTAGCCCTGGTTGGTTATATCTTGGATGAGGAGGGCATTATTGGTGGTTTTGTAGGTAATACTTTCAGGGGGGGAATCTATCGAGGCAGTAAGTAAATTCAATGAATTGTATTGTAAGGTGGGGATGTCGTTTGGTTGGAGGGGGGGGGGGGGAAGGGGAGACGAGGGCATCAAGAGGGTGATTTAAGACTAGTAGTATGTAAGGGCAAGACGAGTGTTACAGTGGCACGGTGGTGTTAGATAGGGGTGAGGTAGAAGCCACGGTGGAACGGTATTTTCGGATGTGGGGTCTTGATTCTTACCATCATTAATAAGGTTGTAGTATCAACATTTTGTGTTAAACATAAACATTTAATGGAGTTCCTAAATGGCAGTGTTATGTCATTTGATACGGATTTTGTGGATGTTGTGTTTTGGGCAAGCTAATAGAAGATGGGGCCAAATATCAATAGATTGGGCATGGCATTGCCCATGCATTGCCCATATATTGACCATAACGGAATTTAAAGAGTTGAGAAATTTTAGAGTCAGAGATTTCTAGGGTGTCCCAGAAATGGTTGGAATAGGCATGATCTATGGCGTTGTTGATCCATTTGTCAATGTATGTATTGTGGGTGGCGGTGTTTTTTGTTGGATAAGCACTTTTTCTTGAAGGTATTTTTGGAAGTTGCATATGGGGTCTTTAAATGGATGGCCTTCTTGTTTAGGTATGCCCTAGTGTAGCCAGAAAGGAGCACTTTGGCCAAGGTGGTATTTTTTGTCATTTTAAGGCAATGGTAGGTTGTATCGATTTTAGCTAGGTTGCCAGCTTGCTCATTACTCGTGATATTCATGTATGCCCGAACTTAATGAAGGAATGTAGATGTATGATTTTGTTGTAGTAGGGAGAGGAGGCTTGGAGGAGTAGTTTGTTGGGATGGTTGTTTTGTAGGGAAGGTTGTATGATTTGGGTACTTATCGAGTGTAGGGAGTTGAGACTCTCTGTAAATATGTGGATGGGTTTTGTTTGATGGATGGTGAGAGCAAAGGTATATCAGATTGTTGTGAGTTCAGCACGGATGATGTTTTGTAGGCCACGGAGTTGGTATATGTTATTGATGTTGCGGGCAGTTATATGTATGCGATAACGTGCAATGTCCTTGCCACCTTCGTTGTCATATGGGATAAAAGCACCATCCATGAAGTAACTATCGAGGAGGAATTTACTAGGCATGGTAGGATTGAAGAGAAGGCATGGTGGAATTGGAAGGGTGGATGAATGGAAGGACGATGTAGTCAGGGGCATTGGTCCAAGTAGAGATTGGGTTGATTAGGGTTGGGGAATTGGTGATTTGGGGGTTGCGGGAGGGTGGAGGTTGGTCAAGGTTTTGGAGTGTGGTTAGTCCATTCCTAAGGTGAATTAAGAAAAATGTTGTATGGAAACGAGGAAGAGATGCGGTGGATTTAGAGTATGTGGAAGACGGAAGGTTTGTTGGAGGTTGATAGAGGTGTAGTAGGATGTTTGGGTAGGAGAGGTGTTTCATAGGTAAGGGAATTGGTAAAGAGGTAGGCTAAGACATGTGTGTCGTTGTATTGGTGTGATAGTGAGGTGTTGTTTGTGTACCATTGGAAGTCTTGGATAAGAAGGATGTTGTAGTGGTTAGAATCTTCATAGGCTACAACACATGCCTAATGGAGGGCTTGTGTGGCTAACTCGGGAGTATGGGGGTGGGCCAATCCAATAGTTTGCCATTTCTGATTGAAGGCGAGGCCTGAGGATCCGACGATTTGATCTTGGAAGTCTGGAGAGTTGTAGTGGGAGATTTGGAGAAGGCAGGTGATAGGTAAGGAGAAGTATGAATGGGTTATACCAAAAGTGGAGATGAAGTAGCTGAGGAATTTTGAGTGGAGTGGTATTGTCTCTTTTTATGTGATTCGTCTCAAGGATTGTACTTGGTGTATTGTTGGTATAAGTGAACAACCTCAGATTCAAAATCTTGGGGGAGTGCGAGGATATTGGGGAGTTGTTTGTTTTGAAAATCTTGGTATTACAACGATAGCCAACGTAGACGGAGGATTGGTATTGCAATGAGGTATTTACTGGTGTTGTAGAAGAGGTTAGCAATGCTAGTGAGTTTGATGATCATTGGGCGAGAGGTATGGATATCTGTATCTAGGTTGCATTTGAGGATAGAGATGACGACGTGCTCTAGGTGTTTCGAACTGTTGCAGTGTCGTATATTTGCAAGTTGTGCGTGAAAGAAGTGCTGGGAGAGGATGGTATCATAGTGTTGGTGTTGTTTGGTGATGTAGAAATTGTAGAGGATGGTGCTGTTGTGAGTAGTGAGGGTGGACTTGGTGTAAGGGAAAATGTATTTTTCAAGGAGCCATAGTCTGTATAGGTTTGCTGATTGGGAAGAGTCCAGGAACATTGGTATTTGCGGGAGAGGTACTTAGTGCTAGAGGCCTGGTCCACTCTTATATAGGGGATTATGTGGAGGATTTAGGTGAGTGGATGGCGTTTGAGGCGGTTGTATAGGAGGGTGGAGGCAGGAGTAGGGGGATGAAAGTAGGGTTAAGGGGGAGGGGAGAGTGATGGGGAGGAAGAAGAGGGGGTGTGGTTAAAACTGGTTGGGTTGGGGGATGATGGTATTTAGGGAGAAGGGAGTTGGTGAGGTAGTGGGAAGAGCAAGGGGTTACACAATGAGAGTGGTATAGGGCGGGTGAGTAGAACTTGATTTGACAGCACATTAAAGCTGTTGTTGAGTGCGTGTGTAGATACCATACTGGATTTTGAATTGAGCTTGGGTGAGTCAGATGTTTCATGCAAGTGTAGTGAGTTGAGTGATGTCTTGGATGCCCGTAGAATAATATTTATGGAGTAGTTTGTCACTAGCATAGAGCTGGGGGGGGGGGGGGGGGGAGAGCTTGTGTTTATTGGTGTTTTATAGTAGGTCAATGTGGGTGGTAGTGTGATGGAAGGAATCGTTAGAACTACGGATTTGGACTTCAAATCGGTGAAGGAGAGCAATTGTTCTTGTGGTTGAGGAGTGAAGGCATTCTCTGGTGGTGATGTGGTCTAATGTCGTGGAGCCCTTGAGTTTGGCCATGATAAAGCGGACGAGTCCTTGGATAATAACAACAAATTGACCTGGATCATTAAGGGCATCCCGCACTTGTTCACCAATACAATTGATGTAGTCATTGGTCAATGAAAATGCCTCAATGCCAAAGAGCATGGTGGAAAGTTGAGTTGTAAGGTTTGAGGTGCTTCGGGGGAGTTTTAAGATGATTTTGGTGGTTGAGATGATGATTTTGTCTAATTTTCGGAGATCTAGGATGGAGTAGGGGGCGGCATAGAAGTTGTAGGTGACCTCCAGGTGAAGAACAATGTTGATGATTTTGATTTTTTAGCGGAGTGTTGCGGAGGAGAGTTGAAGTTATTGGCGTTGTTTTAGGAGTTTTTGGTTGGATAGGTCACATTGGAGATTCAATTTGAGAGAGGGGACAATTTGGAGCCCAAGGAACTTACATGATTCATTTTGAAATAAGACCGGGAGTGGGGTGTTGTTGTAGGTGATGTTGTCGGCTTAGATGAAGGCTTTGAAAGCGGTTGGGGTGAGGTGTGATTTGTTTGGGCATCTCGTGATAGCACAATTCAAGATGCTAAGATCCATGCCCGCCCAAATGTTGATGCAGTATAGTTTGCGGAATTGGAATTGAAGTGATTTGATATTGTTGGTGAAGATGGCAAAGTCATTGTTGTAAGCAACTATGCTTTCTTGTATTATGGAGGTTTTAAAGGTGTACCCAAGGTTATCTTGTTGGAGCCAGCAAAGGGGGTTGAAGGAAAAGGATAAATAAGTAGGGACTAAGGATGTCCCCTTGAATTGTACCACATTGGATATGGACGAGGGCCGTAATGCCAAAATGCTCTCCAGTAAAGGATGTGGTGGAGTGTGTGTATATGTTACCTACTAAGTGGAACGCATGGATTGGGTAGCCTAAGTCCTCCATGATGAAGAAGAGTTGGGCATGGTCAATAGAACCAAATGCATTTTAAAAGTCAATGTAAATGAGCTAGGTGTCTTGTTGGGTGAATTTAGAGTCTTCAAGTGCAGCAATGAGTTTTTGTATTTGTCAAATGGTTTAGTGTTTAGGTCTAAAACCTTCTTGGCTACTATAGAGGATTTGGTGTTCTTCTCCATATGTGGAGAGGATGTTGGTGAAGGTGCTGTTGACAAATTTATAGATAGTTTTGGCCAAGGCAATTGGTCTGCAGTTTGGTAGTTTTATGGCATCTCCCTTTTTGTAGAGCAGGATTGTATGGCTAATTTTTCAGGTTTGTGGAATGAATTCTTGTTTGTGACATTGAGAGAAGTACAGATAGTGGAGATTGTAGGAGTGTTTGGGAATGTGTTTAATGGTAGCATTAGGGAGTTTATCCGGGCGTGGTGCTCTGGCATTGGCAAAGTGTTTTTTGCATAGATCGTAAGTTTCTCAAGTGAAGTATGTGTGCAAGGGAAGAATAGATGTGCCTTGTTTTTCAAGGCAGAAACAATCAAAGTCATGCCAAGGATATTTCTTGACATTACAAGTGCAGGGTGGGTTGTAAATAGCGGCGGAGTGGTAGAGAGGAGCCATCGGTTGGGAGTTTTGAATTTGTTAAGCATGGATTTATGGTAAGAGGAGAATTTAACCCTAAATCCTACCCTTCACAACACAACCATTCCTCTCAAAACCCAACTTTCACAGTACTCGAAACCCTCATGAAGTATACAAAATGCACAAAACCAGTGAAGAAACATCAAAATTGAATAATACAAGGCAAGAAATCTGCCGTAATCCAAGTACAACCAGTCCAGCAGCTTTCAAACCTCTTATGATCCTACACGACCTAGAGTAGAATGAGCTAATCAAACCCTAAAACTGCCTTTTAAACCCCTTGAACTGACTGAATCATCCAATTGGCACTTACAGAATTCATCCAGTCGGCTAATAAATATCATCTATTGTATTATGATGAATAATTGCAAGCTATGTGGATGAGACCGAAAAGGTAAAAAAGGATGAACTAATGGAAAAGACTAAGGCTTCGTTTAATATTTTCCCCTTTTTCCGGTAGTTTTGCCCTTACAACGCGTGTGCACTAACAAAGGTGGAAATGGAAATGAGGCTAAGTGGCGTAGAGTAAGAAAAATTGTCTACATTAGTAAATGGTCTAGAAGAAATCTAATCCGTGGTATCAAAAACTAGGAATGTCTGCCTAGGTACCAATGATGCTAATGCCTGCCATGAGGTCGTGCGGTGGAGAAGTTCCTGTCTCTTGAGCCCAGAATCATCCTGAAAGCTCTCTAAAGAAGGCTGTGGTGGTCGGCTATGTAAAGGAGTTGGCTCAAAAGAGCCACCTGGATCACTACCTCAAAATTGAGCTCCACTGTCCATCACGGTTGGGACTTCCTGGGACAGCTTGATGTCGTTGCCTCTTAGCTCCTCATCTTGTAATTGACATCAAAGAAGCATCTCCCAACCTGTATAGCTTAGGTTGGTCAGCACAGAGTGTGACTAGTGAAAACGCTCCTCCTGTACTGATGTCTGCTCTGGTGCAAAGATCGTCTCCTTCAATGCATTGTTCACAAATAGAATGCGCTGCTTGAATCCAATGTCGTCCTCTAATGCTTGTACTGACACCTCCTCTTCTTCTGTAATCAAGTTGGCTCTAGAGCCGTCTGCCACAAGTATGTTCTCGAAGGTAAAATCCTCCACCTGTACAAAAATCACAGGGGGACCGAAATCAATATCCACAGATCCGACAACTTCTGTAGGATGTATCTTTGGATCATTGGAGCCCTTTGGAATCAACTCAAGTGAAACTTGTCTGACAGTCATCTCGGCATGGTCAGTTGATGCAGACGGCTCAACTGAGTCTACAGACACAGTTGGCTTGTGCGCACTTTTTGGGAACAATTGAGTCCTCACGTACTCTGTGAGAATTGGGGCCATTGCCAACAATGTAAAGACAATGTACTGGGGGTCTCTACGATTTGGCGGCTCATCTCCTGCACCAATGCTTCTAGTTGGGTTCTGGGAAGACTCTCTATAATTATGTCAAGCGCCTTCTCTGGGATATCCTGTAGACAGTCAGTGTTAGGAAAACCAACCCAGTCACCATCTTGAATTGGTTCCTCAAAACTTGCTATGGCCTATAAACTTGCTGTTGCAGCCCTCTGAAACTCTTCTTGTGCCTCTTGATCTTCCAAGGGAAAGGCAGCCTTCACTCCTGCTGTTCTAGTTTGAGTAACTGCCACTTTAGGGTCTTCGAGCTCCTGCACTGCCATACTATTGACACCCACAGTATCAGTTGCAGGCTTATAAGATGCCACAAACTGCTGAAACCTCAAATTGTAAGGATAGTCTCTAGGTATCCTTATGCATTTGATGGATAGTCTCCACGTAAATAAAGCAATTTTCATCAATGGCCAAGGCCATTTTACTCGTACCCTCTAGGTCGGCTGTTAAGAGATCGTCCAGTGCTGCTGCCTTGTTTGTAAACAGCTACTTCGTTGACCTCTACAAGTGGTGGACCTTCAGGTTGTGGAAGTTTGTTGTTTGGATTGGCTTGGTTGAAAAAACAACAAGCATCTTCATGGCCGTATTTCTTACAAATTGCGCAATACTTCCTACTAGCTGACTCTGCTCTATCCACCTGAACTGGTGAGGCAGTCAGCTGTCCACTAGCCAACTCTGTCTGCCAAGCTTGAAGGTACAGTACTTTCCCCAAAGCATTGGTGCATCGGTTTCATAGCGCCGGGCTACGTCCTTCAATTCTGCCAGAGTGTTGACTGTATAAGGGCTTGTCGTTACCTTCAGGTAGTCCAGCAGGCCTGCCCTGAAGTAGGTAAGTTTGAAGATTTCCTCGACACCTGTTTGCAAACACTTGTTTAATTTTGTAAAACTCTCATATTAGTCTTGAACCTTCTCCCACTCACCTTGTTTGGAGGTCAGTAGAGTCATGTACACATGTTCATCAGAGTCTTTTTCTCTATATCTCAACTTAAATGCCTCCTTGGCCTCCTCTCAGGTGCAACAAAGGTGATGATCCAGCCAATCATCAAACCATCGCTAGGCCTTACCAACAAGGGTTGTTCCAAATAGTATGATGATGACAGTTTCATCTGTTTCTCCATTGAACCAAACACACTTGTCAAAATGCCTTAGGTGAGCATCTAGGTCATTGCCTTCCTTGTAAGCTTTGTAGGGTAACTGTTTCCGCTGTGTACTCAGAGGGGGTCAATGAGGTGCTGGCGTAAAGTTGGTTGTGTGCATGACTGGCAATACTCGGGAAGGTGCTCTTGAGTTTGCTACATAAGCTCCCTAAACCTGTGGAACGGGTTGTCCAACTTGAAGGACCCCCGGAATTGCGGCTAACCTATAGCTTGTACGTGCAAAAAAATGTTGAGAATATTCTAGGTGGCTCACATGGGTGGGCAAAGGGACTGGGCCTCAAAAGATTTGCCAAGATACCATGTTGTCTGAGTCGGCTGCTGAGAGTGGTATGTATCTCTAGTCAGATGGTCCAGTCTACGCTCCTGCTCTTGCCACCTCCGATGCTCGTGCCACGAGTCTTGCATCTTTTTAAGTTCCTCCTGCTCGTGTTCTTGCTTCTCCTACTCTCGATGTTGTGCAGCCAACCGTTGAGTTGCCTCATAGACATGTCGGTTGAAGTCCTTCTCAAGCAAAACTGTGTGTTGCTCTGCAGTCCATTGTTGCTTCCCCTGCCACTGTTGTGGTGTAGTCTCTCTTGTTGGTAAGGACTGCTGCAGTGCTTCCAACTGCCTGATGTACTTGCTTGTCTCTTGCTTGCTCTTGTCCTGCGCCTGCTCTTTGTGTTGTTGCTTAGCAAATTCTCATTTGGCCAAGTGTTTGGCTCTGACAGCCTCAAACTCCAACTGGTCTTCCTCCTCTTGGTCCCATTGTGTCTGAAGCCTGTATTTATCCAAGTAGTGAACGTTCTTGGCAAGAAGGTTTTCTGGTTGGGCACGTGTAGCCCGCTCTAGAACTGTTTTGCTCCGTAGCAATCTCGGCTATACTCCTAAGTCAGCTTTGCCACAAAATCTTGGCCACTAAGTTGGCTTGCTGAAAGCTTCTTGTATCTCTGCCACTTTAAGTAGTAGGTGTCATACTCAAGAAGGCCTATGTCCTCTTCATGTCTTGATATCTCCAAGAGATGTCAACCTCATTGTGTTGGCTCGTCACTCTATCCCCAATTTCAAACTTCCTTTCATCTTCAAGTTGGCACTTCTTTGTCCTCCCTTCTAATGAGGAGATGTCATTATCGACCTCCATATCCATTATTTCACCTACCTATTGAGCTGAACTGCCTTGTGAATTCGACAGGTCTAGTACCTCTGGTGGTGTTGGCTCTATTGTTGGCTCTGCTGTATGCTCTTCACGTTGCAGGTAACGCATGTACCTCTCCATGGCTTGTCTCTCAGCCTCTAAATATGTTAGGTCCCCTTCTTCCATGGTGTGTAGACAGCTGGGAGCGAGTCTCTAGTGGTAGCCAATTGGCTGCTCCCAATTGGCTTGGCACTGTCCTGGCTTTTGCTGCAGTTCCTTCACCTCTGCTTCGGTTGGCTCTTCCTTAGCCGCCTAACAGGTCGGTTCTTTGCAACTGAGCCCCTTCCCATGTAGTGTCCAATTACCTAGTACAGGTCCACCCTCTCACAATTGACCTTGAGCTTCTCTTACACTCTTGAAAAGAGTTTTCCTTATGATTCTTTGCAACCTCTGCAAGCTTAGAACCTCTAGACCCCAACAGTCAGCTCTATTGTCCTAGATTGAACTTGCAGACAGTTTTTCAGCAATGAAGAGTAAGTCCAGGAAGTTCTTCCAAATCTCTCCTGACTAGTTTCTATCCACTTTTTACTCAGTATTGACACTTAGAACACCCCTGTCCTAGTCCAAGAATCAACTTTCAATTAATTTTATTTCTTATTTTTTAAAGACTGTTGAAGGTACTTGGGACAAAATTCAACCTTCTACATCAATGCACCCAGCAACCAAAAATTCCGTTTTTTTTTTTAGATTTGTCCCAAACCTAGTTGCCTTCTATCCCCTTCTTTGAGGTGGAACTGCCCCCTAGTTCGCATGAAGTGCTCCAAACCAAATATGGCCCTTCTATTGCTCCTCAGCTCCTGCGCCCATTAGCCACGTAACAGAGCTGTTGCTGCCATGCTGCCCTCTAAACACGTACCATTTGCAAATGTTGCAGCTCCGATGCTCCAACCCTGAAGTGCAACGTCGACTCCTCCATTGCTTGAACCCTGAACTTCAACTCCAATTGCTCCTCTGCTTTACTACTTCAATTTTGAACCAAAACTTTAGTTGCTCCACTGCTCCAAGGCTAACCAAAACTCAAACTGCTTCACTGCTTCAACCCTGAATAAATACTCTAACTGCTCCACTGCTTTTCTGCTCCTCCAGTTCTAGTACCTTAGGACTGGAGGACCCTCACAGTGAATCGACAGACCTTCATTGAACCACTGTCAACACTATGTATGACACCCAACTCCTAACACAGACTACTCAGCACTTGGTAAACACAGTTGCAGCATTTCACCATCCTAGAAATCCCAACAGTGATTGCAGCATCTCTACAGACTTAGTTTCTCAGATTTCATGGAGTTTCTAAGGAGGAAAACACACACAACCAGCAAGAGATCACATGATTGAACTAGAGCATGGTTGCCAATGGTAAGAGGAGGATTTAACCCTAAATCCTGCCCTTCACAACACAAACATTTCACTCAAAACCCAACTCTCACAGTACTTGAAACCCTCATGAATTATACAAAATGCACAAAACCAGTGAAGAAACATCAAAATTGAATAATACAAGGCAAGAAATCTGCCGTAATCCAAGTACAACCAGTCTAGCAGCTTTCAAACCTCTCATGATCCTACACGACCTAGAGTAGAATGAGCTAATCAAACCCTAAAACTGCCTTTTAAACCCCTTGAACTGACCGAATCATCCAATTGGCACTTACAGAATTCATCCAGTCGGCTAATAAATATCATCTATTGTATTATGATGAATAATTGCAAGCTATGTGGATGAGACCGAAAAGGTAAAAAAGGATGAACTAAAGGAAAAGGCCAAGGCTTTGTGGTGAAGGGAAGATTTACTAACTAAACCCTAGCCTTCACAAACCCACCAAAGTCCTACAAAACCCAACTAAGCCAAGGCTAGAAACATACAAATACATACAAAAGGAGTCCAAATTTGTATAGATCAAGGCAAAACAGCCAAATACAATGGTGCAGCTCCTCCCAACAACTCTCCGATCTCCCTGACTCTACCTGCTCTAGTGTAGAATGATTACAGAAAACCCTGAACTAATCTCTTAAACTCCCTAAGCATGAGTCATACGTTGACGGTGACAAAGTTCATCCGTCGACGATGACAGACTTCATCCGTCGATGATGACAGACTGCCACAGAATGATGATGAACTGGGGAGTAAGGTAGAGAAATAGAGGGAGGGAAGACTACCCAGTTAACATTATCCCCTTTTTCCGGTAGTTCTGCCTTCAGAACGTGGGTACAGTGGGAAGCAGGGAATAAGGGCCTAAACAAAACCAAAAGGCAGTTAACAAAGGACAGTGGCGAGAGACAGTAGAAAGAAATGCTAGTTGCCAAAAAAAACTAGTGCTCTGCCGGTGAACGGTTGATGGAGCTCGCATGTCGAGGACATCACGCATCTGGCGGAGTTGGAGTCGACGGTGCAGTTGTTGGGGCTGCAGAAGGCTGGCCGGGTACATCCTCGACGATGATAGGCGATGGAGGTAAACGAGTTAGAGGGGGTGATATTGTCACTAAGGGGTCTGCTACCGCAGGTATTGCAACCGAGGTGGGGTCCTGAGGTGTTGTGTCGACGTTGACCTATGCCAACCATGGTAAGAACTCCGGAATACGCTCCTCAAATCTTGTCAACCACAAGTGTTGGCGGTCAAAGTCAGCTCTGTAGGCTGTCAAGGCCGCCTCTAGGTCATTCTGTTTGAGGGAGGAGTAGTCCATAATAGCGCGACTAATGTCGCGAGTCGGCAATGTTAACGAGGGGAGGGCAAGCGTGAGACGCTGGTTCTCTTGAACCAAGGTATCGGCATGTCGGCGCTGTTGGTTGAGTTGCTGCTCCATCTCTAACGGAGTAACTGTTGAGGTTGGCGGAGCGGCGGTTGTACGGCTGTGCTCCAACTCGGACTGCAAGCGTGCAACTGTAGACTGTAGCGTTGCATTTTCCACGACGAGCTGGTCCCAGGCCACGGTTGTGGATGTCAGTGTCTCGGCTAGGTGCGTCACCTGACTAGAGAGATCCTTGACTAGCGTAGAGAGTTCCACGGCGGTCTCAGCAGCTAGTCGGCGTCAAGAGTTTAGAAATGTGGCCTCAGTTTGAAGCTTGGCCAAACTGGTCTCAGCGGCATCAAGGGTGGAGAACAACAGCTGAAAATACTAGTCCTCGAGACTAAGGTGGCTTGAAAAAACGCGAGCGTTGGGAACATCGTGAGCTTTGCCGCCTAATGATGCCTGCGTAGGTTGCTGTTTGGGATCGGAGGTGTTGTCGAACAGCAGTATAGCATGTGTCGTCACTACAGGTGCGGGTGGAGTAGAGTCGGTCGTTGGCAGAAAGGTAAAGCTTGGCTCTAGGGCGTCTGGAGCAATGTCCAGTGGAGGGGTCGACGTAGCAAGGCTAACGTTGTGCTCGACCAGCAGTGAAGGAACAAAGAGGGGCTGAGAAACAATCAACTCCCACCCTCTGACTTGACTACATCCTGTTGGGTGGAGATGGTCATAGGCCGAGCTGATCAGGGCACCTTCGTCAGGAATCACCGTGTCGTCGACAAGAGGAACTGTCTCCCCTGTGGCTGTGGACACTGGAGCATCCAAGCGAGGTAGTGAGTTGGTGCTTGAAGATGAGCCCAGTTGTGATGGGTTGGTCGCCCTTCCAGGCGGAGGTTCGGAAGGAGCAGTCGGAGCAATATTAGAAGATACCGGTCTGTAAGTTCGAAGATGACGGGATTGCAAGGGATATCTGCAACTGGGGGAGCCTGTGCTCAACCCGACAAGAATGGTCAGCACAGGTGGTGAAACCGCGAGGTTGTCGACGTCGAAAACCATGGTTGTCATAACGGACGGACATGGGCAAAATTTCAGGACACGGACGGACAGACGGACGGACGGACCGGTCGGTCCGAGGTGAAAATCCGACATATTCTATCAATATTCCCAATTTTTTCTCAAAAATGCTCGAATATGCTCGAATATGCTCGAATATGCTCAAATATGCTCGAATATTCTCTTATGGACCGGACATGACCCCTAACAGACGGACGAGCGGACCGGACAGACGGTCCGGTCCTCATGTCCCATGAACAACCCCGTCGAAAACATGTTGGCGAATAGGGTTTTTGTGAATATGAAGTCGACGGCGAGGTCTTCCGACGATGGAAGAACCCTCGTGAGATGTGGGAATCACCGCAGCTGGCTCTCCCGTCGTACTGATGGTGGCATGGTGCTGGTTACCATTGGTGGAATCCCGATGAGTGGTGGTGTCCAGGTTGACGACGGGGTCGGCACTGATTGGTGTGCCCTCATGGCTGCCATCCTGTGTGTCAACACTGGAAGGCAGGGGTTTGGGGTTTGTAATCTCCTTAGGTTCTAAGAACCAGGCTGACCGGATCGCATCAATAATGGGAGCGCCCCGTAGCCGTCGGACACCGTCAACGTGCGAATGCACATAAACTAAATGCCTCCGCAGGTTGGTGAGGTCGAAGTATGACCAGTCAAACTGTTCGCTACAAGCTCCGACTTGCTCAGCTGCGTGTAGGTGGTCGAGTAAATCATTGCTGACAAAGTTCAGCCGTTTCTTAAAGCCAAAAGCATTGCACAAAGTGTGGGTGCGAACCTGTTACGGTAGAGACATGCCTGCAACCCGGTTGCCATCGTTCACATGATTGGAGGCCGTTAATCCAAACTTAGCAAACTTGCGCTGATACCCTACTGTGGGCCGCTGACCTGCAAGGTCGACTCCTGACTCAAAGCCAAGTGCAACACGGATGACGTATGCAGTAATCTCGACCGGTTTGCCTCTCATCATCGACTGGATCGGCCCGCCAATCTCCAAAGCTAGTCGACGGCCGCTTGAGGGGTGGTTGGATATAGTCGAACCCCTCCAAGAAATCGAGAATTAGCTCGGTTTTGGGCGCAGGACAATGGAAGTGGTAGAAGACTTCCAGACCTGTGCATGCGGCATAGTCATCATTAGCCATAGCTGTCCATGGCGCCCAATGAGAGTATGGTTCAAGCTGTACCTGTCAGCGTCTGCGTTGGTTGCGTTGCACCCTAATCTTCTTTGGAACTCAACCATCGACAGGGCCTTGCGCTTGCGGCTTGACCCGGATGAAGGACGTAGGATAGGCGGTGTTGGACACAACCTCGAGGGGGCAAAAAAAGAACAAGCTAAAGGTAAAGACTCAGACAAGACGACCAGGGAACTTTGTACAGACGCGACTTGAATAAAGGGGAGGGACACTACTGAAAACAATAACGGTGAACACAGACAAGCAAGGAGTTGAGGCTCCCTTACTGATCGATTGACAAGACCAGAAACAATGGAATGGGGTTGGAGAGGAAGAGAACCTGACACGGAACGAAGGAGAGGTGGGACTTCACGACAGTGTCCCGCCAATGAATAGGAAGCGGCCTCGGGCCAAGTGAACTGCAGCGCCGACGATCTGAGGGTGGCGCTCTTAGGGGGTGCCGAAACTGCGTGATGACGACTCGGAAACACCGTTGCCAAGGTTAGCAAGAACTCACAAGGAGGTAAACCGCGACGCTCAGAGTGCGATGCTGCCCGCATGGAGCAGCTCAATGGTGGAGAACCTGACCAAAGGAGGGTAGCTGCTGACACAGAAGAGAGAAGATCGCGGGATAACCGCGGAGAAAATATGTTGGTAAGGGGTTGGGAAAGCTGTGGAAACCCAAAGTGCTGGGGCGGTGGAGAAGGACTGGCAACAGTTAGTGTGGCGGTGCTGCAAGACGCCCTGTTCTGCTGAGTGGCTCCAGGTGGAACAGTTCGGTCCGGTATGGAGTGTACAGGTGTGGAAACCTCGCCTTGAGGAAGAAATTGATGTGAGGACGAAGTCAACAAATAGAGCTGCAGGGAGCAGTAATCTACAAGGGGTGTATCTAGAGCCAAGTTGGATGTCCTGTCGGCTGAGGCAGTCATATCCGCCTCTAGTGATGGATCACCCTCGAAATGGGTGGGGTTTAAGGGAATTGTTGTTGTCGACAACAATGCTTCTCCAGAGATGGTAGCAGGGGTCTGTTTAGTGCTGCATGTCGTGAGACCACAAGGGTTCTGTTTTCGGCCGACCGTTACTAACTGGTCCACGGAATAGAAACGATATGGCTTGAATTTGTTGATATTAACAATAATGGGATGGGGTTCAAAATGTGCCTCAGATACTAGGAGTGCCGTGTTGTTTGGCAATCTGTACTGCACTCTATACGGCCCGAACCATCGACATTTAAATTTTCCAGCATGCTCCTTCTCTCCTTTAGGATACCAGAGGACATGGTCCCTCACCTGAAAATCCTTTTGTCAATAATGCTGCTGACTCTACAAAGATCGGTCCCATTGTCGACTGCCGGCGGCTTCCTGTGCAATTGTCCTATGACTCTCTAACTGCTCCAGGTCTGCAATACGGGCCTGAATTACTCTGGTAGGTGTAAAGTTGACGGTACCATAAGTCTGTCGTGTGGGGATACTATACTCAGTAGGCATCAATGGGTGTAACCCATACACAAGCTGAAACGGTGTTTAATCGTTACTGACCTTGAATGCTGTCCTGTATGACAATAGTGCGGTGGGTAGGTGCTCATCCCAGTCTGCTTTGTTGTTACTAACCAGCTTCCTTAAGAGTTGACCCTGGACTTTGTTAGTCGACTCGGCCTGACCGTTGCCCTAGGGGTAGTACGTCGTCGACGTTCGATGTTGTAACAGAAAGTGCTATACTAAATACTCAATGGCCTCATTAATGAAATGGGTCCCTTTGTAACTAACAATAGTGACTGGGCAGCCATACCGAATCAGAATCTGCTCGTAAAGAAATTTAACAGTAACAGCCGCTGTATTGGTTCGAAGCGCCTTTGCTTCTACCCATTTAGTGGCATAGTCGGTGGCAACTAGAATATATTTGTTACCAGTGCGTGCCGCTACTGGTTTGATTGGGCCAACAAATTCGAGGCCCCACTTCATAAAGGGGTTAGCAGGTAAACTGGTAAGTAATTGAGCTAGCCTTGTGTTAGCAAGGCCACCTACCCGTTGGCACTTGTCAGAGGCCCTACAATACTTGAAAACGTCCTTCTGCATCGTCGGCCACCAGTAACTAGCGTCGAGAATCTTCCTCGAAGTAATATGTTGGCAAAAATGACCCCTCGCACAACCGTCATGCATCTCCCTAATCACTATCTCGTCTTGTGTAGGGTCTAGGACTCAACATAGTACGAGGTCTTGTCCTTTCTTGTACAACACCCCCTGGACCAGGGTATAAGAGAGTGCTCGCAACAGCAACTTGCACTTTTCGTCCTTCGATAGGGTCTCCGATGGTGCGCCTGTCTGTAGGTAGTTGACAACGTCATTAAGCCAGCTAGGTTTCACGTAGAACAAGCTGGTGTCAGGGAGTTGGTTGAACACTCTATTCGGAAGTTGGCTCAACAAGTCTGCTGCGCCATGAGTCCCGCCAGGCTTGTACACCAGAGTAAAATTGTATGCCGAGAAAAACAACAACCAGCGAGCAATGCGGCCCGACACTTGCGGTTTGTTAACTAAGTAGACCAAAGCCATATGATCTACATAAAAAACAAGCTTGTTCCCCGACAAGTAATGTCGATACTTAGTCAGGGCATACACCATCGCTAATGCCTCCTTTCCTGTTGTAGTATACTTCCGTTTAGCAGAATTCAGCAAACGAGATGCGTAGGAGATCGGCTGGTCACACTTCCCTGTCGGATTTTGGGCCAACAGGGCCCCAACAGCAATGTCGGAAGCGTCAGTATGGACTTGGAACTAGAGGTCCCACCTCGGAGCAATTAGAATGGAGGCCTTGGTATATCTATCCTTGATGTCCAGCCATGCATCTTCATGTCTTGTAGTCCAATCGAATTCCTCAGTTTTCCTCATCAGTCGGGTGATAGGCTCCATAATGTGGGCGTACGACTTGATGTAAATTTTGTTGAACTGGGCAAAGCCATTGAAAACCTGCACATCTCCTGATCGTCGAGGGCGTGGCATATCCTAAATAGCCTGGATTTTCTTGGGATCCGGCATCTTTCCCTCCTTGGAAACCACATGTCCTCGAATGATGCCTGAAGTGACCATGAAGGCGCACTTCTCTAGGTTCAGACTGATGCCGTAGTCCCGACACTTCTGGAAACAGAGTCGCAGTTTTGCCAAATGGTCGACAGTGTTGCTGTAGACTGTGAAGTCATTCGAAAAGAGCTTCATAAAGATGCCTAGGTACTCCTTGAATGCCTTGTTGACCGCCCTGTGACACGTTGGTGGTGCGTTCGTCAAGCCAAAGGGCATCAGGATCCAGACGAAAGCGCCCCATTCTGTGATGAAGGCAATCTTGTGTCTGTCTTCTGGAGCTATCATGATCTGATAGTACCCAGATCGGCCATCCAGAAATGTGTACATTTCGTGTCCTGCCACAGCATCCAACACCTCCTCAGTAAACGGTAAGGGGTAAGGATCCTTCTTGGTAGCAACATTCAACTTCTTGTAATCAATACAGATACGCAATTGGCCATTTTTCTTTGGAACAAAGACGATGGGTGATAGCCAAGTTGCCTCCTCTACTGGTACTATAAATCCCAAAGCTAGCAGCTTGTCAATATCCGTTTTGACGATGCTAGCATAGTTGGGGTTCATCCAGTATCGAGCCTGATGAATGGGTGGAACATCCTTCTCCAGCACTATCCGATGCTAAGCGACTGATGGTGGTATGCCTTTGAGGTCTTTAGAAGTCTAAGTTAACACGTCAGGGTACTCCCGTAGCAGTGCCTTTGGTGCCTGAGCCTCGTCCGGTGGCAGATGCGTCGTCTGGTGGCAGATACTTATCTTCAAGATTTTTGGGTGTTTGTCAGTCCCGATGTTTAGTCGACGCAGCTGGTCTTCTTTTGTCACATTCCAGGCTGCTACCTTCACATCCCCCAACTTATCTCCTCCAGGCATTTCGTCAACTTCCATACTGCCTTCAGTGAAGGAATAAAACGAATCCGGGTAGATGACAGGATCAGTCGTCGAAGGAACAGTGTTGGCTACGTCTGTTGTTTCCAAGTCGACGGTGTCGGCGACATCTACATAGGAGTTGACGATGGTTGACCGGGTGACATCCAAGTTTTGCGGGAGGATCATTGTCCCAACAGCAAATAAATCTTCCTCTGCCATTAAGAACCGATCTTCCTCCTCGTCAGTCAATCCTTCTGCTAAGTTATAGCAGATCAGTACTTCTAGCAATTTCGGTAAGGAACTTGTCCGCTGATTGATGGACATGGTCTTGACTGGGCCATTGTCCCGTATCGTCACCAGCTTGTTACCCTAGTCGTGAGAGACCTTCGCATCAATCAGCCCGAGTCGTCGTAACAGCATACTGTAGGCTGCGTTGACCTCCTTGTTACGGATTATAGTGAGGCTGATGTTGTACGGTATGCCATGGATGTGAATCCGGACATTCCGTAACAGACCAACCATTAGGTGCAAAACGGGGTCTGGAAAAGGACGTGTAAGCAGCACGTGAGAGAAAAAAATGGCCGCTGCCCACGTGCTTTTTGACATGGCACCGAAGGTGCCACCGTGGTGCCAGCAACCGCCACAGAGGCTCGAACCAATGACCTCCCCGCTAGGCGTGAGGAGGGCACAAGCTACAGTGGCTGGCTAACAGCATCTGCCCACTTCGGACCAAACCCCGAGCCAACTCATTCATGTCTCAACCATTATTCCGAGGACCTTTGTTCACAATGCGCCACGCAGTTCTCTGCGGGCAGCAAGTCTGGCATCCGCTGCCAGCGGCAGAGGGGCTTTGGGCAGGGGGTTCACCTACTTTGGGCAGGCTTACCTGGCCTTTTCCTGACCCCGTTTTGCACCTAATGAAGTTCAAGCACCGCTTGATTTGCCATCCGTAATTGGTATGGAGCTAGAGAAGGGGCCTTGAGTCTCAACCTCAAGCTTTCCTCCTCTGTGATAAGCTTGACTCTTGAACCTTCGTCGAGCAACACGTTCAACTCTCTAAAGTTGACTGGCCCACTTGCAATAGGGAGTCCTTGGTCAATATCCACTGAACCGACCATTATATAGGGTGTACATCTGAGCACGTGGTACGCAATGCGCGAAGAACAGTCAAAGTCAACGACGTAGTCCACGATGTGGACGGCGGCAGTGTTGTTCCGGATGGAGTGTGAGGCGACTTTGTCAACGGCCCCATAGTGTTCGGAAACACCTTCGCTTTCACATATTCTGTTAAGTTTGGAGCTACTCCAAGCAGTTGCCCCAAAGAGACTATGATGGGTGTCTCCAAAACTTGTTCACCTACGACATTGCCAAGACTCTGTGGCTAAGGTCTGGCCTGTTCAGCAAAGTCTTCAACAGTGACCTTACGAGGCGCGTCCTGTAAGCAGTTGAGATCGGGGAAGCCCATCCAATCTCCGTCTAAAACTGGGCCTGCAGTATCATTCGATTTCAAGTCGACAGTGGCGGATTTTTGTTGGGCCTCCTCCTCCTGGTGAGCTAACTCGTTCTCTCTGTTTATCTCTTCTATAAGAGCAATTAGTTCCTTCCTGATATGCTCTTCCTTCTCCCAATCAGCTTGCATCCGGGGCTGTCTTGGTTCTTGTTCCTTCACCTCTTTAACTTCTAGGGGTATAGCAGCCTTCTCTCTCGCTGCCCTTGTCAGTATGGCTGCAACGTCGACATCCTCAAGCTCCTGAGGTTTGACACTATTCACACCCACTATATTAGTGCCGTTTTGTTCAGCAGCCATCATTTTCTCAAACTTCGCCCGTAAGGGACAATTGCGCAGGTGATGATCCAAGGCTTTGCAGAGGAAACAATAGTTGGGCTCGCCAGTGTTGTACTGGTACGTTCCAGGTCGACTACTGCCATTCTTCTAGCATCCCCGGTCGCATCATGGGCAGAGACGTCATGTACTCCAACTGTTGGTGTACCTGCGTATCTGTGCAGACGGTTATTGGGATTGGCTAGGGGGGGAAGCACAATAAAGTGGACCACAAAAGTGCTTAGCTCATTGCCAATTTCAGCCTGTTGTGTAAACACGCTAGAAAGTGGCATCTAAAACTTCTTGATGGGAAATAAAGTTTAGGATACGGAAAGTAGACTTGATGTACTACAACTTCCGAAATTTGCGTTTGTAGTTGTTGAGTTGAGACACCTCTATGAACACAACAAAGTTGAACAAAGTGAATGCAGTCATTTGGAAAAGTGACCGTATTAAATTGTAGTTTTGACAGAAATCACTTTTGACTTTGTGGGGCCCTTCGTTTGTACATTATGCTTGTAGAAATGATCCGGGTGGCCGTGTTTGCAATCCTAGATTGGCGAAAAGTATCCCCGGGACGTTTTTAAAACACTGTTTTCGGTGAAACTTTTTGTGAGGTTTTTTTCACCGAAAATTGTTTTTTAAAATGGAAAAAACATCCTCTAAAGACAATAGAGGACCCCAAATGAAGAAATCAAGACTTTGGAAAAGTTCATTTTCATGATTTAGAACTAGGAGTCAAATAAAGTTTCAATTGAAGATGTTTTTTTCATTGAGATGTGTATAAGATACCTTATGACACCTTAGAAAGTGACTAAAATGCTCAAAAACTACACCAAAATGCTCAAAATCAGCTTTGAGCTATAAAAAACAGCACACTTCATATTCACTTCCTAGTGATCACATATTGCACTTGGTGGTCCACTTTATTGTGCTTCCCCCCCTAGATTAATGAAACATTGTTTGTCATTGTGACCAAACCTCTTACAGATTGTGCAAAATTTCCGAGGAATAGAGTCGACGTTGTCAGACCTAGTTGCCGACCCGTTGGCAGTGTCTGATTTCTTAGTCTGGAAGTACAGTTTCTTCCCTGTAGCATCCGTACAGTTGCTCGTGCTGCGTCGAGCAAGATCCTTCAGCTCTCACAGTGTGTTGGCTGTGGAGCCACTACTTGTCACCTTCAAGTAGTCCAATAGTCCGGCGCGGAAGTAAGTCAACTTAAACTCTTTGCTAACCTCTGTCTGAAGGCACTTCACCAGCTTCATGAAACGCTCATAGTAGTCTTGAACCTTCTCTCCATCTCCCTGTTTGAAATTCCGCAGCATTATGTAAACCTGTCCATCAGAATCTTGTTCTTTGTACCTCAGCTTGAAGGCCTACTTGACCTCTTCCCAGGTGCAGTAGGGATGTTGCTCCATCCAGTCATTGTTCCAACTCTGAGCCTTATCAACAAGGGTGGTGCCAAATAGGTTGACCTTGACTATCTCGTCAGTCTCCCCATTGATCCAGGCGCTGTTATCAAAATTCCTAATGTGCGCATCAGGGTCGTTGCCTTCCTTATACGCCCGATAAGGTAGCTGCTTACGCTGAATGCCTACTGGTGGCTTGGGTGGTGCTGCTGTGAAGTCCGTGGTCCGAACTATAGGTGTGATGGATGGATACACCATCGAAGCTGCTGGATAAGTCGTGACTGGCTGTACGGTGGGACCAATGTGCCGGATTCTAAGAGCTGCAATAGTACTGTAACCCGTATTCGACAGGAAGGGTGGGAACACTACTGGCCGTCCTATGTGAGCACTTACTGGAGCCAATCCTAGAAAGGGGGGATCTGCAGATCTGCGGATATAGGGGGCTATGCAGTTGACTGTGTCGACGGTGTAGGTTTGTACACGTCTCCTGTAAGATGATACACATACCTTGAACCACCGTGGAAGGCAGTAGGGATTACTATAGTTAGTGTTACACGAATGTCGAGACCTTCTGACATCTCCGGGGGTAGAATGTTTATATACGGGGCTCTGACAGCAGCTGCTTCAGTGCTTCTCTCTTTCCTGTCGCTCCCGCTCTAGCTGCAGGGTGGCCAAGTACTGGGCTGCCAGCTCCTGTACCTCTTGTAGTGCTTCTAAGTGTTGAGCTGCCATCTGTTGAGTCAACTCCTGGACACGATGATTTAACTCTAGCTCCTACGATGTCGACTTTGGCTCTAGAGTTCCTTGTGGTGCTCCGTGCCAGGGCGATAACGTAGGCACACCCACCTGTGTCACGTGTTGTAACGCCTCTAGTTGCAGGAGGTAAATGCCTGGGTCTGTCGAACTGGGGGTGGTGGCTACGTTATGCGTGGCTGTCGGGCTACCTCCCTTTAAGCCAACAGTTCTGCCTTAATCCTCTCCGGTAGAAGTCTGTCCTCTTCCGGGGCCAGCTCCATTTGCAGCCTCAAATTGTCTCGAAAGACTACTAGAATTTGACCATCGTAGCAACGTTTTGTAGCAACGTTTCATAGAACAACAATGTATTAACAACGTTTTCCCAATTTGATCAATTCTAGCAACGTTTAGCGTTCCCATCAAGAGAACCTTGCACATTCTTGGGGTTCATATATCCCATATGCTTTGCAGAGAGTTGGGCTCTCCAACAGTATAAAGATCCCTCCTCTGCTTATAAGACTTATGCTTTCGGTAGAATAAAAACCATCATAGTTACTCGAGGCTTGAGTGTAGGTACTCCCCGGGAGTACCATGGAGTTTTATTAATAAACTTTAGATAGGGGTGAAAAATCAACAAACCCCAATCGACAAAACCAACGTACCTAATAAGCACGCCTATGCTTAGTTCCCCACATGTTGCCAACGTTCTCCATATGTTCCCACATTCCCCAGATGTTCCCCTCATAGGGGATGCTAAAACACCACCCTCGACGTTATACCTTCGAAGTAACGCCTAGGCCATGGTCGTAGTAACCTTTTGGGGTCCAGAAAAAAGACCTCTCCTAGTGTATTTAGCAACCCCTAGGGGGTTGCTACGGATCCCCTTTTCTCTTAGTGAAAATGCACATTCTTGACCGGGACACCTTCCGGCTGGATATTGGTTGTCTGCTCCTGCACCGGTCGCCCCTTCGTATCCTCCCACTTCTGTCGGAGGTCGTGAGCGGCTGCTGGAATAGTCTCTGGGACCTTCGACAGAGGAATCGGTGACCTTGGTCGGCTCCGTAACACCGTCGACTCTACGTCGACGTCGACTCTACCTATGGTTCTGGTCGACCATTGGGTCGGCTGTGCAAAAGCCTCCTGGGTGTGGCACCTTTCCTCTTCGGATGTGTTGTAATCATCTACTGCCGTGGAGAAGTCCCTCCTGAACGACGATGTCCTTCTCATATTCTGAAATCTCCAGGGGGCATTGGCTGCCTTAGGTTGGGTACTTAGCCTATCCCCTTTTCCAAGCCTCTCCTCTTCAAATTTCCTCTCCTTGGTCCTTCCATCTGATGATGAGGCATCATGTTCGACCTCCATGTCAATTAACTCTCCCATCTGCCTAGCTGCACTGCCTTGCCAGTTGAGAAGACCCTGTTCGTCTGCTGCAAATTCTTCATCCGTTTGTTCTCCCCTTTGCACCCAACGCTTGTATCTTTCCAAGGCTTGTGGCTCAGCCCTAAGTGCCTCCGTGTCACCTTCCTCCATGATTAGTGATTGTCGACGTCGTCATACGAATCACTCAACTACCTTCAACTTGCTGGAAACTGCTGAATCTGATGTCGACTGACTCTGGTTCGTCTCCTATAGTCGACAATGTTCGACTCCTCCTTTAGTGGTTGCTCGTACTGGCTGTCTACCTGTCAGTACAACACTTGCGGCGCCTACTAATAGGTTCCCCTCTAGTTAGTGTTGACAACCAATTCTGTTCTTCTACAGTTTGAACAATAGCAAGGTGAATTTTGCAGGTTCCCTTTGCTAGTGTTTATCCCCTTTTTCGCAATTTATGGACACTCGTAGTTCTTTAATCCAGTAGTTAGTTCCTTGTTTTTACAGCTGTCAGAGTTTGGTTACAGATTTTTCCATTCTGTCTCAGAATACTCTTAGCAGTTTACCAATTTTTAGCCATTATTAGCCCAAGTTTCAAATCCGCGTTTCCCAATTACGAAATCCCCAGTGTTGACTGAGATCCTAGATCGAGATCCGCATCATCAATCGAAGTCTCAAATCGAAGTTTCCAATTTTCTAAATTCAAATTTTTCAAAATCCTATATTTTTGGATCTTAGATCTAAAATTCTTAATTTTGACAGTTTCGAGTGACTAACCTGTCACTCGCTGCGACAGTGAAAGTCTTATCGACCACTACGTTGTCTTTTATCCCCATTTTCGAGGCGGAAATGCCCATAGTTCACTGGATACGACGCCTTTAGATAGGGCCCTTCTACTACGCTCCAACACCAGCACCCAACAGCCACGACGCAATGTCGATTCTACTATGTTGTCCTCTGGATACGTGTTGTACTGCTACTGCTGTTGCTCCTACTGTTTCTTATGAAATAGCTAAATCAAAATTGACTCTGCTCTTCTTCCCACTGTAACAGTTTAATCACTCCAGCCCTTAGGACCCTAACAGTGACTGGCCAGCCTCTGCTGATCCAATTTCAGCACTTTTGTGACTCCTAACCCCTGTTTGTGACTGCTCAGCACTCCTGGAAGGACAATCCCAATCGTTCAGCACCTCTAGAAACCCTGACAATGGTTGGCTGCACTCTTGCAAGGCCAGTTTAAATCCTTCAAAACCTTTTCTAAGGTGTGGAAACAACACACAAGCCTGCAAGAGATCACATGGTTCGAACTAAAGCATGGTCGCCAAAGGTAAAGGGAGGATTTACTAACTAAACCCTAGCCTTCACAAACCCACCAAAGTCTTACAAAATCCAACTAAGCCAAGGCTAGAAACATACAAATACATACAAAAGGAGTCCAAATCTGTATAGATCAAGGCAAAACAGCCAAATGCAATGGTGCAGCTCCTCCTAACAGCTCTCAGAGCTCCTTGACTCTACCTGCTCTAGTGTAGAATGATTACAGAAAACCCTGAACTAATCTCTTAAACTCCCTAATCACTGGCATGAGTCATACGTTGACGGTGACAGAGTTCATCCCTTGACGATGACAGACTTCATCCGTCGATGATGACAGACTGCCATAGAATGATGATGAACTGGGGAGTAAGGTAGAGAAATAGAGGGAGGGAAGACTATCCGGTTAACACTACGGTTAATAATTTTACTGGCAATATCAGATGGGTGGGTTAAGATAGTGTGGTTGTAGACACAAATGCAGTCAAGGGGCGAGTTGGTTGTATTGTTAAAGATGGCTTTGTGGATGCATTTGAGTTTGTTGTTTAGAACATGGCGATATTGCTTTATAGCTTTTTGGACATTTGTGTTGGTTTGTTTCTGTATGATGGTTCTAGCCTCTTTTTTGGCAATGTGACAGATTGTAGCAAGTTCTTTTAGCCAAGCTGGCTGTAGATGTGTCATGGAAGGAGGGGTTGGGGTGATAAGTGGGAGATTTGGAGTATAGGGTGAAGTCTCCGGTTAGCATCATGTTGGACGATGTATATAAGTTTTCATATGATGTGATAGTGGTGTAGATGTTTTTTCCATGGGCGGCTTAATTTGCAGGAGAGAAAGCCCCCTTGTTTTGTGATTTGATGTGTCAGGGGTGGACGGAGTAGGGAGGGGCAGATTGTGGTGAATGTGGTAGAAAGCAGTGTTGGACTGTTATGTCACGGTTCTCAGTGAAATGAATCATTAGAGTCATTATGAGAAGTGGTGGACCTCAAACGGGTATTTACAATGAACCACTGTCCAAGGTTTCACTATAGAAAGATGCCATAACAGTCCAACACTGGTAGAAAGGTTATGGATGATGGTGTGCATTTGTTGGATTGCATCATTCCATTTAAGGGCAGGGAGTATGAGAGGGACGTCAAGGATATTTGTAAAAATTTGGATGTGGTGGGAGTTTAGTTGCAAAGAATGCCTGATGAAATTCTTGTATTTTGGATCACTAGACCAATAGTGGGACTTGAACACTGGACGTGTACACCAAGCTGCAGTTAACTTGTCCGTGATTTACTTTAGTACGGTTCTGTGGGTGAGATCACTCGTGAATGCGGCCCTGAGTGTACTTTGTCAACGCCGTCACCGCTAGACTTACCACTGCTCCGTGAATTTACCCTCCAACCTGACATGCACAGGTTCTCGATTTTGCAACTGTTGGACCGTTGCGTGGAGCTGATGTGGAGTTCAGTGGGTAGTCTTATTGAATAGGGTTGTGGGCTTTTGCAACGGGCAGTTCTGGGATGAATGTGGCTTCGGGGGATGACAACATCCTGAGTGGTCAAGTGTTGGGTCATGGTGCAATTTCATCTGGGGTACATTTCCTAAGTCGACGGACAGGATCGTAGGGTGTGCGGTTGGATTGGACGGGCGAGGTTGAGGGTGTCACGGATTTAGGTCTCGGCTTTGTATGGCGTAACGTGGCTTTGATTGGGATACGGTGACGTACACAGTATGTGTCGGGGGGTATGCGTAGCCCTGGAGGAGGTGCTTAGACGGGAGGGTTTAGTACGTGTATGAATTGCTGTCGGAAGTCTGGAGGGTCTTGGGCTGAAAGCACCATGTGAGTGAAGGGAGATGGGCATGCAAATACATTGTACGACGCCTTTTATAGAAGACCGTTTAGTATATATGTATATGGGGTGATAAAATTTGGGCTCTTCATTATGAGGCGATGGATGCTTGGAGGCAAGCAACATGTAGTACATAATGTTTATTGAAATGGGTGAGCATTGGCAAATAGCAAAAAACTAACTAGCAAGCAAACAAATTCTATGAAGTCTGACTGTTACTGATGCAAAGCGGTAAGGAGTCCCTAGGAACAAGAAGTTGGGTCATCAAAAGGGTTCGAAACATGGAGCTGACCATACTTACTGCCTCTGGAATAAAGGCTAGAGAGCTATGTGCATGGCAATAGTCCATGCGTAGTAGAGTGCAGTAAATGGGAGAAAAAAGGAGTCTACATCGAATGTTAGATTCATATTGACAACAGGAGACATGCGGCAGGGTCAGAGCGTGGACGTGATCATGTGTACGGTCAGTCTGAGAACTCGTCCGCGTCGTTGAAGCTTTCGTCGTTTGGGTGGTGTTGTAATCCTCCTCGAAATACCCAGCCTCCTTGTTGTGGTCGTATTCGCGAGCCTGTACGGCCGCGTTGACCTCAACGATGGGGACCTCGTGGGCTTCTACAAAGTGCGCGACGTCAACTGTGCTGCCCTGCCTTGGCACCACAAAACTTGCCATGCCAGGCACTTTAAGGACAGCGTCGTTCTGGCTTCCAAGAATGCGGCGGCTCCGGGACTCCAACTAAATTACAACCTTCAAGCCGAGATGGTCGAGGTCGTCAACAAAGTACACTTGCGGCATGGTTGAGATCGTTATTGTACGCAGTGCGCATTGTAGGATTTGTGACCAAAGGGAGGAGGAGGGGGGTTGAAGAACTGCAAGTATTACTAATGGCATACGGCAAACCTACTTTATAGTGGAGGGGTAGTTTAGGGGTTCCACCTCTTGTGATTGGCATTTTTTGTAATCAACAAGCTAGAAGCTGTGTTCATCGCGTCGCATGGTTTGCCTTTGGCTCGCAAAATTTGGTTTAATCCACAAGCACTTGAGAATGATGTAATGCATGTATCTGACGAGCACATTCTTCTTCACAATTTGGACGTTGTTGAGGTCAGCAAGTACGGTCTTGAGATCAGATGAAGAGGCGCGACATTCTTGGGGGATGAGGTCGGAGACGGCGCTGTCAAAGGAGGCGGGAGGATGCGGGCCTATCTCGTCAGTCCAGTCGCGGAGGTGGTTGCCATACATCTATATTGAGTGGTACTCCTGAACGACTGTAGGTGGGAGATACCAGAGTAATACAATGTTCATGGTCAAGCATGGGTCGCCATTGGACATCATGGTAGCAACTTCTCCAGCTAACCACGTTGAAAAACTCGAAACCGACTGTCTCTTAACAACGCCAGAGATACGGTTGTATTCTTCACGCAGTTCGTCATAAATCCACGCTCATGGGTCCACGTGGGTGCGAGTGACTGCGACACTCTGATAGGTACTTACCAGGAAGAGTTTATTTAGGGCACCGCTTTTAGAAAATTCTAGATGCGTAAAACTCACCTTCGAAGGTCGGCTGTGTCAACAGAGTTTGAGATGATGAATTTGTGGTTCCTGTTGATGTCAACTACGGACCATCTCACAAGTTTAGAGGCGTCGACTAGCACTTTGCTATCGTCACAATCATTAGGTTCCATGTTCTTGAGCATTTCGATGTCGTAGGGGTAGGAGTGCAAGTGCTCCGTTGCGAAGCCGATGCTCTGCTCACAAACATAAGAGTTGGCAATTGCAACCTCTGGTCGAGCCCTAGTGCGCACCATGGACTTTAGATGGCCCAGGTACCGCTCCACTGTATAACACCATCTGGCGTGAAGAGGACCGCATATGGCTACCTTTTCAACCAAGTGAATTATTAAGCGAGTAATGACGTCTAAAAACGCCCGAGGAAAGTACACCTCCAAATTGCAAAGTGTCTTGGAACTGTACATTTGAAGAGCGGCCATGTCTTCCAATACGATGACCTTCTACCAAATGCACTGGAAACAAGTGCCTAAGCGCACTACTGTGTCACAGGGAAATGCTAGTCAGTGAGCGGTGAGCGGTGAGCGAAGAGCGGTGAGTGGTAACTTTTCGGAAATTTTGATGTTTTTTGTGAATTTTTTCACACCCTATAACTGCAGCATGTTCGGTTTATTTTGAAATGTTTCTTCAAAAACTATGACCTAAGTATATCTACGACCGTGCGTGCCCATTCCCGTGCATGCTTATATCCCTATTCAGATGTGCTTTACAACCATCACTAAAGACTAGGGATGTTACTGGATCCACATATTAAGTTTACGAGAAGTGAATGGGTTAAGTTTTTTTGAGTGGATACAGTAACGAGAAATGAAGACTATTAGTTCCTTTATAAAATTTTCTATGAAGACATTTGTCGGAACACGGAAACTCACTTAACATCCGGTTAACACTCAAAACGAGCGTAAATTCCCGTATTGTCAACTAGGTTCCGAGTATCGTCCAGGGATTCGATAGTGCTTTGTCAGGTAGTTACTTACAATCATTCCGAGTCTCCTTACTGCTCGGATAGGAATTCCAGAACATGATGCTTCTCTACTCTCTCAATTACTTTGTGTTTTCCGACAACAAAACCTCAACGTCTCGGATAGGGGCTACCTCACAACTGACTTAGAACACTCTCGCCAGTAGGTCACACAGGCAGCTACTTCTGGTCTGTGAGACTACAACGACAAAATGATCCGGATCTAAGAGAACCAAGATTCGGTTATCCCTAGGCGACCCGTACCACTGTCCGAACCCCCTCTCATAGAGTGCAAAACTTCTTCGGAAGTTCAGGGAGCCCAATCAAGTACCCCTTGATCCGCTTCGACCTTAGCGACGGCTATTCCGCGTGAGGTTGGGTTGGGGACGGAACAGTGAGGCTTCAACTCCTACGACAACCCGCTCAATCTTTCCGCTCAATCTCAGTACCATTCCGATTCGGGTCTCGTCACAAATTCCATCATCTTCCTATCCAAGCTACTGCGGAACTCTCAACACCCTCTCAGATCATTCACACTTAGCTGGAAACCACGTACAGTACTTGCAAAACACGAATACTTTACTGATAAGGAATATAGGTAGAAATCATGCAAAACGTAGACCCGGCCTGCATCGCCTTCCCCGTTTAAGTAAGCAAGGGCTTTCACAAAAGCGGCGGCGCCGAAAGTTCAATCAGAAACCCTAATTCCTAATCATCTACCTAGGATCCTACTTCACGGTTAATCCGGATCTCGCCGGTACGATACCTACTCCTATAAAGCCGGAAAGTGACTGGCAATTCCGGTGCGAGGAATCTACCCTGTCTTCACCTTCTTGTTGCTCTCCTTCTCCTTAGACCGGGTCGTGCGTGGTTTGGACCCTCGTGCCTTCGCCGCACGTTCCGCCTGTCGCCTCGTCCTTTGCTCCTCCTTCGATTCCTTTGCCTTGGTGTCCAAGGATGACCGGGTAACAATCTTGGTCGCAAGGGACTTGATGGGGGTACCTCTCGAGTAGGGAGTTCCGGATGTCAAGGTCCGGATATCAGTTCTGGCTGTCCCTACCATGGAACTCCCGTGAGAATCCTCATCAGACCCGGAAATCTCAATTGGCCCCTTCTCCGCTGAATCCTTCCTCTTCCTCAGAATCCGCTTGGCACCGGAGGAATCCGATGGAGATTCCGCGACGGGCGTTACAGTCGGGGTGGGTGTCATAGTCTCGGTCCGGGCCATGGGTGAAGGAGTGAGTGTCCCATCTGGGTCACTCAGGTTCGTCCGGGTGGTGACAGGGATCTCCTCATTCACTTCCGGCTACCTCTCCTTGGTGATCCGGAAGAATCACCGCTGGCCCTACCGTTGGGGAAACGATTGGCTGCACGGTCCGGGTCACCTCTTCCGTAACTGTCTGCTCCTCGGATTGCCTCACGGTGACTGTGGTTCCCGTAACCTCTGCCTGTCTGGTGGGAATCGCACAACTCTGCTCAGCAATACTGGCTTCGGGTGGTGCCTCCATGGCCACATGCTCTCTTATCACCTCTGCGATTGTCCGATTCGGACCAAAAATGTCCGAATCGATGGCCCTCTCCTCCAGAAACCGGAGATGTCGCTCTTCTGGGGTCCTGAAGTCCACCCCACGAGATTCCCCTACCATTGTCCGAGAGGGGGATCCGGGAAATCTCGTTCCGACGCTGGGACTTCCGATTTTTGGATTGAGAAACTTCTTTATCAACTTCAGAGTTTTGCTCATCAAGAACTCAAACCAGGACATGATTGTGATGATCTTCTCCCTATCTTGCAATTGAGGCGGCTCCATCACGTTCTCATTGAACAACCGGGCCTTGTTGACTACATCGCCCGAAACTCCCACCAACTTCCGAATCTCATCCAAAGTTTGCTCCTGCTCGGCATGGAACTTACGGATCTCCTTGCTCTTCGTCGCCAATTCCGAGGTAAGTTCCTTGATCTAAAGCTCCAGTCGCTGCTTCTCGCTCCGTAACTTTGGTGCATCCATTAGAAGCTCAACCTCCCGGATAACCTCCTCCAGTAAACAACCCCCTAGCGATGTGCAGACTCTTCGCAACAGTGACTCAATCCGCTCGTAAGTGGCCTGGACTTGATGAGTTCCTTCTCTAAGTGATCGGAACGGGTCAACCAAAAACCCTCGCTCGGACTGACCTCCTTCCGTGCTGTGTCATCTCGAGCCGTGGAGGGTTCCGCGTGCTGCGATGTGGCTCGTTCCGATCGCAATTTGGAGTGGGCCTTCGTCGGGATGGGCTCGGGAATTATTTTCGTATCGTCTCCCCCTTCTGTGGACGCCGTATCCGAGTCATCCTTGTGCTGCTCCGCTTCGAATCCCGCCATAACCTCCTGGAAGGTGAGGAGATTCTTTGCTATCAAGTACTTCTCCTCCTCGTGGTCCATCAGCAGGCCACCCACATGGTAGAGGTGATAGAGGAAAGGGGTGATCGGAGTTGGCTTCTTTCGGATCGTGGGCACCAACTTTTATACAATTTCCGCTATGAATGCGGCCCAATTTACCTGACGCTGACCCGTGTAGGCTTCGAAGATTGTGTTTCCGACCTTGATGGTGACCTGATCCGGTTTCAACGGATACGAAATCGGAACGAGGAAGGCTAGGACCTGTCTCTGTCTCCTATCCTTGCAGGCGTCTATCATGAATCCGTTCTTCTGATGGATCTTCCCGTAGAACCTACCCTGCACGTACTTCTCCGTCCGCGTTGCCCAAAGGTGTCCTTCCTGCACGAAGTCGTAACACTCCGCCCATAACTCCGTGACCTCGGATTGTGTTATCTCACCTATTATCCGGCCCGTCTAGGATTTCCGTCACCATTTCCTCATCCCTCAGCAACCAGGGTCGCGTTAGCAACCCCTCGCACCTCATCCGGGTGAGGTCGTCAACCAACTCCTTCATGTCCCGATCATTCCTCGGAACTGGGGGGCTCAGAAACCTACACTGAACGGGCGCCATAGCTAAGCCTCACTAATCTCCCTTTACGAGCTGACAGCAAGAAACTCGGCAATCCAACTGCCAGTGAATCGGGAAAGACAAAAACACCTCACTGCTCTTTCACTCTCTACTCCCAGTCCGCAAAAAGGAACTCCAAACCCTAACACTCCTGCCTATATACTCAGAGAATCATAAACGCCGCGGCGGCGTGTAATTGCAGCCGCCACCGTACCGGGCCCAACATTATCCAATTCATGATGACTTCCGCATCGTTTCGGATCCCGAACGCGGTTACGGTAATGGTCGGCTCTCAGAACGTCACCCCGATCCGAGTTTTCACTTTCGAGTTCCGGGATCAAGATTCAAGAACTTCTCTTGTGTTAACTGTATTAAGGATTTTGGAGCATCCGGTTTGTACTAACTCTTAATGCGGCTAGTGTCTAGCTAGTTTTTACCTAATTAACCAAAAAAATGAAAAATTAATTGAACCCTACATCCAGTTGGGGCTTATCCGGTTTATTTTGAGTTTCTCGGATCCTACAACATTATTAATCTTTATTTAGTCCCTAGGTCTATCATCATTATAAAGTATAGCCAAATAATTAGAGAGATAAAGGATAAATCGGCAATCACTATCGGATCATTTTGAATTGTTTCCATCAATAATTCGGTTTTTTATTTAGTCCCTAAGTCCATTATCATTATAAGGTCTAGGCAAAAAGAGAGATAAAAAGACTGCACAGCAACTTTAGAATTTTCTTTTAGCCAATTTCAATTTGTTTATGTCACTTTGGGAATGGCTCCAACGGTTATCCCTTACGAGGTACCAAGTCCATTTTTTTCTCTCGTGAAGTATAACACATCAAAGCCACTGCCCAAGTGCTGGAATTAAATTGATTTGTGCATGGTTATATGCAAGTAATGTTTGATTAAGCCAAGACTTAAGGGATAATCTGGTTTAGGCCTCAAATTATTCTGCTGCGGTCCCGAGTGCCTCCATTGCGGCCTGGAGATAATTTGGATTACTTTCCTTTTAGTGGTTATTTTATAAGTCTAAGTGCTAATTGTTTAAGATTGCTAATTAGTATGATTTCTAATTATTTTTTTGTTGTCAGGGTTGCATGCGTATAATCAATCCACTTGATCTTGAATGTTGAAAGAAGACCGTCCTTGAATTATAGAAGAAACCTGTCAGGAAGGGGATTTTGAGATTTAAATGATGGTTTAGGGGGTTTCATCTTTAAACAAAAAAAAAGAAAAAAAGAAAGGGAATTATAATAAAAATTAAGTAAGCATGAAAGAAAAAAAGAGAAGCAAAGAGTAAAATCTTGGAAGGAAAGAAAACGCAGTAAAGTTGTACAAGTGTCTACGGTTTGAGTGTACAAGATCTGGATTGTGCGCTAAATAAAAATCTGGAAGGGGGTAAGCACTTTGAAAATTTGAATACTCCATAAAAGATTAGAAAGGTAGATTAAAAAAATGTAATGTAAAGAGCGAGGTAGATTACAAAATCATAATATGGAATCGGAACCTCGAGAGTGTCAAGGGCCTCAAGATCGCTTTTATGATGCTTCCTATGCAGCAAATTCACTTCATCTATGCGATACTTGTAGAAGATTCTCATCACGTTGCAGTAGGTGAGTTCCATATGCGGAGGCCATTATTGGATTTTCAGCTCGCTTCTGGATGGCGTCTTAGCGTAGTGACACAGGCACCGCCATTCCATGGTGTATGCATGGTTGCAATACGACGTCGGGCAAGGAAATTTGCAGTCTAGCTTGAAACGTTTTAGGACAACAGCAACTCAGCATAGGGCGCAATGCCAAAGGTGCGTAATGCAATGTTGAGGAGGACGAGAGCGGCTGTGGGTTTAGCCCCCGAGGCTTCGGCAAGTCTGGAGGAGCTGCGGCCATGGCTGGTGCAGGTGGAGAGCGCCAAGATTTGAGGCATGGACCTTCCGCTATTTAGGCACATCGCACGTCTCGTGGATTCGGATGGGGAATGGCGGTGGACAATGGCCTGTACCATTGAGCTCCTCAACATCATGGCGGAGTCCATCATCGCGTATCCCGTGGCGTTCACCGCCGTTGTGAATCCAGTCGTTCAGTCAAGCTCTGTGGTAGGTTCAAATGTACAGAGCCAAGGTTATCTAAACAAGAGTTGGCTGGAGAAGGTTGTAGAGCAGAAATAGGAAACTCATGGGGTGTTTGCGCGCCACTGAGGACTGTATCTTTGTGTGCAGAGTTAGCTTTGTTTGCAAATATGATGTTTAGGCGCCATATGTGGAGACGCCCAACTACTAGTTCTTTATGTATATGTTGTTTTTAAGTGTACGCAACGATATTACATTCCGGACGCGGAGTAGCACCACTTATATGGAAATATGTTTTATTTTGGATACTAATCATTGCTATCATAAGCATTGAGTGAATCCCGGGTGGATGAGTCTGGCCTTAGTATATGAGTGACAGTCCTTGACTGTATTAAAACATCGTCAATCTGGGTGAACCTCATTTGCATCTTCTCCAAGTATGAATAGGGATGGAAGTTAAACGAAGCGTGTTTCTTTACTGGTTATAGTACCACTCTCATACGAATGATAAGACTTGCGTTGTATGTTTTGCAAGAGGAGAAAGTGCGAAATAACTGTAGATCAATCGAGTCTGACAAGTGGGAGTAGAAGGGAAAAATGAAGTAGCGGATGAAATGGAAAAATAAAGAGAAAGACAATGGAGATATAAATGAAGACGAAAAAAGCAATTATAAGGAATAAATGAAAAATAAACATGGAAATAAAATATAAAATCAAAATAAAATGGGGATAAAATTGAGAGTGAGCAGTGGGAGTAGAATGGATAAATGAAAAATTAGAAAGGAATTGGAAAAAGAAGAAGAAAGAAATTGGAATGGGGATCGAATTGAGAGTAAACAGTGGAAGTAGAAGGGGCAAATGAATAATAGAAAAGGAAATGGAAAAAATAGAAAGAAATTGGACTGGGGATGAAATTGATGGTGAACAGTGGGAATGGAAGGGATAAATGAAATATTGGATGAAATGGGAAAAAAAAATTAAAAAAATGGAGATATAAATGAAGATGAAAAATGGCGAGTATAAGGAATGAATGAAAATTAAACATGGAAATGGAAAAAAAAATGGAATGGGGATGAAATTGAGAGTGAACAGTGGAAGTGGAAGGAATAAATGGAAAAAAAAGGAAATGTGAAATAAAACAAATGAAATGGGATGAGATTGAGAATCAACACTAGGATTGGACGTGGGGAAGGGATAGTAAAAATTAAAAAAGGGACGAAAAAAGAAGAAACAAATGGAATGGGGATGAAACTGAGGGTCAACGCTAGGAGTGGAACTAGGGAAGGGATAATAAAAATAAATTAATAATGGAAATAGAAGAAGAAAGAAATTGGAATGGAGATGGAATTGAGAGTGACCACTTGGAGTGGAAGTGGTAAAAGAATAACAGAAAAAGTAATTGAAAAAAATAGAAACAAATTGAAATGGGGGTGAAATTGGTGGTGAACAATGTGAGTGGAAGCGATAAATGAAATAGTGGATGATATTGAAACAAAATTGCACACACAGTGGGGATAACAAAAAGCGAATATAGTGGATAGATGAAAAATAAACATGGAAATGGAAAAATAAGATAAGATTGTAATGGGGATGAAATTGAGAGTGGATAGTGGGTGTGTAAGGGATAAATGAAATAGTGGATGAGATGGCAAAATAAAATAGAGACATTGACAGAATTTTAGAATCAAGGGGATTCTTTAACAAAACCTCAGTTTTTGCCACGGGTACATGCTAGTTCCCTAAATTTTTGCAGACCCAAAACTCTAACTCACATCTCCAAAATGTTCTGAAGAATACTTACGGAGCTCTCAAGACGCGGTTCTAATTCACAGTCCGACTGATCAGAAGACAATAAAGTGATAGTGGACTCTGGAGGGGTTAATCTCTAAGAGATGGCGGAATTCGTCATCTCACACATCAGCTTGAATATCAAGAAACTCCAGTGATCTACTTGGGGCATTTTCAGTTCTAAAGTAACAATAGGAACCATGAGCCAGTTGGACAGCTGCATCGTCTGCATAAGATGGAAGATTCCAGGATTGTGGAGGGCTCAGGTAGAAATTAGGATCAGAAAAGAAAGGAGGATGCATGGGATAGCTCATGTTCTCGCATCTGCAAATGTAAATGGCACAATGTTCATAAATCTACTCTACATATAATGCGAGTATATAAAAGGTAACACTAGAAAAAAAGTATCTAAACTCACTTAGTAAACCGAGACTTCTTCTTAATCTTTGTAATGACGACTTCGCCCTCAGGATCCTAAGTGACGCCTTGCTATGTAGTAGTGGCTTTAGGGACCAGAGTAGTCGTGATCAACGGTTTCAATAAAGCCATGAAAATGTCTTTATCACCCTTTAAGGCAACGATATGGCAGTCGACATTGTGGCATGCATGGATGGAAGAACCAGACACTCCATGCGAATAATTATTTAAATGGTAATGGATTACGTGACCGACTGTAATTAGTATTGAAATGCAAGGAAGGAAGATGTACTTAGAGATAACGAACTAACCAGTCGCTGCAGTGCACTCTAGTATGACGTTCCTTGGGTCAGATGCCGCTTTGATCAACATTTGCAGGAGAGCCACCGATTTTTCGCGAGGTCCTCTCAATGGGGTCTTACCATTGCATGCCTGGTTTTCGGGCAAAATCGTATTCTGGAAGCATTCATCACGACTGACATCTACATTGTAACGGTCCTGCAGTTTGAGGACAGGGCGGAAAGCAAATTTGGATGCAGGATGTCTCGATCCGACTGCCAGAGTAATCCCAAACCTCAATGTCTAAAATACATTTCAAAGATGTGAGTCAGTAAACCATCAGTTCGGGGGCTTCGTGAGAAACTAATTCCAGGGCTTCATAAGTCTGCAAGGGGCCAAGTAGTGAACAGGGTCTAGATCTCATGCGAAACTTACAATAATTCAGAGTACGTACGCTAGGCTGCGACTAGTCATGTTTGCAGGAGGACTTATTATTCCAAAATTAAAAGAAACGATAGAACGGATCAAAGCACATTAAGTGAGAGAGAATCAAAAGTTCATTTTAAAAAACTCTGCTGACACATGAAGGTTTAGGTCACTAATGGTCCAAACTAAAAAGACAAAGCAAGGAAGAAGGGATTAATTAAGGATGGAAGCTTACAGGTAAAGATGGATCCAACGGTGAAGTAAGGTGGAGTCGGTTCATTGCCCACCATTCCTTGCGGACTTCAAAGCCATAAGTAGCACAATGACCTAGGATTTTAGACTTTGTTGATACACAAAATGGGTGGAACAAGATTATGGCGCCGTCATCTTGCAAGTGGTTGTCGGCAAATTCGAAAATAGGGTCTATCCATTTAGTAGTGTCTTGGTTCCAAGTCGGGATAGATGAAGGAGGGAGTGAGACGCTCGGGGCAGGAAGCCTGTTAGGTACGTCTACGATAATAAGGTCGACAAAAGGGCGCTTCACTTCTTCACCCTTGAAATGCAGGGCTCACCTTGAGTGTGTTGCACATAAAATACATAATGAAAAAGGGTTACTTCATCATTCCCTGATAAACTCCAGATTTCACTTTTGAAAGTACAAACATAATCTGAATTGCAAGCATATCTTACAAGCTCACATCACGCAAACGATGGGAAGCCATAGGAGTCTGCTTGGCCCCGAGCACATTAAAATTGCGTACTTAGCTCATCCACTGAGCATACATAATACCCGAACAATGCAGCCAACGGTACCTGCTCTGCCCCGAGCACTGTGGAATAGAATGCTTACGCTCATCATGTGAGCACACAATATGCCAACAGTGGTCAGCCAAAGGACTTTGCTCGGGCCGAGCACTACTCAATTGCGTACTTTAGCTCATCATGTGAGCACACATGGTTCCCACAGTGGGCGGCCAAAGGAGTCTGCGTGGCTACGAGCAGTATTGAATTGCATATGTCGGCTCCATCATGTGAGCACACATAATGCCCACACTGGCTCCTAGCAGTACTTAATTGCATACTTAAGCTCATCACATTAGCATACTGGATGCAAACGCTGGGTAGCGAAGGGAGTTTGCTCGACCCTAAGCATTGTTGAATTGCAATTGCGGGATCAATATGTACAAGTCCTCGACAACTATGCTCGGGCCCAAGCAGACTTCCACGCTCCCATTTATCTTACTTTTATGTTCCCCTGTATGCTCTCTGTTTGAATGCAAAGTTCCCGAGCATACTATGTTGAATCCGGTTCATTATAGATTTTAGAGTATATTTCGACAAGGCAAGCACAAATTCTCAATACCTAGCACGAGAGAGCGTATGACTTGCATACAATCGGAGGATGAGGAAAATGATTGACACTGGGCATGTGGATGAGTATATTTTACCTTCGTAAGGAAGCTCTTAATCTCCAGGTACTCGGAAATGAAGTCTTCACCAGTGCCTGCAAGGACATCCTCCATGGAGGCGTTGATGATGAGCTGGTCGTTGTTCACGCACTCGCCACCATCTAACAGATCGATAGTTCTGGTCAACTGCTCATACGAAGATCCCTTTTTTTTTCCCCCTGGGTACAGTTTGCGAGTGGGATCCGGATTGGTTGGTTGGGCTCCCTAAACCTTCTTGAGCTGGCAAGCTGACCTTTTTCTTCCCCTTTCTTGAGGACTTCTCCTTTGCTTTCTGCTGCTTTTGGACCTCCTTCAGCTGTGCCTTCTCTTCCGCCTCCTTCAACATTAGAGCCTTTTTCCGATTCTCCTCCAACCGTCTTTGCGCGCTCATTCTCGTCAGTGCCTTTGCGCGCTCATTCTCGTCTTCTATTCCCGCAAGATCTACCATCTCGACCCCGGACTCCTCGACAAAATCCCTAGATCTCCTCAAGTCCAACTCAAAGGAGAGAGTGAAGCTAGGTACACAGTCTAGGTACCATGCCCCCGCCGTGAGATGTGACGTCGTCCATATTTGTTGCTGCAAGGCAGAGAGCATGCAAGCGGGATTTGATTGATCGACCCACGCATTCAGGAAAATAGGTTAGTTCTCCTTTGTAATTGCTTGTTTGGGCGGGAGCTCGTATTTATAATACCTACACAAGAAGAGGACACATTTCCCAAGTTTAGCACATCATCCATTTCAGATTACAATGCATCCTCACCAAGTCACTTACTCAGTATAGTACATAATCAAAGTTCCAAAACAGCTTCCACGCATACATACATAGACTCCTGGTACTGTTGTCATGTCAAAGGCACCGTAGACTCTAGTTAATAGGATCATGTAAGAAGTGCAAACATTACGCATCATCATGTAAGCTTGGATGGGTCACTAGAGATCCTCAATTAATTTCGAGGATCCATAATGTTTGTAGCTATTGAGAACAAGGTTTAAAGACTCAAATTTGTACTTATTTGAAGATAAGACGCCTCACTACCAGCTCCGTTCCCTTCACCTTCTGGAATTCGTGATGTTTCTGAAATGCTTCGGCTCCCTTAAAATATGAACTGAAGGTATTATCCTAGAGCTTAATCCTACAGTCTTCCACGTAATTCACCAAAGTCATAGGCTTAGTTGAAACAACCATATCAGTCGGGATACGGTCTTGTCGTACGATCTCCTCAAACTCAGAACAAGCTTGCTCTAAAAGCTGATATGACAAATATTGCATTATATTCATTAGGTATTTGGAAAACACTCATTAGATATTTGGAAAACAATCATTACACTCACGGATAAATAAAATTGAGCATCCCTTTTATTTGTATTATATTGTCCGTAACTCATATGCAAGAACTGTGCATTAAATTCATTTGTAATATGTTGTCCCAAAGATATGCAAAAACGCAGCATTAATGCAGCGGAATATAGTCTCCACTTTTTAGAACCACAAGGATGCAAAGGGAAGGAGAGAATACCGCGGCCCAGAAGGTGGCCTTGTGGAGCCAGCTTGCAAGCTTCTCTTCATTCACAGGTTTCAGGGGAATCCTCCTAGCTTCACACGTCGCAAGGGATGAATTTAAAAACTCCAGCCACCTCACTTTAGCTCTTGCTAAAGCTTTCGCTGTGACAATCACCTGTAACTTCTCCATTGTTTAGTCGGGGTTTGTGGAATTGAAAGAGTAATGACGCTCAACTTGCGTAAGAAGTTCTCCTTGCAGTTAGTGGAGCCTAGAAACAAGAAGATGAATGGAGTGTCAAACTGAAGCAACGCTTGAATCTAGAGGAAATCACGTTTGTAGCAATAGCCCTTGATCTCTAGAAATTTCACGATTATAATAACATTCTCTAAGAAATCACAGTATTTGTGCTGAAGTAGGCCAAGTCTGCCCGGGCAGAGCTTGTCTACCGCAAGCACAGTATGAATGTCCCGCAAGTCTGCTCGGTGCCAAGCAGACTTGAAAGTGGTCAAGTCTGCGAGGCGTGGGACAGACTTGATCCCTTTCAAGTCCGCTCGGCACCGAGTAGACTTGGGAAGGGGGTGAGCTTGTACACAAAGTCAACATTTACTTAGAAGTTACCGAGTACCTCGACCAAGTACTCAGCAGAGTGGACCGTGGAAGTTGAGAATTAGTGCACCAACAATTAGACGGTTTTAGTCAAACAATTCTGAGATTTTACCTCACGTAGCCACGCTGGAGAGAGGTCAGGATTTGCCACAACAACAAATTTGCTCATTTTCGATCGCAATATTTTAGTTTCCTTCTTTACCGCGGATCTCATTGCAACAGACTTTTCCTATTCTGTCACATCTCCATTGTTGTGCTCCAGGAACTCACGAATGCCATCGTCTGCTGTACAAGACACATGAATATATTTTAGACTCACTTACCAATAAATTTCAAAGTGGGCTCAGCACATGCTATACATGAGGTAGTGTTATATTTTAGGCTTCTCGTGGAACTGATATCAAAGTGTGCACAATACGCTTCTGCAAATTCAGCATTCATATACAAATTGACCATACCCGTTCACAACCCTCACAAATACAAATGCATCAACAAAATGTTTAAAAAAGTCTCTATTGACAGGGTTCTGTGTGACATACCTAAAAAATAAAACTTGTGAATATGTTCAGAGGCAACGTTTGCCAAGTATTGTGCTTGGTTTTCTTGCACCTTTTTAAGAGGGATGTAGGCAAAACATCCTTGAACCGATTCATTGGCATAAGTCCATATGTCTGCACCCTAAAGAGGGTATGAACTAGGTTGGTTTTGACAAGTGAGTCCTCGGTGTGTCTATTACAGGGGAGATAAAAACGTAAATGTAATTAGCATAGAACGTCCTTCATCACTTGCGTAGGCAACAAATGGAATGATATAGAAGTAGAGACAAAATGTCGAGGGTTAATAATACTACTTACTTGTTGATATTGTGCATCAACTGCATAACTAAGCCAATTCTTCCTTTAGTATCTAGGAGATTGGAATCAACTGAGTAATGCCAAGACACCTCCAACTTGTGCAACCGGTCAATGTGGTTCATCCAGGCTTGGTATTGATGGTTTCCATCACACACGAAGAAGAACTTATTAGTCAAGGCAGCTAATTCTGGAACTGTAAGCAATAATGAATTGAACTCATCGTTTGTCTGATTCCAAATCGGACCCCACTACTTTTTATCAGCGTCTGTAACCTTCCTTCAGTTGCCATCCTCGTTTGTAGTCGAGACATAAAAAACCGATGCACCTTTGCGATACCCATGTACAAACTCTTGCTCCAGCTTTGACATGTCACTATATAAGGTGGGGCGCACCATCGGCATAGCCTACATTCGGCACAGAGGAATGTCAAATCTTGATGTGTTGTCAGAAATAACGGCTTTCGAACATGTTAGCTGACATAAGTCAAAGGCAAGGCATCGAGTCTGCTTAGCCACGAGCACTGCTGATATGCAGCATAAACAAAAGAAGCTAGGTTTCATTAATCATGCATGGTCACATCACATGAATTGCATGTTTAAGCGCAGCATGTGAGCTCACATAGTACCCACGCTAGGCAGTCAAAGGACTCTACTCGACCCAAGCACTTCTAAATTGCATGCATATGCTCAGCGAGCACACATTATGCCCATAGTGGCCAGGCACAGGACTCTGCTCGGCCCCGAGCACTTCTAAATTGCATACTAAAGGTCATCATTTGAGCTCATACAATACCCACGCATCATGGCTAGAGGAGTCTGCTTGGCCTTGAGCAGTGGTGAATTGCATACTTAAGCTCATCATGTGAACTCACATAAGGGGGATCAATATGTACAAGTCCTCGACAATTGTGCTCGGGCCCGAGCAGACTTCCAGGGTCCCAACCATCTCACTTTTATGTTCCCATGTATGCTCTCAGTTCCAATGCAAAGTTCCCAAGCAGACTATGATGAATCCGGTTCCCTATAGATTTCAGAGTATCTTTTGACAAGGCAAGCGCAGACTCTTAGACGCAGGAAAGCAATTCCCAAAGACATGCTTACATTCACTAAGATAGGAGCTTATCATATTGGGTCGCTTCGAGCCAGACATGTCATTGCCAGGCAAGGAGTAGAGTACTAGTTCATTTCTAATAAGTCAATCTGTACAATGTGAGGGTTAATGTACGCTAGACGTAGTGCAGTTTTGGCAAAACAATTGTGTACTGTTGGGACCTAGGAGTACGAATATGTACTTCTTATACACTATCACTGTCGATCCTAGCCGTTGATTGGATTTCTCGGCAGCTGGTTTTCGTGATTAAGATCAGCCAATGGCGATGGCCAAAACTGACACAAAAGGATTTGTCGTGATCTGGGAAGCCCATGATCCAGCTCGACAGAAGTTGGCGCCGGCCAAATTTAAAGACTGTGGCTTGGCGGGAGGGGAGTTTGAGCCTTGGTGGTGGGATCACATTTGAATGGGGTTGTGAGCATCCTAGATTTTCCATACCACATGTCACTGTACAATTATCCTACAAAATCATCTTCCGCATAAATGTATTCTCATCCTACTTCTAAAAACAATGGATTCAATAAACATATTAGAGCTATGGATAAGTGACACCTTCACCATTTTCCTAAGATGAATTTGGGATGAAAAATATTTTGGTAGAGTGATTGGATTTAAAAAGTATTATGGAGATAAGAATAGATTTAATTAAATTAGAGTAATGTAATGTAATGTAAATGAATTTTGAAAAGGAATTTGGGGATCAATATGGACATTCTATTGTGATATTTAGTAACGTAGTAAATGTCTTGGTTATTAGTGATAGAGGAAAAGGCATTCTAAAGAATTATATGAAGCAATTTCAATATTCTATATTTGTATTTATATTCTATATTTGTATAACTAGTTATTTTCTATACGTGAAGTATATATGACAAGAAGAGTTTTATTTTCCGATCAAAAATTAAGTGCATGATTAATTGAAGCATTTTACTGTTTACACTTTATGCTAATAAAATGCATTTAAAGAAAACTATACTCATCAATATAAAAAAAAACTATATTCACCAAACTATATTCATCAATATTCATCTACATAAGGGGTTGGGAAAAGAAAAAAAAGATAAATAAAAAAAACCAAAAAAAACAATAAGTTAACAAAATCAAATATATAGGGGGCTGATTTATTTTTTAAAAAGAAAAAAAAACAAATAGAAAAAACTATCAAAATGAAATACATAGGAGGTTGAATTTTTAAAAAATAGATAAATAAAAAAAACCTGAATAAGCTATCAAAGGCAAATACAAAAGGAGTTGAAAAGAAATGAAGAAATAAAAATAAGATAAAGTAAGATGAATTGAAAAATAAGCTATCAAAATGAAATACATAAGGGGTGGAATAAAAAAAATAAAAAAAAAAAACACTTAAATATAGAGATACAAATACAAATAGGAAAAGCCATTAAAATCAAGTACATAAAGGGTTGGAAATTAATTTTAAAATGATGAAAAGAATAAGGTATCAAAATCAAATATAAAAGCAGTTGAATAAAGAAGAACAAAATAAAAAAAATAAAAATGCTTCCACACCTTGGTGTCTTTTTTTCCAATGAATAATGATACCTTTGTATTTTTTGGAAATAAGTCAACATGGCTAACATGTATCGTTTAGAAATAAGGAAGCTATGGTATTTTTAGGAGTTAAATAAGTCCTATAGAATGTCAACTTCGAGCATTAAAAATGAGGCAATGAAATATTTGACCCTTTGTGCTATAACTAAATGTATATACAACTTTAAAATTTTATATCTAAGACCTATTATTTGAAAAAAAATTAGGTAAGTTATTTGTAGTTTTATGTGGAAGGTTTTGCCAGGTTTACATTTTTTAATTAAGGGGTTTGAAGTTGACTAGGACGATGGTTTAGTGGATAAAATTGCACTCTATACAACATTTACTTTGAAGTATCTTTAGGCAAGGAAATTTCCTCACTGAACATCTAGTTTTTTTCTTCCTGAAGTAATCTTTATTAACCTTTCTTTTCTTTCATTTTTAAAAAAAATAAAAATTGTTTTCCTTATCTTCTTTCGTTATTGATATTTTAGTTTATATCCTTTCTATTCACTCATCTTTATTTTATTAATTTATTATTTTTTTTTTCCTTCTCTTTTCTTCTGTCATTATTTATTTATTTCTTTTCAAATTTATTTTTCTTTGGTTCCCTATTCTTATTATTTATTTTTTATTTTTTTAATATTTTTCTGGACAAAGGATGCTATGAATCATTAATGAATTTGGGGATCAAATTGAAAGAACATTCTAAGGTACTTTACTTACATGTAAAAGATGGCACTAAGTGAAGGACAGAGCTCTGTGACTGATGTGGACGCCTTAATACCGCACCAAGGGTTTAAGAACTGGTGACCGGAGGTTACCATCCGGGTTACTCATGGACGCAACCGGTGATCACCCGTAACCAAGGATCCTCTCAGCATTGGTGACTTGTGACCGCAGCTAACCATTGTCTCGCACCTCGCCTTGGAGAAAGGATGTGCAGAGTCCCCAAGGGTTTTGCAACGTTGCTCTGCGCTTGGTGTGTGGGCAAGGAGGCTCGGTGTGTGGGCGGAGAGGCTCGGTGTGTGGGTGGAGAGGCTCGGTGTAGGGGGAGGGGAGAGATGTGTGGGGTGAGGGGAACTACTCGTAATTTTTGGGGCCATTGCGCTGGGTGTGAGCGCCGGCATTGCTATTGAGAGTTGAATTGGAGTTGTGGGCTAGGAGTGTGCGCCGAGAAGTGGGTTTAGTATGGATCGATCCATGAGCGGGAGGTCTGGGAGCGCAGCCAGTGCTCGTGCCAGCAGAAGCGGTTCGGTGAGGGCGAGAGGGAGGCAGGGCAAGTGCAGTGACGAAGAGGGCGACTTGCGGTCCGCGCGCAAGAAGGCGAGGTCGACAGTGAAAGGAGGCGGATCAGGCGACAGTACTAGGGACAATGTAGCGCCTTGGAGGAGGGGACCAAAATAAGTAGCTGCATCCGACTCTCTACCAACATGGAGAAGAGGAGACCCCCAACCTCATCACGGTGCGGTTTCCTGAGGGGGTAACTCTTGAGTATGAGGAGGGTGGGGGCCGCGTCAATTGGTGCGCGTTCGGAGAAGAGACAAACAAGCGACAGAGAAGTCTCTACCAACTGGATTGGGTCAAGCTCGATGAGCTGTGCAAGAAGATCGCAGACGTGCGAGGGAACGAATGGCGTTGAATCAAGGTTAAAGGCGGTTTCAAGGGAGCAGGCCACGCGGAAGGTGGGGGAGGGAGCAGGGTCTGAGGGAACAGTGCAGAGTGGAGGAAGGCTTCGCTATGGTGAAGGAGATGGTGGGCTTGAGTCCGCAAGGGAGTCGGGGATATGTTTGCAGGAGGACATTGCAGCTGGAGGGAGGGGTACGGAGCTAAAGAAGGGAGTAGCTTTGGAGCGGCTGCAAGTTGTTGAAGGTCTGATGGCAGCGATACACTCGGAGCTGAAGCACAAGCGAGAGGAGAAGAAGAAGGCGGCATAGAGGCTTGATGGCGCGGTTTGGAGGAGCAAACAATCGGAATGGGGTGTAGGGACGTTGAAGAAGCAAGAAGAACAGAAGGCAGCGCTGATCAAGGCACTAGAGGAGGAAGAGGCCGATGTCTACAAGGAGAAAATCAAAATGGAGGGAATTTAAGATCAATTAGCGGAGGAGGATGTGAAGGCTCCATCTCCAATGGAAGAGCTAAAATCCGGAGAAGCTGAGATCCAGTTGCTGACAAGGGGGTTAGAAACCGGACAGTTACAATTCGACGCTCTTGCAGCAGAGAAATTTGCCCTCAAACAGGGAAGGAGTAATGCTAATTTCAGCCCCCATCCAATGGTGTATGCACTTGGAGATCCGGCTACAATAGAGTTTGATGTCATCGATGAGAGCAAGTTCATTTGAATTATTGCTTGTAGCTTGTGCGATTTTCCAATTCCTCATAATGATATAGTTGTTAGCTCTTGTAAGCATCTGTACCATGTCTATTGTGCTTCGGTGTTGTATGTGCGAAGCTATAAGTGTGTGGCGGAAGGGTGCGGAGAGTAGTCCTATCCAAACTGGCATCGGAGCTTCGGTTGGGGGGAGCCATCTGCAGAGCTACTAGAGAGGGCGTTCATGTTGGGATTGGCTAAAGAGAGAAGAAGATTGCTGCAAGAGAGAACAGACCAAGCTAGGGCGCTGGTGCCCTTGGATGGTCATCCGATCTTATTTACGAAGACCAGATAAATCATGCGTTTCTGACCTGTGCTTAAAACAAGAGCAAAAAGAATCAATGTGAAGAAGATATACCTATTGCATTTGTATAATTTCCGGGAGATGGGCCATGATGAAGCTTAGACGTCCCAATCATGTTGTTGCCGGCTTGCTCTCTGTCTGCATCTCGCACAATGTCATCATCAGACTCTATTTTCGTCCAGTCCTCCACTTATAGTGAAATAAGCACTAGCGTGTTTTTCACAAGAGAAAAGAATAGAACTTCAGCAATTACTGTGCATTGTATTGTGTCCGCTCAATTACCCACAGACAAAAGGCATTGAAGGGGAAAACCCGACATCCCACTCACAAATGTAATAACCTTTCTTATAATTTAAGTATCTATCGAACAATCCTCAATTTTGCATAGTAAATCAAAATCGAGGAATTTCAATCACGCATCTAAAAGTTTAGCAAAAGACAAAAAACTTAATAAATTCACGAACCTTGAGACTCTATGTTAAACTCATGTATAGGACCGATGATAAATTTCGGATCACTGGCTGAATTGTTTTCGACGTGTTTCCTGTCTGCGTCCCGCATTGTATCATTGTGGGAGTTCAGCTGGAGGTTCAAAGCTTCTAGATTTCCAAAATCTTGTAATTCAGCACAAGAGTCCTGTACCGTTGCATGGCCTAGACTCCGTCCCCGCAGACGACTAGTTCCGCCTACAGTGAACAATGACGAATCATTGTGAGAATATACACATCTAACTTGTTGTCCCTTGCTAGGCCTGAGTTCAATACATGATTAATTACATCGCTCGAACTGAAAAACTCACATACTCCACAAGTGCGATTATCTCACTCCAGTCTGCAAAGACGGTAGAATAACAAAGACACATTTAACATCTACGCTGCAATACAAGTATGTTTTAAATAGTTCGGATATTTCATACCTGTGGGACTTCGTCTTTTTCTTATAGGATTGAGAAAACCTTCACTATCCTCTGACTTCATCTGTTTTTAAAGAGAGGAATGCAGATAATAATCCTCATGGTCTTGCTCTTTTGTAAAACTGGGGCTCCGTCGAGGGCATTCACTGAAGCGATTCAAACCATCTAAGCATTGACCTCTACAGTTGTGAGGTGATTCTTTTTCTACTCGGTGATCGTTTCCAATATCATCGTCAGTCTGTTCATCCTGCGGTCCACTCTCCTCCATGTCTCCGCTGGTGGCCACCTCGGGCTCATTCACCGATCCTTTCTGATACCGTGTTGAGCTATTCGTGGTTTGGCTGATTCCTCTTTGCCACCAGCTTGGCCGTCCCTTTATTTTTGATGCTCCCAGTGCCACACGATGACACTCCTCTATATGTATTCGATTTTCTCGTTCCTCCAATGTTTCGAATGCATCATCGTGATAGTTCGAGTGCCAACATGCATATGTGGCCCAATCGACAGAGTCGCTTCCTAGCTTCTCTTCTGCAACCCAACCAAGAACAAAGAATAAGGGAATGCTTGCGCCCATCTTCCTCTAATGAACTTCTTCGTATCGTTTTTTGAGCGCACCGTAGTTAACGTACGACTTGTGTACGTTGAAGCCGTACTTGCCCTTGCGTTCTCCAAATCGCGCAAGACAATCTTCTTCAGTAGCCACAGATGCCGGTATGCCACCCGGACTTGGGATATATCCTCGGTGAGGCAAACCCTTATCTCTTTTAAACCATTTCCGCTGTCCCCGAATACGGGAAGTCTCCATTGGACCTTCTTTGTTTCAGCAACATCACCTGATCATTGATTTAATATTCTAATGAGAGCAACACAGACAGCAAATGCAGTCAAACATCGAATCATAGCACTACCATTAACAGTGTAGTTAACGGCGCGCATACTACATGTTCTTAATATTCTTTCACAAGCTTCGTATTCCAAAAGGTGATTATGCTAGTCCGAAATCGCAGATGTTGTAACATTCGATAACATTGCGGTGGGAAATGATAAACAATCTCACTGCATTCTTCTTAATATCTTTGATTTGCCTTTATGAAAACAATCCTCTGCCGGAAGATAATACTCACAATCTCCTCCCTCACGGCGCACACAGAATATGTAGCCGTCTTCAGAGTTCGGCATAGAGAGTCGACCACCCAAAAACATTCAAATGAACGTAAATTTAATAACTGAAATAAACTCTCACTGCATGCTACAGTAGACAAATGCCAGCGCTCTCGGAAAACAGATGCGAAGAGGAAAGAAAAACACATACCTTGTATGCCAAAGTACACAGACGTCCGAACGGAAATACGAAATCCTCACTCAAACTTTGTTCCTAGCCAAGTACTCCCGGAGTTGGTATTCAGAATTCACATCTATACGTGGAATGAAAGAAACTCTAGAAGTACTTGGGTGTCCGGCCCAAGCGCAGACGTTAATGGACTATAGTTCGTGAGACCCGAAGACACAGAACAACCATGGAGAGAGAGTGAAACATGTGCAACTGAGTGAGTTGAGTTCCTCGCATACTAATATAGGTGACATGGATACGCAAAGTTTCTAAACACATGATGACCACGACTACCAGAACGCAGGTAGTATCTTTCCACGATATCGTAGATGATCTTCCCTGAATCAGAACATATCCCCATAATCAATGAAGACGAGACACTTTTGAGAACAATCAGCAGTACCTGTTACAGAAGACCCACTCCTGACTGATTTTGATACGACACCAACATAGAACACATTATTAAGGTAGAATGACCTTAAACCGTGCGGCCCCCCAGAAGCGCAGGGTAGACCGCCCCTGTAGCCGCCCATGGCATGGACCTTATTGCGTGCACAGCAATTTCATAAATAGTGACTCGATATGGACATGTGTAGGGAGGTGGTTGGTTCATAGATTCATGGTTCATTAACTCTATTTGCACGATTTTAGCTACATGCGTGAGCGCCACAAAGTACTCGTCTGCTGGATAAAAAGGAGAGTCTACTGATCACTTTAAGGTCATGTACACTTTTCGCTTCAAAAATTTGTAGTAAATTCAGTTTTCGCTATTTAATTCTGGAAATTTTTGCATTCACTCTCCCTCCTGTTTCCCCATCCAAGAAAAATTACAAACAGTACACACGAGGTCCACAACCATGCTGAATCTCTTATTCGCACGGTTTAAGGTCATTCTACCTTAGTGGCACCTGACCATTTACTTTATCATCACTGGATTCATCACCAAACTGTCTATTCTTACCAGCAGTGTTTTTTAATCTGGCTGCTAGCAGCCAGATTGCGACAAATAAAATGCCCCAGGAACAGCCTTTGTAGTTTTTCGTCGAATTTTTGGACTTAAAATGCCAGTTTTCGTCCACAGCAGACGTCGTTGGTGCCTCGTCGGAATCTGGCAGGTTCTCGAAGGTTCTCGAGGGTGCCACAACCAATGGGGGCCCGGGCTGATCTTGGATCACGGTGGCCGTCGATGTCGCCACATCCTCACCGTACACGCCTAGGGTTTGGGGGCTTGGCGCCACCTTTACCACCCCCATTCCTGGAGCGGCGCCACTTGTGCAGCACTCGCATTGTGTACCTCGCCACTTCTTAAACCCTCCATTCTGCATTAACGCCAGAATTACTCCTTCCCGTACAGCATAGTCGCCAGATCCCTTGCATTTAGAGCTTGTCTGTTCACCTATTGATTGTAGAATCTCCAATTTGCTCTCCAATTGGTGGCAAATTGCATTTTGCAATGGCAATCATGGTTTCTCGGAACCCTCTTATTGTATTTTCTCGAGCTTCTAAGTTCTGTTACCTGTGGGGCCGTGGGTCGCTGTGGCACTGGTGACTGCGGAATCCGGATGTTCACGAATCAAGCTGGGGTCGGGAGCCGGGGCTGGAGGCTGGGAATTTGGGATTGGGAGACTGTAGATATTGCTGCTTGCTGCATTAATTTGTTGGGTGAACCATGGCGGAACTTGGAAGTTGGGGGGGTTTCAAATTTCAATCTGGTTTTATTTTTGTTGGGTTTTTTCCTTTTACAATCTGTATTGCAGGTTTTGTTGCCCTTGATTGCAGACGACGGCCGGCGGCTCTGTAGATTTTTGGGGGGCTCCCGATCTGTTGTGTGATGAGGCATTGAGGTACGAACTTCAATCTCTACAATTGGATTCTGGAAGGTGCGTCTGTTTTCTTGAACATGTATCCCTTTTGTACATGCGTCGATCTGCTCATTGCAATTTGCTTGGTGCTCTTCGGTGTATACCTCTTAGGCTGTTGTCGGTCGTTGCTTCGATCTTGCTTTCAAACTCTTTTATCGGATCCTCTGACATTGTTACCTACTCGGTTGTGGACGTCTGTGGAGTCTGGACTCGATTTGTCTTCTTGGGGTCCTCGGCGTGTTCAACTTCGGTTGCTTTTTGGGGAGATGGGATCCGAGGAGTACGACGGGGGGGCAATGGCAGCGACAGCAGCGGCGGCTGCTAAGAAGCTCAAGAAAAAACTCCTCAAAGAGAAGAGGTTGCAAATGATGATAGAAGCCGCGGCGAGGAAGGCTTTGCAGGAGACGAGAGAGGTGGAGAATAAGGGGAAGAAGAGGGCGAGGGAGAAGGCCACGTTGAGAAGTTTCTGGGACACCACCCCCGGCACAATGAAACAAGGAAGAGTCGGCAGTGTGCAGGCTCCTTGCGGTGAACACGATGCTGGCGGTGTACAGGCTGCTGGCGGTGCGAGTGATGAGGTACAATTGGGGACCGCATTGGATATCTTGGCGATGAACGCCCTGAATCTGGAGGGCGGGTATGGAGAAGAGGGAGACGAAGGTAGCGGCACTATCCTTCTATCCTCGACGCTTGAGGTCATGGATCTGTCGCCTGATTCGAGTCCGGTTGAGCTGAGCAGTGGGTGCGATGTCATTCGCAATGACATCTGCCACCTTGGAGGGATCGGCTATGAGTCCGAGGAAGAGGAGGTTCAGATTGTCGATGGAGAAGGGGGCAGCAAGGCTACTGGAGGCGCCGATCCGGAGGGAGGGAAGAAGAAGAGGTGCGGGACAATTCTCAAGAACTACGATCTCACCCGCAAGTTCCAATTAGAGTGGGCGGCTAAACTACTGTCGTAGCACGGTGGTAACGTATTCAGTTAAATAACCTAAATAACGCGTAACACGCTAAAACCGCGCCAAGTTCGTTCCCACAAAGAACCTGCGGTTGTAAACACAACTGAGAGAAGAGATAATCTAAAAGAAACACATAAAAATCCCAAACACAAACCCAAGAAACACCCAAGGCCACAAAATCTGAGGAATAGAGAAATCCCGGATACTACCTATCACGGAAGATTCCACTACCCGGAAGCGGAAAGTGGAACACTATCTACCCTAAAGAACTACAAGTAACACATCCTATCTTGGCACAAACTTCAGGTCCAGAATTCCGACCCTAAAGCCCATCACTATGTACACAGAAACATCCCAGAAGACCCATCGTAGTTAGCTACTCTATGACAGCATCTCCGGGATTACTAGTGGAATCTTTACTGCTGCTCCACTTTTCCGTCACCAACCGACTTCCGTACCCGGAATAATTCTAGCGGTTTAAGCTAGAATGCTCAAAGAGGCTTTGTAGTTATTTCCGGGGATTTCGCCCACTGATTTGTCAGGTTTTTCTCCCTACTTCACGTACTCCTACACTAATACTCCCTCCGCCTGGTGTTTCGATGGGGGCAGCCTTCTCGCGGAAAACTGTCCCACTCAAGTCTCGTACCACTCCCCCAGAAGGGGTGGAAATGCGGAAATGGGCCACTACCCTCACAACGGGTACAATGCTGTGTTCCGCAGGTCACACAGTGTAGGGCCACGTTTCCACGCTTCCGATGCTGGGGTGGATTGTGGAAATGGTGAAGCTCAAATCCTTGTACCGAAGTACCCCCTTTGAATCCCCAAGTATCCTCGAGCCGGAGTACACCCTCCGCACCCAAGTCTGGTATCTTCCACTTCCACTTTCCGCCCTCTCCTCCTTTCCGCCCTTAGTGTTCCTCCGTCTAGCACCTTCCGCACAGGGGGTGATACCGAACCGATTAAACAAGTACACCAATCCTAAACAGGGGCGGCTGCTAGCTCACCAAGTACCCCCTTGCATGAGATCAACGGCTTGAATTAGGGATGTTTAAAACTTGCTTAATAGAGGCTCACAGCCCATACTGACCTAACACAGAATACTAGCCTGCTGCCTAACTAACCTACACAGCGTTTATGGGGACCGGTGCAAACTCGGAAACAGCAAGAATGGGAAGGAGGGACCACTCACTTTGCTCATGCACTCAAGAAAACAACTCAAGACAAATGTGGAGTAAAACATAAAGCCTGCATTGAACAAAAGAACACAAACATCGCAAAATGGTGAGAGAAAACCCCAAGGGTTCTCCCTTTTAAACTACTGAGCCACGGGCCGCGTGATCAGAATCACGGGCCACGTGGCAGCAGACTGACTCTCCGCTACCCGAAGAGCCAAGGCCCGAAACTAGGAAAAAGACAAAAACAATAAAGTCTAACTAATCTTACCTACCCTCGTCTACCTACCACGACTACATGCATCCAAAACTTCCTACCAACAATATCTCCTAAATAGAGCCCTAGAATCTACCCACTGCCCCTCTTCTTCCTCTCCTTGGCCTCCATCTTCTTCAGCTTCTGCTTTTCCTTGCGGCCCAACGCCGTCAGTGGAGCAAGTGGAGTCGCCACCGGCCCAGTCTCGACACGTGTCCCGAGTTCTTCGCCGGACCGACCCACGACCTCCGCATTCTCCGTCACTGAGGGAGTGGTCAACTTGCTGTCGTGCCCAAGGTCCGCGGCAATTGCGGCACGTGGCCGCCCACCTGGCCCGCCATCCGAAGAAAGTGGCGGCGGTCAACTGACTGCCGTCCGGCTTCCGCGGGACACGTGGCAGTTCCACCGGTCCACTTTCTGAAAAAGGTGGCGGCGGTTCCCGGGAAACAACCTGGAAGGTTGATGGAGTTAAACCCTAGCCGCCTTTCCAATATCCCGGTTGAAACCCTAAAAAGGAGAGAGTCGGATCCTGCCTGGTCCGGTTATCAACCTCCCCACTTTCCGCTTTCCTTGTTGATCGTGCTCCACCATGGCAAAGCTCCTCTACTCCTTGATGCGGCCCACTCTCCCAGTTTCCGCCACTTTTGCCTTGAGATTTCCACCTTTAGGGGAGTTCTAACACAATACTAATTAAGTGTTTTTAACTAATTTAACACTTTTTATTTTTCCTCTATTTCTATTTCTAACATTCTAACCTAATGTCTACAATAACTTCTAACTAACTATAACTTCTATCCTTTTTAACACTTTTAATCTAAAAACATAGACAAAACAATAATTCATGGAAAGTCGTGACACGACAGCTACCATGGAGTGAAGGCGTCCTCGCCCAGGACGGCATTTTGCATCAGGTCAAGTGCGTCTCTTGCAATGACGTGGGTCGACACCCCCTTCTGATGCAACCTCACAGGCACACCCTCGAAAAACACAACAGGTGCGAGAAACATAAAAAGAACCTGCTGCTGTTTGCTTCCAAACGCCCCACCACTGTTCTGGAGCAAATTAATAAGTGCAACACTGTGGAGGCACGCAGAAAACGGGTCCAGTTTGCCACCTTATTTCAGTGCTTGAAGGAAGGTCGCCCCATGCTTGAATTTGAGAATCGTAAAAGTCTTTATCAGTTCTTGGATGTGCCGAATTTGCCTTCGAATCATTGGTCTGATTCATCTGGATGGATAATGGCCGAACACATGTATTCCTTTGTCAAAGTCAGAGTCAAGTCCCTGCTTTCCAATGCCAGCTTCATTGCCCTTACCGCCGATGAGACTTCTGCAGTTGACAATACCTCCTGGATTGCGATCCACTGTTATGCAATATCCGATTGGGAGCGTCTGCCTTTGCTACTTACCATCCAAAAATTGGAAAGTGATGGTGCCACGGCTAATAGCCTCACTGCAGTTCTAACCTCGGCCCTAGAAGTCCATGCAAGATAAACTCCCGATGCCATTGCCTCTAAGCTTGTGTGTTTTGGGGCTGACGGTGTCTCGGCCTTCCAAGGCAAACGTAAAGGCGTGAGCAAGCAGCTCAAGGAAACTTGGGCCCCCTTTGTGCATGCACAACATTGCTTGGCTCACAAACTGAATTTGGCATATAAGGTCTTGTCGGATATGCCGATCTTCGATGCTTCGGAGGAGCTTCTGAGGCTGTCATATAATTACTTTGCACACAGTCCGAAGAAGAGAAGTGAGTTCCACGAACTCGCACAGTTGATGGAAACAAAAGGTTTAGAAATGTTGAAAAGTGTTAAGACTAGATGGGTGAGTTTGATCTCACCTCTGAGACGAGTGCTGGCCGAATACCGCAGCCTCATGGCCAAGATGTTTGCAGATAAGGATGAGAAGAAGTGGGGCAAAAAAGCCCAGGTGAGTACCTTATTTTCCCGTTTTTTTTATTTTTTATTTTTTTTTATTTTTTTGGCTTAAGCTTCAGCTTAGTTGCGTGTTTGCCGATCTTGCTGCCTTTTGCTGATCTTGCTGTCCATTGCTGCGGGCTTTGAAACCCCGATCTACTTGTGCAATGCCTTTCTGTCTTTTTGCCATGCTTTGTTTGCTGTGCCTTTTGGTCTTTCGCTGATCTTACTATCTGCCTTGCTTACGGTGTATGCAGTCATCCTGCCTCAATGCAAACGTAGCACTAACTGTGCTTTGTCTAATGTGGTTGCTGTGCAGGCCGTGTTGTTGCAGCTTCGGGATCCCTACGTGCTGCTCGGGATGATGGCGATACTGCCTCTCCTCGAAGTCCTGGACGCACTGAAGAAGTTCGCTCAACAGCGTAACGTTTTTATTTGTGATTTTGTATCTAGGCTTCACAAGTGCGAGGGGAAGTTTTTTGAGCTGTACCTTGATATAGAAACCTCCTTTGCTGGCTCAGATTTCTATGCGTTTAAGCAGCTCCTACTCTGCAACCATGAGCAGATAACCGTGGCATTTCAGTCGGATATGAATAAGCCGGAATGTGAATTGGCCATTCTTGTTGGGAAAGAAGTCATCTTCGCTGAGCATGAGGGGCAGAGAGTGACTCGGTCTTCCTTCGCAGCCATGGGGCAAAGAATCAAACAGGAGTGCTCAGGTTCATTTCTTCTTCATTTTTGCGTTTTTTTTTTTTTTTTTTTTTTTTTTTTTTTTTTTTTTTTTTTCCCCTTTTATTTCCTTTATTTGATTTCTAAACCTGATTGACTTATTTGCAGCTTCTAACATTCTATTTTTGTTGCCCACCTGTAGAGGGAGCTCAGGCTTTGCTTGACGAGCTAACATCGAGGTTCCCTTCTCATGCTGTGATGGACGCCCTTGGGGTAGTCTATCCACAATATTGGAGAGAGGGGGACCAACCGCAAACATTCCGGAAGCACCTTGATCTTATCAAGTCCCAGTATGCACAGCCTCAATGGATTGGAAAAGGTGACAGCTTGAAACAAATTCCACCCATCCTTGATGGAGCTTTGCTCGAATCTCAGCAGCTGCTTTTTAAGCTGACTATGATTTCAAATGCCGCAGCTGCTTGTGCAGCTCCCTCGGTACTTACTGGGCCTGGCTCAGAGATGGTCAATCCCCTCACGAAAATTTGGCGTGTGCTGGATGCCAATGCCGCTTTGTCTTCTAACTTTTCTGAGTATGTGAAACTTGCGAAGTTGGCTATGACACATGTACTGGGCTCAGTTGAAGATGAGAGGTGCTTCTCCTCACTGTCTTTTTTAAAAGACAAGCTGCGAAACAGACCAAATGGACACTTGGGAGTGGTGGTGGGCATGCACAGCCAAAACGTCTACAGCCTGCAGAATTTTCCCTACAATGACTGCTTTAGGCAGTGGTCCAATGCTACCGAAAGAGGTCGATATGGTTTAACTGGTATAGAGGACGGCAAATTAGCAACATAGCATGGTTAGTTTTATGTCAATTAGTTTAGATTCATCTTCTAGTCTTTAGGCTTTAGCGTTTTTGTTTTTTTTGTTTTCATCAGTTGTGCAAGTTTGTGGGCTTTGTCCACATTGTTATCTTGCATCAAAACAACCAATTGTAATGTGCAGGTTTTTGTCTGGCTCGTGATGGTTTCCTGAGCGCAGGAGCTTCAGTTCGAGCCAAGTGATCCCTGTTTTTTTTTAAATCCTTCATGTGTCGTTCAATTCTCAACCTTCTCTCATGTTTCAATTGGCCCAATGTTATGTTGATGTTATCTGCTTTGTTCTATCTTCTTGTCGCTAATTCTTTTGCTCTCATACAATGCCTCAATGACACTGTCTCGGCTCTCCTAGTATCCCCGATCTCTCTTACTCTGAATCTCTGGTTATGATTTATTAAGTCTAATTTTTTTACTCATTAGAGCGTCCGAGTGTTTTTTTTGTGGTTGCAGGTCCATGTCTTTACTGCCGCATCATTCGTCAATTACTTTTGCTAAATGCTTCCTTTCTAGAGTTAGCTGCGACCATTAAACTTTAGTTTTTATATTCTTAACGAAAAAAATGTAGTTGGTAACTTGGTGGATACTAGATGTGGAAACGTTACTGTACATAGTCAGCCAAAAATACTTCTACTTAGTGCAAAAAAAAACAATACGTTCCTTAAACTCAACTGTAACTTGCCAATGGAAAGCCTACTAGTTGCTCGCTTTAGCCATTCCCTGAATTTCCTCCATTCACACGTAGCCAGGTCTGTTACAGAGTTGATGATTGGTTGCCAAAAAAAATTAACACATATTTAAAATAAATAGCCACATACACTTCGAAAATATCACCCATTTATCTTAAAGGAGAATGGGCCATATTCAAAAAAAAAAACACTGCTTACCAGCATGAACAACTAGTCAATCCAACACTCAAAACATTGACTAATTGATTCCATTAATGCTGCTTCCATCATTAATAAGATTATAAGTAGAGGCGATCATGTCAAAAGAAATCATGGAACCGTGTATCCAGGATCTGGTACACATGAAGGTGGGCATGTCAAATTCACCGATCACTGTACGGGTGATCAGCTGTATTCTGATTTATAATTAATTGAGATAATTAGGCCAATATGTATGAAATAAAATCAAAATGTCAGGATAAAAGTGTTTAGAACATAATTTGACCTGTTAATTTGTAGAACTGTATGACAAATGTTATAGTTCACCTGTTACAGTATCAGACGATTCATTTTGTAACAGACCATTGAAAAAAAAAGGGAATAAACTGACGTCTGTCTAGATAGTAACAATCATGTCCACCTTGTACCTTTCTCTGCTTACACATGGATCGGTGCGTATCTGAATGTAAATAGATGGTGCCGTAGAAACAGCGTTTCTACATTCTTCATAATAAAAATGGCATAGGGTCAAATAATTCAAAATACAAAATAACATGTGTCTGAACGAAAATATGTAGCACAGGTAATTACGTTAGAAAACATGTGGGAGTAAACGAATCCTTACCTACAAGACGTAGATCATTGCCGAGGTTTCATCGTGTGCTTTGCAACGAAATACGGTTGGTTAGCTAAAAAAATCTATCATGTAGAGTATATCACAAAGAGGGGGGTTGTATTCAAAAATACTGGGGACGGGATTGGGGCACGATCAGAGGCTCCGAAGCTCCCTGCAAGCACGGTGGATCACTCAGATGAGCAAGATTTCGATCATCATCTCGCCCGTTTAACACTAATCCAATTGTGCGTAGTGTGGGTCAGGATTTGCCTGGTCCAATTATCTCCGAAATCTGATTTGAGTAAGAGATCCAAAAGCACAGTGGGGTTCTTTTAGGTTACCAGATCTGAATTTTTAGGTCTGCGTAGAAGTTGCGTTCGTTTTATTTTTTGCTAGGTATGACCACCGGCGTCCACGGATCACATCGATTCCCAGTGAATCCCCGATGGCCACGTTTGCGGAGAAAGTGCGAGGTTTCAAGCCGCCCCTCGGCACCTCAGAGCCCGGATCGGCGCCGTTAGCAAGTGCGATGGCGTCCGAGGAAATCGAAGAAGACTTAGTGGAGGCGATCACGCAGCAGAATCACAATGCGGCCATCCACCCTACCCAAGCCACGGAGGGAGAAACTCTCCCGGAAGGCTACTCTCGGAGCTATGGCGGTTTCTTCCTCCGCGTCAACCCACGCATTGTCCCTGTGGATCAGCACATGGTGAGACGTGAGATGGAATTCCTCTCCAGGCACGTCCTGCTAGCATTCTTCGTGGGTGGAAGACCCCCCCAGCACGCCATGCCCAACTGGCTGGAGCAAGTGCAACGCCAAGCAGGAGGCTTCGTCACCATAGGGAGGAGCCTCGGCAGGGGTTTCTTCCAATTGCGCACCAAGGACTCCGGTACTGTCCAAAAACTTCTAACCCTCACACCTTTCAAATCGCGTTGGGGAAATTGCGTTATACAGAATTGGGTCCCGAATTTCAACTCGGCCAACCCTAGAGGACTCAAAATCCCTACATGGATCACTTTACGCCGCGTCCCGGATGAATTCCAATGCGTAGCAAGACAGATCGCAGAGGGCCTGGGCGAGGTGCTTGGAGGTGATCGAAAGAACTCCACTCTCGAAGATCAGCGATTCTGCATTGCATTACCCGCAGGTGATGGGTGGGCAACCATGGTCGAGGTTGTCAATGACGCAACAGGCAAGCAAACGTCCATCATCGTGGATTACGCAAATCTCCCGATCCGCTGCCGTTTTTGCCTCGACACAGACCACAAAGCCAAGGACTGTCCGGCCCTGGCAACTCTCCACCAGAAATCCACCGGTAACCCCTCATCTCTTATCCCCAGCTCTGCCCCCCCTCACCTTCCTCCTCCTCTCGTCAATCCCCCTGCAGCTCCGTTAGTCCCCCCTCCCCCGCCTCAGCAAGCCCCAGCTCCATCCTCTCCCCCTCTCCCCTCTCCTCCCCCTCCTCCTCCCTTGCCTCCTCAATCTGCCTCTCCCCCCCTTCGCCCTCCTCCCCCTCAGCCTGCCCCTAGCCCGCCTCCTACCTCTGCTCCCGCAACCTCCCCGTTTGATGACACGGAATCATCCATGTCTGAGAAGCACCCCCCCTCCCGCCCCCCTCGAGCAGGCCCCTCCCGACGCTTCACAGCCCCGGACGCCGACGGCTTCATCACTTATCAACGACCATCCAAGGCCTCCAGGAAGAAAAAAGAGGCGCCCACATGGCTCCCGGCTGAAGAACTTAGAACCCCATCGGCGCAGACGGAGGTCACCGCTCCTAACCTCTCATCTCCAACCCCGCAGCCCTTGGCACCGGCCAACCTCGCTGAGATGCCAGAGGCTCCCGCCCCTACGCTTAGTTCCAGCATGGTAGAGCCCGAGGGCACCCCGCCATCCCCCGGAAGCAATAGTACCCCTAGTCCCATGGACCATCCCATGGAGGAGGCCCATGCAGCAGAGGAGTTGCATGCAGTAGAGACTGTACATGCAGCACCCGAGGTGGTGCCCCCCCCCCCCCCCCCCTCTGCCGATTCTCTCCCCGGTGGCCCCAGCCCCGGTCCCAGCTGCCTTCTCCGTGCCTCAGGCTGCTCCTCCTGCAGCCCAGCCTCAAGCACCTGGTGCTGACCCCTCGGTGCCCCCGGCCACCCTAGCCTCAACGACAGACGCAGCCCGGCTCGCGTCCTTTGACTTAAACCTGCGCTCATGCTCGGTATCGGACAATCTCAGCCTCAACCTCGACACGAGAACTGACTTCCCTGTAATCCTGGGACAACCCAACGTCACGCCTCTAGGATCCACACATGGTGACGAGGGCGACCCCATGTCCGGTGCCTCAATCCGGAGGACCCCATATGCCTTCTCGGCCCACAACTTTGCCGAGTACAGGCAGAATCTCCTGGAATTCCTCCACCCTCTCTTCTACGACTGGCTCAAAGAGAGACAACTCATCCACCCGGACAGTGAGCACCTCACCCCTTCCCGAACCAGGATTAACCCCAGAGCACGGGTCCGACGCGACGCAGCGTCCGAAGCATTCGTCCAGCGACGCTTAAGCACCATTCAGCGCCATCGAGCAAGCCAACCGACCAGACGCTCCCTGTCTGCTGGCCCCTCCTCCCGACAACCCGAGCCACCATCACCAATCCGCAAAGAATAAAATTGACAATGATTTCCCAAAACGTCGAAGGTCTCAACAACCTTGACACCGTCTCCCGAATCTGCAGCTATTACCAACCTCTGTTCTCATCCCTCGACATTCTTTGTTTCCAGGAGCACAAGCTCCGGGGGGAGACGCCTCTTGAACTTGGCCGCTCCTTTTGGCCCCGAGCAGGTTTCTACTATCAAGATGTGGCCTCTGCATACGGACATACAGCCGACGAACCTAGGGCTGGCAGCGGTGGCATTTGCACTTGGATTGCCCAAATCATCAAACACTTGGTTCAATCATCCGGCCACTCCCGCTCTAGGCGAGCCCAATGGATCCGATTGTCAAGCATCCCAGGTGGTGACATCTCCTTCCTTAATGTTTATGCGCCGAATTCCCCACAGGCCCGCAAAGCTCTGTGGGATGAATTATCTGCCGTCCTCCCCTAAGACTGCCGATGGATTCTCCTAGGCGATTGGAATGTGGTCGAGCGACCCTCAGACAAATCCAATACCAATGGCCGGATCCTATCTGGGGCTGAAAAGATCAGCTTCAACGAGGTTATGGCTGGTTTGGGAGTTTCGGACTTCTTCATTAGCACCAGCAGCATCCGTTTCACGTGGGACAACCAACGCACAGATCACAAGAGGCTCCTTGCAAGGCTCGATAGGATCTATACCTTCGAAGCTCCCGCAGGTTAACCCATGGAAAAGGAATACTACATTTTGAGCGACTGCAACCATTCCGACCACCTCCCGGTCAAATGCGCCATGGAATTGAAGGCCCAGGAACAGCGCCCGTCCTCCTGGAAAATGAACTCGCATTTCCTGGACGACCCGGAGGTGCGCACCACCTTTGCAAAAATTTGGGCCGACCATCCTTTCCTCGGCTTCTTCGGCAAGACTCGCCGATGCATCAAATTCTACAAGGCCTTCTGTAAGAAGAAAGCCCGTGACAGCCGAGCAGAGGAGGCCCAGCTTCGAGCTGGCCTGTTGAAGGCCATGGCGAGGCTCCAATTGAACCCTGTCAACCCGGCTGCTCAACGAGCCCTCTCAGATTGTGCGGACGCACTGGAGCGACTGGAGATGTACAAGCTCCGTGGCCGCCAAATGCGCAACAGACTGAAATGGATGCAGATGGGAGACTCTCGCTCCAAAGAATTCTACCAAGCCACCCGCAAGCACTCCGGTGCTTCCCACATTACCGAACTCGAGAACTCCCTCGGAAACCTCTGCCACGACCGCGCAGACTTAGAGGAAGTCTGCCTCTCCTACTACAAGGACCTCTACTCGGCAGGCCCCCAATCAGCATCCGTCGCTGCGGCCCGGGAGGAAGTTTTGGCATGCCTAGACGACCGCCTCACAGCAGACATGAAGGCTACTCTAGCCCGTCCTATTGACATGGGAGACCTAGACGCCGCCCTTGCCGATATGGCATCGGGCAAAGCCCCAGGCAAAGACGGCCTGACCACGGAATTTTTTAAGAAGTATTGGCATCTGATCAGAGAGGACTACCTGTCGATGATCACCTACTTCGTGGCCCGCGACCAATTTCCACCCGGAGTCACATGCGGCGTTCTCGCCCTGTTGCACAAGGGGGGTGCTCGCAACAAGATGACAAACTGGCGGCCAACTGCCCTCCTCAATGTCTCCTACAAGCTGTACGCAAAGGCTTTGCAGCTACGCCTGCAACCGGTACTTGGGAAAATTATCTGCGACGACCAATCAGCATTCCTGCCAGGGCGGTTCATTCTCGACAACATCATGATGACCCATGAGACCCTCGAATGGGCCCGGTACACACACCAACCTATGCTCTTGATTTTAGTAAGGCATACGAGAAAGTGGATTGGAGCTTCTTAATCGCCGCCATGAGCAAGCTCGGATTCCCAGAAGAATTTCTCAGAATGGTGCGCCTGCTCCTCCGAGATGCTTCTAACCATGTCAACGTCAATGGCCGGCTCTGTCCCAGTTTTGAGATCAAGCCGAGGGTCCGCCAAGGGTGCCCCCTCGCACCGTATCTCTTCCTCATCATCTCGGAGGCATTGAACACTTTAGTCAAGCGTAAGGTTGAGCTGGGCCAAGTAAAGGGGATCGAGCTGCCGTTCGGAAAACAGCACGTCCTTTTGCAATATGCCGATGACACTAGTTTCACCTTGCTAGGCGAGGAAGACTCTGTAAAGTGCCTGATCGCCATTCTCAACACCTTCTGCCTGGCTTCCGGGCTTGACCTCAACTGGTCGAAGTCATGTGCCTATTGGGCAAGGAACGGCTCGAATGTAGAGCGACCTGCATGGTGTAATGAGCTACGCATCACATGGGCCACCGAAGGTGACCTCAGTAAGCTCCTTGGCACAGTTTTTGGATTGGACCCCACCTATGGCAACGCAAACGACTTCCTCAAAGCCCGGATCGACCGCTCCCTGGAGTATTGGTGCACCACCCGAATGAACATTTTTGGCCGAGCCGTGATCGTCAATGGAGTCCTTTTGTCGGGTCTCTGGTTTTTTCTTGCAATATGGGGAGGGACAGCAGCTGTCGTATCTAAAATCAGAGGCCAACTGGCCAATTTCCTTTGGGCCGGGGACACCAAGCGTGGTCGGAACAGAGTTAGTTGGCTTGCCTGCTGCCAACCGAAAGATAAAGGAGGCCTTAATCTCATTTGCCCAGAGGACGCCGTCACAGCGCTCATGACCAAGTGGGTCATTAAAGCGTGCGAGCCACTCGACACCAACCTTCACCTCATGCTTGGACATCGCCTTTCACATTACCAGCCTTACCAGCGCGGCCGGTGGTCCCCCAGCATGGATTACTTCACGCTCCAGCACCATCAGACGCACAAGGGCTCAAAGATCTAGAACAGAGTGGCCGCAGCGTGGGAAAAGATGCTACCCGAGGTTTCATTTTTGCCACCACAGAGCTTTGAGGAATTTCTAAGCTGCAGCTTTTGGTGGACCGAACACGCCCCCATCATAGGTGCCGGCTTTTCTCGTGCTAGAGCAGGGGAGCTGCACAACAGAGGCCTGCGTCGCGTCCGGGATGCCCGGCACCATGGCCAGATCAGGTTCCTCACCGGCCCAGAAGCTGCGGATAAGTTTGCGCTCACGCCGCTCGAGTTTGGAGCCTGGGAATCTGCCCTGCTTACTTTCAGAAGCCTAGGGGCTGGGCTTCAATCCGGCCATGTGGCATTTCTCAAAGGTGGTGAATTCGCAGGCTGGTTCCGCAACGACGAAGCTACGCTCTCCCTCTACGTGGTTGGATGGCAGGAGGGCCTTTGCATTCCCCTTCGAAACCAGGGACCGGTCACCTTATGGATTCCCTTGGATTACTCCATGTACACGGTCCGCGAGAGAACCAAACACCTCGTGCCAGTTGACGAGGACCGGCGATTCCTCTTTGCCCGCATTGCTCCGAATGGTAGTGGCTTGGGCACCCCTGTCACAGGATTGATACGCAAGGTACTAGTGATGGAGATGGAGCAGGGCCAACGTAAGACCAAAGCTTCCTTGCACTACGGTCGGATTGACCGCCTCGATTTCGACCCCAGCCTCATCAAATTCCGGGATGATGTAAGTTCCATGTCTTACACCACCAAGCATGGGCGCGACCTCTTGCGGCGCCACCATCGAGTCCCTAACCTCTCCCGTAAATGGACAGGCATCCACCCCGAACACCACCAGTTCAAATGGACCACGGTATGGTCCAAAGGGAGAGTATTTAAAGAGGCCGGGCTAATGTGGAGTGCCTGGTACAAGACTCTCACGGTTAACGAGTGGCGTGGCCAGTTCAATGCAACCATCGACCGCAGCTGCCCCACATGCTCCTCCGGGGCTGTGGAATCCATCCTCCATCGGTTTTGGGAATGCGACATCGCCCAGAAAGCTTGGCACTGGGCCACACACATCATCAATTTGCTGGCAGCATCGACCCCGCCCTCCCAGCCTTGGCGGCAATTTAACTGGAAGCAGACAATTTTCAGCTCCCGCATCCCACGTAAGTTCAAGAGGTTTGACGCTGTTTGGGCCTCGCTGCGTGGGGTGGTGCTTTGGACCGTTTGATTGTGTAGGAATGATCGGGTCTTCAACGGTATCATGTGGCCCGACCAGAAGACGTACCAAAAGATATGGCTTGGCATCTTGGACTACGGGAGGGTGGCCTAGCAGAAGCTGCAGAAACGAATTCGGAAGGAACCGGACAAGGCTGTCAAAGCCAAGGCAGAGTTCGTCAAACAATGGTGTAGTAATAGTATTTTAGCTTCATTCTGTCCCTTGGAGGACAAGGCTCAATGGGTACTCGCAGGGCCCCTTGACTCTTACCGGCCTCTGATCAGGGATGTACACAATTATAACCTCATTGCTAGTTAAGTTTTGCTTGCTAGTCTGCTAGGTCTGAGTCCGTTGTGTCTCTGTCTAGTTGCGTCCTGCGTCAAGGTTCTTCATCTGGCCGATTCCGGCTAGGGTGCTTGTTCCCTTTTTTTTCTCCGCAATTGATATTTTCAATTTGTTTCAAAAGAAAAAGAAAAAGAGGGGGGTTGTATTGAGGACGGAGGATCAAGATACTAAAATTTGTTTATACTCTGATTGACATAAATACGAATACATTGTGCATATTTAAATCTAATTCTCACACACTAAAAAGCGTTCACATGACAACACCGGTCCCTATCTACAAGAGTTGTGTTCTAACGTCACTCGAGAACTTTTAATTCAAAGCACTATCACATCTTCAGTAAAGACAAACGTTTAGCTTGTATTAGAAAAGTATTTATTAACATGTGACAGAAGTTTGACAATACATAACATGCCGCGAGCCTACAGACATACATTTAAAATAGACGCAGTAACTGTGTTGGTACCGACAACTGTAGAAAATGATCCTACTGCAGGCCCCATCGACGCAACGCGTAAGCATATCACAATACAGTACTCCGTCTATAACCGCCCTGAGTAATATAAGAACATTTACTCACGCAAAATAGACAATGTACAGTAGCAAACGAATGGAGATCCTAAGAACTAAGACAAAGTGAGATAAAAAAACATATGAGAACAGCACGTCAACTTCAATTGGAAGCGCAAATAACAGAAAACAATTTTATTTTTATTTTTTTTTAATTTTATTTTTATTTTTTTTGACACAAATAAAGGCAACCTTTACTGCGAGAAGAGAAAAGTAACATACAAACCAACCCCGCCATGTCCGGCGAGGTCGGTGGACACCTAAACTTGACCCTGACTAAAGGACCTAAAGCTAGGACCACATAAGTGCCAACTGGGTTCAATCCCATCCCATTTCGCAAACAGACGCCTACGACACCAAAGGGATGAGAAGTCCGCCAGCGCCCTGTTGGCTTTCTCCGGGTTCTCTTTGTACTTCTGGACTGTCGCTTGAGTCTTGGCCCAGGCCATTCTCCCATAGTCCACCATGGCCAACCACAGCTTGCAGCACACCTTTTCCACATGCCAATGCCTACCATTAAACGCTGCATCATTTCTTTCGCACCAGATCATCCAGATAATAGTCCCTGGAAGCAGGAGTGGCAAATCCTACTGACCTTCTTAAAACGCCGAGGCACTTGGTGTGCAAAAATACCATGCTTCCAAGTAAGTGAAACTTGTCTTGGTGCTTGGTTCGGCCCATGCTGCCTGGGCTGCTGCGGGGTACCCTCCCTCTGGGGCGGGTGGTTCAGATCGAACCTCTGCTGCTGGTTTCCCTGCTAATTCGGGACCTGCGGAGAGGCAGGGGGCTGCAAGTTGAGATCAAGCCCAGGTCTTTGATTCTGTTCAGGAGGTCGAGGGGGAGTATCGTAATGGTTTGGCACCCCCGCTCTACGAGGGACCAAGGAGTCCAAAATGTGCATACCCCATTGCCAGGCCTTAGAGGCTGCGGGGCACTCCCAAAAACGATGAAGGACTGTCTCACGCGTGCCGCTCAGACAGACTGGACAACATTGATCCACCGCCCCCGAGCTTTTTCCCCTCCAGGCATTCACCTCCACCCCCTTGTGCCACACGGCCCATAAGAGCCCTGCCTCGTTTTTAACTCTCTCTGAATCCCAGGTGTTCAACCATCGTAACTTATACGTGATCGGGAGAATACCGTTCCATTTCTTTTCCACTACAGGCGGCACCGGATGGGTATCCAAGAGGATTTTTCTGCCGATAAGGGCAGTGTAACTCATCAGCGGGCGTCGTTTCGGCCATTCGTAGCGTGTAGGATCCCACATCAGGTCCCGAGTTCTGCCGTAGAAGAGCAGGGCCGAGGTTTTCTTGGGACCGCGTTTGACTTCGATCACCCTGACGCGCCGAACGTTACCTGCAATTTCGGTTACAGCATCATTTCCGGCCGCGTCATACCTGGCGGTGGCGAGCCGATGCAGGAATGGAACTTCTACAAGAGTAGCTGATTGTGGCCTGACAGTGAACGTTGTGATGCCAAAGGGAATGCTTTGGTAGCCAGGGCCTGGATGAGGATGGTAGCCGTCTCCTGCGCGGCACACTAGAGTCGGCCAGTGAGCTTGATCATCTTCAAAGATCCCAACCCAGTCGCACGTAATCTGATCGAGTTGCGTTTGGGTAACGCTCTGCCAGGCTTGCTTGGCTTGGGAGATGACGGCCTCCCACGCTCCTGTTTCCTCAGGCAATAGGCCATATGCAGCTTGGGCTTCCCCAGATGTCATGAAGCGACCACGTCGCCAAACATCTTGAACCCGCTACATGCCTGCTCTGTGCAGGATGGCTGCCCTGTTTTTGGAGAAACCGGGACCTATGGCTTGGACAACCGGGTTCCACCACCAACTCACTCCCATAAGCTCGTTCCAATTTGCTGGAGGAACAAACGTGAGCGACGGTAGAAGGCTCTTCCATGCAGGGGCAACCCTGTTCCATACTATCGAGCCCCGCTTGGCTTGGTGCCGCGGGACGAAGCAATAGTCTAGACTTTCTGTCCACCTCCCACCACTGTATGGCTGGGCCTGTGAGAGCTTGAGGCGGAGGAGCAGGTGTAGGTTAGATGTACTCGCTTCAAAAGCTTTCATCACCCAGTTCACCATTAGAGCTGCAACTGCATTGTCAGGATTGATTAAATTAACCCCCCCGTGGAGCTTGCTTTGGCAGCACTGGATCCAACTCACCCTAGCCCGAGATCTCTCCATTTTACCGGCTGCAAGGTAATTGAGGATAGATGACTTAAGCTTAGCCACCCCTTTCTTTGTCCCACACCACACGGAAAAGAAAAAGAAGAGGGAAGATAACAGGATGCTGTTGGCAATGATGCCGCGGCCAGTGCGGTTGATCTTGGTAGTACTCTAGTGGGTGAGTTTGGCTACCAGTTTCGAATGAAGGAAGTCGTTGACATTAGTTGTGGTAAGTGAGAGGCCAAACGGAACCCCTAACAGCTTGCTAACGTCTGTATTCTCCGCCCATGAAATCCCGAGGCTGTCAGTCCAAGCTGGGCGGGCTGCTTGCAGATTGCTCTTCCAATATCCTTTGGATTTCGTCCGATTCAACACAAGACCTGTGGCTAAGCAGAAGGAGTCTAGCGTCCCAATCAGATTATGCACTTTACATTCTTCTCCCAAGAGAGTAAAAGATGTATCGTCAGCATACTGAGCCAAAATCTGTTGTCGGGCATAAGCAAGCTACACTAATACAAAAATGTAGTCACAAATCGCATTTTCAGAGGAATGTTGCATTCAAGTACTTGTAGACTTCAATGTAGCATCTCTTTGATGGAATTTAATAGAATAATTTGGTTGTAGATATAGATGAGCAATAATTTTTTGAGTTTCTATTAATAAACTTCTCATGGTTTGACCGTAGTGAGTAATTTTTATACCAATGGTTATCTGTCACAGAGTATATTTTTATAAAAATATACTTCATTTTGTAGGTTTTAGGTTATAATTTTTTATGACTTCTTTGTGAGAAGTGTAGTATATATTTATGAAGCATATTGTGTGTAAAAATTCTTACAATCGCAATCCATTCAACAATCAATAAAGACAGTGGGGTTATTTTAGTAGGTGCTTCAAACATAAAGGGAAGAAAACTTTTTAATGAATTTTAACTTATGCCTGTACAAGACACACATAATAGTACGTGGGCTTCCTACATTTCATGCAACAAAAGCTTTTTTCTTCAAGATATCATAACTTTTCCAAAAAAATGTACTCAAAATATATTCAAAATATACTTTTTTTTTGCCCAAAGTGTAGTAACCCTAGCCTGCTTTTACCCTATCGGCCTGGGAAGGGGAGCTGAATGCCTTGCACGTTTCCGAAGGCCGCTTCTCTCATCACTATGGTGTTGAGTACCTCAAAAATGATAATGAACAAGTAGGAGGCTAGGGGGCACCCCTGCCTCACCCCCTGTGGGATCCGAGAAACTCAGAATAAACCGGAAGAGCCCCATCCGGTGTTAGAATTTCATTTAATTTTCATTTTTTTGGTTTATTAGGTAAAAACTAGCTAGGCTCTAGCCGCATTAGGAGTTAGCACAAACCGGATACTCCAGGAACCTTAAAACAGTTAACGCAGGAAGTATTCTCGGAACCTTGATCCCGGAACTCGGAAGAGAAACCTCGGAACGGATCGACGATCCGAGAACTGACCGTTATTGTAACCGCGTCTAGGATCCGAAACGACGCGGAAGTCATCATGACTCGGATAGGTGCCTAGCTCGGTACGGTGGCGGCTGCAATCACGGGCCGCCGCAGCGTTTATGATACCCTGGGTATATGAGCGGGAGTGTTAGGGTTTGGAGTTCCTTTTTGCGGACTGGGAGTAGAGAATGAAAGAGCGGTGAGGTGTTTTGTCTTTTCCGATTCACTGGCAGTTGGATTGCCGGGTTTCTTGTTGTCGGATCGCAAAGGGAGAGAAGTGAGACGTAGGAATGGCGCATGTTCAGTGTAGAGTTCTTAGCCCCGCCACTCCGGAGAGAGAGTCAGCGATGAACGAGTTGATTGACGACCTCACCCGGATGAGATGCGAGGGTTTGCTGTCACGGCCATGGTTGCTGAAGGATGAGGCGATGGTGGCGGAGATCCTGGACGGGCCGGACAATAGGTGGGACAACACGATCCGGGGCAAGCCCACGCTGTGATGCGCGGAACAATGGGCGGAAACTTACAGTTTTGAGCAGAACGGACTCCTTTGGGCAACCCAGACGGATAAGTACGTACAGGATAGGTTCCACAGAAAGATCCATAAGAATAATGGATATCCGATAGATGCATGTAAGGATAGGAGACAGAGACAGGTCCTAGCCTTCCTCGTTCCGATCCTGTATCCGTTGAAACCGGAACAGGTCACCATCACGGTTGGAAACACCATACTCGGAGCGTACACAGGGGAGCGTCCGGTGAATTGGGCTGCAGTCATGGCGGAAACCGTGCAGAAGTTGGTGCCCTCGATCGGAAAGAAGCCGACGCCAATCACCCCTTTTCTCTACCACCTGACGAGACAGAGAAAGAGAGAGAGAGAGAGAGAGAGAGAGAAAGATAGTCGAGGAGTTACGTTCCGGATTCACTATCCGAGCAGTGGCAAGGCTCGGAACTATTATGAGTAATTACTTGGTGAAACACTATTGAATCCCTAGACGATACTCGGAACCTAGTGACAATACGGAAGTTTACGCTCAATTGGAGTGCTTTCCGGATGTTAGTTGCGTTTCCGTGTTCTGACACCCCCCTCCCTATCTTGAACTGAGGTGAAGGAACCCCATTCACCTTCATTGCAGCCGCTGCATCTTGAAACAAAAGTTGAACCATCTTGATGAATTCGCTTGGAAAGCCCATCTTGAGCATGACTTTGAACATGAAGCCCCATTCCACCATATTGTAAACCTTGGAAAAATCCAGCTTTAGGAAGAGAAGCGCTTGGTTAGACTGATCAGCTCAGGCCGTAGTCTCTTGGGTAAGCACCAGGTTATCTAAGATAAACCTCATGGGCAAGAATGCGGACTGCTCCGGGCCTATAATCTCCATAAGCACAGGTTGAAGCCGAAGCTGTAGGGCTTTGGCAAAAATCTTGTAACTTAGGTTGAGGAGGGTGATGGGCCTCCAATTGGTGAGGGCGTGGCTAGGACCGCCCTTGTGAAGGAGTGCAATCATTCCATGCGTGACGCCAGGAGGTAGCTGTCCCTTCTCGATGCTCTCTGCTATCATCGCATGAAAGTCCCCACCCAACAGGTCCTAGAAGATTTTATAAAACTCCAGTACACTTCCATCTGGGCCCGGCGCTTTACCTGGCTGCATGTCCCGAACAGCTGCATGTAACTCGCCGACTGTGATGAGAGCCATCAGACGCTCTTTTAAGTCACCCGGGACCCGGTTGTCGATGTACTCCAAGACCATGGCTTCGGCAGCTTCGGTTGCCGGGAACGAAGTTCTGGCCGTGTAGAGACGTTGGTAATATGCTTGGCAAATGTCTCCTAGCTCGCGCTGATTGGTGTGTAGCTACCCCTGGGGGTCCTCGAGAACAGTTATGCGTGAGGCGGAAGATCAGTGTTTATAGGCTTGAAAGAATTCCTTGGAGCCTTGGTCCCCTTTCTGTTTCCATTTCACCCTGCTTCTTAGCCTCTGCCCTTCTAGCTTGCGGTGTTCGATATCCTGCAGGTGAGTGGAGGCTTGAGCGAGCTCCTCTTGGGCAACTTCATTTGTTGGGGCTGTGTGAAGATTCGCCACCGCCCTCTCAAGCTGAGATCGCCATTTGCTCTCTTCTGCCCTGTCCTCTTTTGCTCGGTTGATACAAAACTCTTTATAGAACCGCACGCACTTCCTAATCCTCCCGAAAAATGTGAGTTGGGGCGTACTTGCCCATATTCTCCGGATGCTTGACTGCACCGCTGGGTCCGTGAGCAGGGAGGCGTTCATGACATAGGGGGAAGGCCGCTTGACTTCCTGTTCTAGCCAAATACGCCTCCCATTAGGTGCAAAATGGGGTCAAAATAAGGCCGTGTAAGCCTGCCCTTTCTAGGTGAACTCCCTGCTTTGGGCACCTCTGCCGCTGGCAGCGGATGCCAGAGTTGCTGCCCGCACAGGACTGCGTGGCGCACTCACAACAAAGGTCCTCGGAATATTAGTTGAGACATGAATGATCGGCTTGGGGTTTGGTCCCAAATGGTCAGACTGTGTCAGCCCGGCACTGTAGCTTGTGCCCTCCACACGCCTCGCAGAGAGGTCATTGGTTCGAGCCCCCGTGGCGGTTGCTGGCACCACGGTGGCACCTCACATGCCATGTCAAAAAGTACGCGGGCAGCGCCCGTTTTTTTCTCTCACGTGCCGCTTACACGGCCTTTTTGTGACCTGAATTTGCACCTAATGAAATTGGCAGGTGGTCGGAATGCGTGCTATTCCCCAATATTTTATAATCGTCATAGGTGGGGGCGCCCCCAACGTCCATGAAAGAGTAGGCCCGGTCAAGTCTCGCAAGGACCCTTGCACCTGAGCGATGTTTAGTGTCCCACGAAAATTTAAGTCGGCTCCCAGCCGGGAAAGAGTGAGCTACCTGGAAGTGATCTTTAAGTTCACCAAAAATCCGCTTCTCCTCCTCCATGACACTGGAGAGTCGTGCATTGGATTTATACGCTCTCCTCTCAACAAAGTTCCAATCCCCTATGAAAATCCACCAACAGTCCCTTGGCAGAGCAGAGATAAGCTCCATCCACAGAGCATTGCGTTCCGCACGCGTGTGCGGGGCATAAACGTTGAGAACGGCCACATCCCTCCCGAGCACCCCTTTGAGTCTGACCCATTGCGCATGGCCGGCCCTTGACTGTCCATGTTCATGGATGAGGTGAGTGAGCTGCGGGACCACCCACATTCCAATGCCTCCGCTACCTGCTCCATCGGCATTTCCTTCATTGTTGTAAGCAACCTGGGCTTCTACCCTAAAAAACTTGGCCCCGGTCCACATTAACTTCTCTATTGCTAGCAGCTTGTTGCCTCGCAGCTTGAGCTCTTGCGTGCAGATGATGTCTGCTTCCCTGAGTAAAGTACTAAAGTAATTCCGCACTATACCTGTCTTGACACCGTCGTTGAGGCCCTGCAGGTTTTGACTAATGATGGTAAGCTTCATTCAAAAGATTGTGCAAGGTTAGACACAAGTGGCCGAGGATATGGACTTCCTTGAGTGGATCTTGCTGTGCGTGAGGACTGCCGAATCGACTTGGCTTTGCCGAGGGAGTACTGACCATTAGCGCCGTTTTGCCTTGCTATAGTCTGCTGTGAGAGATGCGCTTGAAGTGGGAAGGGGGGGAAACATGCTTGAACCCCATTCTCCCGAAGCTACTCCTTCATTGCAGGGAGGAGATGGGCGGGGATGTGATCTATGTCAATGCGCCGAGGGAGTGTGGGCGATCTTGAGACCTGGCCCTCGGGAGAGTGGTGAGAGTCCTCGCCTACGCCGAAGCTGAGGCCATCATCTCGGCGACCGGAGTCACCTGATGATGCTTCTTGGTGGGAGTCTGGCCGTTGGCCATGGCTTACACCAAAATCACTTCGGGTGCATGCGAAGGAGTCATCCTGACCGGGCTGAACGGTGCCCTCGTAGGTACCACCCTCGTAGTACCGCCCTCGCTCTGTCTTTTGTAGTCACCCATTTCCATGTCCCCGTCTTGATCCGATTGCCGGGGGGTTGCGTCAAGGTCCACCTTCGTGACTCCTTCCGTTTGTGTTGACGTCCCGAATCCTACAATAGTCTTTGTCGCGTGTGTAGCATGGGCAGCACTTTGGGAGAAGCCGTCCCTGTTCATGGGCGGGGGATGACCGTTGCTCCCAATTCATCGGTGATGCTCTTCGTACACCCCCTGTCTACGAAGTTTTTGTGCCTGAAGGCTCCCCACAATGCCGGATGGAGTCTGCGGGCGTTGGGCGGGGGTGGATTGATGACGGGTTCTCCACTCCGTCCGTGCTTTCTGAAACTCAAGGGCGTCTGGAAATTCATTTGAGTTAGGTGAGGATTCGTACCCCTGTTCTTTTTCTTTTTGACGCCAGCTCGACCAGTCAAGGGAGGCACTGGGCATATCAACCTTTCCTTTCTGTCTCTAGGCGATGGCTGTAGCGCTAGGTGCAGCTGGGCTCTTGCCCTTATTTGTAAGTACCGCAGCTGGTGCCCCCGTTGATTCTTCATGACGAGTGGCAGGGTTGCCGCTGCCAATTTCCTTCAGTGGTCCTATTGGTTGCTGACCACGAGCTTCCCCATTGGTATCCCCTCCTGGTTGACTTCTCTTTGCTCCCTTGGAGAAGCATGCTCTCAGCCGGGACCTCCCTTGTTGCTTCCATTCTCTTCCTTGCTCTATGGCTGCTCCTTGCACTGTGGCTGCCTCGAGAACTGTCCGCGTTGAAGTTTTCCTCGGCCCATGGAGGGCTGCACAATCCTTAATAAGATGCGATGTAGACAAACAAAAACGACAACAAATTGGCAGGTTGTTATAATCAACCTGTATGTTGGAGATCAAACCTGTAACCGGGTTGGTTGCCTCAACGGTCATCACAAAGGGCTCCCCTATCTGACTGCGATACAAAATTTCTGATCAGCGTTGTGCGCATTTCCCCTGTGCCTGCCTAAAACCGCCCCCAGGCTCTCAGCAAGGTCCGTGGCACTGCTGACAAATTCATCAGGTACTTCTTTGAGAGTTATCCAGATAGGCATCCTAGTTCCTGTTGGCCTGCTGGCGTTGAAACCAGCTGACCATGGCTGCATTATGCAAGTGCCCCACTTCGAGAGATGTGGGGTGAGCATAAGCATTTTTTGCGTGGTGGCTTCGTTTTGGGTGGACACCTGAAAGAATTCATGGCCTAGATCGCGGCCAACCTCACATACTCCACTAACTTCGGTAGACACCGCTGCCAGCCAATCCTTCGAAGCTTGAGGCGGTAGGCGACCCCCCACGAAGTAGGCGATCACAACTCTTTTCTGGTAAAAGACCATCTCCTTCTGCACCTTCTCTCTGTTCAGAGCCACCTTGTGAGAAGTGGTTTTGATTAAGAACCCGGCACTGCTTCTCTCAACACCTTCCGGAAGCGCCTCCCTTGGCGATGCAATTATAGGGTGGATCGCGGCAAACTGACCGAGGTGGGTGTGTGCCGCCACCATTTCAGGTTCTACTTTGTCGTGCCTCTTCAATTTTTCCGCCAAGGCCTGCTCCTCCTTGGCCGAAGGCTGGATCGGCGCATGAGCCATATGTGACTTCAAGAGCGCGGCGTAGCTCGTGGAATTCGCTGAATCCTCCATCCTGACTGGAGAGTCTTATGGTCCCCTGCCCTAAATCTACAGAAAAACCCCCCAAAAACCCTTGACCCAATCGTGGGGGAAACAAACGCAGACGTACCTACGCAACCCTAGACTGCTAACTGCTAAGCAGCTACACCCCAAGACAATACCAAAATACAACGGAACAGATCGAATCGATGTGGGTTGGAAAAACCCTAATCCTTCCCCACGGTGTGTAGAAGCCCTTCGCCCACACTTGAGAAGATGGGTTGGAAGCAGACTTAAACTATGCAAACGTTGAGTAAGCAACGATCCTAAGATCCTAGGCAACAATGTGTGCAAAGGTGCACGCAGCGATTGATCCCTCCCGACCCGCAGGGCGCTCTCGGAGCCTCATCGCACCTCTGTCACCTAACCAAGGGATCGGCTTCTTGCCTACAGAAAACAGTTTTGACGATGACCATCCACTTGATTAATGGCATTTTCTCCAGTTAGAAATTGTTTATATCCACTTCCTCTTTGCATAATACTTCATTTAATAATCATTTGTTGTTCATATTCGCATAATTTTGTTACATTATTCCACTTGCCAAATTTAGAGCTACAGGTGCTTCCCTCCCTCGGGTATCACTAGAGTTATTCACAGATTACCTACCGATAAACATTCTAATGTTCCTTCATGGATACAAACTTATGTAACCCTGAACCATGCAAAAAAAATTAAAAAAAAATAAAAAAATTCAATCTTCTCATATAATGTGCGACAGATAGATATATTTTGGAAAACTTACTGAGTCTTTGGATTCGTGCTCCACATCCTCGCTTGATGCGCCCTTTTCCGCAGGCTCGATGAATTTACTGAATCTCTCTTTCAAAGAGAACTTCGGTTTCACAGTCACCTTTTATTCATTCCGGATATCTGCAACCCACGGATGTAGTTCTAGAAGTCGCCCCTTCCAACATTGCGGTACCTCCGCCACCGTGCTGGTCGTTCGACTCACATTTTGTATTACCAGTCCGACTTCGTCTGTCTTGGCAGGGTCTTCTAGTTCAAGAGTACTGGTGTCACCTTTAGCCTCTGAGTTTGGACACGTGTTTGCCACTAGGGGTCATGCACATCAATGCCTCTGTTCTCCTCGTCAACTTCTTTATTCTCGCATCGGGAATCTTCCCTCCTCCTTTTCCCTAGATGAAGCCTCTTCCAAACGATACCAGAGTACTTCACCTCATTCAGCCACGGCGGGGTGCTAAAAACTCCATTTCTCTCTACAATGGGGGACTCTGAATGTTAATTTTGTTCCGGTTTAACCTCCGTGAGCTTGTCACCGGAAGAGACTGCAGAAGACATCTGAATTCCTTCATGACTGCTACCACTAACGTCATCATTTACCTTAGAAAAAACTCCAAAACATCTTCGTGGTCCATGGTAAATTCGTTTTTCGTCTACCTCTTATAAAATGCTATCTTCCTTTAGTTTACAAAAATGCAGTGTTTTTTAAGTAAGTATATTTGTGGCAATGACGACAACGTAACCTACACCACACCAGCAAGGTGTGCCATAAATAGACCTGAGGAAAAAACAATTCTCATACCGTGTAGCATATTTATAGATACGCTTGGGGCGGACTATACAAAGAATTGATACAAACGAGGAGGGCCTATGTACAAAACTCCGAGTTAAGAATGAATTAAGTCATAGAGCACTGAAACTTTTTGATCAGATATGATCTCACCTGGGCAGATAATTATCGTCAAAGTTGCAATGGACACTCGACTCTACAAAACTACACCATTCAAATGCTAATCTCTAGGGTTTTCAAAATAGTCGTCCGACCCGGCTCTGGACGTCCAGACGTCCGACCCGGACGTCCCCTGTCCCGGACGTGGCGTCCTAGACGCTCCAGAATTACATCGCGGTAGAAAAAATTTGACCGCGGGTGATTAAAAAAATTTCCGATCGTGAAATTGGCCGATCCCGCTACGCGGCGACATCTCTGCCGTCGTATCCTAGGACGGCCGCGAGGTCGCCGGCGACGGCCGCCCTTCAATCTGACCGCCACGGTGTAGCCATTTTGGGCCATCGCGGGCCGTCAGATGTGGGCGGCCGTCATCGGCCGTCCGATCCCGCGGCCCACCGCGGGGACGGCCACGGGGTCGGCCCGTCCGCGGCCGCGCCGATCCGATGGCTACGATCGGGCCGCGACGGCCGCATCGTGGCCCCCGATTCCGGCGGCCGTCAAGGGCCGTTGGATTGGGCGGCCGTCCGCGCGGACAGCCGCGGAGACGGCCGAGGAGTGCCGTCCGCAGAGACGGCCGCAAAATAAAAAAATAACCCCCCAAATCTTGAAATGTTCATAACTTCTTCAAAACTTATCTAAATCGGATTATGAGGTGTTTTTTGGCATCTACGCTTCCTGTAGATGCCAAAACACATCTCATAAGTCCAATTTGGACAGGTTTTGAAGAAGTTACGGAAATTTAAAGATTTCGGGGAGTTGAAGGGTCGGCCGTCGACGGTGTAGCACGACGTGGTACCCGTATTCCTGCGGAAGGCGCTTATTTGACACTAAATACCCTCCAAAATAAACCACTCCGTGTTCGTTCCCACAAAGACCTATAATTTTCTTCCTTTTAGATCATAACGGAAATCACCACCCAAATCCAACCGTCTTCCGTCCCATGACCGGTCGGCCTGACCCAGTAGTTTTTGCCTTGTTTCTATTTTCCGGCTTTTTAGACTAGTGGACGGTTCCCACTGATCCGTCTATTCTTTCAAGTGGCTGGATTCTCCACTGTCCCGTGACTTAATGTGGCTGGACACCCCACTGTTCCTATCTACCACCCGGATAGTGGAGTAATAATCCTTCCGTATGGCTAGAGACCAGTCCGGATAGCTACTCGGTGCCGGTTAGAGATACAGAAATCATACTACAACAACATCACCTCAAAGTTGTACTGTATCCTAACTATATCATCTCCCTTCCGGATTGGTTCGCAGTAGGTAATCCGGCTTTTATCCCATCTACAGGAAGCGACCGGTCCGTTTCTGGGTTTCGGTGTACACACGGCTCTCCGTGTCGTTAAGACAACTAGCTCCGCTGCAGTACGTCTTCCCTCCCCTCCAGGCTCCTTCCGGTACTGGAAACCGTCAACACTCGACGTTTGACACCTTCACAATCTCTCTGGGCGCTCTCTGAACTACCACACTGTTCAACACTCCTCCGGAACACTACTAGAGACAATAGTACCAACAAACCGTTATGGTAACGGACCCGTCAGTCAGCCGATCGACACAACAAATCTAGAAGTATATTCTCAATTGCAACAACAAAACGGCGTACAAAACAAGGCCCCGGCCTTGGAAAAACGTCAAGCTTAAGTACCAAACCTAACGGGCCTATAGCAAACAAGTGGCCAACCGAGATCCCGAATTTCCGGATCTTGGATCCTAGGTATCCCGGACCAGTGGCCGCCTTCTATTCCTAGTTACTGCCGCTATCTATCCGGATTGACAGCCGGGTGCAATCGAGCCCCATCGTTAGTCGCTGCCAGTTTATCCGGTCCTTATCCTAACTCCTACCCCTTATTCTTATCGAACCTTGGGCTGTGCCCGGTTCCATCCGGCCGTTCCTTCTTCTGTACCCCCTTCTTCAGCTTCTTCAGTGAGGGGCCGGCTCTCGCGGTATCCTGTACCGGCGGGTCAGTCGCCTTCCGGACTCGTCCTGCTTGGGTCACCGGGGAGGGAGATTGCGCAGCCGCCAGGGTTACGCCGAGGTCCACCCGTATATGTTTCGGAGATCCGTGTACCGGAACAAAGTCAGCTCCCGGTGGTGGACCTTGGTCCCCCTCCAAAGAGATGTTCTTGGGGTCAACAGCCTTAACTCCTTCCAAATTGGGCAGGTTGTGCAAACTGTCCAAGGTGTCCGGAAGAGGATCCTCCAATGGTTGTCCAAGCTCCGGTTGAATTGGCCGGATGGTTGATTGTACCGCAGAGGCTAGGGGTGGTACCTGTGCCGGTTTCATGGTTGGTGCCGATGGTCTGGGCCCCTCTCGATCTGCCAATGGCTCTGGTGGTCTTGACGGTCCATCCTTTCCACTAGGTGTCTCATCTGCAACCAAGTGTCCCTCAGCACCTGCGTCCGTTCGTGCATGAATTTCACGATCAATGTCCGAGCCGGATCCGGTTGACGGGTTTGGAACTCCTGGTAGACGGCACACTGATTTGCCACATCCACCGGAAGGGCTAAGGTGGCCTTGACCTCTACAACAGACTGGATGGCATGGACTGCCCGGTCACGGGCGTCCCGGAAGTCCTTTTGGGCATCATGCACCTCCTGCTAGAGTTTGTTGATCCTTTCCCGGTACTGATCCATCTGGTCGACGTGCTGGGCCTGTAGACTGGCCAGGTCCCGGTGTTTGTGAAGGATGACAAGGCATTCTTCCAACCGGTTAGTGCCCGTAAGTTGAACTACCTCCTTCATCAAACGGCACTTGAGCTGCCTAGTCGCCTGTAGGTACTAAACATACGCCGACATCTGTTCCGACAGGTTGGGTATGTCCTGGCACGAGTCTCCGGTGTGGACCGGTGGTCCACTGGGTTTGAGGACTTCCGTGTTCAGGTTTCGCCTAGTCGGTGTGGGAGTCCGAGGTGAACCGGACGGCTGTCCCTTCTCCGGGCTAGGACGGGGTTTCTTAACCAGAGTGGGTGAGACCTCCATACAATCATCATCATCCTCGTGATCGGAGACCTCCTCCTGTTCCGCGTACCGTTGGAGGCTCTTCAGTTCGTCATACTCCAAGATCTCCTTAGGGTTCATCAGTCCCTTGTGACGGTAAAGGTGAACAAGGAAAGACGGAAGGCACGTGGCCTGTTTCTTGGTCTTTCGGAGGTTGGCTACCTGCCGGTCGACCATCGTCTTAATCATAAGACCCCTGTCCCTGTCCATTTGATGGTGATCCGTTTGGGCTTTTCCGGATGGAAAATTGGATTCATAAACCCCATCACCCTCCTGGCTCTCGCGTCCTTGATGTCATCCAGGTCCCATCCCTCCTTCTTGTCTCCGGACGTCTTGATGTAGTTGTAGACGAAATCCCGAGCCTCCGGAACTGAAACTTCCCCACCATTGTTGAAGCCGTACGTATCTCTCCAGTCTTGTGCCGTCCACTGTTCCGGCTCTCCACGGATGGTTCCTCGATTGTCGGGGTTCTTGATGATGATCTCCTGTGCCAGAAGGACCTGCTTCCACCCCCACGCCTTGTCCAGTAGTAACTCACAGCCCATGACCTCTGAGGAAGTCCGGAGGAGCTCCCACTCTTCGTCATCTACCGGCATCAACGGCATGACCCGTTGTACCTTCAACAACGGTCCCTCTTCGACCGGCTCTTTCCCCTTCCTAACCAAACTGCTAAATCCTCCTCACAGTCACTCCGGTAACACCTGCACGCACGATCCTCACCACAATCCCTCGACTAACGGAAACACTTCCGTCTCACAGTCTCTGTCCTACCGTCATAACCCTAACTGCGAACTTCGCCGAGGAACACAAGGGTCCAGCGCTCTACAAAATGACAAAAGAAAGGAGGAGCACAGTTGTTCTTCCTCCTTTTATACCTGCACTCACTCCAACCCGTTTGTAGCTCATCATGACGGACGGTCGTAGCCTTTTATCATTGGACGGTCGCGGCCGGCGGCGCTTTAATGGTCGCAGCCACCTTTCCCGCATGAATCGTACCCTCTGGCTGCTACCCTAAGTCCGCTGGGTCAGGGTTCCGTCGCATAGACGGTGCTTCATCTTATCTGACTTTGTAAGACCGCATCTGAACCGGCTGCCCTTCCGGTTCTCTTATTTCTTCAGCCAACCGTCTTAACCGGTTGTTACATTTATCTACGTAGTACTTCCGTGTTCCTAACACAAAAATTTTAATTTTTATCATTTTTTTCTACTGGAATTAGTATTCTGGCGTGCCAATTGTGGAAATCACTTTCCACAGGCGTAGACGGAGGCCGAGCCGCTGACGGTCGTGGAGACGGCTTGCCGTCTGCGGGGACGGCCGCGGAGACGGCCCCTTGTCCGCATAGAGGCGGGGTCTCGCAAGGCCTTCCCTCTTTTGTTGGGTTTTCTCTAGAGATGGCCTCCCCTCCCCTCCTCCCCTCGTCCAACCTTGACAAAAATAATTCTATTTCTAGATACTCTAAAAACAAAATCATTACCAAATTAGAAATTTCAGACATATCCCTAAAATCGTGGAAAATGTCGTAAAGATCTTGTAATCGGGATTGTGGGATCCGCCTTGATGTTGGGGTATACTTTAGAAAGAGATATTTATGTCGTCCACTTATTGGTGCTCTACTATGGTTTGCAAACATAATCTCATTGTCGAGAAGGAAGAATACATTTGTTTTGGAAATGAAATTATGGCCCATGGGCCTGTAGAAGAGGGAGGTATAGAATGGGGGGTACAACTTAAAAGGTAATGAGAAGCTAATAAAAAATAATGTACTTTTATTTGAAGACATTATTTCGTTAGGTAATAAAATTAAAGGAGAACTCGACACGGATTTCTTTTACATTAATATGACAAGTTTGTATGTTTTTGGCTTTAATTTTATATGGCAAGACAAATCCTTTTTTTCATGAAAATGCTCTTTTCCTAATTAATTGCTTTCTTGGGTATTCAAAATTATGTCCACTGTAGTTTGTATGTCTCAAGGTTATTTCTTATGTTTTCAAATACCATTATATTCTATGTAATTTCAATTAACTATTTTCCAATTATTGTCTCGTGCTCTATCTAATCCTCTAATCTTTAAAAAAAAATCCTTTCTAAGATGGATATTTTTATTTAGTTGCTTCTTTTGCCATAATGTTATTACCATGAAATGGTTTTCTCTATTCACTTCATACGCCTCATTTCTTCTTGTATCTCATTTCCACTCTTGCACTTATTATTATTATTTTTTATTTGATCTTTTATTCTAATTATCTTCTTGATTTATTATTACCTCTCATGTACTTTTTTTATTTTTTATTCTTTCCCTTAATATCTATCTTCTCTATACACATCTATTTCCCAGGGACGCTATCTTGTGAGCGGTGAGCGGTGAGCAGTGAGCGGTGAGCACTAAATTTTCAATTTTTTAGGTAAAAATTTGAATTTTTAGTTTTTGTTATGAATTTTTTTGAGAGCAATCAAACAATGATGAGCAATTTAGGACGCTTTGTTGGAATATATGAATGCAAATAAAGTAGACCCTTTAACCGTGGAATCAATCAAATGTGAATGGTTGGAGGGAAAAGCTTACTGTTTAAGTCAGATATAAAATGTATATCCAATTTTTATTTTTTTTAAATAATTATTGCATTTTTGTGGTCGCAGATACGAGAGAAGAATCTTTCAAGGTATGAAGGAATATTCTCCTCTTGGATCTGAGAGAAGAATATTCCTTCATACCTTGGAAGATTCTTTTTTTGCTTTCATTTTATTACAATTACATTCGAGAGGTGGACAATATATAAATAAATAGTGACCTTTATTTATGTTCTGCGGATTCCAAATCCATCACAAAGCTAAAACAAATCAATTCCGCTATTCATACAATGTATTCTTGAACTGTATTGGTCACTTAATTTCACAGTCTAACCATAAGAAACTACTGAAGTGCTTCAGCAACTTTGGCCATCCCCAGAACACACATAACTTCGTTGAAGTTGAAGCTAGGGGCGTGCATAAAAGTATCAACCTTGTAATCCATCTCACATAGATAGCGGAAGATATAATAAACATGCTTGCAGTACTTCCACTGTCCTCCTTTGCCAAGGGTTTCCGAAGTCATTTTCATGAAGTCGGGGCAAGTACATCCAGGGAAGTCCGTGATGGTGATACAATATATCGTTTCACTTGGGCTCTTCAAGGAGATGATGCAGCCAAATCTTGAATATGGAATCGATGTGACATTTGTAATCCAGTAGTTGTTCATGAGACCCGCGCTGCTCCACATGTTTCGGTGGTCGGAAATAAGAGCGTCAAAACTTCTCCTGATGGCATATCCGTTTCGAGTTGTCGGGTGTGTATCCGGATCGATAGGAACCGGGAAATGACTCCTTGGAAGCGGCATATTAGCAGAAACCTGGAACGAACGACAAGGTGATAGTACTCCACGTTGTTGGAGTTGGAAGCCGGCCTCTTCAAGAGCCAAAATCTCTTTGATGGTTAGGTTCGTGCCCCTTTTTACAAGCCAAGTCTGCGGGATAGATGGCCAATTGATCACAAAGGACTTCTTTGTGCCCTTCACACATCTATTAATGTCATCGGCGCAAAACCAGAAGTCAGTAGGAATATGGCGATTGGTTCTGAACTCCTTCTTCAACCCTACATAGATAGGAACAGGCGTACCATGTGTACCTCGGCGCACTCGGGTATCGCACTTCTCATTTGTATGAGCCTGCATCGCTTGGCATTTTCGGTTAGACTTGCCGGACAGTCTGGCAATGTGCCACTTAGACGGGTCGCAATCTGTCTCCTGCACTGAAGTAGTGTGTTCAACACCGGAGTCAGGTTGAGAAAGAGCCTCCTCAATGCGTGCTCTGGTGGATCTCGTGCCATCACGAGGAATGGAATAATTCACTGTATCATAGCGATGTGAGTCATGACTCGAACCAGGCGGCAAATCTAACTTCCGTTTCGTAGATCCAATGATCTCTGCACCTTCCAAGCCTCCTTTCTTTGTCAGTAAATCCTCGGCTCGCGGGTAGGAATTAACTGCCTCAGCAATCAACTTGGGGTCACCAGAGCGTTGAGCGTGGCGTAAACGAAGTTCTGCTCTGTCCGGACCTTTACCGCCCTTTCCTCCCTTCAGCCAAGACCGGTAACTTGTGATCTGCATGAATGCCCGGATCATATCATCCACTGTTGCCTCGTACAAACAGGTCACTGTATTTCCTGATTGCTAAAGCCATCTCTTATGCACGGTTTCCGCCAGGTTGCAGGAAGGCATGTCGGCTCTCTCGTCAAGGGTAAGATCCTGGGAAATAAATCATGTCATTTTCAGGATTATAGATAAAAAACAAGGTATACTAATACTTGATCAAAGGTTTAGAGATGAATGAACTTACAAGCTGCATCGACCCTCCCCATTGTCTATACCGATAGTGCCAGAAAACCATCCAATCATTTAGATGACGCCTTCCTTCTTCAGTTGTAACGCCTGACGAAAGCCACCACCCGCAGATGACGTTGTACTGCGCTTCTACTTCCTCCTGGGTCTTTGCGTCCTTCCATACTTTGCACAAAGCTTTGTGTTGGTCTTGAAAGCTTGGCAAGATATTCCAAGAAGTAGCCCTCTGCAAGCACTTTGTCAGTGGAAAAGACAAGTGCGCTCCCGTTCTTCCATACGATCATTGGGGTCTCCGTTCCCATACACCTTCTGAACAGCGTGCCAGTTGGCTCTAGCATTGTCAGCCATGAATCCTTTGAAATTTGTATTTTCAAGCCCGTTCTTGCGGATAACTGTACAATACTTACTGTCATAAACGTGGCATGCCATAGTGGTCCAGTCAGCTACACGCCTAACATGGTCGAACATGATCCAGCAGTCTTGAAGATCACCTCCAGGCTGCATGCGCTTCACCAGATCCACACCGCTTTCTGGACGATCAGTGGACATCTTGAACAGAAACACCTTGCCTTCATTTTGTCCAGGGAATTGATTACGGTGGATGAAATCAAAGCTGGAGTAATCCTTCAGCTCCAGGATGCTATCTGTGACTCCTCTCCCTTGACGGAAAAACCTCTTCGATCCAGAAACAAAATTGCGTATATTTGGTGAAGAAAGAGTCTCAAATTGGTCCATTACAACATCCATAGATGCTCCCCGAAGATGATTGCCCCCTGCAGTAGGACGGATCAGAGCATCGGCAAGGTACTGCTTGCTCGTCGCTAGAACGATAGCAAAGTTTTTGGCGTTAGGTGTCCTCTGAACCTCCTTAGCTATGTAGTCCAACATGATATCCATAGAATCTTGACATCTGCCTTGAGATACAGGATGTGTATGACGTCCTAAATGAATCGCCGCACGGGTCATATCATTGTCTAAAGACGACACATGATAGATCCTAGCGTCGCACAATGCTAGACAAGTAGGAGGTGTCTGACATACTTTGCATGCTAAAGTAGATTTATCTGTGGGGGAGCCTCCCACAGAGAATGGTACTAAAGCTACGCCTGACCATTCAGTGCTATTTACCATCCCATTATTCCTGCAGATGTAATCACAACTCATGTTGGGACATTGTAAGTGTCCGGTACAGGATGACTTACAATATGTGAGGCCATATTCGCTCTTGATGTTTGTGGTCATGGTCTTGCACCAGGTGTGGCCATCATACTGCTTGCTCATCCCGTTCATTCCACCTCCGAATGGATTTGGAAGTCCTTCTGGTACAGGGGGCAGCTCGAAAATCTTGTCTCCATCGTAAACTGGCGGGAAATACTTCACTTGTTCATGTTCAATAGTGTCGAATCAATCTTCGATAATTCTGATCGGGAGCTCCTTCTTGATGCTGTCATTCTGATGGAAAACATAATGCTCCTGTTTTTTTTGGAAGCATTGTGAATAGGTGGACGCCCTGTAGACAATGACAGAGATATACTAGAACGACTACCCTGTCGTGTTGGACGTCTTGAGTCTTAGGATCCACAACTACGGAATGGATTTGACCTAGTGTCTCCTTGCTTGATCTCACTGTGAGTGTCATCATCCGAGTCACTCAACAAATGTACTGAGTTGTCACTAGGTTCAATTTTGACAGATGCTAGACCAGGAACTTGAACTGTTGACGTGGAAGGAGGAGGGGTCAAAAGAACAGTAGACTCAGACATCTGTGCATCTGATAACCCGTAAACCTTGAAAGTTCCAGTGCTAAGAGTCCAGACGTAACCATCCTTCACTTGAAATACACACTCAAGAATCTCACCATTATCATCAAAGACCTCTTCTCGACGTAAATAGACCCTGCTCTAAACCCAAACCTGAGGCTAAGTAATCGCTCCTCCACAACTACCTTATTGTCTGGACCTACAGACATCACAAATGGAACACCTCCATCATGAGACCGTAGAGAGGCCATTCTAAGTGTATTATAGAAGATAGAAGAAGTACAATCATGCATTGGAGGAGAGCTTGTGCAAGTAGAGTGTAAGAAGATGTGCTTGGTGTGTACCAGGTTGTAGAGATTATATAGTTGTTAATGGTTAGTGTGGTGGGACAACTAACATACTCTAAAATTAAATAGAGTGTATTGGCGAATTCACTATGATCTGTATAGCTTAATTTAAGTTCGAATGTATCTGACAAACTGAAATGCTTAGGCGGCCGAGACTGCCAACCACATCATGTTTAGCTAATACTATTATATCATTCAGCAGTGAAATTGAACCGTCACAGATGTGCACCAATACATTTATAACAATTAGCCGTCAATGTGAGTGTGATCAGGGCAACTTTAATTTAAATAGTTATTTTGTTTGGAGGCAGAGTTCCAGAACTTACTTTATATTAAGGAGAGATATCATACCAGACCACAAAATTGGTGTTCACAAATTTCAACATATGATCATGTCATTCCCTTTACATAGATTTGGTGGCCATTCTAAAATGGTCTGCACCTAACAATTTAAATATATACTACTATTATATATAACGAAGATACTGACACGAACATTAGCAATCACAGAATGCTCATGCATGTATTATAGGTATGAAAGGTTTAGGGTATTAAGAGTCCACTATAAAACTGGTACTAAGCACTTGTCGATTTCAAAGCATACGTCTTAGTTAGAATTATGTTTACGGGAGAGCGTTACTGAGACCTATGAGGAAAGAGGAAGAGCCAAGCCCAAGAGTGCCGAGGGCTCCTAGATCATGTACGACTAGAGGTAGAGGGAGAAGGCGAGGTTCAGGTTTTAGTAATTTGAAGCAGGTGGCGGCCTAGAAGAGACGGAAGGAGAAAGTTGCTCTTGACCGTATTGCAGAAGTGGATCATAGTTCAGATGATCCCAAGCATCTCAAAATCAAAGCATTGGCCAGTATATGTCAGGTATACCATACCATGCTGTTTGCTTTGAGTAAATGACTTACTGAACGTATTTTGGAATATTGCATTATTTTGTTTAATGGATTCAAGTAGAATTTTAATTTTCTAGTCTAATGGTCAGGGACAGTGAAAGGCAGTGCACATATTATTGGCAAAAATCGAATTATTCATTCACAACATCTACGTGAATGTTAATTGCCGAATGATTTGACTTGTAGTTTACGAGTACTCTCAAGTACTTCTTGTTGACTTTTTGGTTTAGGGTGCGAAGGAGGGTTTGCAGGGGAGGTTGCCGTCGGGAGGGGTAGGAGGCGACGCACAAGAGAACAGCGACCCCTCGAGAGTCGTCTTCAGCACCATCCGTCCGTCCGAATCAGTAAGTGCCGAGAGTGTAACTGGGACTGTTCTGCGTGGACTCTTTTTTCGGATGATTGACTAATCTGCTCATTCAGCTACCTTGATTTTCTTGCGTATCAATGAGGTCTCTCACGCGCTAAACCCTAGATTCACTTGCAGGTACTTGGGGCGGCGAGTATCGACAAGGAAGCTGATCAGGAGTCGCTGAAGGCGGGAGACCTAGTTTTAGAATCGCTGCACACGGTCTCGGAACAGCAGGTAAGTCTCTCGAGGATTTCACGTTCATTCTAAGTGCAGAAATGGCAATGGACCAACTAATGTTTGTACAGCTAGTATGATATTCAGCTATGGTTCTTGGCTGCACCGATGCCTCACACGTCTCTCTTGCACTTATGGAATCCGCCCCATATATAGATGGAACTTACACTTGCGGTTTATGCTATGAACAAGGCAATGCAGCAGTGTATCATTGCAGTTCATGTGGAAATTTCGATCTTCATCCTAGCTATGCAAACATTACGAGAGCTGTACAGACATTAATAATGTTTGTTTCTTTCGTCACTAAGCATCAAGCCATTAATACGGGTCCCCCAAATCACGAAATTTTCTGCAGAGTTCTCGAGTCATGGACCGCATTCAAGGGGCAGAATCGTTTGAGCACGAGGTCTTGGAGGTACGCTTGCTAAACCTTGTTTTTTAAATTTAACATAGCTTGCTCTTTCTGTGCGCAATTTGTAAATGGAGTTCGGTTTGATGTATAAGAGCTGAGGCTAATTCAGTTGAAAGATAGACTCTCGGTGCGGTAATGTATGCTGTGAGACATTATCAGGTGTCCTAGTCCTTAGTGTTGTACAAATGTCCTTAGTTGGGTAGCAGCAGAACCATCTCGAGGTTTCATTCTGGTTTGTGGTAATGAAGTAATATCTGCTGAGCTTCATAGAAATTAATACTTTGATGGAAAGCATTCAATCCTAGTTATTTCTATAATGTTTGAAATGTACTTTGCCAGGGCGTGAGCTCTGGAGCACCTGTAGAAGAGATATACAGTCCGTCTTCAGCCATGGATCTCGGGGATGGTGGCTTGGCCGAAGTTGAGGACCAACTGCGCAGAGCATTGATAGGCACGTCACATATCGCTTTACAAAGTGCGCTCGACATGCCCGGTGTGGAGATTGATGTTCCTCTATGTTGGATGATTCCAATGAAGGACGTCAGAGAGCCTTTGAAGAACAACATTCATAAGCTGAAGGGTGAGTTCTCACGTGGATACAAGAGGGCATCATCATGCTTCTATCTTTCTCTCAGGAGTTTCAGGATGGAAGAGTGTAGTGTTTCTGAAGAAGACAGAGCATCGTGGTCTGAGATATGGCAGAAGGAGGATGAAGACTTTGAGAAAAGATTGTCGGAAAATCCAGCTTTCCAGAAGTACTCCAACAAGTACTTTTATGTGTGGGATGGAAATCATCGCCAGATTGCTTGGTCAGAGATTATCAACACCATTCGGAAGCATGATTCGTCATTTCATGTTTCTGTTCGATCGGTTATTATCAATGTCACTCCTGCAAACTGCAATATGCTTTTGCACGCCATGACCAACTGGAATAAGTAAGTTCATGTTCTCATGATTTTTCTTAGCATTTTAATTTATGTGAATGGTTGTACTTTAATTATATCAAGAGCTCCAGCGTGAAGCGGGATCGAAGGCTACTGTGACCAGCTACTGCTGGTTGCCTGGAGCTGCCTGCAGTAAGGGCATTAATACTTTGTTAAGTTTGTGCACTGTTCCCTTTTGAGCTCAATGGCGACTGTTATTTGTTACGTTATTAAAAACAATGAGCTCAAAAAATAAGCCACCGTCACTGTATGTTTGATATCTTTTGTTTTTCCATGTTGATTTATTTGCTATGACCTCAAACAATTCATATATTTGTTCAGTAGGATGTATGTATACTTCGATATTTAACTTGAATTGCTGTGACTTGATGTTTTCAAATGCACAATTTATTAGGAAAAAATCAAGTAGACCACGTTGAACAGCATTGGACACACGAGGTGAAGCGTCTCCAACAACTAGGTTTGCTGGATTTTGACCAACTCAAGGGTCTTGTGAAAGAGGAGGATTTACAAGCCAGCATACTCGAGAGGGCACGGACAAAAAATAGAAAATGGTTTCACCTCACGAATGATGCATTTATCAACTTCTTATACGAGGTAAGCTACCTCTAGTATAAAAAACGGATTTTGTTTAAGAGCTCTCGAGTTTTAAAAAGTTGACATTTCATTTTTGTTTTTGAAGAGGGAGATTTCAGCGGCCCAGGAGGAGGCTATTTGAGGCTATAAAGACACACTCATAACAGGCACTGGAGAAGAAAGGCCAGGAAGTGCATCTGAACTAAAGGCCATTGCTGCTAAGGCAGTAGATAAGAAGAAGACTTCGCTAAACTCCTACTTGGATCGGTTTATTGCTGTAGCCAACCCAAGCAATGGAGAAGGTTTTTTAAAAGCGGTATATAGAAATTTGATGCTTTTTGAAATTTCAGAGTTCAAGCCTCTCACCGAGACTTAAATGTTTGTGATGAGTCAAAAAAAAATATTTCCACCCGACACCCCTGGACCATGTCTCGGATCCGAGGGGAGAAATGCAATCTTGTGAGCAGCGAGCAGCGAGCAGCGAGCATAGAACTGTTCATCAGGCAATTTTTGAAAAATTTTGAAAATTTTTGAAATTTTTGAATTAATCAATAGAAGCGTCTATTACTGAGGAATCTTAATGGAATCTGTAGGGAATGTTTACGGAAAAATCATTGTATACGGTGTGTTTAGATAATTTGTTAAACGGGTTTCTTCAAATTTTTGAGAGAGGGTTTATGGTTGGAAGAAACATATTGGTATTTGTATTTGGTAAATAACATCCTTTATAAATATAATGATAAATGTATAAAAACTGAGTGGATAAATTTTAATGTTGAAATATCCGTGTCAGAGATAGAAGCTACTTCTCCAAGAAGCAGTCATAATCAGTAGGCCGTGGCAGCAACTATACAAGCTTAGGAAGCAGCAGCAACTAGTACTAAAGATCCTCGGAAAATATAAGAGGCTACAGACTCACCAAAAGGAAAATGTATAAACACTTTCTTTGTCTTCAATGCTTAATTGCTGTAATCTCTCGTCCCCAAACATTACCTATTAGAATAAAAATGCATTAGAAAGAGAAAAATAACCAACTTTAGACAAGAAGCCAACAACTCCAATACAAAATAATAGTGCTCAAGGGAAAGAAAGAGAAAATCTAGCAAAGATGATGCGGTAGTTACTTAAGTACTAGTTTTCGGTAAAACAATATTAACATATTGCAGCAACTAACCCCAACCGTAACTAAACATAGAGAGGTAGCAACAAATTAGCGACTACTTAGCAAACTATTGGAAGTACACACAGCTGAAAGGTAAAAACTGACAACATTGAAAAATCAGCAATATACCAACAAAAGTGACTAACTTCAGTAGATGCACTCCTTCTTATAAGTAGATGCGACTAACATAAGATACTAAGCAAGTACTGAAGAGAGAAAACATAAGCAACACACAAAAAAGAAAGTAACAAACTAACATGGACAAAGCAAGTTGTAGTTCAAGAGCAAGTGGGGAGTAAGATGCGCTCCCTCTTATACTAGCTCTCGGACCCGAGAGCGAGCATAGAGGGAAAAGAAGGCGGCGCGAACAAGGTTTAGGGCAGAGAGTGGAGATATGACGACGTGTCTCGGATTCGAGACATGTCCGTCATTGTTTGGGTTTTATGAGAGAGAGAGAGAGAGAGAGAGAGAGAGAGAGAGAGAGAGAGAGAGAGAGAGAGAGAGAAAAAAGATTAACGCCAAGATGCCCTCAATCTCTAAAGCGCCCTTGAGACCTTTCTGCTTGACAAGCTAAGCATGCCTCATATTGGTTAACTTGTCCTCTGCGGCCTTGGCCTTAGCTAGGTCCTTCTCCTTGTCCTTTTGAATTTTGTCCAACCACTTGGCCTATCATTCTGCCTCTTTGCAGGAGCCTTGCCTCTTTCTTTCTCAGTCATATTCTCCTCTACAGTGGGATTTTGTGTATCCAGACCTTGAGCCTCCAACTCTTCCAACTCTTTGTTACAGTTTGCTTTCAAAGTGCGCTCCGAGTCTGGACACGGCTCGTCCAATTTAAGCTCGAGATACCATGGACATTCTAGGAGCTAAGGCCAAGAGAATTATTTCCTCTCGGTGTCGTTGAAGATGCAGCCAGCGCTGGCTCTGTCTAGCCATTTTGAGAACCTCATGGGAAGGTTGTCAATTACAATGGCACCTTTCTTCACGAGCTCTGCATAAAAGTACCTCACAATCATCTAGCTAATGGCCTTCTTTAAGTCTACTTGCTCGTTGAAAGGCTTTGATTTTGTAAACTTTCCATACCTTCCAAGGAACTCATGGAATCCCCTCTTCCAAATCCTGACAAATCCGCTCAGTAGGAAGCTCTCAATGTCTACAATATTGCATCTAGGTGTTGTGGTTGGGATCTCAATCTCCTATTTGATCATATAGTGCATTGCAACTATATAGTGCACTACAGCCACCTTTATTCTTGGCAAAGAAATAATATCAAATAATTGAGTACAATATATGGCTCTTAAAATGTACCTCGGATCTAAGGTATATTCATTGATGAAGAAAGGTTAGTAAGAAAATAATTAGAAAGATAGTAATCTTACTCCGGCACAGTAAGCTGCGATTTCCACCCATGGACAAAGGGCGTTTGTTGAGCAAGGACTCTTAGGAAAGTTGTATGCCTCACGTAAATCCTTGCTCATATTCCAGTACTTGAGCACTCTCTGCTTGTATTTTCCTCGCACCCTGGCAATGACAAGGAGCAGGAGCTTTTCAGGAATCAATTTTGTATCCAAATTCAATAAGCATAATGGATAAGCATTGGCGCCAAGCAAGAACTCTACGAAAACAAATATTCCTGCCTAGATTATCAAGGCATTAAAACCAATGATTCTTTTTTTAAGGTAGCAAAAAAATGAGCTTGCAGAGTGCTCACAAAACCTATATCATGCATCCAAAAGACTCCCTCCCTCAAGTCAAAATCAGCGATTTTTTTTTGAAAACCATTTTAGCAAAATGTAGATTTAAAATGTAAAATGTAAAATGTAAAAAACAAATTGGTAATACACCATTCAAACAGTTGAAAAATCTCATCCCTGGATGCGATTTCGAGAACAGTCTAACATAGTCAAACCGTGTCACCAAGAATAAGAAGTGGTACCATCTCACACAAGATGCATTTTGCAACTTCTTGTATGAGGTATTACATCATCAATTCTCCAAGTCTTGAAAACCATTGGACTAAAATTGCATTACATTACCTAGAGGATTAGTGATACTATTTGATATGCAGAGAGATTTTCAGTACACATGAGACAGAAATGAAGATATATGATGACTCCTTAATAAGGAATGGCGAAAGACAGAAGCGAGACAACAACATTCTCACTCAACGTGCTCAAGCAACAACTAAGGCTTGCAAGACATCTCCGCATACAGAGATAGATCGCTTGCTGGTTCTAGCGGATCCTAAGAATGGAGAGGGATTCATAACAGAGGTAAAGAATAAAAACCTTAGATTCTGCTACTTGATTTAATTATGTATGCCATTCACACGAAGTTGAGCTGCATTTGGAGTGCGGAAAAACGTCCCTCGGATCCAAGGGACGTTTTTCCGTCCTCCAAATGCAGCTCAACTTCCTATGAATGGCATGCAAAAGCATGCCATTCAAAGGCATAATAGCCGCCTCCGAGGGCAAACAATGCGTCCCTCGGATCCAAGGGACGCAATTACTGCCTTCAATGGCACCTATTATGCCTCAAAATGGCATGCTTTTGCATGCCATTCAAAGGTAGTTGACCTGCCTTCGGAGGCCCAAAAAGGGTCCCTCGGATCCGAGGGACCCTTTTACAGCCTCCAAAGTCAGGTCAAACCTCTCAATGTGGCTAGCCACATTGACAGATTTGTAGTGCGTTTTGACCCTCCCTAAGTGTCCCTCGGATCCGAAGGACCCTTTGGAAGGGTCAAAACATAGTACAACATCATCAGTGTGGGTTGCCACACTGAGGATGTTATACTATGTTTTGAGGGTCTAAAAACGTCCTTCGGATCCGAGGGACGTTTTAGACCACTTGAAAACTTGCTTCACAATGTCAGTGTGGAGTAGTTTAGAGGGGCTGAAAATGTCCCTTGGATCCAAGGGACATTTTTAGCCCGTCTAAAACTGCTACAATATCATCATATTGCAGCACTTTTTGAGGGGCCAAAAACGTCTCTCGGATCCGAGGGACGTTTTTGGCCCTTCAAGAAGTGCTGTAATATCATGATTTTGTAGCTTCTTTAGAGGGGCCTAAAACGTCTCTCGGATCCAAGAGACGTTTTAAGCCCCTCTATAAGTGCTCGAGAATCATGATTTTGCAGCACTTTTAGAGGGACCTAGAACGTCTCTCGGATCCGAGAAACGTTTTAGGCCCCTCTATAAGTGCTCCAGAATCATGATTTTGCATCTTCTTTAGAGGGCCTAAGACATCTCTCGGATCCGAGAGACATTTTAGGCCCCTCTAAAAAAGCTGCAAAATCATGATTTTGCAGCAGTTTTCTAGAATATTTGGAAACCATCAATTTTTATAGAGTTTAATGAGTTTTTAAGAGATACTTCATTGATATTATGTAAAATTGAAGCCCATTTTAGCATGTTTTGAACCAAATCAGAGATGAATCCCGAGAAGGTGGAACTGCTTGCCACTGCCAAAGTGTAGGCAAAATACAAGGAGAGAGTGGTAAAATGGTGGAATATGAGCATGGAATCACGTGAATTATATAACTTCCCAAAGTATCCTGCCTCATCACAAGCCCTTCGTCCATAGGTGGAAATTACAGCTTTTTGGGCAGGAGTTAGTTCAACTACTTCCATCACAAATTTCAGTTAAATTATGGTACCTAATTATGTCTTTCTGATCCGAAAGACATTTCTCAATGCCTAAAATGTCCTTCAACTTCTGTATATAAGGTCTTAGTCTTGTAATCAATTGACGACACTGAAATAGAACGCTGTATCATATTAAAAGGACAGACAGTGTTCGACTTATGTTCTTGGAGCTGGAAGAAGAAACTGGGATTCAATATGCCCAAATTTGAGGTGTGTTTAACAAATTGTTGCTTGATTTCATGTAGATTGAAAACCATTTCAGCAAAATATAAATTCCAAAATTCACTTGAAATTTGATTTTTAAAAATAAAAACAATGACCTTAGGAGTCAGAATGAAATAAAGCTAGCTTTTGAGACTTGAAAAATGTCTCTCAGATCCGAGGGACACTTTTTCAGTCTTAGAAGTTAGCTCAAACTCCTGAGAGTGGCAATCCACTCGAAGAGAATAGAGCTAAGTTTTGAGGCTCAGAAACTGTACCTCGGATCCGAGGGACGTTTTCCGAGTCCTCAAACTTAGCTGAATTACCTTGCAGTGGCTATTTGAAGGCAAATGCTCTACCTCCCAGGGCAGAGAATGCGTCCCTCGGATCCGAAGGATGCATTTTCTCCCTTAGATGGCACCACACAGAGTGCATAGGTGACGCATTTCCGCCCTTGGTTGGCAGAAATATATCTCATAGTTGACAGAAGGAAAGAGAACATTTGAACATAAATCTAAAGAACTAGATAAAGATTAATGATTTAGGGCATTAGCTTGGCTATGGATCTCTCACCTGTGTTCATAGAATTAGATGGAGTTTGCAATTGGTATGTACTAAAGTAAGTAAGAGCATTGAGGGAGGGAGTCTTTCGGATCGGAGATACAAGTTTATAAGCACGTTGCAAGCTCTCTTTTCTTCTTTTTTTTTTTTTTTTTTTTTTTTTTTTTGCCGAGAAAAAAATCTTTGCTGATTTTGACCCAAGGGAGGGAGTCTTTTGGATCCGAGATACAAGTTTATAAGCACTTTGCAAGCTCTCTTTTCTTCTTCTTTTTTTGTTGTTTTTTTTTTTTTTTGGAGGAAAAAAAAAGTTTGCTGATTTTGACCCAAGGAAGGGAGTCTTTTGGATCCGAGATACAAGTTTATAAGCACTCTGCAAGCTCTCTTTTCTTCTTCTTCTTTTTTTGCCGAGAAAAAAATCTTCGCTGATTTTGACCCGAGGGAGGGAGGGAGTCTTTCGGATCCGAGATAAAGGTTTTGTGAGCACTCTGCAAGCTCATTTTTTTGCTACCTTAAAAAAAGAATCATTGGTTTTAATGCCTTGATAATCTAGGCAGCAATATTTGTTTTCGCAGAGTTCTTGCTTGGCGCCAATGCGTAACCATTATGCTTATTTAATTTGAATAAATCCATGTGCGTGCTACTTAACGGATGGCATATGAAGTGACACCACCTTAAATCAGTTCTCGATAAGTCTTCTTCACCTCACTTCTTATGCCATTTCTACCTTAAGCTTCCTCTCAATGCATGACTCTACGCCTCCGGTCTTCTACCAAGCGCTAAGAATTGCATCTCTTCGTGCTCATGGCCACGCAGCCTCGATTACAGCGCCACTTGGTAAAGATGGATCAGCCATAGTGTCGGAGCAGCTTCCGAGTCTTAGGTTTCATTTTCGAATGGGGTCTATGTACGTTGGAAAAGAGAGTTTTGATGATAACGGAGTGTTGAGTGAGACAATTCTCTAAGTGAGGTCCAGAGAGGAAGAAGATTACGTTTGGACGTTAAATAGTGGTACGATTGTCTATTGATTTTGCTAGCCTCGAGCATGTAGAAGTCAAGTATCTTCACACAACTTATGATGGTAACAAGATCTTTGAGTTGCCTCTTCTCCTAGAGAACATCCTCACGACATTCAGTGGAGATTTGGATGGAATGGGGAAGGAGCACGACGGGCACGCGTGTTGTAAGACTATGACCACAAATGTTAAGAATGATTTCGGCCTTAAGTTTTGCAAGTGCTACTGTACGAGCCATCTTTAGTGCTCAAACTTGAGCTGTGATTATATAAATAGGAATCCAGGAAAGGTGAATTCCATTGAGTTGGCTGGACTTACTCCAAGTCAGATTTTAGTGGAAGAGGAGCATCCGTCTAACTCAACTCTTGTTTGCAAAATCTGCCATACTCCCCCACCAGCTTGTCTTCTGGCACTACCGCTACAGACAATGGGGTGGATCGATGCAGTTGATAAGTACCTAAATTCCACCCTTATCCTATGCAAGTCCGCTATCAAATTCTTCCATGCACTGAACAAGTGGTCTTCTTCTTCAACAGAATCTCAAGCTTGATGAACAAGCAGACATGCCTTCTTGCAAGCTAGCAGAGACAATACACAACAAGTGGCTACAACAATCTGGGAACACTAGGAACTGCCTCTACGCTGCCACAGTCGATGATATGATGCGTGCGTTCATGCAGATCACGCAGTACAGGAAGTATCTGAAAGGGGGGGGGGGGGGGGCAAGGAGGCAAAGGACCGAATAAAACAAAGCTCCGTCTTTGTCAAGCACAACGAAGCTTGGACTTTGTAATGATTGCTGAAGCAATGAAGGCTTATTCTAGAGCGGAAGATGTGCTAACGAAAGAGAAAGGACTAGAGGGCGCCGAGATCTTTGGCTCATTAAAGCGGAAGCTTGATCTCCCCACGGGATCTACTCACGACTCACACCACTCAGATAAGGTGAATTATTTGATACCAGCCATGGGGACGAGGTCAAGAAGAGCGAGGATTGAGGAAGCACTTTTGGATCCAACGTGTGGTGTCCAGCACACCACGTCTGTACAAGAAATAGACTGTGATCTTAACACGTGGCACATTGCTCGCCTTTCGAATTGGTTAGCCAAGCCCTACAAGCCCAGACCAGGAAGAAGTGCGATGCAATGATTTCTAGGGGAGCAAAAGGCACACCCACGCCTACGTATTATGGGAGGAAGAAAGACTATCACACCAAACGTATTGTTCCTGCAGAGTTCTGGTTCTACCCCGATGATATCAGCCGTTGTGTGAAGGGGGGGCCCAAAACTTGGGTTATGGATTGGCCGACCATCCCTATGGTGTGGCTTGTGAAAATTAAAACTTATCTCACTCGTCAAGAAGTTCTAAGTCTTGAGGAGGCTGGATTTCAATTGCAGCACCGAGGTGAATTGTCACCAAGGCGTCAATTCCAAGGGGCTTCAAAGTGGCCACTTCAAAGGTCTAACTTCAAGGAACCAGCAAACCCAGATGCGCACCCTACACTCCGCAATAATCATTCCATTCAAAGGAATCCTGACGTACCCACTGTAGATCACAGAAACAAGTGAGAAAGCGCCGCTCTCATGGACAATTGCGGTGTAACAGGAGTAACCACTATTCCTTATCCTAGATATGGATGCGTGGTAACTCTAAACACAAGAGGGAACAAGATGTACCGGATCACCGTTGCGAGCTTTCCCGAATGCACTTGCCCGGATTTTTTGAAGACGCTTTCGGAGACTCTTGGGAAGGCTAAGCAATGGAATGACTGCAAACACGTATACTATGTTCTTTGTTACATGTGCAAGATGGATCCTAAGGAGGACTCCTTCATGCATCCTCCTAGCTGTAGCTACAATGAAGTTATGCGCATCCTCAAACGTATGGGCGTAGTGTAGCATGCATTTAGCCTTCAGGAATGAATACCATTTTTAACGATATCCTAGCAGTCCCTTCAAGTTGATTTGAAATGGATTTGTATTTGATTTGAAGAGTGAAGAATAAAGTCTCTACTATTATCTTATACTTAGTTATTTATTGTGCCCTGATTATTTACTTGCCTAGTTCTAAAGTGGCAATAAACATTTATATATATGTTTTTTTTTTAAAAAAATTATTTATTTATTCATTTTTAAATTTTTTTTAATCTTAAAAAATAAAATTGCTGATTTTCAGCCTCGTTAGAGAGTATCTTGGATCTGAGACACACTTGGAGAATCACGATGTGGAGTCCCTTAGATCCGAGACACTCCCTAATCGGGCTGAAAATTAGCACAATAAAGAAACACGTCTACATTAAAAGCAGGCGGGACCTTGTGACTATAAATTAAAAATGTTCACGCAATTCACAAGAATTATGCAACATGTTTCAAGTATTTTCTTGCTTAAACCATATTTCATGTTTTGAAAAGAAAAATCTGGATTTTTCGTTTTTTTTCCTATAATTTGTGGTTTTATACGGAATCCACAGAAATAGGTACTTTATTAAATTTAATCATTTTTGATTGCCCACACAAAAAAAAATTAAAATTAAAAAAATCACGCAAATTTTGAAAAAAAATCAATTTTTTTCAAAATTTTAGTCTAATTTTAGATTTCCTGCTCGCTGCTCGCTGCTCACAAGATTGCTTTGCTGGATCGGAGGGGTGCCCGGGCCACCTCTTGTGAGTTCACTTTTTGGGTGCCGGGGTGCTCGAGCATGTGCTGGAGCTTGGATAATTTGTTTATTTTTTATTTGAGCTCGCTTACAATGTGTGGCACTGTGACTCTGCTTGAGCTTAATGCCTTCGTTCACCAGCACAAGCTCGGTGGAAACAGCAAGTGCGCATAGCTTGATGGCTTGGTTGAGGAGTGCTGCGGGACCTCATGCAGGCAGTGGGCTCGTTTTTTTGTTTGTTTTCTAGTTCGTTGTAATGAGTTGTAGAGCCTGATGCTCGGGGTGACTCTTATAATTTTTTACTTTTGTTGAAGCATTGAATCTTTATATGAATGAATAAATGAATTCTCTTTAACCTTTAGTTGTATAAATTTGAATATTTTACTTATCCACTTATCTGACTTTATTGTATTTGTAATCTTCTTTTGCAGATTATTTGCCACTTTGACATCTTTTATGCAAATCTAGAGATGACTCCAGAAAAATTGCAGCTCATTGCCTCCGCTAAGGTGAGTGCTGCGCATAAGAAGAGGTGGTTGAAGTGGTGGAACATGAGCAAGGAGAGACGGCAGGAGTACAACTTTCCTCCGCATCCAGCTTCTGATTTAGCTCTCAGGCCTTGGGTGGATCAGGCTGCTTTCAGGGCTGGGGTAAGTTTCTAAAACTTAAGCTCTATAAATCTGTTTTTGAATTCTTGCTTTCCTCAATGTCACATATTTCTTCATCCTAAAGAATGTGTTGTATTTCTTATGTGTTTTGTAATTGATCGTTTTTGCAGTTAGAAGAGGAGGCAGTCATTCGTTATGCCAAGATTGTAGAGGAGGATATCATAGTTTTGAGAACAGAGGATTCACCTAATCTTGTAGATGATATTGGCTCATGGATTGAGGCTCATTCCATTACCTTGTGGGGCAAGGCCTTTAAGTCAGTTTTTCCAAAGGCTGGAACTTATACCAAGAAAGAGCCATTTCTCCACCAGGCTAGAGTTGAGAATGCTATGAAGCAGGCTATCTTGAGGTATTTCTGGAGGGAATTGGTTGTAAAGGGTGCCATTGACAGGAAGGATATTCCTCAGCGGTTTAAGAAGTGGGTGGATGTCTCTAGCAGTGAGTGCATTTTTACAGATTATCAAAGGAGGCCTTTTGGAGCTCCTCATATCCTTCAGTGTCCTTGGTACCTTGAGCTCAAGGAGAATGATCAATGCCCCGGGGAAGAGAGAGGTCTTAAGGCAAGTTGTGAGAATTTGATGAAGCAGCTTGTGGATGTGAACATGGTAGGTTTGGAAGAGGATACCTCGCAGGTTGGTGATGATGCTGCTCTTTCTGAGAGACAGAAGAAGAAGGTGGCTGAGAGGAAGGCAAAGACAGAGGCAAAGATGAAGGAGAAGGAAGACAAGAAGAAGGAGAAGGAGAGGGAAGCTAAGCTCAAGAAAGAAGTGGCAGCAAGGAACAAAGAATTGGCGAAGTTAGTTTTGAAGGAAGGGCCAGAGAAGTTGATGTCTCATGTTGGCATTTATCCTTCGGGCAGTAGCATGCAGGGTGCCATAGTTCCTGTAGCTCCTCAGGTGCCTCATTTTTCTACCTCCATGTCTTCTCAGACTATCTACACAATTCCATGCTCGGAATTGGATGAGGTAGATACTAGTATTGAGATCATCAATGATTGCCCTATGGGCATTTTGGATTTGTTTACTTCTTTATTGGAGGGGGATGAGCCTGAGGTTTGAAGCAAGATCAAGGATTGGATCAAGGGGAATCTCTGTAGCAAGGCTAGGAATTTTGGAGGTGAGGAGGCTGAGGCTGCTCAAGACCTCATCATTTTTGATTTTCCAGAGGATTTACCAATTCCAGGTTTAGGGCAAGATGGTGAGATTCCCTCCTGGAACAAGCACCCCAAGATTTCCACAGGGAAAAAAATGGAGTCTTCATGGATTAAGGCCCATTTTGAGTTTGCTATGCAGTTTCTGCAGGATGATGGAGCTTTGATTGTTTTTTACCCTGATTCAAAGTTCATTTCGAATGAGCTTATTTCCTGGGCAGAGTGGGCTAACTTCTAGGACGAGGCCAAGTGGTTTGCAATCAATGGCCTGCCATTGACTATTCCAGACCGATATCCACGCCAACACAAGACTTTTATGGTCAAGTGCTTCATCAAGATGGAGAATGTCGAGGAGGAAGTTCCAAGGTCTAAGTTCCAGTTTCATGATAGGGCTGAGCTTGGTGACCTAGGCATCAAGCTCTCCTCTGATGGACATTGCACTAATTTGGTTACTGCAGATTCTCTGACATTTAATTTAGAGACTGGTGAGCCATTCAGAGGAGCACCGGAGAAGACTTCTTACCTCTTGCAGGCTCTACTTGATTTGTGCACCGCTGAGAATGACATTGTCATGGATCTCACAGCTTCTACAGGTATTAATTTGTTTTTTTTTTTCTTTTTTAAAAGAATTTTGTATTTCATTTTATAATTTTTACTTATGTCTTGGAGCTCTAATTTCTGTGCAAGTGCTTCCATTCGAGCATCCAAGAGTCTCCGGCGTCATGTCATAGGCTTTGAGTCTGACACCACCTTGTACAATTAGGTGTTGTTTCCTCTTCTTCCAAGCACGGAGGAGGTTGAGTCTACTCCAATTCCTGTGCCTTCACCGAATAAGAAATGTTCGGTTGAGTCAGATGATGAGCCTGAGAGGAAGACTGCCCCCAAGAGTTCTTGTAAGTAAGTCTTTACATTCATTTGTCATTTGTTTATTTTTTTTAAAAAGTTTAGTTCAATATTTATTAAACTGTGAAATTGTCATGTGCAGCCGGAAGAAAGCGTTGAAGAATGACATTGGTGGCTCTATTATCTCGCGCCATCTTAGCAAGATAAGGAGTCCGGTTAGACCTTTAGAGCTTCCACATTATGCAGAGATGCAGGCTCAAGCTTATTTAGCTGCTCCTTCTCCATCTATTTCATCTGACAGAGATAGCATTTGTCGTGATGCTGAGATTTATCTTGACATAGCTGCAGAAGTTGCCAGAGAAGTATTATCTAGTGATAGCGATTCTTATCATGGTTGGATTGGTACTTGTAGCGATGACGAGATGTCTACTTGATCATTGCATATTTACTCTATATTGTTATGTTTTCCCTACTTATATATTATATGATAGCTTTGGCTTTGGATTTTATATTTTGCCTTAACCTCACTTTACTCTACTTCTGTGTGAATTTCTTTACCGGCCATATATTTTAAATTGACTTTATACATGATAGAATTATAAAGATGGTACTAATTTTTTTAGAAGTTGAACATTCCTTGGTTACAGCTTGAAGGCATCACAATAAAATGTGGTTTTCTTAAAACCTTTCTCATGTATTTTTCCCTTCCCTATTATGCAAATACCCCTAGTAATTACTTGGAGTACTTGGGCACCCCTAGTAATTATTTAGGGTCCCCTGCGTACACAAATTCCAAGTCAGTTTAGGAGTAATTACCTCTCAATTAATTCATTCTGCACCTTTAAATCAGTCATCCAACACTTGGATGAAAAATTATTCATCCCAAAAAACTAGAAGCCACATTCATCAGCAATAGCCGTTGTGTATATCCGTTCTTCACCTAATTTTGTTTTACTTTTTTTTTATCTTTCTTCTTTCTCTCCTATATGTATTCATTCAATTTTTTTTATTTATCTTTTTTTGTTAATTCCTTTTTATGTTTTATGTTTTTTTATTTTATTTTTTATTTTTTATTTATTTGTTGTTTTTCTTCTTTCGATGTTTTATTTATTTTTCTTCTTTTCTTCTTATTTTCCTTCATATTTTAATTTTTTTTCCCTACATTCCTTTTCATTATTAATTTTTAATCTTTTTTTATTTCTTTCATTTATTTATTCTTTTCTCTTTTCTTTTTTTTTTCCTTTATTTTTATTTTTTCCTCTTCGTCTTCATGGCGTGGAATTCGTAGGATATATGAAAAAATAATCACAATTTATTCGGGTATGAATCAGGTGTAAATTTCTACATTTATCAATTTAGAAGTCATTCTTTTTGGAATTTACCCTAAAACACCTTCCACGGTCATAGGTCCCGTATATGCCATGTCATGCAAAATCATCTCAAAATATCAAATAAATAGTCAAAATTTGAAAATTTAGTGCTCACCGCTCACTGCTCACCGCTCACCGCTCACAAGATAGCATTCCTGATTTATTTCCTTCAAACCTTTTCCCATTGTAGTTTGTCTATCTCGCGGTTATTTGTTATGTTTCATTTACCGTCATATTGTATTTTATTTCAATTGTCTGTTTTTTATTATTGTCTTGTACATATAATAATCCCCTAATCTTTATTTTATTTTTCCTTTCTTCCGATAGTTAAAAATAAATAGATAGAATGGGAGACAGATTAGATGAATAATAAATAAATAAATAAATGATGGGAGAGGAATGGAAGGATAGGAAAATGAGAAGATAAAATAGAAGAAAAATGTCAAGATAAAAAACTAAAGAGACGATAGAATGGAAAAATAGTGTAATAATAAATATTTAAGAGGATAGAATGGAAAAATAATGTAATAATAAAAAAATAAGAAGATAGAATGGAAGGCAAATGGAATAAGTATAAAAATAAAAGATAGAATCGGAGACTAATGTAAGAATACAAAATAATTAAATATTTAAATAAATAAATAAACAAATATAAATTATCCATTACTTCTTCGTATTTTTTATAGAAGCATTCTGTAGTAATACTCTATTCTTTGAATAAGCTGAGATCCAGAACAATAGAAAACTAAGAATGGAATATGAATATGTATGCCAATGATTTTAAAAAAATGAGTTGTTTAATCATAATAGATATTATTTTTGGCTATGAAGTATGTGTTTGTATTTCCACATTTAGATGTATCTACATGTTATGTCCTTCATTCATAAAAATAATGATTTTGAATCACCTTTAAGATGGGAAAAATGCATAAATCTCAGAATAAAAAATTGACGAGATTTGTTAAACTCTAAGCCATAGAGTCTCAATGTTTGTCTAAAATAAATTATCAATTTATTTATTATTAGAACTAAAAATTGTTGTATTTAAATTTCTATCCTCTATCACTCATAATGAATTTTTTGTCCACCATTTTTGAATTCTAATTCAAGTTTACAATCCTCAATTCTATTTAATGTGTCCTCCAACCTCCTTCACACAATTTCAACCTCTATCTAATTTGATTTGTATACTAATTTCTAAGTGTTACCTCCTCTACAACATACCTTCCAAATCCTCTCATTCAAATTCATTTCTAAATTTCAAATTTATCCTTTATTTAATTCCAATGTTCCATTCATGAAAAAAAAGATTTGTCTTGCCATATAAAATTAAAGCCAAAAACATACAAACTTGTCATATTAATGTAAAAGAAATCCATGTCAAGTTCTCCTTTAATTTTATTACCTAACGAAGTAATGTCTTCAAATAAAAGTACATTATTTTTTATTAGCTTCTCATTACCTTTTAAGTTGTACCCTCCATTCTATACCTCCCTCTTCTATAGGCCCATGGGCCATAATTTCATTTCCAAAACAAATGTATTCTTCCTTCTAGACATTGAGATTATGTTTGCAAACCATAGTAGAGCACCAACAATTGAATATCTCTTTCTAAAGTATACCCCAACATCAAGGCGGATCCCACAATCCCGATTACAAGATCTTTACGACATTTTCCACGATTTTAGGGATATGTCTGAAATTTCTAATTTGGTAATGATTTTGTTTTTAGAGTATCTAGAAATAGAATTATTTTTGTCAAGGTTGGACGAGGGGAGGAGGGGAGGGGAGGCCATCTCTAGAGAAAACCCAAGAGAAGAGGGAAGGCCTTGCGAGACCCCTCCTCCACGCGGACGAGGGGCCGTCTCCGCGGCCGTCCCCGCGGACGGCCCCCGTCTCCGCGGCCGACGCCGCGGATGGCAGGCCGTCTCCACAGCCGTCAACGGCGTCGGCCCCCGTCTCCGCCGATGGCCGACCCTTCAACTCTTCAAAATCTTCAAATTTCCGAGAAACTGTGGGATCCGAGAAACTCAGAATAAACCGGAAGAGCCCCATCCGGAGTTAGTATTCCAATAATTTTTCATTTTTTCGGTTAATTAGGTAAATACTAGCTAGACACTAGCTGTATTAGGAGTTAACACAAACCGGATACTCCAGAAACCTTAAAACAGTTAACGCAGGAAGTATTCTCGGAACCTGGATTCCGAAAACTTGGAAGTGAAAACACGAACGGGTGGACGATCCGAGTACTGACCGTTACTGTAACCGCGTCAAGGATCCAAAACGACGCGGAAGTCATCATGACCCGGATAGGCGTCTAGCCCGGTACGGTGGCGGCTGCAATTACGGGCCGCCGCAGCGTTTATGATGCCCAAGGTATATAAGCGAGGGTGTTAGGGTTTGGAGTTCCTTTTTGCGGACTGGGAGTAGAGAGTGAAAGAGCGGTGAGGTGTTTTTGTCTTTTCCGATTCACTGGCAGTTGGATTGCCAGGTTTCTTGCTGTCGGATCATAAAGGGAGAGAAGTAAGGCGTAGCAATGTCGCACGTGCAGTGTAGAGTTCTTAGTCCCGGCACCCTGGTGAAGGAATCAGAGATGGAAGAGTTGATCACCGACCTCACCCGGATGAGGTGCCAGGGATTGTTGTTACGGCCATGGTTGCTGAAGAGTGAGGTGATGGTGAGGGAGGTCCTGGAAGGACCGGACAATAGGTGGGACAATACGATCGGAGGCAAGCCCACGCTGTTGAATGCGGAACAGTGGGCGGAAACTTACGACTTCGAGCAGAACGGGCTCCTTTGGGCAACCCGGACGGATAGATACGTGCAGGATAGGTTTCACGGAAAGATCCATAGGAATAATGGGTACGAGATAGATGCCTGCAAGGATAGGAGGCAGAGGCAGGTCTTAGCCTTCCTCGTTCCGATCCTGTATCCGCTGAAACCGGAACTGGTCACCATTACGGTCGGGATCACCATCCTCGGAGCGTACACGGGGGAACGTCCGGTGAATTGGGCCGCACTCATGGCGGAAGTTGTGCAGAAGATGGTGCCAACGATCGGAAAGAAGCCGACCCCGATCTCCCCTTTCCTCTTCCACCTTTACAAGACATATGAGTTGCTGAGCGATAAGGAGGAAGAGACTTATACGATGGCGATGAACTTCCTCAGCTTTTCAGAGATTCCGCCCGGAATGGAAGCTGATCCGCGGGGCAAAACCTCGGATACAGCGTCCACGGAACAGGAGGACGATACGACGATCGTTCCGAACCCCAGCACTACTAGGGCTCACTCCAGGTCACGATCGGAGCGCGCTGCGTCGCAGCACGCGGAGCCTTCTACGGTCCGGGGAGATACGGAACGGAGGGAGGTCAGTTCCGAGAGGGGATTTTCGGTTGAGCTATTCCGGGGGATTCAAGAGGAGACTCATCGGGCGCAGGCCTCTTACGATCGGATCGAGACACTGTTCCGGAGGCTCTGCACATCTCTGGGAGGTTGTTTACCGGAGGAGGTGATCCGAGAGGTGGAGTTGTTGAAGGACGCCCCAAAACTTCGGAGTGAGAAGAAGCAGCTGGAGCTTCAGTTGCAGAAGCTGACGAAGGAACTGGCAGCGAAGAGCAAAGAGATCCGGAAGTTCCATGCCGAGCAGGAGGAGACCTTGGGGGAGCTTCGGACGTTGGTGGGAAGTTCGGGTGCGGTAATCAACAAGGCCCGGCTGTTCGATGAGAACGTATTGCAGCCTGCAGATTTCGAGAACAAGCAGAGGATCATCATGATCCTCTCCAAATGCGAGCACTCGATCAACCACATTCTGAAGAAGGTTTGGCAGCTGCTCAATCCGAGTGTCGGAAGTCCTAGTATCGGAACCGCTGGTCGGAACCTTCCGCTCCCCGGATCTCCCTCTCGGACCGTTGTAGGAGAATCTCGAGGGGTAGGGTTCCGAACCCCAATAGAGCCTAACCTCCAGCTTGAGGAGCGGATGGCAGGCGACGCGGACATCTTCAAGACAAACCGGACGATCGCGGAGGTGATCAGGGAGCACCAAGCACAGGTAGCGTCACCCGGAGCCAGCACGGTCCAGCAGAGCTGCGCGATCTTCACCGGTCAGGCGGAAGTTACCGGAACTACAGTCACCGAGAGGCGGATCGAGGAACGGATGGTTACGGAAAAGGTGACCCGGTACGTGCAACCGGATGTTCTTCCACGACTCGGAGAGGGAGTGATCATTGCGGATTACCGAGGGGTGATAGCGGAAACGGAATGGGGACGAGCCATTTCACCAACCGGACGGACCCGAGTGACTCAGGAGGGGGGACTTACCCCTTCACCCACAGCCAAGACCGGAACGGTGACGCCTACCCCCACCGGAACGCCAGTAGCGGATTCCCCTGCTGACAATGCCGGTACTCGGAGAATTTTGAGGAAGAGGAAGGAGCCGACGGAGAAGGGCACCATTACGATTTCAGAGTCCGACTCGGAGACTTATGCGAGTTCTCCGGTTGGCACAGCCGGAACTGGGACTCGGACCCCTACGACCGGAACCCCTCCCGCACATATGATACCGAAGTCTCCCAAGTCTCCCAAGAACCGGATCGTTACCCGGTTGTCCTTGGAGGCCCAGGCAAAGGAGTCAAAGGCGAAACAGAGTGCTAGGCGTAAGGCGGAGCGGGCAGCAGGGGCAGGAGGATCCGAGCCGCGGGTGACAAGGTCGAAGGAGAAGGATCGCGAGCAGGAGAGCCACAAGAAGACAAAGATGGGGTAGATTCCTCTCGCTGCCACTGGCCGTCACTTTCCGGATTTATAGGAGTAGATTCCGGATCGTGAGATCCGGTTTAGTCGAAAAGTAGAATTCTAGGTAGATAATTAGGGATTAGGGTTTTGATTGAACTATCGGCGCCGCCGCTTTTGTGAAAGCCCCTGCTTATTTAAACGGGGAAGGCGATGCAGTCCGGGTCTTCGTTTTGCATGTTTTCTCCCTATATTCCTTATCAGTAAAGTATTCGTGTTTAGCAAGTAATGTGCGTGGTTTCCCGCTAAGTGTGAATGATCCCGGAAGGATATGAGAGTTCCGCTGTAGCTCGGATAGGAAGGTGATGGGAGTTGTGACAAGACCCAAACCGGAAAGATAATGGGATTGAGCGGAAAGATTTAGTGGATTGTCGTAGGAGTGAAGCCTTACTGTTCCGTCCCCAACCCAACTTCACGCGGAATAGCCGTCGCTAGGGTCGAAGCGGATCAAGGATTACTTGGTCGGGCTCCCTGAACTTCTGAAGAGGTTCCGTGCACAGTGAGAAGGGGAGTCGGAACGTGGTACGGGTCGCCTAGGGATAATCGGATCCTGGTTCTCCCAGATCCGGATTGGTTTGTCGTTGTAGTCTCACGGATCGGAAAGGATCGTCTGTGTGACATGCTGGCCAGAGTATTCTAGGACAGTTGTGAGGCGGTAACCGATACGAGACGTTGGGGTTTGTGGACAAAACACCAGATAAGAGAGAGAGAGAGAGAGAGAGAGAGAGAGAGAGAGAGAGAGAGAGAGAGAGAGAGAGAGAGAGAGAGAGAGAGAGAGAGAGAGAGAGAGAGAGAGAGATAGTTAAGGAGTTACGTTCCGAGGACACTATCCGAGCAGTGGCAAGGCTCGGAACGATTGGAAGTAACTAATTGGTGAAACACTATTGAGTCCCTGGACGATACTCGGAACTAAGTGACAATACGGAAGTTTACGCCCAATCAGGGTGCTATCCGGATGTTAGTTGCGTTTCCGTGTTCCGACACCGTCGCGGCCCGATCGTAGCCGTCGGATCGGAGCGGCCGCGGACGGGCCGACCCCGTGGCTGTCCCCGCGGTCGACCGCGGGATCGGACGACCGATGACGGCCGCCCACATCCGACGGCCCGAGATGGCCCAAAACGGCTGCATCGTGGCCGTCGGATCGAAGGGCCGCCGTCGCCGGCGACCCTGCGGCCGTCTCCGCGGCCGTCGCCGCGATATGTCGGTTGAGATGCAGCCGCGTGGCGGGATTGGCTGATCGGAGGAGCGAAAAATGTTTCCCCCTCCTAGAATCTGGTTTCACTCCGGGTTGAAACCTGTGAGAGTGATTTTTTTTTTCTAAGTCATAGGACGTCCTGGGCGCTCGCGGACGTCCGTGACAACCCTGCTAATCTCTCAAGGATAATGTGAAACTTATTTCTTAACCTTTCGACTGTTTGAATTTATGAGGTAAAATGAAATACAGTTTTTCTTATTACTTGAATTTCAAACAAGGCAAAATACGTTACATAGGAAACGCAATACAACTAGAGAACCCGAAGAAAATTTAAGAAATTCTGAGTCATTATATTCACAACATACGTCCGTACTTTTACATTATCAACGTTTCCTCGTATGTTGTTAAATGGAAGTTAGATCATTACAGAATACATTCTAGAAGTAAAAATCAATTCCGCTTTCTTAAAACCACATTCAAAACCTGACTCAAATTAACAGTTTGTACCTTTCGTCAATGCTCAACTCCAAAACAAGCCTTTGTCCAAAAGTTTGCCGTGATCAATACTCTTGTACATTGTTATCATCTGCAGCATATAGCAAGTCGTAGGCAGGATCCACGTACGGCAAACTCTCGTCCTCATCTACAAAGTCCTCTTCTAACCACCCGACGGGATCATTTTCCGCTTTTCGGTTTAGGGTCGCAGCCTGTACCTCGGCTTTAGTAATGTTCTCTCCCAAAAAACCCCTAGCATTCGACGTCTGAGACTCTGGAGGTTGTAATTGAGACGCTCGAGACGGGCCTGGATCTCTGTGTGGCCTACTGCCACCAGTTAAGAGTGTAGGCAAACCTGGAGCGTCAAATACGTGCTCCGCTGCATCTGGATGTTGTACATCATCATCTTCGGTAGAGTGTCGTTTGGATCGCGGTTGTTTTTCCATCACCGCCTTCCACTCCAGATCCTCAGGGTTGTCCACAAAATAACCTGCACAGTGAACGGTTAATCAATATAAGTGCAGAGAGTGAATGTGTTTCATTTCCTATCGACATACTTGTAGAACTGGTTGCAAGGCTAACAATATGCACCAGGGTTGTCATAATGGACGGACGGGCCAAAAAATTGTCGTATAGTCACGTGACGAACGTGACGAACGGTTATCGGACGGACGCTTATCAGACGGGCTCCGGACCGCGAGCAAAATTACTGTCCTCACAGTTTACTACTGTTTACCATGGGTGGCGCTCGTCGTCGTGTCCGCGCGCGTCTTTGCGCCTGTTCGCGCCTGTCATATGTGGTTGATCGCGCCCGTCGTCTGTCTCGCGCGCGCACAGTGATCGCGCCCGATTACCCTCGCCCGATCACGGTCGCGTGCCCCCGTAGCTTAGGATGAACGTGCTCGCGCCCGTACCAGCCTGCGCACGCCCAACCTGCTCGCGCCCACACTGTCGGCCCCGTGAGTATAAATTGCCACCCTCCTCCACTGATTCGCACCCCCCCACTTTGTGCATTTTGCCTTCAACAGCCCAAGGGTAGCTGATTGCTTAGTGTTACGGTGGGTTTCTCAACATTCGCTGTACCGTCCAACATGAATTCCAACTTATGCAATTGCCAACAAATCAAGTCGATTATGAGTTTAACGAATGGTGCCACTCCACCGGGCACTGCACAGCGAACGGACACAGTGATTTGGTCAATGTTGGAGCGACCCCGTCAACTGATTGACTTCTTCGAGGATTGGATCTCTCGCCGTGACAAATTGGTGGCCTACGCAGAGAATGGACGCCCTCTGCCTCCACCCACTGAAGAGCAGTTGGCAACCCAAGCGACTGTTGAAGAACTTGACTGTGAGATTGGCGATCTCATTAAAGAACTGAAGAAGGAGATGGCAATACTTTGTGTCCCTAATATTGTCTCTAGTGCTCAAACGAACCATTTCGAGACGCACTTGAAAGACCTAGAGGACCGGTACCTAGAGTGCATGGCACTGTAATCGACATTACAATAAAGTGATACATTTTCAAAATAAATAAAGTATTTTTTTTTAACTCTGAATTAGCAAGTTCTCTTTGGTTACGCTGATTTTTAACAGTTCTCTAGTTTGTGGTGGCGCTGGTCCTGGACTAGTGCTCGCGCCCGTCCATCTTGCGTTGGCGCTCGACGGTCGCGCCCGTGCAATTTGGATCGCGCCCGACTAATATCCGCGCGCCCGCATCGACGTCCGCGCGCGCGCCCCTTCCGTACCCGGACGACGCCCGCGCGCGCGTCGAAGACCGGGTCGCTACCCGCTCGCGCGCAGTAAAACCCGCTCGCGCCCGTCATATACCCGCCACGGAACCGCTGGCGCCCGTTGATACCCGCGCGGGCGCGGAGGTATACACGGCCGAAACCCCGCCGTCGGCGCCCGCGCGCATCCGTTGGGTTTCCGCTCGCGCCCGTAGCAGGTTGTTCGCGCCCGTTCCCTGGCGCCCGTGAGTATAAAAGGGCGATTTCCCCCCTCATTTTGCACTCCCCCCCCTTTGAGCACCTTGCCTTCAACAGCCCCCGGGTAGCTGATTGCGAGGTACTCAGGTGGGTCCCAGCACTCTGACACGTGTCTTTGTTTTTGTTCTCCAGAACTCTATGGTGTCTGTGTATTACATTTGAGAATTTTGTAAACGTTTATAATTTGTAAATGTGATTGAGGTTTTGGGGTAGTCGTAGGCTTTTAAGTTTGGACTTTTGGAAGACTTCAAAGAACCATCTACCTCGAGCAGATATGGAACGGCAAGAACCAAATCAGCTCACGGCGGCAGAGCAGAGGAAAAAGCAAAAGGCATGGAAACGGGTCAGGCATGGAAACCTCCAACATAAGAGGGTTCACGTCTTATTGAATCCAGCAAAGCTGGCATTCAGAGGGTGGGAAGCTGCACCGCAAACATGGACTCTAGCAACGTGTGAACAATTCATTGAATGGTGCCACATTGGGAAGTTATTCCCGTTGCACCGTCATAATAATAATCGTACTTCAAACAAGGCGAACATGAAATATTGCAAGAACCGTCAGTTCGGGAGGCGGTGTTTGGAGGTGTGGCAGGTCCTATACAACCAGGCGATGAACGATAGAAATGAGCATCCGCTCTTTACTTGTAGAATGGTATATGCCGAGGTAGTGCTTCATAGGCAGGTGGATTGGAGGACCATACGGTTGACTCCTAGCATCCAGCGGCGTCCACATGAGATGGCGATACCTACAGGGGTCCAAAGATTTCCAGGTGTGGACTGGGCATACTTGGATGATCCTGAGGATCAAGCGCCTGTTGATTGGAGTGACTCAGGGGAGGATAATGATTCTGATGGTACGGTAGACCGTCCCCCCGCAGTCACAAACAAGAGCAGCGACTAGTGCTAGAATCACACGGTTAAAAAAGAAGGACCCTGTGCTAGCTGCCTGTTTGTCGACGAGGAATCGTGCACCGCCTGCAAATCCTACTGGACCGGGTATTCCTCATCAGGCTCCTCCAGCAATCGTCGGGGGCCCGAGCAATGTTGATGTTGCTCCTCCTATATTAGTTCCACAGATTGCGGGCCCGAGCAATGTTGATGTAGCTCCTCATGTATTGAATCCAGAGATTGCGGGCCCGAGTGATGTAATGGAAGATGATGACACTGGGTTTGCAGATGAGTTGGAGGCTACAATAGCCGCCGCTGATGCCCAGGGCCCGCAAGGCGATGCATTGCAGAAGGAGCTGGAAGGAAAAAATGCAATAATTTCTGAGATGGAGAAGACGATCCAGAACTTGTACGAAGAAGCTGATAGGATGAATGAGATTATACGGAAGCAGAATGAAGAGATTTCGCAACTTCGATCTGCGAGGGCTCTGACTTATGTCCCCGAGGCAAGCCAAGCTCCAATCCCTGGTAGCCCTGGAATGAACGAGGAAGACGTGAATGCCATCATTGAATCGGCCACGCACGGTCTCCTGGAAGATACCCCGGTCCGAGTTCCCCGTAAGCCAATCATCCCAATCGCGTCATCAAGTCAAGTGATGCACCCCCCCCAGCGGCAAATCATGTTCGAGGATTCTCAAGAGACCGAGGACTCTTTGGGATTTCAACAGCCATCGGTACCCACTGTCTCCGAATTGCAAGCTACCAACGGGATGCTCAGAAAGTATCTGATCGAGATGAGCAGACAGTACTACCAATGGAAGATTGCATGCATCATGAACGTCGACCGTTTCAGACAGATGCACGATGAGTTCAAGAGGATTGACCGCGACTACCTCCAGCTTAACTCCAAGAGAGATTTCGGACTTACCTCGTGGGCAGATCGAGATGAAATGTTCCCTGACGACATACCGATGATTGCTATAGATTGGACGCAGTTGGAGTGGGAGTACAAGACCGCCATATCCAATGAGAAGATCCCTAAAAATACAAAGCCAAGATTGCTCTGGCCCAATCCAGCGAAGTATGTGTTGGATGGAACCAAGTGTGCAATTTGTACCAATCTATTTGGGCCAGAGGGGGGCTGGTCATTGGGATCGTGTCAATGCATGTATCATCCACAATGCTTGATTTCCCATGCCTTGATACGTCGGCGGTGTGCAGTATGTAAGGCCCCCTTACACAAGCATTTTTATGAGCAATTCGGCCTAGTGAATTGGATGCCACCGCATTGGGAGCAAAATGAGGAAAATACTCCTGACTTTCCGGACAAGTGGGGTGAAGACTTGATTTGGAATTGGCTTATGGGAATGCACCAGTCCTATGTTAAACAAATGAGCGATCAGTGGAGGTGGGACCAGAAACCTGCGAAGATTGTACGGATCTGCCACGAACTCATCAAGGGCGGGACGGAGGAGGAACTCGAGGGAAGGAGGAATTTCTTCTACCAAGTGCTACATGGGTATTGGGATATTCAAACTCGTACATTCCAGTACGGCCCCCATCCTCTTGGATTTAAGTGGAATTCCAAAGGGGAGTTGGTTGCGGATCAGATCAAGGAGTTACACGACATGACTGCAGAGGATTTCCGGATCGCTAAGGAAGTACAAACCGCGGAATCTCAATGGGATATATTGTTCAAGACTCAAGCCGTGGATTTCCATGTGCGGAAGTGGCTCCGGATGTCGTAACAGTGCTCCGTCGGATGCGCAACAACAACTTCATGGAAGCAATGCTTGGAGGAGATGGCATAGCGAAGAGAACCCGTTCTGCAAAGCGGAAACTCATCGCCAACGATGGGGCAGAAAGTAGTGCAGCCGGTAGCTCTCGTGCTCGACACGATGAGGGTGGATTGAGTTCCTTTGCACCGGGCACGTGACATCGTAGAGATCCATGAGTGAAGACCACGTTTTGTAAAAAGATATCGGAATATAAATACATGTAGAAGGCATAGGGGTATGGATAGGTTTAGGGTTACATTCACATGTTTAATGTTTGTTAAACTCAAACAATGGATGATAATTTTCTTTTGTAAATCATTGTCGTGGTTCTCAAGACGCTTTTATTCTCCCTACATAATACATTGGCCTCCCTTTCTTTAATTGCCAATCATGTTATTCATTCCGCCCGTTGTCTCATCTCCTTCCATCGTATGATAAGTGTATAAATATCACTGTTGCACACCAAAATGTTTAATATGGTCTGTGGATTTAAGTCACGGTAAGAAAACTTAAGTTATTGTAAGTGTCTTTAACTTATAGACTGAATTTTATGTTACGTGGATTTGAACTCTGAACCCGCCCGCATGCACGCGCGCGTTTGCGCGCGCCCGTAGTGTGCGTACCCGCGCGCCCGCAAACCTAACCCCAGCGAGGGTAAACTCAAGATTGTGCCCGTACGCGCGCGCGCGCGCGAACTGCTCGCGCCCGTCGCACCAACAGCGCGCGAACGGATACCGAAATGTGGAACACCCGACGGTGTCTCCGTCGTTCCGCTCGCGCCCGATTTCGCACGCGCCCGACTGCTCGCGCCCGACATTGCACGGGCGCCAGCACTGCAACCTGGGTGGGGGACTAATTTTTCTCCCCAAACTCTCTTTTCCATTTGCACGCGCCCGTACGCGCGCGCGCATCTTGATCGCGCCCGTCAAACCAACCGCGGGCGCACGGTCGCGTGATTCTGAAACTCTTCCTCCCTCCACAATGTCTCCCGCATTCTGCACACGGCAGATTTCGCTCGCGCCCGATTTCGCACGCGCCCGACTGCTCGCGCCCGTCAATACTTGCGCACGAGCACTGCAACCATATCATGGAACTAATTTCTCCCCCCGAACTCCCTCGTTCCATTTGCACGCGCCCGCACGCGCTCGCGCCCATCAGTGCGGGCGCACGTTCTGCACGCGTCCGAGCACTTTAACAACATCACTCAAATAAATTTAATGATTCCACCACTCTCCCATCCTATCCCCTTGTTTGTATTTAATATTCCCACACTCTTTAATTTGTTTTTTTTTTTTTTTTTTCCCCCTTCTTTGAACACTACGCTTTTATATAATTCCTTCTCTCATTTCGTCCGTTCATTTTTATAATTCCACCTCTCCTCCATCCTCCCGCCTTATTTTTATTCAATACTCCTACGCTCTTTAATTTGTTTTTTATTTTTTTGTTCATTTTATAAATTCGAATGCCTATTCGTTTACTTTATTTTATTTTATTTTCTTTTGGGTACTCCAATCTCCCATACTAATGTATGGTATTTCAGTGTAGTCCATTCTCTCCCTTAAGCTTTTTTTTTTTTTTTTTTTTTGAACTTACGACTTTTAAACTTCATTGGGCGCGCCCTATTGGATCGCGCGCGTCCGAGCGCGCCTGCAGGCGCCCGCGCGATCGTGTCCGTAGTCGACCCATTGAAGCTGCCCACGCGCGCGCGCCCGCGCCCGCAAGTACGTGCCCGCGCCCGCTTTCTCCACGCGCGGTCGCGAGCTCGCCGAACTGCGCGCGCCCTGCTCGCGCCCACCCGTTCGCGCGCGCCTGCTCGCGCCCGTCCCCAACTACGCCGCGTGCGCGCGCGCTCGTGGTTTCAATTGGATTAACGCAGTTACCAGTAAAATTTATCCCATATTTTAAGTTAACACTGCCTGAGGTTAGCTTAAAACGAAGGGCGAGATGAGAGCCTGCTCCAGTTCTTAGACATGTGTGAAAGGGGTGGGTAGTCCTCCCGAATCCTGATGTTTCTCAATCTTTTCACTTAAATAGGATTCCTTTTTATGTAGATGTGCACGTGTATGTAGTTCACACACTTTAATTTATTTAAATTTTATTCATTTTTCCCTCTCGTTGTTACTTCTTCTCAGTGAATTGAGGTGGCCAAATCGATCTCGGCCGTTCGATCGCGCCCGCACCCAACCGCCCGTGCGCGCCTGCGCCTGCCTTCGCCCGCCGCTCTCCGCCCGCGCCCGCCCCCGCCCGCCCGCTTCGCGCTCCAGCGCTCGCGCCCGCATGCGTCCGCCCCCGCCCGTCTTCCCCCGCGCGCGCTATCCGCCACGCGGCCTGCAATTGCGCGCACCCACCTGCGCCCGCCCGTTCGCGTTGGAGCGCGCCAGATCTTCTGGTGCGCGCGCGCCCGTCCGGACGGTACTCGCCCGGTCGAGGGCGGCAGTATATAAACTGCCCCCTTGATTTGACATCCACCTTACCTCCTTGCGTGCTTCATGTCCTGGGTCTCCTTGAGGGCTCCTTGCTTGAAACTGTTAGCTTGGGGAGACACTTGGTTTGGGTGGGGGGAATGTAAAAATTCTTCTCTCCATAAATCAATGTGTCAAGCACTTTTCAGACACACTAAGTTATTCAGATAATAATCTTTTGGTACTACTGGTCCTATTAGTCCCGATACTTCGCTAATCATTCACTATGGATCCGGTTGAAGCGGTTGAACCGGTTGAAGTGGTTGCTCCGGCTAGAGCCATTCCAAGACTCGGTACGAGAGAGTGGGCACCATGGTTTACGGTCAAGCTCCAGGAAGGGTCACTATCACATAAGGTAGCCCAATGTCTGTATTGCAGGACCAAGTTTTCGTACGTGAAGTCTAGGTGCTTTCAGCATTATGGTTGGGACCAGTCCAATCTCTCGAGGGTTTGCCAAAAGGCACCTACCGTAGTGAAGAGGAAGTTTCAGTTTTGCGCTAGAAAGATTCCCGGCCCTTTGACACAGGAGGAGATGGATGGTATGAGGCCAACGTTCCCCGCATCAGTTCAACGTGGGTGTTCCAGTGCTTCCACACACGGCACTCTGTACGGTGGATCCGAACCCTCGTATAATGATACCGAAGAGGACCGAAATGTCTCCAGTGCTGCACCTAGTAGGGTTGGCTCGAATACCACTAGGAGCTTGCGGCAACAGGACATGAGTGAAGCACTCCAGATCGCCAAGCGAAAGGAGCTGGACATGTTGTGGTCATCCTTCTTTTACGAAGCCAACATTGCATTCAATGTGGCCAAGCACCCAGCATTTATTAAGGCGGTGAGCACAACCGCGGCTGCCGGATTTAAATACGGTCCTCCTTCCTATGACGCGATGCGAACAACGCACATCAAGGAAAAAAAGAAGTTGATCAAGGCAAAGATTGATGAACGTACAAAAACCTCGACCGAGTTATACGGGGCTACCATATGCTCCGATGGTTGGGATAATGTGAATCGCCGACCGTTGATGAATGTCATGCTAGTATGTCCGGCAGGCGATGTATTTCTTGGGTCTGTTGATACGACTGGCGTGAAGAAGTCAATGGGATATATTGCCGGGGAGATGAAGAAATATATTCGAGAAATTGGCCCTCAGAATGTTGTCCACATTTGCACGGACAATGCAGCCAACATGCTTGGCGCCATGGATAATATCCTAGAGGAGTTTCCTCACATGTACAAGCAGGGCTGTTGTGCCCATATTCTAGATCTTCTTATGGAGGATTGGGGCAAGGAAGTCTTTGTGAAGGATTTGGTCGCCAAGGCTAAACACGTGTGTCATTACATTCGGAGACATCATGTTCCCATGGCCCTTTTCCGCAAATTTGAACCGAAGTTGTCCTTGGTGGTTCCCGCTGAAACCAGATTCGCTTGTAACTATCTGATGATAGCGCGCCTTATGGAGGTTAAATTTGCTTTGGAGCAAGTGGTCATGGTAGCGGAGTGGTTCGATTATGTCGACGGTTTATTCAACCAAACTGAGGGGGTGCGTAATCATGCACGCGCAAGCGTAGTGCGTCAAACAATTCGTGATGATGGGTTCTGGCATCAGTGTGACAACTTCACGCACCTAGTGAAACCAGCCCTGGTAGCTCTTTGAACCTTCGATGGAAACCAGCCGGCAATGGGCAAGGCATGGATTACAATGAGCAACCTAAAGGATCACGTGTACAGTCTCCGTGGACCCCCTTGCTTTTTCCCACCTGTCATGGCAACAAGGATGGAGATGCGGTTCGACCGTAGATGGGACATGATGCATACCGATCTTCATTATGCCGCGGCGCTCTTGAACCCTTGGGTTAGAACGCATAAGGGCTTACAAGTCATAGGAGAAGCGAAGGCGGCTCTCAATCGGGTGTTTCGTCAGGTGGGTGGCCAAATGGGAATTCCATTTGCCATTCTTATGAAAGAGATGATCGAGTTCGACGAGGGACGTGGCCCTTACAGCCCCAAAGTGACCATCAATATCAGAGGTTTGAATCTGGAACCCCATCAATGGTGGCAGAGGATTGAAGGGGGGCCCTTGGCACTCATTGCGAAGCGCATTTTATCTCAGGTCTGCTCCGCCTCATCGTGTGAAAGGAATTGGAGCATGTATTCGTTTGTCCACAACAAGGTACGCAACCGCCTAGGGTTGGAGGAGTCTGAGGCCTTGGTGTACATTTATACGAATAGCAGACTCCTCCGCGAACGCCCAAAGCCCAACCCCCTCAGATGGTACGAGAACAATGCATGGTCAGAGGAGTCAGATCCGGAGAGAGATCCAAGCGAAGAGGAAGGAGATGACGACGATCATTACATACCAGTTGACCACGCAGGCAGTGGGGATGATGATGTCTGGGGACATAATAACGACAACGTTAACACGAATGGGCACAACGACGGTAATGGCAACGGGGGAGATGACGCTAACCGCAACAATCCTCGTGACCGCAAGAGCCACAATGATAACGGTGATGCGTACGACTTCAACTATGAACCAGAATATAACCAGGGAAACCCGGACATGAACATCTATGGAGACGAATTACCCACACTCCCGGTATTTGATGAAGCGGCTAATGCAGAAGGAAGAGACGCACGTGACGAAAGAGATGCTATTCCAGTCCAAATCAATCCCAAGAACAATGACGGGGTTGCAGATGATTCATCCAGCGAGGACCATCTTGGCAACGATATCCATGCTGGCGATGATGACGAGGACAGTGACGAAGGGGGTGATGGAAGTCATGGACGGGCTGTAGATGGACCTCATTGGACCGGCCTCGTTAGTGGGGAGGGCAACTGGGAAACCGTTCCGGCACAAGGAGACTCAAGCTTGCTTCAAGAGAGTCCTCCCGCTCACAAGAGAAGGACCGTTCACGCAATCCCCGCACGAACTGTGCGTCCATCGCAACCCACTGGTATGGGGGGTATGGAACCAGATACAATCGTGGATGGAGGCCTGGCTCGGAGGCCCACAAGTTCAATGGGCGCAAAAATAGCTCGACTCCTTAAATCATTTGCAGCGGCGAGGCCTCCACTCAATCGAGCTGGTGGTAGTCGGCGTGGTGCCTCGACCGCCAAGCTTGTCCCCGTGGCGCTAGCTATAAACGACGCCGTACAGAATGTGGCCCAACGTGGTGCAAAGAAGTCCACAGACAAGGTTGTTAGGAAACCACCATCACAAGAACCCCGTGGAGGAACACGAAAGTCAAGCAAAAGAACCGGACCTGATCCCCTCCCATTCTATACAGGGTACACTGAAGGGGGGCCATCTTCTGGAACTGGGGTTGTTCGCACACGCATAATCAGTGAGGATGGCATCACAGCCATCGGTAATTCCGGAAAGGAGAGGCCTATGAAGCGCCTAGTAAGTGCCAGAGATGGCGATACGGGTGAAGTTTCCATGCAAGTGCGCAATATTACATCGGAGGTGGAAGGAGAGGTACAAGCTCCAGTGGTCGGAGCTCCTGAGGATGAAGGTGACAACGAGCACTCAGAGGAGGAAGACCCAGATTGCGATGAGGCGCCAGATGACGAAGATGTGATAATCCGGCACGAATTGGGGCCCACTGTGGCTCGGAAAAGACAATCTTCACGCAAGAAGAAGCCCCGCAAAGCAAGGAGAGTCTAGACTGTGGTCACCTTTTTAGCGCATGAAGTAGCAGTAAATCTAACCATACAATCTACCGGCTAAAAACCCAAAAAAAAATACTATGTTATTCTGAATGTTTTTTTTTTTTTTTTTGGTAGCACCTTCTTATTACGTAGACTTATACTGTTACTTAGAGTCAACCTAGTTCATTATCTCACACTCGAAGGAATTGTATGGTTGTGCTCTGTATTATTTTTTGAGCGCTAAATGCGGTTAATATATCTCCATTGAGTAATTTCGCAGTGATTTTTTTTTGTATTCTGTTCAATATACAAGTATACCGTAACCGAATCTGTACAGTGTATGTAACGCTGCATATCCGGGCGCGTGCACGGGGACGGGCGCGTACATGAAGGCGGGCGAGTGCACGGAGTCGGGCGCGTGCGCGGCGACGGGCGCGTGCGCGGTCACGGGCGCGTGAAGCGTGCTCGCGCGTACAGATAACCGGCGCGCGCAAGGTTACGGGCGCGAGCACGCGGGCACGGGCGCCTGCGGCGTCGGGCGCGCCCGATGTGGGCTGACGGGCGCGCACACGCGGGCACGGGCGCGGGCAGTCCCCCGTGCGAACGCGGTGGACGGGCGCGTGCGGACGGGCGCTTGTGGACGGGCGCGTGTGGAGGCCCTGTGCGCGCGCGTGTACGCGCTTACGGGCGCGATCAGCCGAGGGGAGCATAAAAGGCGCCCTTTACCCTTATTTTCTATTTTTCAAAGTCTCCTCTTTCAGGTGGCTCCTTGTCCTAGCTCGTGACTGCACGTGCTCTGCTTGGAATTGCAGGAAGTGAGAGCAACCAGATTGGGTGGGGAAGATCTTTTGTTTTTTTTTTATTGTGTGTCCAGTTCATTATTCCAACTATGTCGGTCTCTTGTGGATCCGGGAAACGCCCCGCCTACGTAGATCTTGATGCTCCTGTAGATGATGTGATGGCAACCTCCACAGCACCATCTCATACAGGCTCAAACCCGTCATCGAGCTCATCGGGAAAGAAGAACCGGAAGTCGGCGAGTGAGAGGGACCCGGACTACCCACCTCCTCGGTACCAGGATTTCGTTAGAGAGCTAGCATTGGAGTGGTACGGATGTTGGAGTGGTACGGATGTCGGAGACGGGAGATGATTACTCGTACATATGTTGAGAAGGGGGAGACCGGAATTAAGGACTTGAAGACCCATTTGGAAGAGTATTTGTGGAAGAAGCTGGACAATTCCGAGAGATATAATGATTGTATTCATTACTTTCATTTCCCTAAGTGGATGGAGCAACAAATAACAACAAACACTACGAACATTGTGCATGTCTTTGAGTGTGTCAACAAGAAGCCGAAGGAGGGCTACTCGCGGGCGCAGAAGGAGGAGATAGAGAAGCTCAAATATGTCCAGGATTCGTGCGCGAGATTCTCGAGTAATAGGACGAGGGTGAGGCCATGGCTTGAAGCTGGACTGAAAAGCGCAATGGAGAAGTACTTGTGGGGAGCAGTGGTTTTGAGTTCCAAGAGGGGTCAAGTTGGTTCCGTTGTCAGGCACAAAGGAAGGCGGTTATGGTAAAGTCCAAAAATTACGTATTGTTGGCATGCAAACCATACCTGAGACTTGTGTCTTTGCGGGGAAGACGTCCAAGGCTCCTGACGAGACCCAGAAGCAATACGAGATATCAATAGAAGCCATGGTTTGCAAGATTGACCATCCCGGCGTTATTAAGTTTTTTGCGGTCAATGACTGGACGATGGAAGCCTACACGCTTTGGTGGAATGGGGATTGCCTGCAGAATTTTCTGCACAAGTTCAATTCAAATATCGGTGAGGGGGTGTAAGTATGCTAGACTCAAGCAGTTTTGGCAAAATCCCTTTGTACAATTTAGAACCCAATGTACAAAATAGTGCAGAAGGTACTTCTACAGAATTGATCTCGGCCGTTGATATTGGTCTAGAATAATGTGCCAATGAGATCCCTGAACCTAAGCAAATGGAATTGAAGTTCTGGCAGGCTGATTAAGTTTGATCCAGCGTCCCATGCCGCAGGTTTAGACATATATGTTGCAGATTAGTTAGTTAATCGCTGAACTTTGTCACTGCCAAACAGCTGGATTGATCGAGGGCTGAAATTGAATCGAAAGCATGGCCATTAGAAGATGTGATTGAAGTTCTGGCATATGGGAGTGAAGTTCTGGCAGGCTAATTCATTTTGATCCACCTTGTGCAACAGCCATGGAGCGACATATTTGAGAGAAATGAGTTAATTAATTGTGGTTCTTTGTCTCTGACAAACAATTGGAGGGATGTAGGGCTGAAATCCACCACATGAGCATGGGTATGTAGGAAACCCCCTACAATGCGAATAAAGCACTGTCCACTTTGTTCTAGGGACTATTCAACAAACTTTTCAATTATGATGTGTTTTGTACTTCCCTGAGCGCTTCCACCGTTGGATCTCCTCTCCAGGTGCCCAGTCCGTCAGATGATAATTAAACTTCGTGGCCTTGGATTTCAACTGTCATTAAACCTCACAATGTCGAAATATTCTCTACTTCCCCCAGCACCTCCACCGTGAGATCTCCTCCCAAGCGCCCTGGTCCGTCAGATCTAAATTATGAAAATTAAAAATCAAAACAAATTTAAAGTATTTCAATATAGCCTATATTAATAGAGGGATTTATTCATTAGTAATTTTTTTTGTTTATAAGGTACATGTTAATAAAAAGAATAAAAATCATAGATTGAAGAATAAAAATCATAGATTGAAGAAAGAAAATCATACATTGAAGAATAAAAATCACAGATTGAAGAAAGAAAATCATACATTGAAGATTAAAAATCATAGATTATAGATTTAAAATCAAGATTAAAGATCAAAAATCATAGACTAAAAATTAAAGATCATAGGTTGAAGATTGAGTATCATAGATTGAAGATTATTTAAAATTCTGACATTGGGGATTGGTCTTATTGTTTTGTCAAAAATCCAGAAGAGAAGATCGCAGATCAAAAAAAGGAAGATCAAAAATAAAAATATGAAGATGAGAAAAGAAAAATGATGAACAAATATCCAAAAGTGAAGATCAAAAATTCATAAAATTAAATATAAAAAACTCCTATACTTCTAACAAATAATATTTAACCTAGGAGCTTGTATTCATTTATATACTTTATACATGATAATTTGAAGTTTTGAGACTTCTACAATTTTAGTGGAACTAAGTGAATTCTAAATTTTGATGAATTTTAAATTTAATAGTATATTTATTACCAGGCCCTTTCATAGAATTCATTTATATTTTGAATTCACTTCACTTTCACTAATTATAGAACTTAGTTTCACTAATTGGGGAATTTGATAAACTTCAAACTCTCATATGTAAGGTATATAAATCAATGCAATCTCTCAAGTTTAATATTATTTGTTAGAAGTGTAGGTGTACTATTTTAAATTTTTTGAATTTTTATCTTCATTTTTTGAAATTTATTCTTCATTTTTTGAAATTTGTTCTTCATTTATTATTGTTTATCTTCATTTTTTTAATCTTTGATCTTCATTTTTGGATTTTTCATCTTCCTTATTTGATTTTTTAACATTGGCGTTTTTTGATTTTGATGTAGTCATTTTTTGATTTCTGATCTTCATTTTTGTGTTCTTGATCTTCTTTTTTGTATTCTTGATTTTCATTTCTGTGTTTTTGATCTTCATTTTCTAATTTCTGACTTTCTTTTGTTATTATTCGTTTTCTTATTTGTTTTTCTTAAATTCATTTTTTTATTCTTGATGTTCATTTTCTATTTTATGATCTTGATTTTTTTATTTTTGATCTTCATTTTATTTCCTTTTATTTTCATTTTCTAATTTTTGATCTTAATTTTTTTGATTTTTAATCTCCATTTTTTTATTTCTGAGTGTCATTTTTTGATTAAATTGGGCCACCATTAAAAACTTTTTAGGATATGGAATTGATCTTTTGCAGAAATCATCATTTCAAAATGTGAAAGTTTAGGTGAGGGATTGGAGCCTATGTGTCACATCTACTTAGATGACCAGTTCTGCAGGTTTAGGTAACCGCTGCCCACCGGTTACCCTAGTAGTCTCAAAGTAGAGTGACTGGTGATCCCTGGTCACCGTCGTCTCTCTCGTTGGAGAAGCATTCTCTGTGTTGCCTTCGCGCCACTTTGGTTTCTAAACTTGGGCTGCATTGCTGCTTGTAGGTTCGAAAGTCTGGTTTCGGGGTTGTGGGTTGCTTTGTAGTTGCAGGGTTTATCGGAATGGGGCGTCTGCGCCCAAAACAGAAGGTGGGAGTTGTGGAGAACGAGGACCTCGAGGATGCGCAAGGGCTGGAGGGGAAGCGCGCATTGGAGAGCCCCGAAGAAGGCGCTGTAGTTTCAGCAATTGAGGAAGAGAACCAGCGAGGTGCGCAAGCGAAGGAGGGGAATTGGGATTCTGGGAGCGTCGGCAAAGCTCCTCTGAAGTCTGAAGAGCAGCGGTCGAAGTCCAGCAGCTTACCGGCGCGTTCGGGGAGATCGGGTGTGCCAAGCGGCAATGAGGGGGAGTTGAGGGAGCTCCAGGCCGAGGGTGAGAGAACTACTGCAAAGACGAAGGGGAAGGGGAAGGATCGATCGCTCAAGGTATTTAGGTCTGTTGAGGACGTCGAGGACGAAATTGCGCGATTGAAGAAGCCTCCCCGACAGCTGAAGAAGATCGATTTCAAGACGGAGTTTGCACTTGAGGACGAAGGCGAGAACCCCCATCACTTTCGCAAGAACACTGTCCCTGCAGAGACTTTGAGGAAGCTCTTTGGGAAGCCATACGGGGAATCGGGGCGGGCTGGGTATGCGTGGGGTGATTGCGATGTGCAGGAGGTTGTACAGAGAGTGAGGTATTTGCACCCAATCCTCTATCAGCATGGAGAGGATGAGACACCAAATCTTGTTACAATTCGGTTTGCAGAAGGGGTGGCGCTTGAGTACGAAGAAGGTTGCGGTAGGGTGAACTTGTGTGCGTTTGGGGAGGAGACTAACAAGAGGCAGCGCAGTCGATACACCTTGGACCGACAAAAGCTCGAAGAATTGAAGAAAGCCGTGGCTGCGTCCATCACTGCGGAGGGGAAGAAAAAGTTGGATGTGCGAGGCAAGGAGTGGCGCGGATTCAGGGTGAAGACGGAGGGGGAGGAGGAGAGCAGCGGGAAGAAGAGGGCCCTGCTCGATGGCTCTCAGGAGAGGGGAAATGCAATGAAATCGCGACGTCTCTCCACGGCTGTCTCCACGGGTGATTGCAATGGTGCGGGCAAGGAGTCCGGGATGGCTTCAGGGGTTTGCGTGCAAGAGACTGCTGGAGGGGCGCTCACAGGTTTGGTTCTGAAAAAGGAGGTTCTTGACGAGCGCTTGCTAGAAGTGCGACAGCTGATGGAGGCAATTCATTCGGAGCAGCAACACCTTCGAGGCTTGAAGAAGGAGGCAAGACAGAGGCTTGAAGAATGTTCGCTGAATTGCAAGCAATCTGATTGGGGCTTGCTTTCCTTACAAAAGCAGGAGGTGCAGAAGAAGGCATTCATCAAGACACTTCAGGAATCAGGCAAAGACACATTCGAGGAAACAATAAAGATGGAAGGAATACAAGAGCAGATGGAGGAGGAGGCTGCTAAGGTGAAAGCCGCAAGAGTGGAGCTCGGGAAGGCTGAAGCTGCCATGGCGTCATTGACAAGAAGCTTGGAAACGAGCCAGCTGCAATTTGATGCTCTAGCAGCGGAGAAATTTCAGCTGACGGCGGGAAGGAGTACTTTGAACTGCTTACCATGGCCAATGGTGTACTCTCCCGAGGACCCTCCTTCGCCATCACGTGATTTCTGGGATGACAGCAAGTTTATTAGAATCACTACTTGCAGTTTGTGTTCATTTCCATTTCCTCAGAGTGACATTGTAGTATCCTCGTGCAAGCATTTGTATCATCCCTTTTGTGCTTCAGTTGTTTTTTCTCGAAATTGCAAGTGTATGGCTGAGGGCTGTTTCAAGTTGTCTCATCCAGCGTGGCATCGAAGCTTTGGTTGGGGAGAGCCTGATGCAGAGCTATCACAAAGGGAATTAACGCTCGGGTTGGCTGAAGAGAGGAAGAGAATTATGAAGGACAGAATAGACAATGCTAGGTCCAAGTTACCGGCAATTGGTAAGTTCGGGTTTCAACCGAGGCTGTGGATATGTGATTCAAATCGTGTGAATTCTGCTTTCAGGGTTTCTACTTCTTATGTAGTTCATGTGATTCTGTTCATTCCCTGAATTCTATGTACATTACCACTTGTACATGTTCTCTATTAGATAATTAGAGGCTATGTATTGTATTCTCTGCCCTTCTAAAGTCCACACATGATGCACCATTTGCACCACATGTAGACGAGTAGTACTTGCTAGTTGTAGTTAGGCACTTCTATTCTGTAAGGATACTTTGAGGACTTCCATTGACATACTTTTTTTGCTGACGACAGGGTCCATAAACAAGATCGTACTAGGAGGACCTACAACAGGTATTTTCTATGCATTTTGTACTTTGTTTCTTAGGTGCTTAAGGAAAACAGTAGTAAACGGTTGGTTTGTGAGTACAATGGGTACTTCACGCTCCCTAGGCCTAGTACTATTAAACCGCTATTTTCATGAAACAGAAATACTATAGAACTTTTTTTACTAGTTGTACGCTTTGTATTCTTAGTCCATTGGTATTCTGAGTACATTAGTAATCTCTCTACAATGGTATTCTAAGTACGTTTCTGGTTTTTAGTACAGTGGTGTTTTGAGATTACTTAGACTGCGTTAAGGGGAGTACATCTGTATTTTCAGTAAATCCTTTTGGCTTAGTACATTTCTATTCTTTATACATTTCTATTTCTTCTACATTTCTATTCCTTGAATGTACATTCCTATACTTTCTGTGCTGCAAGTCTTTGTACATTTCTATACTTTGTACATTTTTATTGTTTCATGTCTATTTGTATTCTTTTCTATGGTGAGGCTTTTTTGTATTCGGGGTACAGTAAGGTATCATGTGATTGTGTTTTTGTACCTTTCAGATATCATTGAAGAGAACGACGTTGACTCCAAGGATGCTACACAAGGGGAAAAGCAAGAACTGGAGACAGATTTGAGTCTGCAAGACCCTACGCTACAAGGCCAGGAGGACTCTCAACTAGAAATTTCAGAATGTGAGGGGGCAGAGTTCAAAGAGTGTGGCATGACGTCATTGGAGAGCAGCCATGGTAGCGCTGGATTTCACATTCAGGAGCGTCCGAGGCCCCAGTTAGGACTTCCTACAGCTCCTTCTGGGGAAAAGGAGGGATTGGCAATTGGGATTGCGATCGAGCTGGAGAGAGGTGGAGGTAAAAGCCCGGTGGTGTCCAAATCAGGATCTTAATGCTTGGTAGGGCAGCGAGGGAAAGGGATTGCGGTCAAAAGAAAGGAGGACTTTAAGGACTGCATTGGAGAAGGGTTGGAGGATAGGGTGCAGCAGGTGGAGGCTACTAAGGTGGAGGCTACAACGCCAAAGGCTTCTACGCTGGAGCGGTTGGTTGAAGAATTGCCACTCTCGAAGGAGGTTCACACCACAGCGGTGGCAGTGGAGGCCCTAGCTACGGCAGTGGAGGCGGGATCAGAGCTACTCCCTGAACCAGCGTCGACATCACCATGGGAGGTCAAGGCAAGGAGTGAGAAGGAGCAGAAACAGTTAGACAATTTAGAACCAGAAAATATGGTCGCCCTTGAGAATCTATACTCCCCAGAGAAGAGGACTTTGAAGGACTTATCAGAGCTTCCTGGGAGTACCGATAGTCCGGGTCCAGTTTCAGACACGAGTCGGAAGACCAGATCACGTACTGCTAAGGAGGGTGAGGCAGAAGTGGTTACCAAGGTCACAGTGAAGAAGAGAAAGGGTCAAAAGGTAGGTGGCACTTCCTCGCAGAAACAGACGAGGGCTGCCACTACAAAATAGGTCTACAGCAGTGTTTTTTTTTTTATTGCATTTTTTTTTGGTTTTTGTCCACTGAGCTGCAATGTTGAGCTCTTACTGTGCGTATGTTTTTTTTTAATACAACGGATTGTGAGGATCCCTCCCTCATACCAAGGCTTCACTTGAGGGTCGATCTAACACACTTCGTGTATTGATTGGTATTTTTTAAGACACTGATTCAGTTTTTTGCTTGGAATATGACGTGGGAAGCTTGGTTGTTGGGATGTGATAATAATCAGGGTGAAACTTGGTATGATGCTGAAGATTTGTCTAAGGGGCGGGAGAAGACTCCTGTCCGAGTTGCTTCCTCTGATCTTGATTTGCCTTATTTTCAGTACATGCATAATAGTGTAATTTTTGATAAAGCAATGGTACCTCAGACACTTGATAGCCTGCGACCTGGGGACTACTGTCAATGTTCCAACAGTTGCATCGGTGCGGATGCTGCTTGTTCATGCCAAGTAAATGTTGGCGGTCAGAGTGCATACCTTGGAGGGAGGCTGGCAGATGAGTTCATCGAGGGGCCCGGCAACGAGAGCGATGCACGTTTCTGTAAGAAGGGTGCCCCATGTATTAGGGGTGTGGAAATATGCGAGGGTCATGTTCCTCGTATTTTCCTTAAAGAATGTAATGTTAAGTGCACGTGCAGTAGTGACTGTGGCAATCGTCCTGTTCAGCACGGCATGAAGGTCCAGTTAGAGGTCTTTCATACAGCCCTTACGGGATGGGGGATTCGAGCAGCTGAGCGTATACCCAAAGGTGCATTTGTTTTCGAATTGACAGGCGAGATTTTAACCAATGCTGAGCTTATTGTTAGAAATGAGCGGGCAGATGGCTCTCTTACCTATAGTATGGCACTTGATGCGGACTGGGCTACTGAGCAAAAGGTGGATGACAGTAGTGCTTTGTGCTTGGATTCCACTCACTTCGGAAACGTGGCCAGATTTTTGAACCACAGGTACATTACATTTTGCATTTTCTGTTGTTTCTTTCTGTTCTACTTCTTTGCTAGGACTGACTCTTGTCCCTTGACATTGCAGGTGTGGGGATCCGAATCTGGTGGACGTACCTCTTTCAATTGAGAGTGTCGATCGCCGCTGCTATCATGTGGCCTTCTTTTCGAATCGTATCATTGAACTTGGAGAAGAGTTAACGTGGGATTACGGCACATGTTTCAAACACAACGGACCATCACAATCTGTCTTTCATTGTAGGTGTAACAGTATCTTGTGCAAGGAGAAGGTGTTTCCAACCTTGTTTCAGCGAAGATCAGCCCGAAATCCACCTAAGCCACGTAGGACCAGATGACTTAGAACTCGTGCTGTCAGGCTTTTAGAGGTACTAATATACTAGCGGTAAATGTACAAAATGTACTTAATGTACATGTACTCAGGAACTGAGGAACTTATTAAAACTTGACAACTCAGGATGTCTTGGCAGCCTTTGGAGCCCTCCAACCTTAATTTTGACAACTCAGGAACTTATTAAAATTTGAAGTCCTAAACACTCAGAAACATATAAGTAGAGCAATACAGTAAGTGGCCAATCCTCGCCCATATACCACACCTTCAATAACCAAAAAAGGAGCCATTCTATGTTAACAACTTCTAAGTCTCACATACATATGACTGAATCAAAGAGTAACTACAGGTTCAGATAGGAAATCATTACAAATGAAAGTGAGTTTAAAAACTCACAACTATTTGTTAATACTCATGGTACACACAGTATCTACAGATACTTTTAACCAACCCCTCGACCAAAACCTACACAGTATCTACAGATACTTCTAACCAATCCTTCGACCAGAACCTACACAGTATCTACAAATACTTCTAACCAAAAGAAACAACCTTCGGAAGGACCTCCTAAACTGATCCATGGAACATGCTTAATCACCATTGAATGCCCACCACTCCCGTAAGGCTTCTTCACATATCTGTTGTGTTTCAGTGGACACCTTGTATACAGGGGTTCCCTTCACCCTATGGGAAGCAAGAATCATAGGGAACTTGCAAGCACGAACCAGATGAGCCTCTACATGAGCATCAACTGCCTTATCACAAAGCACGTACGTTTCCTCTCCACGCCCATACTTCTTGAAATATTTTGCTCGAATCACAGCCTCTCCAGCTCTAAATACCCCCCCCCACGGACAAGTCATGGACTCTTGTAACACAAACTTCTTGGCCACACACTGGAGAATGTAATAGTCCACCCCATCTTCGTTATCTTCCTCTGCAGGTATCATGAAGTTGTCGCCAATTTCTACCAAATCGCCAACCTCTTCTGAAATACCATCGTACACCCAATTTGCTTCATCGTCCATCCCTTCAATCTGTTGAGCTACAGCAGCAGCGCTAAAGGGTTGCAACCTTTGAACCCGCCATTCCTGCACATGTGCTGAGTTCTCACAATCAGTCCATTCACCATCTATACATGGGATACAAAAGCATGACAACTCACGAGTCCTAAGCAGAGTAGGGTCTGTTATGGAGAAGCCTGAAATAGAATAAAGACTTTTGGAGCCTGGCAAAGTATGGCACTTGATACTATTATCTTCATGATCTACAGTTGTATCTCCAATCAACCAAAAAACACGAGAAAGAGGGGGAGTTGTAGCTCGTGCGTATGAGCTTGGTACACGTTCTGTATACTTCTCCTCGAGGAAATCCACCACTTCGGCTGCATTTCGCAGGGGCCTCAATGGATTCGTGATTTGCTCGGCAGCCAAGGCCCTCTTCACAACAGCCCCTGTACCATCCCATTCACCCTTTCCATGAGCGGATTCAAAGAAGTTCCAATTCATTTTGCACCCTCCAGTAAGCCCAGGGTACCGTGCCACAAAGTACATAGCTGTTGCACACTTAAACTGTGCACTACAGCCGTCACTGTAGACCCAATGCTCCTCCGGAGTTAATCCAGAGTCAATTAGCCAATCCCAATGCAACATCATGCAATGCTGTACAAAAGCAGAATCGTGGGATTTGTCATCAGAGATATAAAAGTGCGTCTGCTTCAAAGTCTGGACTCCTTCTTTCCACATTGTAATGTGAACTAATATGGTCACACTTGTGCTGAAATAATACAAGCTTTGCACCTCATTCTGGATTGCAAAGCTATAATTTTCAGCAAAGTCAATGTGGGACACAACAACTCCCTCAGGCACATTCTTCATCATCAGCTGGCATTGCTCATCTTGCCATCGAGCTTTGAAGTTGTGCGTGATGAAGGTAGTGACGGTTTTCTCCATGTATGATAAAAATTCATGTGCCGGTGTCTCTTTGAAAGCCTCCCAAATTCTTTTCTTGGCTTTTCCAGTCCGAGTGTCCACTCCCACCTGGTAGTACTCGAAACACTTCCACTTCAAGGTAAATGTGCTAGAAACAGACTTCTCAAGAGGACAAAATGAGAGCAAATGAAAACCACACCTAGAACAATCTCCCATAAGGCATTCCAGTTTATGCCACACATCAAACTCTCCTTTCGGACACACACATGCTTCCCATAATAAGGTTATCCGCTCAAAAATGTGGTCAGCAGCACAGCAAATCCCCTCTGCGTCGCCTTTGCAAATAACACAAACACAAACACAGTGAACGTGTAGCCTTCGCAGTTTGTCTCGCAGATTCCTCAGTCCAATCTTCATGAACTCCATCTGGACGTGGTAAATACAGCAACATGTATTTCTCTCCTTCAATTTCCGCACCCACCACGGCTTCAGCCTCTCAAATGCTCTCTCCTGCACACTACATTCCGGGTGGACTTCCTTGAACCGCAAGAAGAACAAGGTCTGAAAAACTCAGGAGGATGCACAATACGTACAATTAGGACCTTTTTGTAAACCATGTACATAACAAAGTTACGAAACATACTAATTGTACAGAAAGTATCACCACAATGTACTTTAAGTGATGCATGTGTTCCGGTTTGTATTTGGAACTTTGGGTTTCTAAGTGGACAGACTACAATAGTACATTAGATACATACACTAAGTACATAAATTGGTACTTTCTTCTAAACTTTACTATGAACTGTTCAGAAGTACAGGCGCATCCTCGTACCATTTATACTTTACGATGCCATTTGTACACAGGGTACTAAACTAGCAACATAAAGTACATGAGCACCTACTTGACTTGTTTTTCTATACTTCCTTTGAGGTTCTAAGTAAAAAATGTACAAGCTCAAACTTCCGCATTGTACAACAGGTGAACAAAGTGCTTCGGGCTATAAATTAACACCTTTAACTACTACAAGAACAATTCTGCACATTCTTAGGAGTACTAGTGGCCCGGGCTAATATTGTACTTCAAATACTGGATGTACTAGACAGCTCCTAACGCTCACTGGTTTCTCTAAGTGTGTCCATCTTCTAATCACTATAAAACACTATTTATACAAAAAGTAGCAGTTCCTCTTGACGACTCAAAAAGTGTATCAGGCTTTGGTCCACTGTATCAGGACTCCAGAACAGGGGGAAAAAAACAACAACTAAATAGTACTTGAGAATCAACATACCTGAGAATCACATAGATAATGAGTCGGATGAGGCTCAACCCAGTCTTTCCGACCTACTCTGTGTTTGATAACGTCCTTTTTGTTTGGGGATACCTTAGTCTGGGCATTCCACCATAGCTCAATGCAATCTTTGACGTAGTCAGAGAGACCCTCTCTCTTCTTGCGATGTAAGCGAAGACCTAACACCGTTTCTTCAGTATCAGCGGCCCAAATCCTTCTATTCAAAACAATATTGATGCTCAGTTCTGACGTTTCCAAAACACGGGACAATGGTCTCACACCATCAATTCCCAAGCTAACTGCTGCATCCAACAGAGCAATCTTCCTGGCTAACAACTCGTTGGAGTTAGCCACCTTTACTAATTGCAATTCATTCCTGAAGTTCTCAATGAACGAATGAATGGCCTTGGCTTCTTGTGGCCGAGCATAGTACTCAGGTAGCAACGGCGATACAGTGTTATGGCGCAATACCCTCTCCACAACATCTCTCCTACTCTGGGGACCGGGACAGCATCTCAACTCCTGAACTAAATACTGCGCTACACGAAGTGAGATTCGGTTCAATTCTCTCACTGATAGACTATCGTCCACCTCAACATCGGGTGCTGTAGACGCTAAAATAAGAGCTTCCTTGTGTCTTTCTCTGTCTCGTGATCTCTAGCGAGATTTCCTTTCTCTTGCGTTCTCAGTCTCCAAAGTGCGCTGCTCTTCGTGCAAGCGAGCTGCAGTGGCCCTAGCTGCTGGACCCGGGCGATTGATGCCATTTCGCACCCTCTGTCTCTTAGCGACGTTACCCATTCCTGGACAAAATAACATACAGTTCGAAGGCATGCAGACATCAGTCGTCTACTAGAAACCAGTGTACGTGGTTCAAAAGTTGCGAAACTAACAAGATCCAATGTAACATGTGCATGAGAAAGAAGTTGGCCAGAGAAATCAACATTGTTTCATGAGAATGCCATGTAACTCACCCTCGTAAATTGACCTTCTCACGTCCTGGCCGGAACAAATGAGCAGCTATCACTTGAAGACTCACAGGGAAGTCTCACGGAAGAAAGAGAATTTGCAACAAAGAAGGGACTGCTGGAATACGTTGCTAACTGTGAGGTACCAAATAGAGCACGCCTTCTTGACCCGTCCTTTCTGTTGCACTGTCCTAGATAAAATGCTATATTTCCTTGCTTGGAAACAGGAGTTTCCAAACAAAAAACGTATCCGGAGTCACTGCTCTCACTAATCGACCTCAAACTACGAGAACTCGACTCAGTAGGTGCACTTGCAGTGAAATATGATGTAATAAGTTTCTGAACCAGAACAACTGGGCGTTCTGTAGACGTCACCATTTTTCACATTTCATGGACAAAGACAAACAACTTCTGAATCCATGAGCGTCGGTTCTCCACTGCAAAAAAGATTGACAAAATTTCAAACCCAAGGAAAGCTTCGATAACAACCTAGAGCGCACAGAATCACACAACACTCCAGACGCGCTCAGCGGACAAGGGACTGAGAGAGAGAACGTGGCCAAGGATGCAGTGGCGGCGTCGCCAAGGACCGGCGTCCAAGAAGAATTGATTTGTCCCTAATACCCAAGATGCGTAGATTTGTCAGTAAAACGTTAGGATGCGCATTGATTTCTGAGTGATACCCAGGATGCGCTTTGATTTGTTAGTAATACCCAGGATGCGTAGATTTTCTTGCAATATCCAGGATGCGTAGATTTTCTTGTAATATCCAGGATGCGCATTCAAGTCATACTCCTCCGACCAGAGTACAAACATATACTAAGAGTACTCAGGGTATCAAAATGACAGAATCATGCGCCTAAACATAAGTAACGGTAAATTTTACTTTTTTTGAAATCAACCAGAAGCCATTCTAGAACTAGCTGCTGGCATCTAGAATCTACAATCCGATTGAAAAAAGCTTCATTTTCCTACCAGATATCGATTGCAAACCAAAACTAACTTGTTTCTAAGATTTCTGCCAGTTGTGAGTGGCAGACTTGACGGTCAGAGTAGATTCCAAGCCACTTCCCCTCCTTATCTTCATTGCCGAAAAAAAAAAAGTACTTCAACTTCCCAAGATACAGAAATTTGTACTTTTGTATGAACAAGCACCCTGTGACATTTTACTAACTATACTAAAAGTACAAATTTCTCCCACTGAACGTGGTTTTTCAAGAAAGCGACAATGCACACAGGATCTTTACATGTAACATGCGTAGCAAATACAAAAAAATATGGGAAAATAAACTTCTCAGTTCAAGCAATATCAAGTGCAAACTGAATCTGTCTTTGAAAATGGCACTGTGACTTAAAAAAGTATAGAGTCTAGCATACTTACACCCGAGGGTACTCAGAACGGTAACATCGACAAGCAAACCAATATGCCCATGGAAACACGTGACCGTGTTAAGGCCTTCCGTACCCATAGGGCCAAGCTAGCTTGGGCACTGATCTGTATTATGGACCGGGTCCATAAGGGGTATTTGCAGCATAATGACATCTCCCCGGGAAACGTCTTGCTTCACTTCCCAGAGGATAAAGTGAGCGAAGTTTACATTGGAGTATGCGATTAGGGCCTTGCAAGTCGGGTGTGTGAGACAACTCCTTCAAATTATGGTTACCCAACTAGTCAGGCGCGTACGGCTGCCTTCAAGGAACGTGGTACTATTGTGGCTCCGGAGTTGTGGTACACTTATGGTAAGCCAAATTCGGAGAACTCATTGGAAACTCTAAGGAGGAGACATCTATATACGCAGGCTGCCGATGCGTACTCGGTTGGAGTGGTAGCAAATAAGATTTGGGATAACGAGGACGACATTGACCTTTTCAAGGATACAGCGGGGAAGGCTAGATTTGCGGTGGCGTTGAAGGAGCTCACAAATCCCGATCCCAAGAGCCGCTCCACCTTGCAGTTGGTCCACGCTACTCTAACAGCCCCTCCCTACAATTTCCAAATCCCAGAGTGTTGTTATCGCAAACATATTTAGAAGTAGGCAAGTAGTGACAACAATGTGATATTCTCAGTTCTCCATAAGAGGGGACATTTTTTGTAAGTGGTTTACTCCCACAATTTTGCAATACTTTTCAATAAACATTGCACTTCCCAATTGCCCTCTTCTGAAATACATGCCCTCTCTTGTGATTATGCCCGATGTCGCTCTTTCCCTACTAACCTGCAGCGCTCGCGCCTGACCGCCGGCGCCCGATGCAGCGCACTCGCCCGAATGCACGCGCCCGATCCAGGCTCGCGCCCACATGACCGCGCCTGATAAGTGTGCTCGCGACCGTCAACTGGATCGCACCCGCAGCGTCGCTCGCGCCCGTTCGCACGCGCCCTCGCTCTCCCGCACTCCAGCGCGCGCCCGTGACATCGCGTTCGCGCGGACGCTCGCGCCCGTCGCCCTGCTCGCGCCCACCCGCTCGCGCCCGTAATCGCGCTCGCGCCCGCACTAATTCAGTGCTAGGTAAATTCGTTTTACCCTTACCGTGAGTCAACTGGTCAACGCCCTTATGTGACGGACACGGGGGTCTGTCTTGTCACCATGACGGACTAACGGACTAACGGACAGTCGGTCCATTATGACAACCATGATATGCACTTATTTCACCAATTCATATACTGAAGTACACGTCCCCTGCAGTACTCCTTCCTTCTCTCTATTTAATAGTCTACATTAATGGCAGATGATGGACAAACATTCTGGAAATTAAAAAAAAAAAAAACATCATATATACAAGTAATCTTACCTGAGAAACTCAATAAGGAAAGACGTATGGATTTTCACGCAGGGGATCCTGACGACTGTTGAACTTGACCAGCTAGAAACCATGCTCATCTTGTTTAACTGTCGGATTCCTTGCTAAATTTGGCCGGATCCAAGAACACATCATGATGAATCGTGGAGTGACGCCATAGGTCACTGATTTGATTTTCTTTAACAGTCCAATATAGGGAAGATGGGCATCCACTATATTTCTATCTAGCGGAGAGGCCCTGCAGCCTTGAGGTGACATCACGAAAACACCGGAATCGAAGGTTTTGAAAGAAACATATTCATCATCCGGTAAACATCTATAGTGGTTCCCATACGCATACATGGAGGTGTACTCTTGAGCGTCATGGGATGGCGGAGTGGAGAGGAGAACAAGATCTACGTCAACGACATCTCTTCTTCTAAGCATGGTCTGTAGACGCTCTCTGAGCCATAAATGAAACTCCAGGAGGGGGGGTGGTTGGGGCCTTCTCCTGTTGGCCATCTCTGCCTGTAAGTCTTCATACTCCCTGTTCATATTAATCAGCATTACAATACGTGAATAGCAGATCTAAACAATTTTACATACTGGGGGATTTAATAATCAAATACATTGAACATAGTATGATATTGCAGGTTATTCAGTATGGATATTTCGATAACTCAGAAAAATAGTAATTAACAAACAGACTTACTTCCGTAGCTCTTGTGTGGGAACAGAGTTCCACACTATATACTTGTGTATGTCAATCAAATCCCGTTCACAGAGTTTGACCCTTTTTGGTGATCCTTCAAGTACTTCCTCATAATTACGCTCATCATCTTCCATATCCCACATCCTTCTCTTCAAATAAGGAGAGAGTGCAGTGTAAACGGAGACAAACCCCAGGACTTCCTTAGAAATGTAGTTTGTAGCCATACACGCCCTAGGCCTATACCTATTGCGAACGGATTTTTTCAACTCGTAGAGGTAACGCTCTACTCCGTAGCACCACCTGCTATGCACAGGTCCAAATATTCGCAGCTCCTCCACCAAATGAACCAGAAGGTGTGGCATCGAGTCGAAAAATGCAGGGGGAAACCAGATCTCCATAAAGCTTAGAGTTTCGGCTGTGTAAGTCATTAAGTTGTTCAACTCTTCTCTATCAATGACCTTTGCACATACCCTTCTAAATACATTGCCGACTCGAATGACTACATCTCTCGCGCCTGGTTGTAGGAACCTGCGGATAGATGCTAGAATAATCTGTTGAACAAGAACGTGAAAACCATGGCTTTTAAGCTGACTCAAGCGCCGTTGACCTATGTGTTTACCTAACTGTCCGGCGTAGCCACTTGGTATTTTAATTGAAGCGATTAAGTTAATGAACCTGCCTCGAGCTTGATGAGTCAAGGCGTATGGAGCTTGTGGCTTGAGAAACCGACCTGTGATACCAATTGGTCGTAAATGTAGGTGTGGAGTGTGTTGGTGTCGAGGATCTGCCACTTCACTCGGTCCTGCAGGCTGCCCAATCTCCTCCATGTCTCTCCGGACTTGCACTGTGTCCTTCTCACCTAAAATGAATCCGATCATGCTTGCGCTGACATTTTTTCACAGTGCATGGTGTCTAACGTGTGTCTCATAGGCAGCTCCTGCATCAAATCAAACTCGATATTAATGAAATATCTGTTCAAAAAAAATTTGAGCTTAGTTAAAACGGTACTCATCAACACCGTGATTGATAATTGAGGACCCCATTCATGGAACAGAGGAGATGCAGAATAAGAGATACAGTCCTTCCAGATACATGAATGCCAAAAATCATATAAAATGAACAATGATAAATAAAACGAAGACAGCCTATCTGAAAATCATAGTGTACCATTGAATACCGATTCGATTCATTTGTTATTCTACATCGGGATCAATCGAAATATTTAATGAGTACCATATAATTCGTTTTAAAACCAGAACCCTATAAGCCCGTAGATTAAAGAGCTCTCTGTTAAAGTGTGATTTAGCTCGCTCTTTGAAAGCTAGTTTACTGTCCATATCTAAAGAGAAACCCTCGAAATTTTAGTACCCACCTAACCTTTGCTACTTCTACAGATCCTGCTCCTAGGCTGTACTAGATAAACCCAACTCTTGCTCCCTGTAAACTGCCATCAATGCAACTATCCAATACACATTCCCCACAAAACCCTAGCATTCAATATCCATCAAGTCCAATGTGCTCAAAAGAGTCCTAGTTTCAGCAATAAAAGCCTGCTATATACAATTTGTCCTGCTCCTTACAGTCCTGCTCCTACCCTCATAACTCTCCTAACCTCCTAACCATCATCCTAACCTCCATAGCTGCAAATCTGCAAGAGAGTGAGAGAGAGTGAGAGCCGCCAAGGCCTCACTCCTCACTACCCCCCCCCCCAAACCCTAGCCGTCACCATCCAATCTGTCCGTTTTTCATCCAAGTCAATTTTTCATCCGACTGTCAAAACTTCATCCAAAAGGCAGTAACTGAGAACTAACAGTAATTCCACTGTTTTACTCTTCCTAGCAGTTTACTGTTCCTGCTCCTGTTTTACTGCTCCTAGATAAAAGGTAAAAAATCCCGTGAACATTATCCCTCTTTTAGTCTGCATCTGCCCTTAGATGCTCCGGTTTCTAGTTTTATGTAGTTAGCCAAAAATAAAAAAGTGTCAAAAATTTAATAAGAATCTACTACTAGTCCTACCAGTATTCTTCGTAAAACTACTCCTAGCCACTAGTTGGTGAAGCCTCGGTTACTATCTTCTCTGGTCCTCTTGGTGTTGCAACTGATCCTGGTGGTGTCCTTGTGGCTACTAGTCCTCCAGTTACCGTGTGTGGTCCTACTGCCGCCGCTGATCCTGCTGCCGAGGATGGTCCCACTGCTGAGGCTGGTATAGATATTGGTCCTGGTCCTCCAGCAGTGTCCAAGGAAGACACTATTGTCCCCATAGTACGATCCACCTCCTCAAACCCAGTAGTTGGTTCGGGTGCCCCCTGCTCCTCTGCCATTGTCTGCTCTTCATCTGACCAGTAGGCAAACGTAGGGAAAGCTTCCACAAACCAAACTAAATATTTGTTGAGCTGATCCTGGTCCTCGCCATAAGCCTTCAATTCGTCACACACCTGTTTCTTGGAGATAGTCAGCAAATGTCGGGCCAGACCTCGGCTATATGGAGCTACACTGGTCTCGGCCACATCCAATTGGCGCCTCAACTGCTGATTTTCCAGGGCCAAGCGGTCAAAGTCCTTCAATCTGGCGTTTGTTCTTAGCTCTAGCTCCAATCTATGCCTCCGTACCTCTTCAATGGCCCCTCCCTGGGCTGCCCATCTGGCCCTCTCCTTCCGCTGCTCCTCGGTAAAAACCGTTAACTTCTTCCTAGTGTCGGCCGAGGTCGTCTTGAGCTCAGTCATCTCCTTCCCTGCCTGGCCTAACTGGACGGTCAACTGGTGGGTCTGCCCTTCTAGCTCTCGGTTGCGCTCTACCAGCTCTGCATAAGAGGATTTTCTTTGGTCCAACCGGGTCTGTAAATTTTTGATCCTCTTCGTTTCTTCCAGCCACGTCCTCATCTGTTCCATCAAACTCTCCAAGCCCACTACTACCTCTGACCGTCCTCCATCTGCTGTCATAAAGGCCCCGTCCAAGTTCCAAGGCGATAGTGGCTCATTCTGCCGGGCAGCATCCATTATCTGCCCCTTATCCTCCTGTGGTTGTTGAGACGCTTCCCCCTCCTCTGTTGTAGGAACTGTCGGTTGGGACTCTCTCAGGGTCAGCAGTATTCGGGAAGCCTCCAATGGTGTCCCGGCACATGGCTTATCCAGTGGAGCCATAGCCCTGTCCATACTCCTGGTTGTAGAAGTCCTCCTGGTGTTAGAGGTGACAGCCCCTCTCTCTACTTCCTCGGCTTCCCTGGAGTCTAAAGACCCCGTCGTGCTCTCCTTGTATTTCGACTTTGTCTCATCCCTCCAGAGTCGCTTGAAGATCAAACCCTAGTCCTTAGGTGTAGATAAAGTCGCTGGCATCTTCCGTTTCCCCTTCCTTGTGATCCGCTCCTGCCCTGATGAAGGCGACTGCTGGTTTTCTCCTTCTCTATTCAGGTCAGCCCATCCCTTAGTCCGTTTCTTCCCTTTGATTCCTTTGGTCCCCTCACCACTGGCCACATCGGATGGTAATTCTCCTTCTGGTCTAATGGAGGTCAAGTCAGGTGGGATCTCACTACCATCGTCCACCTCCTCAGATTCCTGGTCCGGCTCCGGATCAATGTACTCCTCCTGGTCAGGGAACCAGTTCTTCAGTACAGCGTCTATCAGCTTAGCTCCCTTAATCTCCCAAGTCGGACTTGTATGGACTCTGATGAGCATCCTTCGTAGGCTTGATAGAATCAATGGCGCCCAGTTATGGTCCCCCTTCTTCACTGCTTGATACATATTCTTCAAGAGCTCGTTATTGGCGTACAAGGATTTTTTCTTCACACACATGATCTTGACCGGGGCCTTCACTCTGTCCTGGTACTCCTCTAAAAACCCCTTGATCCTGATCCCGTCCAAGTTATGGTCTACCTTAGTAAGGCCAAACATCTTCATGTACCATAGGTCCAAGTCATTCCTGCTCTTTGGAATAGCAGATATCCTAGTCCCCTCGATCCCCAAGGCCTGCTAGATAGTTCAAGCAATGACCTCCACCGGTACACCTCTCACTATTGCCGTGATTGGCATACTGCTCTCAATCTTCTCCCCCTTCACATACTGGAATCCTTCAACAAAATTTGAGACCAGCTCCACTCGGGGTTTCGGCCAAGTGTATTTGTAAAAAGAGCCCAAGCTCACCTTCTTGGCCCAATAATCGTCTTTCAGTTCCTTCCACAGCCGCCAGTATTCCAAGGGAGTAAAGGTGAGTTCGATGGCTCTCTTCCTCTTCCTCTCAATGGTGACCCGCTTTGGTACTCTGGATAGCGTGTTGGTGAACTTTCTTCTGGTCCCTGTGCCCACCTCTGTCTGGCCCTCTTCCGTCTGGCCCTCTTCTGTCTGGCCCTCTTCTCTCTCTGGTTCTTTTCCTTTGTCTTCCTCCGAGACTCCTTGGGTAGGTTGGAGTGGTGCTCCTCCTTCCTCTTGTATCTCCATCTGATCCATCTCTCCCATCAGTTCGGTCCTGGTGACGTATTCGTGGAGTGTTCCCTTCACGGCCCTCCTGTTCTGTGGTGTTGGCTACCTCAATCTTCTTTTTCCCGCATCACCACTTGTTACCATTTCCTCTGTCTGCTTTTCTGATTCTCTAGGCCCCTCTATCGTCCTGCCTTTACCCCAGTCCCGAAAATTCAGAGGTGGTTCCTCAATCTCTACTCGGCCTTCTACTCCTTCTGTTTTTACTAGGCTTGCGGATTCTATGCCCCTCTGATTACCTTCCTCTACTGCCCTAGCTAACCCCCACTGTTCCAATCTAAGTCCTCCGGGACTGTAGTTCTCCTGAGCTCCTTCACACTCGAGCTGAAAAACTCTCCACAACTCTGTGGTTGATAGAATTACCTGCTCCAACTGCTGCACTAGTTGTATAGATTGGTGTTGCAGCTCTCCTCCTTGTTGCAGTTGCTTCGCTACTCCGTCCTTGTCTTCTCCCTTGTCGACGCCCTCTTGCTGCTCCCTTCCTGCAGCTGACTGTCGTTCTTCTCCGTTGGTGAGGTGCTGGGCTTCGCCACCAATAGCTCCCCTTCTTCCTCCTATCGGCTGTTGTTCTCTACCGCCGGCTTGCTGCTGCACTCGACCTTTAACAGCTCCTCCTCTTCTGTCTGTTGATCTCTCCTCTCTTCATGTGGTTAGTTGCCTCATCCCACCGCCGATGGAATGCCTTTCTTCGTCTGATCTTGGCGGTTGTCGTCCCTCCTCTAGCTCTCTTGACTGCTGTCGATATGGCCTGCGGCAAGTGTTCTCTCCGTCAGTAACCCTAAACCCTAGTCGCTCAAACCCTTGTTCCCCTTGGCTGCTCAGCGCCGCTTGCTGCTGCTGTTCTTCCTGTAGTAGCTGTTGCTGCTTCTCTCAGTGCTCACGCCGCTGCTCCTCCCGAAGCTCCCGTTGCTTCTCTTGATACTGACGTTGTTGTTCTTCCCAAAGCTGCTGCTGCTTCTCTCGAAGTTGGCGCTGCTGCTCTTCTCTAAGTTGGCACTGCTTCTCTTGCAGTTGGTGCTGCTGCTTCTCCCGAAGCCGCCGCTGCTCTGTCTCAGGGTGAAGTCACTGCTCGTCTTGGAGCAATCGCTCCCTCTCCTTCTCTAACTGGAGCCGCTGCTCCTCTCTATTGTAACTCCACTCTCTCTCCCTAATCTCGTCATCCCTCTATACCTCGCTGCTCGCCCTGTTCTCTCTACAGCTCCAGAAAGTGAGGTCGAAGTTCCTCCTTCGGTGGTGTCTGTGGACTTTGGATGTTTGCCCTAAGTCGCCATTTTTCTTCCCTACATGATGTCTTCATCCATCCTCCTGCCCTCTTGAGTCTGGATGGATGAAATCTGCTGGACGGATGAATCAAGTCCTTCCTCCAACTTAATGGGCTACAACCCTGACTGTCCCATCACCTTGACTTCTACTGGTACAATCTCCATTACTCCGCACCCAATAATTTCTAACCTTTCCTTCTCATTTGTTTTTTCTTTTTCTCCTTTATCTTTAATTTTTTCTTTTTTCTGATTTTTTTCATTTCCTTATTTTTTTCAATCACCTCCTTCATGTCTCCTTCCCTTGACTGCTGTCCTTCCTCTTGCTCATTTTCCTTTTTCTTTTGATTTTTAATTTTTCTCTCACTGTTTTCTTTACCCCCCTACTGGTTTACTGCTTCACTGCCTCTTTCTTCACAGCTTTTTTCACCCTCTATTCCTGTATTTTCTAACCCCGATTGGACACTATCCCCCTTTGGTCGTTGACCAGTCCTCTGGTCAAGTGTCCTGGTGTCCTGGTCTCTACTCCGTTTTTCTCATAAAACTTATCAGGTTTTAATTTATTAATGTTAACCAATACTAAGTCTGGTTCAAAATTTTGTACCTGGACCAGCAGAGCAGTATTGTTGGGGAGTCTGTACTGGACCCTATAAGGTCCAAACTAGCAACTTTTGAACTTCCCCACATGCTCCTTGTGGCCCTTGGGATACCAGAGCACATAATCGCACACTTTAAAATCCTTTCGCTTGTAGTGTTGCTGGCTCCAAAGTGCCCTGTTCCATTGCCTAGCCCCTACTGCTTCCTGGGCCTCCAGTCTTGAAGTGTCCATCTGCTCCAAGTCTGCAATCCTGGCTGCCAACACCCGGGTTTGTGTATAATCAATTTCGGAGTTGGTCTTCCTGGTCCGTACTATATACTCTCTTGGCATTAACGAATGTAAGCCATAGACCAGTTGAAACGGTGTGTAACATGTAGTAACTTTGTAGGCAGTCCTGTAGGAGAGCAGTACAGTATGAAGATGCTCATCCCAATCTGTTCTTTCATCATTAATAACCAGTTTGCTAAGTAAGTGACCAATCACCTTGTTTGTTGATTCTGCCTGGCCATTACCCTGGGGGTAATAGATTGTTGATGTAGGATGCTGGAGCAGAAAATGCTCCACCAGGTGTTCTATAGCCTCATTAATAAAATGAGAACCCTGGTCACTTACAAGTGTCAAAGGACACCCGTAACAAGAAAGGATCTGCTCATACAAAAACTTAGCAGTAACTGGTGCTGAATTGGTTTTGAGCGCCCTTGCCTCCACCCACTTGGTAGCATAATCTATAGCCACCAGTATGTACTTGTTCCCTGTTCTTGATGCGGTTGGTTTAATGAGCCCGATAAAGTCCAATCCCCATTTCATAAATGGTTCTGCTGGCATACTGGCCACTAAAGTAGCTAAACCAGTATTTGCCATTCCCCCCACTCGCTGGTATCTGTCACACGCCTTGCAGAATTTTTCTGAGAGATCCGGGTGTATCGCTGGCCACCAGTATCCGACTGTCTCTTCATTGTGCCATAGGATCCTCTCAAATAGCCGTATATGAGCATCTCGATTCATCCCCTCTTTGTACTTGGAGTAGGTCAGCGGTTTAATCTCCTCCCGATTCTTTTTTTTCCAAGCCTCCATTGTTTCTCTGAACCTGGCTACCTAGCCTAGCTCCTCCATCTGCCTTCTGTACACGTCTTCCACTGCCTGTTGGTTTCTTCGCTCTCTCTTTGCTTGTCTTTCAGCGTGCTGTCGAGCCTTTAACTCCTCCAGCTGTCTTCTGTCCTCCTCATCTTCCTCCAGCTCCATTTCTTGGAACTGCTCTTGTGCAAAATGTACCACTGGTCTTCTGGGATTCACCTGTGCTGGCTTACCCGTTTTGTACATCTCTGACAGTGCTGCTGCTCCTGTCTGGACTCTGTCCCCAGTGTGAACCTCTTCCAACTTTTTCTTCAGCGTTTCTAATGTCTCCACCAAATCACCTGGTGTTTTCTCTCCTGGTTTTGGTGTGTCTGGTCTGCTGCCTCCTTTCTGCTCCTCCTTCTGGTAATGGTCATACGCTGATGCCATTCTAGTCTGGGGGTTCCAGCAATGTTGTGTGTCTCCGTCACCTGGCCTTGGGAATTCTCTCCTAATAGTCTTGGGTGATAGTGGATTTCCCTCATACTTCCGAGTTTCTTCCTCATCCTCCTGCCAGTTCTTGAAGCTTGGGCCAGGTTCTCCCCTTGCTAACCTTGTCTTCCTGCTTACTCCCAGTATTGTATCCTGGCTCGAATTTTCTCCTACCAGGTCCATATCAATCAGGTCCCTGGTTCTCCCTTTAGCTATTCTTTCTTCAAAACTCAATTGTCCTCCCATTGGTTTTCCTACTTCTGTTGCTGCTCTTTGCTCTCTGAGTTCGTACCTTGCCAACCGTTCTGCTGCTTGTCTCCTGGCTATCTCCTCCTTGTCTCACCCTGGGTATTCTCTATCCATTGTAGTGCAGTTAGCTGCTCTTCCCTTGGTACTCTCTGGTCAGGTGCTCTTCTGGTTCGGCTGGTGCTTCCAGTAACTGAGTCTGCTCCTTCAAAACTCTTGGGTAGGTGCTATCGGCTCCTCTCCCAGCCCTCCTCCGGTTTGTCGAATGCTAATCCTTCTGTTCCTTGGTTCCTGTCCAGTCCATCCCTTTGCCACCCTTCCACTTTGGTTCCTTTGGGACCTATCAGTCTTTACTGTCCACTGTAGATAGTTTTCAGCCCTTAGTTTCGCAAGTTCTAGCATAGTCTCAGTCGTTCTAAACTTCCATACATTACAGTTTTGCAAGCTTCTCCCATAGGATTTCTCTTGGTTCCTTACTGTCCATTCATTTTTGTTTTTACTTTTCAATTTTCTTCTTAAGCCACTTACTGTTTTCTTAGCTCATTTTTACTGTTCGCATTTTTACCCTTAATTTTCAGTGTTACCTTTTACTATTCAATTGTTTTTACTAACTAGTAACTTTTTGATTTTTACTACAACCTTTTTACTACTCGAATGTTTTTTACTGGCTAGCAACTTTTTGATTTTTACTGCTACTTTTTATTGCTCGTTTTTCACGCAACCTACTGTTTCTTTCCTCATTGCTTCAATTCAATACTAGTTTGTGACATACTTGAATACTGGCGACTATCCTCCCTCTGCTTTGGAGCTGTCCTCAGCTCCTGTGCCGTTGACTGCTTGGGCATTGGCTTCTCTTCCATGAGATTCTGGAACCAGGTACCCTCAGCTTCAAAATGTGCTCCGACTGCAGCATCTGTGGTCCTCGTGTAACATTGACTGCTCGGACATTGGCTCCTCCTCACTTGATTCTGGAACCTGATCCCCTCAGCCTCGAACTGTGCTCCTGCTGCAGCATCTGTGGTACTTCTAGGATTGTACACTACTAGAATTTGACCCCGTTTGCTACGTTTGGATTTTCACTAAAGCCTCGTTTGGGGTGTAGCTCTAGCTACGAAACGTAGCTTGAAGCTACGTTTCAACAAAAACGTAGCTAGAGCTACACCCCAGACGAGGTTTTAGTGAAAATCCAAACGTAGCAAACGGGGTCAAATTCTAGTAGTGGTAATCCTGTGACTGTAATACTGTGACTATAATCCTGTGACTCTACTCCTGAGACTGTAATCCTGTGCTTCGGCCACTATGCCTGTCCACGTGTTACAGAACTGTCTTCGCTGTGTAGGGTCGCAGCAAGAGCCACCTGGTTTGCACTTAATGCATGGTCGCCAATGTTAAAGGGTGATTTAGCTCACCCTTTGAAAGCTAGTTTACTGTCCATATCTAAAGAGAAACCCTCAAAATTTTAGTACCCACCTAACCTTTGCTACTTCTACAGATCTTGCTCCTAGGCTGTACTAGATAAACCCAACTCCTGCTCCTTGTAAACTGCCATCAATGCAACTATCCAATACACATTCCCCACAAAACCCTAGCATTCAATACCCATCAAGTCCAATGTGTTCAAAAGAGTCCTAGTTTCAGCAATAAAAGCCTGCCATATACAATCAGTCGTGCTCCTTACAGTCCTGCTCCTTACAGTCCTGCTCCTACCCTCATAACTCTCCTAACCTCCTAACCATCATCCTAACCTCCATAGCTGCAAATCTGCAAGAGAGTGAGAGAGAGTGAGAACCGCCAAGGCCTCACTCCTCACTACCCCCCAAAACCCTAGCCGTCACCATCCAATCTGTCCGTTTTTCATCCAAGTCAATTTTTCATCCGACTGTGAAAACTTCATCCAAAACGCAGTAACTGAGAATTAACAGTAATTCCACTATTTTACTATTTCTAGCAGTTTACTATTCCTGCTCCTGTTTTACTGCTTCTAGGTAAAAGGTAAAAAATCCCGTTAACAGTCTCGGACAGACCTACTCAAAATATACGTATACGTATTTGATCTCCTACTTAATGACACATACTCTAGTGAAAAAACAGAGGAAAATGAACTAACCATGTTATCAATATTGAGTTCATGACCGTACTTGAATTAAACGCGTTTCATCGTACCATAAAGTCAAGTTTGTACGTTGATCTGAATAATGATAACTTCTTTCTACGTTGCTGGATACTAACCGTGTAAGGAACAGGTCTAAACAAGAGAATACCATAAACTGGTGGAATTTAGAGATAGGCATCAGTAAAAAAATACTACACATGACCTACGTGTACGCATAAACAGGACATGTTTCCTGATGAGAACTCCGTATACCTGACTGCGATTAATTTAATGACAGCGGATGGTCCACATGGAAAACCTTCATCAGGCTTTACAGTTACAGACAACTGATATAATAAAGCAGAACACCGTCAACCAAAATATGTTCAAAACAAACTATAATCAGAAAACTGAGATGAATAAACCCCACAACGCGGGACACTACCTCAAATCCGCTAATAATTACAAGTCGTCCGTTGAGAAAACTTGAGATCTGTCATCAGCTTCAAACTATGACACCTAAAAAATAAATATGGAACTGTAATTTAAGAATATAAAAACACAAGATAAAGAGCACATAGTTCAGGAAGTCAACCAGTAGACATAGTCATTTCTTTTTCCATAGAGTACTAGTACGATGTCCCTATTCTGTACTCGTTTGGTAAAAAACAAAAGATAACCGCCTCGAAACAAACTATTTGTAACCCCTACCGACTATTAGTTCCGATTATGAGTGTGAAAATATTACTGAGAAACCTAACCGCCTTCCCGAGTGTAAAGTAAACGATTTCTGTCAATAACCTACTGTGGCCACGTTTACAATCAAACAATCAATTGATGACAGCGCATGAAATAGATTTAAAAACAAACGACTAAATGTCGAAACAAATGTCATACAGTTGAGAGGAAGATTTTTTTAGTGGAATACTATTAGTTGGAATATGGTATTTGGCAAAAATCAAAATGGTTCCTACTTCTGAAAAGTTATCGAAATCAAGTGTAACTGTCTGCAAAATAAATATTCGGAACGGATTTTCTACATAATTTATCCCGACTGCCAAACACGGGAACTTCAAACAAATATCCGCAGTCAACAAAGGATGCGTCTCCAATTGTACAGAACTCATTTCAGCACGCGATTTTAATACAGAAACATATAGTTTATGATCAGTGCACTGAATAATAGAAAGGGATAAAACTCACCCTCCAATACGGCAAAGTAAACAACGCTGAGAGTCGTTTTACACCATGACGTCGAACCGGGTCATTTACAGCTCCGCTGACGCCTCCATTACAGTTCTCTCTTTCTTCATCGCACTGCTTAGTTTCATCACCTGTCAATCTAGGAGAAGGCAGCCTATGTTCTACACATCCTCTGAAATGAACCGCATCCTCTGTATCCTTTTGTTACTAATCCTGCCACGATACCATAAGCGGGGTAATCGTGGACAGTGAACATCAGAATAGCTCTGACAAAAAGAAAAGAATCAGGAGGCGCTCTGGAGGCATCTCTGATCAAAGCTCCATTGGTCCAGAGAAGTCGAAGTTCTTCCAGCAAAGGCTCGATATACATATCGAAGTGTTCCCCTGTGACTGATTTTTGTCCAGGAATAATCACTGATATGAGAACAAAGAACTTCTTGAGAGTTAACCAGGGCGCTACGTTATAATTCAAGAGGATAACGGGCCAAACAGAATAGGTGCTACGTTTTTCTGAAAGAGGATAAATCCCGTCTGTACTTAATGCCAGCCTAAGGTTACGGGGGTCTGCTGCAAAGTCCGGATACCTCTGGTCTATGAATCGCCACTGATCCGAATCAGCAACGCCTCTCATCTTTCCATCCTTGCTCCTGTGCGTGGCAGCGTAAGAAAGCGCGGAAGCCAACATAGGACTTCTAAAAAATCTAACTATTCTGGGGATCAAAGGGAAGTACCTTAGTACCCGTCGAGCAACCATGCTTTTGCCACTCTTTCGCCGCCTTGGAGCATTGCACTTAGGACATGTGTCGAGTTCAGAGTACTCAGGACCTCTAAAGAGAAGACACTGGTTTGGACAGACGTCTATCATCTCATATTTGAGGCCTAAATTCTTCAGCATCTTCGTGGCTTCGTATTCAGATGTTGGAAGACTGTTCAAAGTTGGTAAAATCACTTTGGATAACAAAGTAAACAGCTCACTCACCAGTGCAGAGGAGGCCCTATGCATTCGTAAGCAGTTTAAGATGAGGAGAACTGCGCTGAGGACGGAAACCCTCAAATTGTGAAACAGCGGTGTGCGGGCTGTGTCTCTCAAATATGCCTCCTCTGTTGACATCGGATTTGCGTCTCCATCATTCCAGTGGAGGCCCTCGCCATCTTCTGAACTGTCTGATAAGTACTCATCGTTCTCTTGATCCCCTTCGGCTTCATTACTACTGTCGTCTCCCTGCTCATCCTGCTCGTTCTGAGAATGTGCACGGTTGTCATTTCCTTCTCCGTCGTTAATGTCTTGGTCACGGATATCTTGTTGTTGTTCCTGGACGGGTGATTCCTCGCTATGTTGGTGGTGAATTTCTGGACCTCCTCCTTGCGGAATATGTTCTGGATCTACGTGCGTGTCATCCCCCTGTCTTTCTTCGCCTGGAAACTGCTCCCCTACGCGAGCGTCGTACGTTTGGAAAGCTCCCGCTACATTCTGTTAGGTCATAATCGTCTCCGGAGCATTCCCTCTTGCAGGTGCGGCAGCAATTTCTCCATATGTCAGGACGATGTGATTTTCCCATTCACAATCCGAGTCATCTGGTTTATAACCCTGGAATCACGTACACGCCAAATGATGTTATGTGCTTAGTGAACAAAAGTGGATTGTAATGTCATAGGTTCGAGCACAATCATACTGCAGTGCAAAACCAGAAATACATCTTGTGAAAACGTGTAAGAGCATATTGATTACGACAATTTCGAGTGACGTCGACTTGGTGTAAACTGACGCAGTCAAATGAAATATGCATACATTAAACATCAAAACAACAGTATTTAATACAGAAAATTATGGTGGCGGAGAGGCTATCGGTTCTTGCAAAAATATAAATTAGATTTCAAATTGAAGGATAGAACATTCCTATAAACCGTTCGATGCTGCTGATGCATATGTTACATCGACTTCTTCAAACTTTTTAAAAAAATATATATATATATATATATATATATATTATTTACCATATATTATTTACCAGGGAGAAGGAGATATCACTGACCTCAGATTTACCATAATTCTTTGGATCTCGACCATACCCTCTCACTGGATGAAGATGTTCAAGAACGGTGTTGACGTACTTCTCCTGCCGAAAGCCTCGGTCGCAGAGGCGACATGGAAATGAGATTTAAGATAAGGTTGTGAGGTCCTCATCTGCTCCCGAATAGCAAAAGAAATCTCACGAAGCCATAATTTGCGTTCACGTGCCTGAATCTTATGGGATCCGTACGGTGAGACGCGGCGCTGGTTCATCTCTGCCCTTTAGGGTTGCCTGCAGTTGAATATTCAGCAAACAATGACTGAGGTAGAACATATGCAGATCTGTCTTAGCCACCATAGAAAAATGGCCGACATGAAAGTCCAAGCGTTTCTAGAGAACTATCTAACAACATCGGTAGCATTGGGTAATACGAACATCGTAAAATGAAAAGGATTTGCAAGATTGTCGACAGCGCTCATACCTTTTCTTCAGATGCTAATCGCAGAGTCACGTTTGCCCTTGTACGTGCCTATACAAAGGAGTGTAACAAAATCAGACAATTAAAAGTTGCTCAGTAAAAATCGGCGTCACCGATGAAACCCTGAATCCTTCCTCTCTCTAGCTACGATGCTGTAAATGGAAAAAGCGGACACATAAACGTGTTACAGCGCTTGGCTGTGTTAATCTAACGCATATTGTCCACTTTTGAGATGCACTGTATCTATGTTCCAATGACGTGATGAACGAGAGAAAAAAGTTGCCATCCAATATAGCGCATCACGTGAACGATTAGACATATGTGTTCCCGATACGCTTAGAAACATCGACAGAATTAGATAGGTTCTAAATTACTTGATCATGAATACCCTGTCAAGTGAGTAAACGTGAGTACTGAGGTTTCCTTCTTCGAGAGTGCGAGGAAATTACAATTACGGTAACACTCCTGCGAAGCTTATGTTTAAAGATCTCACCTATTCAAGTTGTAACATTCAATAAAAACACCTTTATTCCGACAAATTTTCTTTTTTGAGCTGCGCAAAACGCCATGGCCTAACCTGAGTTATTGATTAGTAGTGTTCATTTTCTGATCTATATTGAGTAAGAATGTAATTCTAACTTAACCCTGAATTGTACAGATACCAATTTCGTACGTTGACGGACCAAAAACGCAGAGATACTAAGGAGGTATACAACTAACAACAAATTTGTCATGCCGTAAACAATACTTAGAAGAGGGAATCGTCTAGAGAAACACCACATACACTGCAGTCGATTGATTTATAGAGTCCTAGGTTAGGTCGTCATGGGAAAACATCAAATGATTTAACTTAAACTCTAAAATTAGCGCGGGCGATGTATGCTTGTTTCTGTATAAGTACAGAGCGAAATACGCATACATAGATCAGATTCTGTTGTTCATCTTAAAGAATTCTATCGAGAGATATGAGTATAACCAATACGACTGTGCGTATTAGCAAACGGATGTCTGAAAACGGGCTTGAATATAAATTACACGAATCGAAATATGATTCTTGTAATTTTGGTTCGATCACGATACGCAAATAAATACCCATAATATTTCCGGCAAGGGTTTTGAGTGAATTTTTACACGAATTGACTGTGAACAAAGCATAAATTGCGGTTTTCATGATTACTCTGTGGTGCTGAACAATGTATTCGCACAACCTGGAACGCAACGCCAATCTTGCAGCAATCAGTTATCCTGCGCATGCATCAATAAATCAGTGAAACAATTTGATTCAATACAGCACAGCCCAATTGAGTTGCTGAATGCAACATGAATGATAACATCGAGGATTGGCAGTGGACTCTTACCGAGGATATCATGAGCGAAAGAGAGAAGATGGCACAGAGCTCTGCTGATAACAGATAAAATGATATTTTTTAAATAGAACATGAGCTACATGTTTACAGATGTATGCCACGTTTATAGAAGAAGCGCAGTCTAACCTTCTAATTTTGTTTGAGGAAACTGTGAGTTCGTGGCAGGCACTGATACAATTTACTTTTTAGGGTTTACATGAGCGAACTCTACTAAACCCTCAAGCTTTCTGCCCATTTTTTGTTCGCTTGCAACGCTGTTTCCGCGGTCTCGATCGAATGCACAGAACGGCAATCAAGTTTAGTTGCCAACTTCGTAAGTTTTTTTATCTTGACAGTTTTGATCATATTTTAAGCAGAGTTGTGTGTGCAACAACATTGTGTGTCACTAGTAGAACTACTGACGCTCTGGATTCCTGTTATTAGAAATAATTCAGTGAACCCGCGCCACTTTCATTGACGCTCGCGCAGTTCTGAAGTGCGATGGAGAGTAGAGTTGGTCACATGCGACAAGAGGTGGGACCTGCCAGGTCAGCTGTCCACCTGCGCCCGATGAAGTTAGATGGGCGGTGACCAAGCATTACCGCGTCCGACGTGGAATGCCTATTGTGTAATTACAGCGCTGGGCTGGTGAATGCCCGGCCTCTCAACGCCGTCGAATCCAGGTTCCCAGTGTCGAGATCCTACTTCCTGAGTCCTACGATGTAGCGAGATCGATTGGTTGGCAAGGTGCAGAATCTTAGGGGACGTGGATGTGGGCCCCCCAAACCTTGGGGGAATGATTTCCAACAATGCCACGTGGTTTTACTTGACAGGCTTGTATTGCCCTGTAGAGATTGTCCGCGTGGCCCAATGACATATGTTTCGATATTTTGAAATTTGTTTTTTTTTTTTTTTTTTTTTTTCTCGAAAATCATAAATATTTATTTTGCAGGTGTGGTCTCTCTGGATATGCTCGAGACCCCTTTGCATATATGTACCAAATGACGCTTATTGCATAACGAATTCTTTCCACATGACGCCCAATGCAATGCACACAATCGGAGTGATACAACAGCTATTGCCATTTAAACATGTTATTCATCAAGTGAGATGTACATATATGGAAAATCTATCACAGGAATACGGTTTCTGGTGTATTCATTTCAAGCTCCTATTGTAACATATGCTTCTGTTCCCTGCCTGCAATTGTCCCTGAATTCTCCATACCGACAGTTCATGCAGACTCACATACCGTGCATTCTCAAATCCGTACATCAGCCGTGAGAAACCGGGTCCAGGAAATACGCCATATCTATGCCTTATCCCATAAACGCAAAGCACCTCGTCCAGCCCTGCGTGATGCGTTCGGACAATTTATTAGGCACATACTGCAGTTCTATGTAATACATGTTTCAGCACGCAGTGAAGCATTGAGTCTGGGCAAGGCACACGCATCCATCCTTTCGAAGTTTTATACTGTTTTGACTTACCTGATGTCTTCTGTATGCAAGTGAGCTCACTTCACCTTCGCCACTTCAACGTACTTCAAACAATTCGTCTGCCACAGTATCGTTGAGTCCTCGTCAAAAGCTCCAATCTGCGTGTCTGCCATTGTCGTAATCCCTGGCCTCTGATGATCTGGAAACAATAATTTCACGTGACTCCACTGGGGGTACACGTGCTCTATCGTGACCTGCTGCATTCCAACTTGCCATGCAACCGCCTTCACGTCCGGAACGAGTTTCTTTTTGGACATTCGCCAATGAGGCCCGCTTCTCCCAAGAGCTATTGTTTGTCCGATATGATCAGGGTGCATCACCCATACATATTTCTTGGGAGTTAATGGGCCCTGTTGGGGAGGGGGGGCGAGGGGGGGGGGGGGGATACGACATGTTAGAAAAGAGTGGAAAAGGATGTAATTGCGTCCTCTAATATAAACCATACTTGGTTACATCGGGAAAGTAGTTGTAAAGTCGGAGTACCTTCTCTCCGCGCGGTCTATTGTTCGCCGGTGGGATGTACTCCAGGTACTTGGCAGGCCTCTTCCGCTGACGTCGTAGTCTCAAGCATTTTGAAGTAGACCCCCCTTGCTCTGAGCTTCCTAGTGTCAAAACCTAGGCCGCTGAAGCTTTGCTCTGCTTCGTAGTCACGTGTTCTTCAAGTCGTTCCTGGCCTTCTTGCCTGGTGCTGCAGGAACGTCCTCAAAATCGTCCCCTATCCAAGAAGAAGCGTTAGAGACATATTACAAGTAGTATGCGATTCACTGTGTTCAAAATCAGAGTTTGCATGTCCACTTTGAGCATGAGAGAGGACCATCACCTGAATCGGGCGACTTTCTTTTTTCTTTGTCCACGAGATCATCGTCGTCGAAAGATCCAAATGCGGCCTGTAGTGCGTTCGGGCTGGCATCCCAATGCCTTCCATGTGGCAGTTGACGTTGTTATCCTTGTCGACCGTAACCAGGAGGCCGACTCTGAAGCAGTTCGCAGATGTGTTGTGCGGTCTTCGACAGGAGTGGGTCCGTTGGTGCTCCCATCTGCACGGGGTTGGCACAGACTCTACGCCATCATTGCACATCGTGGGCACGTGAGTTAGTTATGATGTACAGTAGCTTCTACGTTGTACCGAAAGATTGAGCAGGGTGGATTGAGGTATAGGCAGGAATTATTGTCGTACAACCTAGCGTAGTGTCGTTGCATCGAGTCCAAGCCTCTTGAGATACACCTGACGCGGAGCCAGTTTTTTCTGCTGTGAGTGCAGCGACGTTCCTCTCGCATGTCCTTGTCAGTATAAGGTGGACGGTCCGGTGTTAAGAGAAACATTGTCCCCGCTTCTGTTTAAGGGGCTGATAACACTTGAGGTCTGCTTATCGTTTCCTCTTAGGTGAATCTGCAAAATCAGGTCCAACTCATCTTGATGTCAGCCATGTCTGTTGTGTTTACTCGCTGCTGCGGTTTCCATCCCTTCTGCCATCTGAATTACGTTCTCGTTAATTCGTTCTCATCTGAAGCAGTTCTCTGCTCACAGGAGCGGTCATTAGAGTGGTCCAGTACGACTCCGGATTCCACCCTGCATGGGCTGGGCTCCCCGTTGGAATTTTGAACGGTTGTCCGCTGCAACAGGGTAATGGTTAGTTCGACTCCTCGTTCTTGAAAATTTGACAAACACATGTTGTGCATCAGATGTTACCACACATAGCATTTAATGAGATAACTCATAGTTCACGGGTGTTGCGTTGTAATGTACCGCGTCGGCAGCAGCGGGCATCTCCGCCGCGGGGGGGGGGAGGTGTTTGATGAGTCCATCTGTAACCAGACAGCCAGATAATCAAGAGTAAGCATCAGACTATAGCATCTGCAATCAGGTTGTACAAAGCGGGAAAACTAAGTCACGATCTGTGTGTCAGCGTTTAAGGCTTATGAGTGAGGGAGCCAAAAGTACACGCAGGGTGCAAAACTTGCATCGTGTAGACCCTACTAGTCGTCAACGGATGAGTCACTCGAAAGTTCGTCGGTCCGTTCATATTGCAGCAGGTACTCAACCCGGGACTCAGCGTAGTCTCGATATTCCCCGGTGCCTCTGTCCACCGTCGCCATGACCTGCAAACAGACCTGACTATTGCCATTTGCCTCGACCATTGTGTAAAACCTTCCCCGATGTCTATAATTCGAGACCAGATGCAGTGACGAACAATATCGTCATCCAGTCCCGGAAGGAGCGTTAATTCTGACCCAGGCTCCTCTTCTTCCATCGTGGAGGCAGGGTGATGAGCCACATCCTCCTCTTCAAAGGCGCTGAGGTCTACTCTAAAAGAGGACTGCTCTAGGGTTACACTTGGCAAAACACTGTGGCGCTCAGCCTGAAGGTCGTCCCTGAGACGCGGGCAGCGTCTGAGCATGCCGAACGCAGCGCACGCCATCATGAGGAAGACTGCTACTGCGTGTGCTCCACAACGCTCATGCCATGGGTCGACGGCCCCAAATGCCATCCACCACGCTACAAGCAGGAATGACGAGGAACTTCGAGACAGGACCCATTCGACATGCACTAATGGCCGGGGGAGGCAGATGCAAATCCTATCAATGAACAATGGCATGGGTAAACTACAACGACCTAACTGGTAATATATCACGGTGCGGAATGGCAATATTGTGCCATCCACAACTACGCTTCGCCACTATTGTAGTCGACGATGGAAGGTAGTATCCTCTGGCAACGGTCACCTGCGAACGGTCTACCGGATCCTATAACTCCGGGTTTCAAAACTTAATGATTTTTGAATTAAACAGTAAGTTATAGTGTTCTTACCAGGTTTACAAGACAGGCAATATAGTCCGCATATGCGGCCAACGTTCGGTTCTTTACATCATCCGGTTACATCCGATAGCACATCCGAGATTTGGTCAAAACGAGGGAGACGTGGACGGCTCGGAAACTTAATCCTCACCTGTCCGAGGGGGCTCGAGCATGCTACGCTGTTGCCTGGCGTAGCTTGGGCATCTGACTCCAGGGTTGTCATCCGAATCATCCCACCGTATGTCCCCTGTGTCATGGTGTCGCTCATTTGCTGCAGGGACCACGTCTTAGCACTCCAGCAACATACTACATAATGTACATACAGAGACTGGATTCTTCGAAGGCATTATCCTTGAGCGTGTTTTACGTGACACATCATGACTCCATTTTACAGTTGCCGTCATTCCGCTGGTGAAAACAAAGAACTTGCGACATGGAATTAAAGTAGGATTCAAACTTACCCCCCATGTGAGATTGCTGTCCATGTTAGGCGGGGCGTCATCTTCGCCAATTGAGATCAGGAGTCGTCTCGCGTTCTGGACTTCTTCGCTATCACCGTTGGGATTTTCCAGCAGAATTCGTCTTGCGTTCTTCACTTCCTCTCGATGTGTCTTCTCACGCCTGCTCCTCTCCTCCTCCGCCTCTTTGGTCACCCAGTACCTCGCCAACGACGGATAGTTTTCAATTGGACATTGTGGATGCCTTTCCCCCCTCCCGTGTTTTTCCAATGATTCCTCCATTGGTATCTAGAAGATCGCATTGCATCTTCCAGGTGCCACATAATGTACCCTTCTCGAAGCGGGGGAGTGAACGTGAAGCGCATATCAATTTCCTGTCTCACCAGCTGGATGTCGTTATCTGATTGGTCTCGGAACTTAATTAGGCTCAGGTCTAGCCAACGTTTTGCAACCATCCTGATTACCCTGTGCACAAAAAAGCGGTAGGTGGGGTTAGGCTTTCCTTCCGCATCGCATTCTATCTTCATCGGCCACTGACTAGATTTGGCCTTGAAGGCGGATTTAGCCAAACGTTGAAGCCTTCTCTGCCGCGACCTCTTCGACTCCTCCCATGGTGCTACGTGGAGGATGTCCAAATCCTCGGCGAGGTTCGGGTTCAATCCGTTGGGTACCATGGCTCCTGCGGTTTGGACGGCGGGAGGTACACCTCTCTGGGCATTCATGTTGCTGTATGGAATCATGGGTGACTCATCTCCCCACGTGGGCCATGGTGCCCCGCCTCCTATGGTCACTGGAGGACCACCATTATACATCATGTGGTTGCTCCAAGGGTTGAACGTACATCCCCTGATCCGTGTAAGTGTTTTGGAGCGCCTGGTTACCTGATCCGAGGCTCAGGCTACCTGATCCGAGGCCCTGGTTACCTGATCCGAGGCCCTGGTCATTGCATGCACAAAAATATCACTCAGTCAATAGCATAGACAGAGAACGTATGGAAATGAGACTATGAACGCCGGATATTTAGGGTACATTGAACCGACAGATGGAGGTCGTAATGTACCTGTTTGTGAGAGCCTCCCGTCCCGTATCCATTCTGAGCCATCGCTTCCGGGATTGAATATTGCCTTGACGATTGTGAAGGAGGGTTCGAAAAAAAGAACGTCACGGTTGCCTGCAAGTACGGTAAACCATTAGTAACCAAGAGTGTGTTGTTTCTTCGTAATAGGGAGGAGTCCACATGATAGTACCAAAACAATAATTCGTTGCGGTGGCATACTTAAACCGAGCCAGTTCGTGATGGGCAGCACAGACTGTCAGACGTTAGAAATCCTACGTTGCCTTGCGGCAGTGAACGACTGCAATATTACGAAACTGTCCATGTATTAAGATATCAGTTCAATACAACACTTTTGAGTGCCCCTACAACGTGGTCAATCTCGGAGCTCCCCTTCTATCAGAATCTATATCCGCATTCTGCGGGCAAACCTATTAATCCGTGTACAGTACGTACACTCGATCACTGCACCTATATGAAATTCTCCAAGCACAGACTCCAAATAGCAGAATTTCTAACGACCTCTAAAACTCATCTTCTACAGGGCTATGGGACTTCCTCCATCTAATCGCCTCTTCTCCATGGCTCTGTAGGGTTAGGTTTAGATCGGTGCCTAAGGAAGACGATACGTACCTTAGCACGTGAATGTCTCTCGAGGGAGCACTGGAAATGGACTCTAATGGCTATACAATGTATCAGCAAAATGAAAGAGCTTCTGCAAGGGAATTGGACAGTCACTGACCTCTTCTGCCCTTGTGGCGTCTCCAACGTCTGCGGAGTGGCTTCTCGTTGCAGCTACATTGCCAGCTTGCGATACCTCCGCCCGGATGTAGCAGCCCCCGCCGCACCTAAAGGTCATGGCCGCCATATCCTGCCGAACCTGCGATTCCTGACACGCCGTATTGGAGTAATTGCGATGTGCGGCAAAGGTCGCGTTCTTGGCGTGATCCTCTGGAAATCCTGCCTGCCTTGGCAAATTGCGCTAAATCGAGCCTGCTAGGGAAAAAAAAAAACTCAGTTCTACGGGTGCAAGGTACCATGACGGCGACATAGGGTTGTCACAGGGAATGAATGGTCATCAGAATTTGATCCCAACCTCGGGGACCGTGTACGCACGACGCAGCGTTCTACCAAGTACAACAATTCACATTATGCATTCTAGATTTACAGTACCTTAGAGTTGCCACCTCGCAGACGGTGTCGACGGCAATAACTTCTACTGTCCGAGAATAGAGATTCTTGCACTGTTCTCTTCGAAAAAGACAGTTTCTGTACCTCGAGACGGAATCTCCTGCCGCCAGCCAAACGTGTCCAACTTGGTCAGAGAGGAGAGTCATTCCACCCTATACTTGAAGGGCGCGAGGTGCACTGTATAGAATATCGACCATCTCTATCCCAACTACAAAATCTCGTAGCATATCACTATGGCCACTATGTCACGACCGACGGGGATCAAGTTCAGGGTGATAGACATGGAGAGTTTTCAGATTTAGTGTATTGAGGAATTCGGCCTTACAAAGACACCAAGAATCGACTGCTGTCCACTACACTCTCTATCACAAGGTTAGTATTCGATATCATGAGAATTGAACAATCATTTGGCTCGCACCTACTGTGGTAATGTATCGAGAAGAGTACGGGGTCTGGTCTGATAGGGTCGATAGGTTTGGCGGAAACCCTAGATGGTTAGAAAGCGCTGTACGGAAGTATGAGACTGGCCTCTATGGACCCCGTCACGACTGCTCCGTGAATTGCACATGCATGGTTTGTCGTAGGCTGCAGTGGATCAAACATCCCATATGCAACCGCAAACTAGGAAAAGAACGATGGTTACCTTTGGGACTCGATGATAGAATGAGGAGAAAATGGTGGAGATGTCGATGCAGCCCAGAAGAAGAGGGGTACGTTCCCCCACAGATCTGCGAATGCCTCATGCTGATGTCAACGCAAGAGGCTACACAGAGTCAACAACATAGCGAGGAGACCGATGATAGTCCGCAAGCAAACATGGACCTATTTTGCGGAATAAACGACAGTGAGTACGAGATGAGTGATACCTCCCCTGGTATTCCGGAGTCGCGGATTCGAAGAGTGCAATCAATTGCGACGGAAATCCTAGCGAGAGACGCCCAGCTGTTTGTGTTGGTTCCCGGCTTCGCTCCGCACATTCTGGGCGGAAACATGGAGCATATCGCGGAGATTTCTGACACGGCGACATCGTCGCAAGAGAAGCGGCGATTGCATCCGTCCTCCCCCCTAAGAAGCGTAGTTACGAAGCCGCGGAAGGACTCTCCGAGTAGTCCCACTGAAACAGTAGTTTAGGGTTTCCTAAGAAGTGAACTCACGCAATACATACGTTGCATTAGGGTATGTGAGGGGTCATTGTTCTCGGGTAGGAGACGAAAATCCAACAACCAGCGTCCCGAAACATTCTCACAGTCCAGACGTGCCACGCACTCAAGTGCATTGTACAAAGGCAGATAGCACTAATGCAATTATGTAACTTTTTTCAAAATCTTCATCTTCTGGTGCCATGACGAGCCATTTATGTGCCCTTCCTGTCAAGTAATCATTGTTCACACGTAGTCTTAGCGAGAGTGCGGACTTCAGTTCAGGCGTTCCACGGACCGTACTGCGCTATGAAGTGAGTCTCTTTACCACTCCACGTACTGACGAGCAGGCGCTCTCGCCGAGAACACCACCCGCGCTATCTTTTGAGTTAGGTTTTAGGTCCAGCCCATGTTTCTTTAGTGGGATTCGTTGTCATCGCACAGATTTGTTATCGTGGTTGGAGGAGCTCCTGCCCGTTTCACATTCGCTATTCGGGGCTTCGCCTTGCATCGCAACCGACTTTACCCGGCCGCGCCCCCAGGAGGCCATTGAGTCCTGCGTCTGCGGATGGACGTGCACGTTATCGCGGATTATGGACAGTCATTTACGCATTGCTTGCCCTTGCAGGAATCATGGCGGAGGGCATACGTCGCGGCGCTCCTGACCAAGCACGCATTCGGGCTAGGGAGGCTACGCTTGTGGAACGGGAGATTGCTTACGCTGAGAGACAAGGCTGGAGGACAATCCCGTGCCCTTGCACCATCCACTGCCGAGAGACGAGGTCAGGGCTTATTTTTCGAAGCTATCGGCGATGCCTTCGGGAGCATGGCCGGCACCCCTGGTTCTTTGGACGGTCTGAGGTGAGTGGTGCTTAGCAGCTGCTTCAATCATAATTCCCCAGTTGATGCAATGGTATTAGGGTTATAGAATTCGTCGATTCCGGTTTTTTCGCTTGGTTCCGCACACCCCCTTCCGTCCTTGCCCTCGTCCTAATGTTGTGAGTGTGGTGTGCTCTATCGCGCCCCCTCCTCTTACAGGGATACGATCCAAATGACTCGGACGACGAGTGGGACACGCATATTGGATGGTACTATGGCGAACAGGCCAGAGAACGCATTGCTCGGCCATTACGACGGGACTTGGACCCAGGCATGGCGATGCAGCATGCAATTGCGGACTCCTTCGCCATTGGTGACCGCATCAGGGCTGAGATAATTGCAGAGGGAGAGGACCGAGATGCTAGGCGAGCGCGGTCGGAGGGGAGGGGTGATAGACCGCCAACGCCAGCACATAACAAAGGCGAAGATAACGGTGCGGAGCCCATGGAGGGCAACGTCGCTGGCGATGGCCGTGGCGACGACGCTCCCGTTCCAGATGCCATGCAACCGCCTCCAGGGCCAGCGGCGGAGAATCCTGAAAGCTCAGACGACGATGACATTGAGTGGGGGGGGGGTCGATGACGACGTCGACACGTCGATTCAGATGTTGGAGGAGGCAGCGCTAACGCCTCTGTTTGCTGGTTCCGTGACGTCGAGCATGGGCGCGGCGTATCTCATCCTTAGCTCAGGGAAGCTTCACAAAGCCACAAACGTTCATCTGGACGAGACTTTCCGACTTTTTAGCATGACAATCCTCCTTCAACCCAACACATTGCCCAGATCATACCAAGAGGCTTCGCAATACTTGCGTCGCCTTGGCCACTCGTACAACAGTGTCGACATTTGCCCCAATAATTGTCACCTCTTCCGTGGAACTCTGAGCAATGCAACAGTGTGCCCCTCATGCCGCGCAAGCAGAAGAAAACGAGTGGGGAAGTCTCTGGTTCCACAGAAAGTTGCAAGATACTTTCTCCTCACCTCGAGACTGAAGAGAATGTTTCGGAGCCCATTACAGGCGTTACAGATGACTTGGTGGGCGGCAAATCAGGGAGATGGGACTGTAATCAAGCATGTAGCGGATTCAAGGCAGTGGAAGTACATAAATGAACGCTACCGGGATGATTTTGCAAAAGATGATCGCAACATCCGTCTAGCCCTCATAACGGATGGGTTTAATCCCTGTTCTGACAAAAGGAGCGTCTATTCCTTATGGCCAGTTTTACTGATGAATTACAACGTCGCACCGTGGCTCACGACGAAGAACTACTTCATCATGCTTGCCATCCTTATACCCGGGCCAGATGCTGTGAGGGCTGAGAAGCTAAATGTTTTTCTGGAGCCCTTGGTGGAAGAGCTGTTACACTTGTGGGAGGTAGGAGTGTATTGCATGGACGCAGCGAGGTATAAAGATGAGTCCCATTTCAGTTTGAAAGCTATGGTCCTTTGGACCATAGGAGACTTTCCAGCCTATGGAATGCTTGCGGGCACTGTCACAAAGGGCTATGTTGCGTGTCCCGTTTGTGGCCATGGCACCCGAACACGGAGGTCCAAGGTCCTCCATAAGAACGTCTTTTGTCCCTGTGCTCGGAGGTGGCTACATGCGGACCACCATCTCCGCAACGATGCTGCAAACTTTCCCGGTGAAGAACGGCGAACTGCTCCTGTGCCCGTCAGTGGAGAGCAGGCGCTAGCATTTGCCCGTGAGCGAGAGAGATGGCTGGCCGAGGAAGGTGCCCCAACAGAGAACGACCCTGTCCGAACATATGGCGTGAAATATGAGACAGTCCTTTTCAAGCTTCCCTACTGGAAGGTTCGTGTTCGTTCTACCCATCTGATTTCATACTCCTCGTGGTGGCACGCATGACGCGTGACTGTGCAATGTCTAGTAGAGAGTCCCACGTTTCTTCCCGTTAAGGTCTTATTATTTTCGTAAAATCGTATCTTTGATAATTTAGCGTCTTAGTGCTCTGTTCTTGTGGACTGTTGGTGTTCCGTTCTCGACCTTTTCACCTTATCTACTCTACGCCGTCTCGCTTCACGACGCGTACGTCTTTGCAACTGTCTCATAATGGCCATAGCCATCACTGTAATTTTGTTTCTGAAAGCAGTTTTCAATGCAAACTCTACAACGGGTATTCGCTATGTAGGGGAAACTATTTATCGATGCTCATATTTGTCCTCTCGTGCCATGTTCTTGACTTCCTTAGGACCGTGTGTCGCATTGTGCAGCGAATTTGCAGGATCCTGTGTCTGTTCACAGGGTGCTCGTAAACGACTGTGTCATGTATTCATTGATTAGTGTTTGATCATATACTTGTTAGAACTTTGGTTAGAGTTTAACGGGGTTGAACATAGTCACTATAGTGTATTATTCGTGTAGGACTGCGTTTTGATGCCGCGCCATCTCTATACAGTCATCGCTTTGCTGTAATGATTTGTGCTTTTCAAGTTGACGCATGGAATGTAATTATCATTACACATCTAAACTACTTCCACTTTGGAAGAGGTTGCACACCTAAAGTCCTTTTTTTCCTAGAACTGTAGACAATTTTCTAGGATTGCCTTACATAGAATAACTGCCTCGTATTGCCCATGGTTCAGTAAACCATGGTAACAGTGTTGTCCGTGGTGTTTTCTTGCTTCATACCTTTTTGCCTCAACATTAGCCTGGTGACATCGAAGAGATACTAATCTGAGGACTCTATGTGTCACTGCGCAGCATCTACCTGTGAGGCATACACTGGACGTTATGCACATAGAAAAGAACGTGGCTGCAACGACATTCGGTTTCCTGATGGGCGAGAGCGACACGATAGCGATGCGACAAGACATGGTCGAGGCCGGTGCAAGGCCCGAATTGCACCTACGGCAAGAGGGAGATAGCCAGAGGTTCTTTAAACCACATGCTCCATATGTTCTCAAGGAGGACGAGAAAGTGAAGCTACTAAAAGCCATCCATTCTTGTAAGACGCCCACGGGTCACTGCGAGAACTTTGAGAAACTTGTCAATATGGAAAAGAAAAAACTTCAATTCATGAAGAGCCACGACTGGCACGTCCTCATCCAGGACATTTTACCAGCTTGCATCCGGGGGCTTCTACCCGAGGGTCCCAAAGTTGCTATAATCCGACTTGGCCACTGCTTTAAGAGTCTGTGCGCAAAGGTGATCAGACGCCGGGACCTAGTTCTACTACACAACTACGTTGCGGAAACCGTTGCACTCCTGGGGGGGGTAGCTTGTATGGTAGCGGCGAGCGGCGAGCGGAGAGCGGCGAGCGGAGATTTGGTGAGCGACGAGCAGAAAATAGAGGTCTAAATCTAAAAACAGTAATATTATTACTAAAAATAAAAACTATTATTAGCAAATTTGAATATTCTCAGAATATTTTTAGAATACTCTGAGAATATTACTATTTTTGGTAATAATTATGACCCTATAACCGTGGACTGGAATTCACTATTTCTGATAAATTTGATTTTTCATTTGTGTTATTCCCTTCTTGGATTTATTTTTAAATACTATTTACGGTTCATATTAATGCATCATCTAGAAGTTGCATTTATTATCTTATATTTATTTAATTTTTAATTTTTTTTAACATTTTATCTTTTAACTCTTTCTTATCATTTATTCTTTTTATCTTTAATCATTTTTTAATTATTTTCAAATTTCATACCTTTTATCTTTTCATTGTTTTTATTTTCTATTATCATTAATTTTAGTTTATTTTACACTGTTTTCTTTTTTTTCTTCAATCTATATATATATATATATATATATATATATATATATATATATACTTATCTTTTATCTTTTTTGATTTCTACTTTTTTTAAACACTTTTTTTTTTTCATTCGTCCTCCAGTTTACTATCATCTAAGTCTTTACCTTTTCATTTTTTATCTTTTATCTTTTGAAAGACCTTCTAGTTCACTCTCCATTGATGGTTTAGGGTATTTTATCAAAACAGTGATGACAAACCTACTCATGCCATGGAGTGTTATAATATTTAAACCTTCTTATATATCCCACTATTCAAGGGCGCCGAGCATCTACCTCCTCAATATTTAAGTAGTGGCAGTAGAAGCTCTCATCCTCTTTGTTCGTGCTCTTCTTGAATCAAGTTCCAAGAAGAGCGTGTTGTGATATGGAAGTTGCCGGGGAAACCACTATCTCACTTGGTGATGTCCTTGGCCCATTTCATCCGTACGAGGAGGTCGAGGGAGAAGAGGAGTTGAATGGGTGCAATGAAGGGCATTTTGAAAATGATGGCGTGGAAGCAAAAATAGATGTGATAGGAGACATAGTGGCTGTAGAAGAGCCACGCGTTCTCGGAGTTACCCAGGAGGAACCGATTATCCCTTTCGCACCTCATGCATACTCCAAGGTCGGGAAGATTCCACCGGGGACTTATTCTAGGGAGGCATTACGTGGAAAGAGTGAAGCTATTCCATTGTTGAAACGTCCCCGCCCACGACAAGTGCCAATTAGGGAACGAACAATGAATGTCAATGTAGCTTGTCCTGTAGTGCAGGAGGTAGTTCGTGATTGTGCTGAAAATGCGAAGGGGATACCTAAACGCATTAAGTTCAAGGAATAAAATCTATATTTGAATGTATTCATGGACTGAGTACAGTCCAATTGTGCGTTGATATAAATAACAAATGCCACTTGTTGAAATGAATGGTATTGTAATACAACGTAATAAATGTGAATGACAAAACCTTTATATTGAAATAGGCAATACGAGATTTGTATTGCTGACTCAGTACAAGGAAAAATTCAATCACCTCCGGCTAAGTATCCGCATGTACCACTGTCCACTATGCATACTTGAGACCAAAATAGTATAGTGCCTCCTATTTTTTGGCCAAGGGGTGTGTCAAGATTCCGCTCTCTAGGACTAGCTTGACTTCGTTGAAACTAAAGGTAGGCGCATGGATGAAAAGCTCGGCCTCCGGATTACGGTTGCAGACCTTTAAAAGGATGTAGTAAATATGTTTACAGTATGAAAACTGTATCTTACCTCGAAACTTAGTCATCATCTTCCTGAAAGCTGGACAAGTGCAACTCGGGTAAGAGGTGATGGTGATGTTGTACTGTGTGATGTTTGGAGCAACGCCCGAATCCACCCCGATAATGCAACCATGGCCTGGATGAGGTATCATGGTGATGGAACGGAGGCGAGCCTTGAGGGACTGAGAGGAGCCCATGGAGAGTCGCTGCGCTGGGTTAGGTCGAGTTGCTGTGCGTTTGACCATCTTCCCATCTCGCTTACTAGGGTAGCGGTCAGCCTCTGCTGGAATCGGCAACGAAGCGAGGTTTGCAGGAGGCGGAGCAGACGAGAAGAGACGTCTTGGGGAGACAGGCTTCTTCGGCGGGAGTTGGAACCCTGCAGCTTCAAGGGCGAGGATCTCATTAAGCTTCAGGTTAGTACCTAGTTTTACAGGCCACACCTCTGGAATCGGCGGCACTTCGAGGTCCTTGGAGTAGTGTGCAACCCACTTGCGCCTTGTGCCTTTCACGCAGCGCTCAATATCATCGGAGCAGAAGAAAAACTCTGTCCTCTCAACCGTATTCCTGCGATAGTTTGTCCAAACTCCGGTGTAGGTCGGTGCAGCAGTGAAGTTTGGGCCCCTGACAATTCTCTCAGTGCACTTCTTTTTTGTACCAGCTCTTTGGGCCCAGCAGCACTTTGCAGAAGCTCTGTGAAGTCTTGCAATGTGCCACTCCTTCACATCAACCTTGGTTTCTTCAACAGCGTTGACATGGCGAACGCCGACCTCGTTCACAGGAGACGTTGGGGGCGAGTAAGCTTCTTGGGCGGGAGATTCTTGGGCCTCTTCTTCTTCAGAATCGTCCTCGACGATGATGGGCAGCTGGACAGTGCGAGCTCGAACGTTGCGTCCAACACCTCTAGGACGTGAGAAGTTAACCTTGTCTGGTCGGTGTGACTCCTCGTCAGCTCCGATGGGAACGTCCGCCTTACGCTTCTGTGATCCAAACACCTCTGCTCCGGCCAGGACAGGCTCACGGGTGCAGAACTCATCTGCACCAGGCATATCCAGCATGGGATCTTTAAGGACTTTAGGATTTCCTGTTTTCTTCGCCAAGCGTTCCGCCATTTGAAGCTTGAGTTCCTTCTTTGAAGGTCCAGTTCCGCCTACATCTCCTTTCAGGAACTGGTAGTAGTTTACAACCTGCAGAAAGCCGCGAACGTAATCGTCCACAGTCGCAACATAGAGGTCGCTGCCGTTGTTACCTGATGCTTGTAACCACTTATTGTGAACTGTTTCGGCGAGGTTACAGGTCGGCATCTCTGTGAGTTCTTCTTCAGTAAATTTCTGCAGTTTGAGCAATTACAATAATTAGGATCAATTATAGAAGTGATGTTGAGTAAATTTACCTCTACAGAAAACAAGTACTGCAGCAGGGTTTAGTAGCATCATACCGCAGACATGAATCCACCCCATTGACGATAGCGGTGGTGCCAGAATGCGAGCCAAGTCCCCAGATTGGTTAGGGCCTTCTCTCCCAGGACCCCAGTAGATATCCACCATGCCTGCAACGCGTGATAAAGAGTGTCCGCCTCTGTCAAAGTCGTTGCTGTCCTATACTGGTTGCACATCTTCTTGTGCTGTTCCCGGAGCTCTTCGAGGAAGTACTTGTCAGTGTACTGGACCATGTTCTGGGTCGAGTGGAACAAGCATGACCTTTCCCGATCCTCCATTTTGTCTTCTTTGTTGCCGTTTCTGTAGAGAATACGCACCGCATTCCAATTTGCTTGTGCATTGTCCGCCATGAAGCCTTTAAAGTTTGGCGCTGCAACGCCATTCCTCTCCATAACGCTGTTTAGGTTCTTCCAGAAGACCAGCTGAGCCTCGGTGTCCTCGGATTGCATGTCGCAACTTGCAATCGTCATGACGCGGCAGTAGGTGGCGTCATAAACATGGCAAGCCATCGTGGACCAATCCCGTACACGCTTCACGTGGTCGAACATAATCCAAGCATTGTCAAGATCCCCACCAGGTTGCATTCTGGTGACTAAGTCGACACCACAACCCGGCCCAACTTCTGACATCTTGAAGACGAAGACCTTCTCTCTGTCAGCTCCTTGGCCCGGGAACTTGTTCTCTTGGACGAAGGCCCACAAACTGATCCCAAGGAGTTTGGTGATGGCGTCCATCACTCCGTATCTTCCAATTCGCTTGAACGTCATCACCTTGTTGCGGATATTTGGGGAAGCAATGTCCTTGCACCGGTCAAGTACAGGAATGAGCTCCTCCATAGTGAGCTTCTTCGGTGGTGCGTCCTCAGGCTGTAGGAGGTAGTTCCCAATCAGGATCTTGCTAGCCTCCAAGACAACGGCGCTCTTCGTAGCCCGGGGAATATTCTCCACCTGTTCTTCAATCAAGCTATTGATCTCCTCCTTAGTGTCTCTATAGTCTCCAACCTTCACTGGATGATTATGTGTTCCTTGATGGATACATGCCCTAGGATACATTCTTTGTTGACGCATCGCAGCCAACCAACGCAGCTAGAATAGCGGAACGACAGGCCGAACTCGTTAGTGATGTTGGTAGTGATTGTTTTCGTCCAAATGTGGCCGTCGTACCGCTTGTCCATCCCCTTCATAGCCTTCGCTTGCGTCTTGGAAGCCCCGTCACCAACTGGAGGGAGCTCAAATATGACATTGTTGTTGAAGACTGCAGGTAAGTACTCCACCTTCTCCTGACGAACTGTGGAGAAATCTATTCTCTTCAGAATATTTTTCCTCCCAGGTCTCTCTGCAAGTGTCCTGATGAGTGGCAGTACATTGACAGTCTCCTCCTTTGATGTCTGTGAGGTATTGGCACATTTCTCTGGTAGTGTAGCTGGCGTGCTAGATACTACAGTCTCTCTAGGCAAAGCAGGTGATGCCTTGATAGGACTAGTCTCCTCATCTGATGAGAGGGAGATGACTGGTGTTACATCAGGAGTGTCCAAGCCAGGCTCTACCTTAACCTTCACATCACGAGGCAGAGGAGTCTGAACAGTAGATGATCTACGAGGAGTTAGAATCTCAGTAGACGCCTGCATCTCGGACTCTGTAAGACCATAAACTCTGTATCTACCAGGATAAAGGTTCCAGAACCTGTTATCATCATCATCTTTCTCAGAAACCTGATCTAGCGTATGTGTAATCTCATTTGTCTCATCATCATAAATTTCTTCCTCTAAACAGATAGTCTCCTCTCTGAAGTGAAATCTGAGGCTAAGGCGTTGTGCCGTCACAAGAGCCAAGCCATCCTCATCTACACGTACTGTAAGTGGAATACCAACACCGTGTGCTCTGAGCACGGCCATGCCTAACACTCTGTTTGCAGGGAGATGAGCCATGCTAAGATGTGCTGATAGAATGAACTGGTGCTAAAAGAATTTGTGAACACGAATTGAGAGGAATAGGACATTGTGCTCACTCTATTTATTCTAAGTAGAATTACACATTCATTTAAGTGAATTCTATATACCTCATATTCGTAGATGAAAAGGACTATGAGAGAATAGAATGAATCAATTATGGAGCCGTCGTTTGGTGTGCAGACGTGTCATTCCAAAGTATTTTTAAAATTCGCATCATGGTCCACTTTCTACTCGTCTAATGTTTGCACATTATTAGGCATAGCCGTCTTTGAAATAAACTCTAGTTAGATCTGGTATTGGAATTGTTATTTATAGTTGTAAATAGAAAATCCCTTCAATTGTGGCTTTGCACGATTTGAAAGTCTGCAGATTCAATTGAATGTCAATGTTGTAGAGGACAGATATCGTTCATCCATGTATTCTTCGTTATTATGAGAGGACTCTATATAAGAAATGACTGAAGCTCTTGTCATCTATTTTCTAGGGTGTGTGTGCATTTTGCTGTTATGAGTGTAACCTATCATTTTGCTGTTTGCCTCTTAATGTTTTGAGTGTGCTATGCTGGCTATACCTAAGAAGCGGCGAAAGAAAGTGTCGTCTCATTTTAGTAGCACTAAGGCCCTTAGACGTAGTAAGATGGCTAGAGCTAGAAAAGAGGCTGAAAGATTTCAGAAGGATGGCATAACTAGAGCATTAGACTTTGAGAAGACAGACGGAGATTCAGCATTGGGGGGCATTGAAGAAGATAGCACATTGCGTTACGGAAGACGTCACAAGCATCAAAACTCAAAAGTCGTGGTATCTGATACAAGTGTAAGCGCTGGAAATAAGGTATGTTTCATCTGCTATCATGTTTTATCTTCGAAAATAGCCTACTGAATTTTACTCAATTGCCTACTGAGTGTTATTATTACCAACCTTTGACACGACAGTTAACATCGCCGGGTAGCTTATTTTAGGTTCCCCAAATAATTAAGACCTCGTTAAGATCGCCCATCCTTTACCACCTCCAATACTGCCTTCGACTTATCTTCATTTCAGTTTATGTGCTCATCTTCTCTGGCTTCCTTTAGGGTTAAGCTTGGACACCTTCCTTGCTGCAGGAGATTCGTTATCGTGAGTTCAGTGTGAGAATCGGGTTAGCTCATTTACTTCTTTCGGGGTACAAGTCTATTTGGTTAGCTGATTGAGGGGGTTGAGAGCTTTCGCAATAGCAGTTTTTGCAGATTTGGATTAGACTATTTACTGTGAACGTGTTTGATGATGGGTACGCAGCAGGAGGCATCGGAGCAATCCAAAGAAGAAGTGACGCAGGACAAGGCTTTAAGGACGCCTCATTCTGATTTGCCTACGGAGAGAAACGGCAATGAAGACGAGAACATGCAAGATGTGGATGGCCATGGCGGTGACGATGGCCATGGCGGTGAAGATGGCCATGACGGTGAGGATGACAACGACAATGAGGACGATGAAGAGGACGACGCTGATAACGAGCCGAGGCCGGAGCAGTCTGAAGGTAAGCCATATTTGTTCACTTGCTGCACTGCGTGTTTTGTTATTTGAAATTGCACTCGTAATTCATCTACAGACAGGCCGTATGATTCTTTGGAGTTAGGTCGTTCTTTAGATGGGTTTCATTTTTTCTACGATTATTAAGCTCTGACTTATTTGCTCGTCGATAGTACTGCCGTTAACGGCATTACAAACGTTGACACAGATTCTTTGAATATAGGTTGATGTTGCAAAGTACGCCTGTGTATTTTCTCGGCAGCCGGGTCTTCAATGTTTGTGATTTGCTTCACAAACGTACTACCGTTAACGGCAGTACTAATGTGGCCATTAGCATTAGCATACTGTTCTAAGTTATTGCCATTAATTATCACTTTCTCTTTACATTAAGCCTGATTGCCAACATTATAATGTCATTTATTTTTACGTATCCTTTAGTCATAGTTAAACTTCAAGGGTAGTCTTATTCAAAGAATGCTCGATTTGAGATTGATGAAAGGCCCTGTAGAAGTACTGCCGTTAACGGCTGTACAATTTTGGCACGACATTTGCTTACATAGTTCTAGATGAAACGGTACTGCCGTTAACATTACTAGTGTGGACGCTCAGTTAGATTCTGTGTCAAAGTCTTAGAAGATTGTTTGTAAATAAGCCTTAAGTGGTATAGGTATAATTAAGTAATCGTACTAACCTATTTTCTAATCAAAGTGTAGCCCGATATTCACCATATTGCGTAAATCAAATGAAATAGATATCACCTTTAAACGAGAGTATTCAAAGTTTTCTAGCAGTATTATACTAACAAATTGTATTAACTATTCACAGCAGATGATTGAGGATGAATTTTTCAAGGACCAATAAGGTACTGCCGTTAACGGCAGTTCTAATAGAGCAGTCAATCTCCAATCTCATGTACATCACAAATTGTACTGCCGTTAACGGTAACTGCCGGTAACAGTCTCCAGACTAGGTGTGCACATCTCTTCGACTTCGCAATAGAAAATGTTTTCAGGGTACTGCCGTTAACGGCAGTACCCATGTCGCCGCTCATCTTCGTTCTAGTTTAGTTCCGAATCATGTACTGCCGTTAACGGCAGTACAGTTTAGAAGGCATTATATTATTTATCATGTTGTTTTGGTTCGAAGATAAACTCATTGTTAGAGTACCTTAGTGGGAGTTGACAATTAGTGCCGTTAACGGAACTACATTTTAAATCCTCCGGTTTGATATATTGACTGACCTCAAACGTACTGCCGTTAACGGCAGTACAAAAGCAACGCATTTAATTTGTGTCGTGCGCAATAGTTGGCCTTAGATTTCTGATTGATTATATGTGCAACCCAAGACTTTTTCAGAATTATTAGTATGTTGATTTTGTACTGCCGTTAACGGCAGTACATTTGTGAGGCATTTTACGACCCTCCATGAACGGATATTGACCCAGACTATGTGATGAATTTCTCAATATTTTGCAATTTAAGACGTCCTCAGGGTACTGCCGTTAACGGCAGTACCCATGTAGCCGCTAATCTATGTCTCTGTTTAGTTCCTTTTTGGTACTGCCTTTAACGGCAGCTCATTTTTGAGGGAATTTTATTATAATTTAAGTTTTAAATGTATGAAGATGCTGTTTTAGTAACACTAACTTAAGAAAATGGACAATTATAAGGGACCATTGAATGTTAATCCTCTAACGGTTTACACACTGCATTTATACTGCCGTTAACGGCAGTACATTCTGTCTGACCAAAATAATCCTATGTTTTGGCATCATTGCGGACCGAAAACATACTGCCGTTAACGGCAGTACAAAATCATCCAACAAGATGTGAGCTTTCAGTTGGATGATTTTGTACTGCCGTTAACGGCAGTATGTTTTCAGGCCTGTTGGATGTCTCATCTTTCGACTCCAGAATGCGATTTTTAGCTCGGTTCATCTAGTTGTTAGAGTATTGTTGATGATAACTGACCATCGTCGTGGACCATTGCAGTATGCCGCTTCAGTACTGCCGTTAACGGCAGTACATTTTCATGTTTTCGATTTGACATCTTTTCTTGCTTCAAATGTACTGCCGTTAACGGCAGTACATAAACAGTGTTGAATTTTCGATATCGATGCCAGTGATATGTAATGGAGTTACTCAGCTGTAACGACTGTTTTTGTGGACTTTTGTTGTTAACGGCACTCAAATTGGTTGCTTTTTAATTGTCTCTAAAATTCGACCATACTTATTAAAAGGCACCATTGTGCTCTGTTTAGCTTGTGATTTAGTAATGTCTCTCACGGCAGTTCTTTTAAATCTAATTGCAAGTCTCATATCATTACTCTATTGGTACTGCTTTGAACACACGCGTGAATTTGCTTGTACTCTTGTTACTTGGATCTGACGTTATGATTCTTTGTCTATATTCTTGTGCAGATGCTATCTCCTTAACAGAGAGCGAAGTTAAAGCAAAGCTTCATGATCTTGTTGAGAAGGAGATTCCGAATACTGCGTTGCGGTTGGGTGACTTGAAGTGGGAGCCTAAAGCTAAGGGCAGATTGTTTATACCACTTTGTCGGATGCAGTCTCTTCCAGTTGTGAGGCCATATTTGAAGACAGATGTTTCGCAGCTAGCATCGTTCTTCGTGAAGACAGGATACTTGGAAGGCAACGGGTTCTTCTATGTCTCTCTTCAGGATAACCTGGGGCATCTGATGTTGAAGTTACTCCGGCTATCACAAACACTTGGAGCCCGGAATGGCGTGAGGTTAATGAAGCTTTCGAAAAGACGCTGCTAGAGGATGAGGATCTGAAGGTCTTTTCTAATAAAATGTTTATGGTATGGGATGGTAATCATCGGCTGCAGGCATGGTATCCCATTATAAACGAGTATCACTCCCGGGACTTAAACTGGCATTACAAAGTTGAGAGCATTATACTGGACCCGAAAGGCGACGTTCCAGCAGTCATAGCGGCTTTACACGAAGTTAATTGGTAAGCATTCTGTCTCTATATTTTATCACGATACCCTTTTAGATTTTGGATCTTTAAATAACTGATTGATCCTTAAATGTGCAGGAGAAATCAGAAGTCTCATGTGACCACGAATATGGTCCACAAACTTTTTAGAATACAGAGTGTTGCACCGCAGCCATTCAGTTACTTTGAAGGGCTTGTTCCAAGTGCGGCAATTGAGAGTGCCAAGAAGAAGCAAGCGGGTGCAAAGAGGACTTGGTATACTCTGACTGTAGAGTCACTCAATGCATTTCTATACCAGGTAATTCTCAACTGCCTTAATACTTATTGCTTAATCTTTCCTCACCTTTAATGATTTTCTAATATCATTGCTTGTTGATTCCACAGCAAGAAATTGGAGAAGCGGCTTCAAGTGCAGAGCAGCGATTCTACGAAATGTATCCCGAGAAGCACATGTGGACAAACAAGTCTGTAGATGAATGGGTTCGACAAGCAGTTGAGAAAGTCGTAGCCACTCAACAAGGGGAGCTGAAGAAACTTTTACCGGTGGCGGATCCGAAGCATACACCGGCATTTCTTGAGCAAATTAAACTTCATTATGAGAAGTTTCCGTCCCCAGAAATGCAGCAGGAGAAAATGAACATGTTTGCCACATCTGCAATCCCAACTAAGATGAAAATCAAGTGGTTAGAGCGCTGGAACTCCCCGGAGTCAATCCGAAAGTCCCACAGGTTCCCCAAGCCTTCTTTTGCAGACACGGTGTTTCCTCCTTGGCTTCACAAAGTCACGTGGTGGGCACGGGTAACGTTTTCATTATCAAATATTTCAGATAATTTGTTTGTTTTACAACTTCTAAAATTTTGATTCGGCATCAAATTTAGATGTTTTGATATACTCTTTTGGTACTGCCGTTAACGGCAGTACATTTTTATGGTCTTTGTGTTTCTCCGTGCAAGACTCCTTTTGAAATGCCGGTAACGGCAGTACCAAGTAAATAATTTGTTTCCTCTTTTAGCATGCGACTTATGAGTGGAATCTGAATTATATGGGCTTTAGCTACATTTCTTATAAACTCGTTAATGAGTTTTTAAATACTTCGAATATGAAGCCCCTGGTACTACCGTTAACGGCAGTACATTGTCAAGCTCTTTTTTTTTGTGCCGCGATGGACTCTTAATGTACTGCCGTTAACGGCAGTACCAGAGGCTTCACTGTTTTTGTAATTCAATGGTGTTGGTTTGGTACTGCCGTTAACGGCAGTACGTTTTCCAGCTTTTTCTGTAGTGCCGTGATGGACCTGTAATGTACTGCCGTTAACGGCAGTACCAGAGGCTTCGATGTTAAGTATGTTAAGTCCCGCGATGGACTCCAAATGTACTGCCGTTAACGGCAGTACCAGGGGCTTCATTTTACTTATTTATTATATGGCACACAATTGAAAGCTTCATTTTATTTTATTAATTATATGGCACTGATAGTCTTTACATGCCTCACAAATTTGGGGCTGCAGCAAAATGAACCTGGTTCTTCTTCTAAGTGAAATTTCCTAGCTTCAGTTGTAGTACCTTAGTCTTCCATTAGTCTTCCATTAGTCTTCCATTAGTCTTCGTCATTAGCAAATATTATTTTGAATCTCGAATATTATCCTCCTGTTTTAAATGTTTTTAATGCTTGAGTATTATTTGCTTATAATCTCCTTGACACTTCGCAGTAGATGCTGAGGAAGTAGGAGAAGTAGTAGTTAGCTGTTTTGCATTAGAATTCTTATGCGCATTTCCGGTACTGCCGTTAACGGCAGTACATTGCAGAGCTTTTTTTGTTTTGCCGGTAGAGACTCCCAATGTACTGCCGTTAACGGCAGTACCAGAGTCTTCATTTCTCTTTCGATTGATTGGCAATATGGCAGTGAATGCCAGGCCGTGTTTGCATGGTCTCAAAAGTAATGATTTGATGATACTGTGTTTTAGTGCTCCAATTGACGGCAGTTACTTTTTATGCTCACTAATTCAATTTACCATATGGCTACCAATGTTTTGCATAAGGTCACAATTAAGCATGTGTAATTGAGGATTGGAATGTCTTTGTTTTCAATGCTTGTTTCTTAGCCTTCTAATTTGCTAATAACCTTTTTGATTTTTCAGTTGGCAGTAGAAGCTGAGGAGCTATTTGAGGCGGTTGTCACCGACTTAGGGGTGACAATTAATTATTGCCCAGATGGCGAGAATCCTATTGAGAAAATATTTGATTATGTAGAGGCCATGCGTTGCTCCCTTTGGGACAATGCGTTTTTCAGAGAATTCATGGGGGCTGATCAGGCACACAAGAATAAGACTAAGGACCAGCAGCCCAATTTCCAGCCAGCTTTGCGACGAATCCTTTACCGATATTTCAAATACATATTGCTTCCTAGGAAAGCAGTGACACGGGTACCTCCCTTCTTTCCTGCATATCTTGACATCACTAGTCCCGAGTGCATGTATACGAGTGCAATCCTGAAGGCATGGGACAACTGCCACTATGACCGTTGTGGTTGGTATCTTGACTGCCCGGTGAAGAAACCACCTCCGTTCGATGTCCAGCTCCGAGATTCTCTTCAGCCCACACTTGCAAACATTGCACCAGCTCCAGCTAAAGCAGGTGTGTCTCCTACCGCGACAAAGAAGTCCAGAAGGGCTGCTGGAGCAAACAAGACTCGGGGGGCAAAACGCAAAGCCACGGATTAGATTGAGGAGACTCAAGACGAAGACATCCCTGCAACAACGGCTGCGAGTGGTGAGTTGGTTGAAAGAGAAGCCCCTGCTGAGACTGCACCTGCACCAAAGTCCCCTTCACCAAAGCCGCTGGTACATAAGAAGCCACATGTTGAAAATATGGAGACTGCTTCAAGTACCCCTCTTATCCCCCCATCGCTAAAATCCTTGGTTATATCCCAGCCTTCGTCCAGCTCAGCACATTCCTCTGCGGTGTTGGTCCTTAACGATTCTTTTCCAAAGATGATGGAGTACAAGAACAAGCAAAAGAAATTTCCAAAATCCTTCGACGACATGATAGCATTTCTCCTTAAGGTACTTTTATTATACCTTTACTCTGCTTTTTATTTTACGGTATTATTTATAATTCATCGTTTAATGTATTGCCTTCAATGTGAAATCAGACTCGTGCGAATCGGGAATTCTACTTTGGTGGGAAACTCGAACCATATAAGCCTGGGGTGGACCTTGTGATAGCTGATTTCCCTGACGGCCTTGCGGTTCCTGGAGTGTCTGACCCCCCCTCCCAAGTACCTGCTTGGAACCAGCAAATAAAATTCTTCATCAAGTTTGTTATTGGTTTCTGCGGTGGATATTTGCACGACGATGGAGCGTTGTTGATTTTTGCTCCTGATAGCACTCATATTAAGAAAGAGTTGACTGCCTTCCTCAACAACAATGACCTTAAGGAGTTGAAGGAGTGGTCCATAATCAACGCACTCCACTTGTCTCATCCCACAGACCCCGGGAGCTATGTAAGTTTTTTGCTAGTTTTGTTTACAATTTTTAAAAGTTTCATATCGTCAATAATTCATAAAATTACTTGAGTGATGATCCTTCTGGTGTGGCAATGTTTTTTCATTAGACTTTAAAATTCAAAGCGTACGTGCTGGTGAGATCATTTGGAGCCACCGTAGCCAGGCAGCCGAAGCCTCTTCTTCTTTCCTCCAGCCAGAGCGTGGGAATGACAAACCTGGCAAAAGATGACGTCTTGTTTAACTGGGTTACGTTGGAGGATTGTCTCAAGAATACGGAGGGGAAGCCCTGGAGGGGCCCGAAAGAGAAGTCCTTTCCTTTACTCCAGACCCTCATTACTGGTACTTGTCCTCTAAAGGGGACCATCGTCGACCTCACTGCTGGTACAGGTATGCATCCCTGCGACTCTTTGAATTCCATGTTTAAACTTCACATCAGTCCATCATTCTAAATTGCATTCATTTTTCAGGTGCCTCGGTCCGCGCTGCAATAGCAAACAATAGGAACATAGTTGCACTTGAAGGAGACCGAGAAATTTATGGGGAGGTTCTGGTGCGACTTCAATTGCCTTTAATAAGCACCACAGGAACCGAGCACACTGATGTTCAAGAGCTGTCCGATGAAGAAGCTCCATACCCGGAGGAAGATAAAATTGATCTATGTGAGTAAGTCTTATGCTCACGCTATTTCTGAATATAGCTATCTTCAGTATTTATTATGTACATTTACCTAAATGCTAATTATTAAAATATGTGTTGCAGTCGCATGAGTGGCACTTCTCCTTCCAGCGAGTCCAGTTTTGATTTCGAGAACAGCTGGAGTCTCCCGTCATATGCCGAGGCCAGAGCTCAGGCCCTTGCAGATGAATCTGAGCATAGTTCCAGTGCGTCGTCTTCACCACGTTACTATGACCCTAATGTACTCAAGTTCATTGATCACAGTGCAATTGAAAGTGACAACCTGTTTTCTCCTTAGCTTTCTTAATCCTCTGAGATTCTCAAATTTGTGAAATTAACCTCAAACTGCACATGATAATTCTCATTTTGAACTCCTGCACTTGAATGCTCTCTGTTCACAAGTATGTCTGAAGAAGTGGGTTTTGGATTATGCCGTACAAATATAACTGTTTCTGGACTAGCAAATGCAAAAGCGTATTGACACAGTGGATTATTTGACCTCACTCAGAACAATTATGGTTAAATATATTGTACACATTTTGAATCTCACCGACCCGAACTCTAGTCAACAAAGTAAAGCTTTGTTTTGCTGGACAGTTCTTTTATAATCCCAAGACCTTCGAATCATACTCCGACGGTGATATGCTTTTCCACATGAGTATTTTCGTAATTATTTATGAGTTATCACGCATTGAGAAAGTTTACTTTTTGAGTCAATATAGTAGCATAGAGTACCATTGAAAGGGAGCACATTTTTATTTTCTGACGGTGGTTGGTCCATACATCTTTCAATATCAAACATCTTTAACTAATTTTATTCGTTTGGTCTGCATTGGAATATTTATGTCATTACCCGTATGAAGAAAGAAATACAACGGACAATTCATTATTCTTCATATAGAGAAAATTAATGATCCAAAATATTGACGGTGAAATACATGCTCAAACCATATTCTTCATAAAAAGTGTTAAGCTTATTAATAACTTTACCAAGGAGACAAATTTGAAAATTATACATGCTGCAATTGGACGAATACCATATTTATTCTTCATATTTTTTTTATTTAATAAATTTCTATTTGCAAAATTCTAAATCAAATTAAAGTAAAAGAATTATGTAGAATTCAGCTGAAAAAATTGCAAATAAAATCTAGATTTATAAATCCAAGATCCTCACAGATGTTTTAATATGAAATGCGATGAAAGGTACATGTAATTAAATTAGTAACAGTGTGTTTATGTCATTACCCTCCCCCGTCTTCTTTCCATCCCCTCCCCTCCCCTTCCCTCCCCTCCCCCCGTCTCCTTCCCATCCCCTCCCCTCCCCTTCCCTCCCATCCCCCCGTCTCCTTCCCATCCCCTCCCCTCCCCTTCCCTCCCCTCCCCCCGTCTTCTTCCCATCCCCTCCCCTCCCCTTCCCTCCCATCCCCCCGTCTCCTTCCCATCCCCTCCCCTCCCCTTCCCTACCCTCCCCCGCCCACTTTCCATCCCCTCCCCTCCCCTCCTCCGGTCTTCTTTTCATCCCCTCCCCTCCCCTTGGAATTAAATTAATCTTTTTTCTGGACCACACTAACTTTAATTTAAAGACTATACAGAATTCATCTTCGCTTAGTGCAATTAAACAACGTATATTGTAATCCAATGGACGTAGAATTCTTCTGTAATACCACTTCAATACTGTTGGCGCCTAGGATCAATGTCAGTATTTGAAAACAAAGTTTCACTTTTTATAGTCTGTGTACAAAATCAAATGCACAATAGTATCACATTGTATATGTTGCAATTCAGACTAAGGCTTTGAAAAACAGTTAGTAACGGCAAGCTGCTTGTTTTATATTACTCTATGATTGAAGGTATATAAACTAATATTAAAATAAGCTTTACATATTAGGTACATATCCTTTGCAAGTTCATCCCCAAAAGCTTAGTACAACAGTCCATAAGGCAACTCAGTTTAACAACCTATAACAACCTATCAGTATAATAGTCCCTTTGCCCCACATAATGCATATCCCTATCACTGCTCCCTACACTTTGGCTCCAGATTGATTGGTCTCAGCACACCCATCCATCTCTTTTGCTGCCTGTAGAACAGTAGTGAATCCAGCACATTCCGCTTGGTGATGTTGGTCCAACTCTCCACCAAATTGAGCAATCCATGGTCCTGTCAGATGTAAAGGTGACGATGCAAGAAGCTGATCCTTACATTTCTTGCACTTATAGATCTGACCTGCAATCATTTCTGCAACACAAGGTGGGTGCAACATGCATCCACATGAAGAAACCACTGCGGCTTTCCAAACAAAGCCTAAGCCACAGTAGGCGCAGATATCCTTCCCTGGAATACCCAATGGAGGCATGGATGTCTCATGTGGATAATCGAAGACTCTAGGTGTCTTCATGGTTATTAACTTACCTCTAACCTTTTCGACACTAGCCTTAGCGCTCTCCCAGGCTAAAGTAGCAGATCTATGAATAAAACGCTGCTTGTTTACCTCTGCCCTGAATTCAAGAACTTCCCTTTGTATCTCTGCATCGGCTTCTCGTATCTTGGAAATTTGAACAGTGATGGCCTCCATCTCATTGGTCAGAGCCTTGTATTCTTGCGGTGAGCCCCCTTCAAGGAGGACACGCCTAGACCTTTTCTGTAGATCAGAATACTTCGCTGTTAGAGCGTCCTCTGCAACATCTGAAGCCTCTTTGGTCATCCTATCTAGTGCTGCCTTGTATTTCTCCTCAAATCCCTCTAACACAGCGTGTGCACTATTGACCTCATTACTCCTTCTTTGTTCCACCTCTTGAACTGCCAATAGCTCTTGAACATTCGCGGCATTTTCTCCAGACCTCCATGACAACTCTTGGATGATATTAATCAGGCCCTGAACTTGACATCGAGTCGCAATGGGGCCCAAATTAGCCGGGTTGCGCCTAGCATTCTTCAGTCTTGCTTTGTGCCGATCAAGGGCCTCAGCACACCAGTTGACAGGCTTGTTATGCACAAAGGTTGCATAGCAAGCCTTGAGAAAACGCAAAGGGAAGTAGGTATTGTCAGGCTTGTTACCATAGACCTTGAAGAAATGATGTCGGAACTTCTTCAACAACTCCAGATCCTCGCACCTTGCTAGCTCGTAGCGTCCCTTTGTTGCCCCTTCTTTCCAGACTGTACCGATGTCTTCGTCTCTAATAAATGGATACACTTTGGCCACGTCCCGGATTCTTGGTCCTTGATCACATAAACCTACTACATTCACAAAGAAATCTTTACCATACTCAGCATATTGACCCAGCAGCATTGGAGCTACAAGTAACATCTTCTCACGAATGTCTCCTTGTATATCTCCTAGGTCAAATGGCTGATCGAATTCTTCAGCACAGTAGGAGCGCTCCATCAAGGACTCTTCCACTGGATTCTGGGCCACTTCATCACCACTTTCGGCAGCTTCGATTGGAGGAGTATTCTTGGTCCGCTGATTTCTATTTCCTCTACTCCTTTTGGACGTCATGATCAAACCACTATGGCAATGCCTGAAACCTGTACAGAAAAACACCACCAGATTTTTGCGTAATTGTAAGTAAAAACCACCATCAGCGAAGAAAATAACAAGGCTTTTCAAATAAGCAAACCTTACATAATGCCAGAACTGACTCATGATCTCCATCCTCTACCAGTTTCAAGATCCTCGAACGCAGATGGAGAACCCTAGTTTTGAGCAAAACAAGGAACGAGGTGCAAGTAGAAACCAAAAGGAAAAGAAAAAAATAGGGATGAAACTTAGAAGAGATCCATCACCAGTTTAGGAATGATACCTTGGAGAATTCTGGTACCTGCAGCAATGTCGGCTCCTGTAAATCGATGGAGATTGAGTTCCAATACTAATTCCCAAGAAGCTGCAAGACATAAAACATTCAAATCAGCTATTATCTTGCACTTTTCAGAAGACGAGTACCTGAACAGATGGAGAATATGCATCGAGCTGTTGAACAGTCTCCACCTTTCTGCATGAGAAGATTGAAATATAAGAAGTGAAATTTCTAAACAATTAATTCTGAAAATCCAATACAATGTGTGGTCTGATAGCAAATTGCACATTGGCAATACTCAAAGAGGTGATAGCATGAAGAGATGGACTTACTTCAATGGTTCCCGCATCTTTGGACTCGCACCATCATCATCCTGAAACGCTTATTCGATCAACAGAATATCAGTTACAAATCAACACGCAGTAACTGACAAATGGTGTTCGTCTCAGCTTGTGATACCAAAATAATATCTAGGAAGCTTCTAAAGTTCCAACTTGGTCATAGAAAATAAGAGAAGTGTGGTGAGATGCAGCTCAGAATATAGCCGAACACAAAAAATTACTATTAGCCTACATTTGCAGAATGCAACAGCCAATTTGACTTAATACCTGAGAAACGTGACGGCCAGTAAGATACGGTCTCTCAAAATTCCAACTGGGAGTCCCTGTTTACGGAACTCCGGAAGTGCACTCCAAGTTCTCTAAATCAACAAAAAACTTAACCATGTCGTGAAATTGAATTGGACATTTCAGCATAACTAGAATAGAATCGTGATTCACACTCCCAACTCTATTCTTGTTACCCCTAATTGTACTTAAAATTGGGTAACTTTCACTTAAACATTCCTTGATCCTTAAAGGAAAGATACAGGTGATTGATGCAGCTGATGTGGCTTGGCTTGATTTTCAGGTAGATTCTTCTAAACTATGCGACAGTGTTCTAAATTACTCAGTACTACAACTTGCAATGAATAAAAGCAGCATGTTCAATATCCTTGATCCAATAAAAAAAAGTATCAAAACTCCACTACCTGTTAATGGAAGAAACCGAGCAGAATGAGTTCGGATCAGGAATGCACAGAACTAGAAAATGAATGCTGACAAAAAGCAACCACAGCATGCCGCCTAACACCCGAGAAATAACTTTGAAGCGCCCTAGCAAATCATCTAATTCACTGAATTTGACGAACACAAATCAGAACTTGACATTGTAACCAGAACTTACGTTTGAGTTGTATTGGCTTTTCCTTAGACGAGGTTCGCAAACACCTTCTCTCGCAAAGCTGCAAAATGTACAGGATATTTTCTATCAGGTTTGTGAAGACCTCTAGCACTCGAGCTGAATCGTTATTGAATCTATTTGATACATCATCTGCAACGAAACATTACCAATGTGAAATCTCAATATCTAAATGAATATCCTGTAACTTCTTCTAGTCCAACACTCTCAATTACAAAAACTATGAAAAATGCACCTAGTGAATAAAGTCCGAATGAGCAATGCATTGACCTACCATGTCCAGAGAAATGAAAACATTCTTGCTAAACTGTGCTTGCTCTAATACATTCCAGACACATAAGAAGTGTAGACCCTCCAAGGTCAGCAGACACGAGAACCAAGAATGAAAATCCACGGAGCAGGCAGACATGTACTAGGTCTAGGTGTAAATTCTTCAACGTACCTTCGACAGAGACGGGGTATCGTTCGGCTTCATTAAATGCGCCGATACCATTTACAGCTGAATCGTAACATGTCACCCATAATCCTTTCATCTAAACATTCTGGATAGGATGATGGTCATCCAATTATGAGAACATGATAAATATCAAAGGAAAACCTGAATCTAACTAGATGTAAAACTAATAAGGATAATGCAACAAGAAATATAAGGTCTGAAAGTACTAGAAAATATTGGTAATTAAAAAGAGACAGTAATTACTGAACAGTTTGACACTAAGAAAAAGAAAAATGAAAAAAGGATGTTAAAAAACATAAGCAGTATATAAAAGGTAAATTTAATTCAAAATGATTCAGGAATGCAGAAATGAGAAAATGAAATTATTAAATACAAATTTTCAGAGAATATTTAGAAGTCTCTTGATTATACGTGATACAACTATATGTTTAAAAATAAAATAAAAATAAATGCACAAGGATAATAAAAACACAAAAAACTATCATACAGTTATAGAAATTTTACTAAATCGTATTGAATAAACATTTAGTAACATAATGGAATAAACTTAATGACGCATCTTGAATATTGTAAGATTTTATGAATACAATGATAAACCCTGAACCGGACTAGACATATCTGTTTTTCGAACTAACTACATTTTATTATTGTATGCAAAATTGTTGAATCCATATATTCATAGTCATACCATTCTCATCTATGTTTAGGTGAGACCCAAATACCATCACCTGGAATAAGTTTTTCTCCAGGTTCAAGCCACAGAGAGTGGTTACCATTGGTACTTAACAATGTCCTCAATTGATCTAACTCACTACAGCTAAGTTTCCCAAGTGACGCTGTCTCTAGCCTGTCATTTCCAATTGGATTTGCTAATGACCAAGAATTCTTAAAAATGTTCCAGTTCACATTGAAGCGAACCGCTTGAAACTCATCCCTGGAAGTCCAGTGCCCTCCCGTGTATGAATCATAATCCCACTTGGCAAGTCGAAGGCAAGCGTATTCTGTACTGCTGTCAATCTCCCTATTCCAAAGCTTCGAAACAGCACGAGCATTCTCAACATCTTGAAATGTAATTACTGGTGGAGGAGACCAAGACTGTCCTGTACAAGATCCCACTGACTCCCAAGGGTTAGGTCCATCTGCCATCCTTTGTAGCAAATCCTGAAGAATTGTTTCACAAGCTATGACTTCAAGGGAATTGCTCATACTCTCAAAACTATGTCTACCATAAGCAACACTCAGTTCAACCAACTGCAGATTGAATTAAGTTGAACTCAACCCACCTAGGTTTATATGGTATAATACTAGACTTTAAAAGGTACACTAGATCCTATCTGAAGACAAAGAATTTATCAATAATTTCAGGCATTTCTAGGAGGTATATAATTTTGGACTCATTATAAGCATTATTGTACACCTATTCTGAAATATCCAAAGAAGTTTTCAAAAGGTATATTATCTGCTATGCAAAATTCCTTTCACTGTACCAGAAGCAAAGAAGACCTGGACCTCATTTAACTCTAAATATTCTCTCTTGATTAGCTATGAACATGACGTCAGCACGACGTCAGCCCTAATTTTCTTTCCCTATATAAATGTCGTTTATAAGTGAATGAGAAATAAAGTAGTTTCAAAAAATAATACAACAAAATTAATTATCTTTTTTTAGCTGATTCCCAAAAATAGTACACTAATTTTAGTACTTCACCACGGTTATAGGGTGCATTTCTTTTTCCAAAAATTTGGTAAAATGTCAAATCTCTGCTCTCTCATCTCTGCTCGCCGCTCTCCGCTTGCCGCTCGCCGCACGCATGCTAACTTTCCCCGCACTCCTGGAGGTCCACATTCCACCGGGCTTCTGGAACGTCATGCCGCACCTTTTGCTTCACCTCCCGCGCGAGGTGTACTGGTGCGGCACGGTTCACACCCGGTGGATGTATGGTGTTGACCGACATCTTGGGCATCTGAAGGGCCTCATTAGAAACAGAGCGAGGCCCGAAGGATCGATCGCCGTAGGCTATCAATTTGAGGAAGCGCTAGGGTTTGTCAGCGAGCACTTTGACATGTACCCGGGCGCAGCTCGAACGATATGGAGCGTGGAGGAGGATGGCCGAGATTCTGGTGAGATTCTTGAAGGCAAGCCTCAGATCAAAACATGGCAGACTGCAGAGCTGGAGGAGCTCCACGAGCACATCATCAGGCACTCGGCCGTCACATCGCCATATCTCCAGTAAGAGCTCCTCCCCCCCCCACAACCCGGTCTACTTATTATGGCGGTGAAGTGATCAGATTTTCATAGTTGTACTTGCTGGTCAGAAGTGACGGTAGTTTCCATTTATTCTTCCTTCATGTCAGTCCCCCTTGGTCCGCTGTTCTCTAAACCAGACATTGCATTTCACTGATGAACCCCCGGCTGTGCGTAGGGAGTACGAAGAGGAGCGTGATCGATACGAAAGGGGACGGCAAGGAGGCTACGAGTCCTTTGGGGTCTGGCTACGAAGAAAGGTGCAGTCTAGGAGGGAAGCTGGGGAAGTTGTGGATATCAACCTTGCCACGATGACGAAGCTCCCGTCCTCAGAAGTCGAGCACTATATGTCAATGTGGGCGTATGGGTTTCATTACCGTGTCGACGAGGAGATTGGACCGAACCATGTCACGAACGACTCTGGAGTCGCGGCTATCATAACCCAGGAGTGTAGGTCGTCCTTAGCTGACCGCCGCCCCGTAGAGGCAGACCTACTGTACGTGGGCATTATTAAGGACATTTTGCAGGTAGAGTACGGACACATCTTGTGGACGACGATGAAGTGTTCGTGGATCAGGCCACAGCTTGAGGGGATACGAACTATCAAGCGTGACGACCATGGGTTCTGGCTGGTTAAGTTGAAGGCACGGCAAATCCCAGCGGTGGAGCCCTACATTTTACCTGTCCATGCCAAGCAAGTAGGCAGCTCCCTAACTCAATTTCTATTTTGTCATTTTTTTAAAGTATTGTGGAAGAAATAGTCTCCTCCGTTTGCTAAAGATGTCCAGCACAAACAGGTATTCTTTGTGGACGACGTCACCGACCCGGATTGGAAAGTTGTCAGAGTGAAAGAGCCCCGGTCTCGGCGTGTCACAGCTGCGGATGACGATGGAAATCTGAGCGCGGCTGGCTCGTTACATTCCACAAGGAATATCAGGAGGCATGTACCCAGCGACATCGATCCCAACTCTGTTCCCGGAGAGTCAGTCCCCAGGGTCAAAGTTGACCAGGTTATGGCATGTGAGGAGCCCGGAGAGGATGGCGCTGCCTTCGAGGATGTCGACCACGAAGACGACAGTGTCCCTCTAGACGAAGCAGAGAACGTAGAGGGCGTGGACGTCTTGAACGCTCCCCAAGTGCCACCCTCTACTCCGGACGCAATGGACTTCTTGTAGGTGCGTTAACCACCCTGGCACAAACCGATTCCCAAAGCCCTATTCCATGTCCACTTTGTATTTTGCTTTCTACTCTGAATTTATATGATGTTTTATCATGAAGCCTCTGAATTTTTCGTTTGGACATTGTCAGAAAATACGGATGTGGTGCAGTCGCATGGGGTCAGTTCACTGTCTCCGGGTTGCCTGCACCGAAATCCTTCACCGAAATGCCCCCCTCGTTACCCGATATTTCGAACAATACATACTCCCTATTTGTCATAGTCGTGGTCCCCCCCTTAGGTTTCTTACCTGACTGGGCACTACTTTGGTTACTGCGCTTGTAAATTTCAATCATGGTTTTCCATGCTTGATCGCCTGTTTGAGTACTAAACCTATTCCCATAGAACTGTAACAGCTTTTAATAATCCTCAGGATGACTGAGTAGTTCACATCTACGTAGTATACCGTCATCATGTGCAAAATCACGCCAGTGGTTTTGAGTATCGTAATGTATTGCTTTCAATTTCTAATACAAGTCTACTCCAGTTCACGGTCTGATCGCCGTTACTGCAGAGGACCTCTTTGTGAATATACCTCTATGTCCAAGTTTATTGTACATTGCTTAACTTATGTTTTAACTAAGTGTTTGAGCTTTGCCAAGCCACCGACTGGCGCAGGTGAAATATTGTATCGCATTATCTGGATTCTCGAGGTACGTAAGCACATATCGACATATGTGAGCACTGCATCGATGGTCACTATTTCACAGCGAAATTGAGGTCGTAGAACGTGATGAAGACCGTTGACTCATCCACTGGCTGCACCGTTGGCTTCTCTGTATCTGTGGTGTGTCTCTGCTCCCACGCATGTAAGTTTCATGATCCCCAAACCTCTTTCAAATGTTATTATTTTTTAATTACTTATCATTGTTTTCTATAATCCGACATTTATTTTCTTATAAATGGAGATTGGACTATGTACAACCACTTTTTTATTCCTTTGTGCAGTGAGAAATGCAAATATAGGCCATGCAGACTACAACATTGTTGGTAGTCCAGTAGGGAAAATGTTTGGAGTTTTCTCAGCTCTTGGAACAGTGGCCTCCTCTTTTGTAGACGCTATGCTGCCAGAAAATCAGGTGCAACATCTATCCTATATTTGTCTCAGAGTTCCTTCCCGGCATGTACTTGACCATGTGAATTTAGGACTTGTTATAATTTGTTGGTGCAATCTGTACATGCCACACTGAGTAAGCCAGCGAAGTCCAAGATGTCTCATTAGGGAGTGTACTATGCTTTTCAGTCCCCTTTGTCTCTGTTAGTGAATTTTCCTACATGCCTTTGCAGGTGGAGGTTTGGGACACCGCGACAGGGCTTACAGGAGCGAGAGGATGTGTGAACACCATGAATTCTTAAGTTCGCCGCCTACATTAGATGTGCGATGATCGGCAACACGCAGAGGAGTCCTTGCAAGAGAAATGGAGAGTGAATGAAGAGCTTGATGCTTGGCGAGTCGAGACTTAACCAATCTAAACAGCCCTGGTACGTCCAAAAACTATAAGGCCACCAGAAATATTTATGATATCCATGATCAACCTATTGTGCAAAATAACACACATAGAAAATTTACCACAACGTTAGAGTGTCTTAAGGACAGACATTATCCAAACATTGTTCCACCACATCATTGTACACGTAATGAAAGACGAGAAATTTGATTTTGAGGAAATGATGAGCCTGTTAAATGGATTCTTCTGCAGGCAGCTGCTGCTTCACGGGAGCAGCATAAGAGGAGGAACAAAGAGCGTTCCGCCAAAACGATGGTACCAATTTCTCAATGAACTAAAACCCAAGCAACTGCCGCACGTGATCTTGTAGGACGTAAAGTTACAGCATTTCAACGCAGTCCTGATAATTGATCTTACATGATGCCAACTACTACTCAGGTGCACCAATCAAATAATTTGTAATTCCATTACGCTTCTTGTCCCGAAGAATAAGTTTCTTATCGCCGATTGTTCTCTAAGTTAAGTTCTGCTTGAGGTATGTTGAGCACAGACTCTGTTGTCTTAATCCGATATTAATGACAATGTGGCATGGAATATTTCTCCCCCTCTTATTCTATGTTGAACCACATGTTGTTGTAAAACATATGCTTAATCGCCTTATCCTTGGCAGCATCTTATACATTGTGGATGCATGATCGCATTGAGACTCGAAGACCGCAGTGAACTTGAAGACCGTGGCCTCGTCCTCTTACCGTGCGAAAACAGCGGTCAAGGGTCAGAATCGGCGGTCTTAGGGGACATGCTACGAGACTTGACATTTGAGCGTCTGCAATTGAATGACACAGTTATGGGCCAGGACATCATGGCCACCATGTAGGATGTACTCTGACTGGGACTCCAGGGAGCTCCGAGGCGGCTGTGAATAGACTACATCGCGTTCCCTGAATGATGGCGTAACATCCCATCGACCACATCACGCACCTAAACCCAATATGCACGGAATTCAGTGCACAGACAGTCGACTCAGTGAGGGAGGACACAATTCCGTTATCTGCAAATCTAAGGTGAGTACTTGCCAACCCTCTGCTCCTCAGTGATTCCATTTGCAAATGCATTCACAACAGAGAAGCCATTTCCTGGAATTGCTAGTGCGGTGATGAACCACCATCACAGAGCACTTAGGCTCATTCAATGGTGCTGACTGATCACGATCCCGTCATAACTACAGGGAGATTGGATTTAGTGTAGTTATCAATGCGCCTTGAGAGTATTAATGTCGTCTTTGACACATCAGAGATGAGTGGCTACGCCCTGAGAATCGCGTGATTATGCTGAACCCTAACCCCCTACACCTGGTATCCCGGTAGCCAAAAAAACATCATACAGGGCTCATCCTCTACATAGTGCACGTTGCTCTTTCTAACCAATCCATCTTGTGTTTACATCGACCACTTCGCTGGACATTGCGAGAACTTGAGGAAGAGCCACAGGTGCCAATGGCGGACGTATTCTGGAAGGTTGTGAGTGAATTGAATGAGGTAGAGGCCGTCTACTTCGCAGTGTACATGGAGTCAATGGCAGCACACGAAACTCTGGTACGTTTTCCATCCCCTCTCGGTCAGCCTGTGCTCCCTCACGCCGATGAGTTAATTTTTTTTTTGGAATTGAATGGCGCTACAAGTCTTCGTCGTTGTAGATGCTACTGGACTGCTCTGTACATCACCAACCATGCTTACAGTAGTCGTTGGAGTGTAGAGCTCACTGTACCTTCCTAGGTCTGTCAATCCCTGGATAAAAACATGAATGTAGAAGAATGCGATCTATTCTACGTCGTGACCGAGATAGTATGGTTGGTTTTTTGCACATGCGGACGTGTTTGATGTTCACCGAGTGATTAATGTGGTAGATCCTCCTCGAGGTGGCTATCGTCTTCTAATTTTCTGGTCCTGTGTGTGCGCAGGAGATTCCAGCCCAGTTCACATCTCGAACAAGTTGGCCTGGGAAGGACGATTGCGCGATTGTGACATCAGTCACCCACTTGAATGAATGGCCTGTGCAATTCAAGAGAACCGGCGACACCGCCAGGAGCGTGGGCACAGGCTGGGGCAAATTCCTTCGTGCTCACCAGATTCGTGCAGGGCAGTTGTTGGTTTTCGAGGTTGTAGATGAGCGCATCCTTGTTGCCGCAGCATACCCCCGTGACGACACAGCGGCGTTTGGAGGGCCCCTCCGTCCTCTGTACCCCCGCAATGACACCGGGATGTTCAAGAAGCCTGTCAACCCAATTCAGCAGGGCACGATGAAATCCTCCACCTTGCTTCGCACAACGACGCTTGAGCGAACTATGCAGCAGGTCCTGACCAATACGGGGAGCTCAACACCAAATGCCAGCACGACGGTATTGGAGCAGAGCGTGCGAGCTGAGCGACGTGACACTGAGAACTCTGATAACGTGGTGAATTATGGAACCTTTACGAAGAAGCTGAAACACTGTCACTGTGCCATGGCGAAGTCCTCGAAACTGGTGAGTTAAAAATTCTAGATCGTACAAGTCTCCGATTCTTGACCATGCTGAGTTCAAACTGCAGATGTTCATGCATTTGTTAAACTTGTACTTCTGGAACGTAGAAATTGCATGTGATGAATATTCCCTCTCGGATGCTGGTTCTTAGTCTCACAATGTAACCATAGAAGCTATGGAATGAAGGGGAATTCTGACTCTACACGAAGGGGATCTTTTGTTTTCAATTGAGGAATATGACTCCCGCTTGCATTGCTATGCAGGATATACCTGTGAAATTCTGGCGACGCGTGGGCGAGGAGAAGTTCGACGGGGTGCCATATGAACTCCGTGGCCCACGCTCGTCAATGGCGGTGACCGCACAGGTCAAAGTGACCCCGGCACAGACGATATGCTATTTCGGAGAAGGATGGACTGAGTTTCGTCGGCGCAACCACTTCCAACTGAACAACGTTATCTTTTTCACCCAGGTCGGTAAGGCTGCCTTCAACGTCACGAAGCTCGCAAACTAGAATCATATTCAGTTGCAGTGGAAAGATTACAGATATAGGTAGTGAGATAGGCGGACGTATAATCAGAGATAGCATAGGAACGGAGCAATCGAGAACGATGGTTACCATTGGATATACAGAAGTTGCATAGGTGATAGAAGGAGCAAGACACGCGGTGAACTATTCTTTTGAACATAAAACAGTTGACCTCTTCTGCTACATTCCGATCACCAGTTAATTGTTTTGATTTTTTTGGAACATTGTAATAACATAGCCTGTCATATTCTGTATTTGCTTCCTACAAAAGCGGTTGTTCTAAGCTCCCTCCCAAATTTCCACATTGACCACATGTTTGCGTATTACATTAACCCCGAAACATCTCAATACCCTAAAGGAGCACCCTGTTCGACACCCCCAGGTCCTGGACAAGATGCATTCAACTCGGGACCTGGCCAAATTCTCGACTGTAACAAACGCTACTGTAACTCTCCCAAGTCACTGTGGATTACCCTAAACCTCAAAGTTTCACCCTCACCACCAGTGAACTCCATTCACTTTCCCAGATATACCCCCCACAAAGTAACCACCCTCGGAGCTCCCGATTCAAAGTGCTCCCATTGGCCACGGGAAAAGGTGGGGTCGTCCACAGTGTCACTGCGGGCCTGGGCCCAGCACTTCCATCATCTGGTCAGTATAGAGCGATAAGGGAGCGCGTTTCCGGGCCTTCAAAACGACCACTTCTGTACTAGTGTGTTTACCCCTAAATTAAATTCTTAAGATGTGTTCTACTGATGTTCTATATGGGGTTTGTGCCACTAGCGCCGTACCCATTTGGATTTGGAAGTAAAATCGTGGTCATTTGATGCATGTCATTATTTTATTCACCGCAATCAGAGTGTAAAACTCAATACATCTGTCCCACCACATATGCTTGAAATTATGTTTCTAAAATTTTTGGGGAGTAGTATTTATAGATTTTAATAGTTTGTTTGTTTTAAAATAAACTGTAAACCATTTTTTTTTTCACTAAAACACCAACGCTGGTATACACGTATACAGAACATATGGGTTTTTTGACTACAGTGCGTGCTGTTGAACATTTTACACTGTATGGCTCAGACATTGGTTTTGATTATTTACTACGACTGTCTTAGTTCAGTTTGCATGCAGGAACTTGCTTGTATATAAAATTTTATGGGTTTTCATCTGATCTTGCATTGTTTCAACCTCTGCTTTTCAGATATAATGGATCCTCTTCGACCATCGTCGAACAATCGAAGCGAGTCGAACATGCCAGGAACGCTGCATATTCTGAATGCATGGAGGCATGACGGCGTTGCAGGAGCGGCAAATGGTACGTTTACTCCAAGATCACCTATCCATCCGACACCGTCATCGTCTCCAATGCCCATGTCTTCAGATCAAACAAACAGGGTACGGTATGTATCGTCCGTAACTCGATCACCTTCTCGGAACGACCTGAACGCTGAATTTCAACGGGAGAGTATTCCGGAACGGGGGATCCGCGAGAAAGACGAGGACTCTTTGAAATACCAAGCCGGGTTTGAGGCTGCTCTGGAACAATTCCAGGAACTCATGCGTAGAGGCCAGGGGTCCCGAGGCAGACCTTCAAAGCAACCGCAACGAAGGAGGGGGGATCAGCATCAGCCATTCTCAGATGCGGACATGGCCGACTGCGTGGGAGTTGAGAACCTTGGTTGCGCTTCCCTTGGGCTCCCGACAGCAACTGCACAGAGGATGGATTCTCCATTCATGGCACCACCTGAAACAAATGTTTTTGGACATGCAACGGATGCATGGGAAAATTGTTGGAAGTATTAGTATATACACAATTATGTAGTATAGTGTACATTTGAAAAGGTGTGACCTTTCCATTATTTGGAATGTCACTTACTTTAACTCTTCTATATAAGAAGAAGATGCTCTCATTAATAAATAATAATATACAAAATGTTATTCTTCTCTCTCTTAATTTAACATGGTATCAGAGCGATCTACCTTTCATAACTAAAATTGATTTGACACAATGTGTCAATCACAAAATAATTCCTTACAAAAGGAATCTGAAATTGAAGTGGAAGATGAAACAAATACAAACTTCACAAACCTGGAGCTTGATGTTGAAATTCCTCCACCTTCAATTGCAGATAATCCTGTTCACCCAATATCCGATTTAGAATTCTTTAACTTTATGGATATGTTAGTTTTAAGATTATCCCTAGAAATGAATAATCAAGAACAAGCAAATCAATAATTTGTAAAAATCAATTCAGACAATGTCAACACATAAAATAGACATTAGCCATGTCACAAAATTCAATGGCACATATTTCAATGTTTGGAAACACAGATTGACTCTCATTTTTAAAGCGGAAAAATTATGGTCTTTGGTAAGTGGTACGGAAACCTTACCAGTGGCACCCACGCAAGCAGAAATAGCTGCTGGAGCTGCCGCTTTGCCTCTTACAGGTGCAGGAAGCATCGTTCTGTGGAAGGAACAAGATGCAATCGCATAAACCATAATTAATAACTGCATTGAGAATTCAATAGTTTCTCACATTCAATCTTGTCAAACAGCTGATTCAGCTTGGTTAGAGTTGACTAGTATTTTTGAGTCACAAGATATAGTGACAAAAATGCACCTCAAAGATAAATTGCTTACACTAAAAATGAGGGAAAATACAAGTGTTGTAAAACACATTCATACCTTTAGAGCTCATTTAGAGCAGCTTCAGGCAGCCGGATCACCACTTCCAGATGATGAGGCTATAATCATGTTGATGAGGAGTCTTCCTCAATCATATCAATCCTTTATTCGATCCTTGCGTAGGCAAGTTGGGTTAACATTGCAAACACTAATCACAGATTTGATTCAAGAAGAAACTTTTATCAAAGATATGAGTTCTACTTCTGAAAACAATTCAGCACTCTATGTTGGAAAGAAAAATTTCAACAAAGGCAAGAAACCATTCTTCAGCAAGAATTTAAGCAGAAATTCAGAATTTAAAGGGGAGGGCAGCAGCTACACACCTTTAGAGAAGAAGAATCTTGCAGCTGAAAAGAAATGTTTTTATTGCAAAAAACCCGGGCACCACATTAAAGACTGTAGAGCTAGGATTGCTGTAGAAAAAGCAAGAAACACAAGGCAAACCAATCTTGCTACAACAGATAATAAACTCTATGTGGTAGTTTCTAAAAACCAAGGACACGTGAATTCCACATGGTACGTGGATTCTGGGGCAACCCAACACATGTGTCATCAAAAGGAGGGATTTATAAATTACACAAAGCGTCAAGATGACCAAGTAGTTTATTTGGGAGATGACTCCACTTCATACATGATTGAAGGACATGGAGATGTCAATGTCAAATTGACTAATGGAAAAGTTAAGTACATACCTGATGTGTTATACATACCTGGCTTAGCAAAGAATTTATTCTCAGCGAAGCAATTTGACCAAGCAGGTGGAGAAATCCATATAAAAGATGGGCATTCCATCCTTATAAACAAGTTAGGAGAAAAAATAGCTACATGTAAGTTTAATCCGGATTTATATGAGTTAGGCGAAACAATATTATCAAACAATATTGCTCTAGCAAACCCAGCAACTATTTCTCTAAATTCAGCAGATTTATGGCACTTACGCTTGGGGCACATAAATCAGCAAAGACTTGGTCAAATTCAGAAAATTTCAAAAGGCATACAGCCTTTTGATGAAAAACAAGTTACTTTATGCCAATCATGCATAGAAGGAAAACAACACAAAGCTAAATTCCCTAAAAAGGGAGCAAGACGTGCCACACAACAACTAGAATTAATCCATTCAGACATATGTGGACCAATGCAAATAGCAACACATATGGGTTATTTTTACTTTATAACTTTTATAGATGATTTCACTAGATTTTGTCATGTCTATCTAATGAAACAAAAATCAGAAGCATTCAACAAATTTCAAATTTATAAGAATTATGTTGAGAAACAAACCAATCAAAGTATAAAAATATTACGAAGTGATCAAGGTGGAGAATATACCTCTACTGAATTCAAAGCCTTTTATCAATCTCAAGGCATTAAACATGAAGAGACTGCTGCCTACACACCACAGCAAAACGGAGTGTCAGAAAGAAAGAATAGAACTTTGGTAGGTGCCATACTATCCATGCTATCCTATGCTAAATTGCCAAAAAGATTTTGGGGAGAAGCATTACATACGGCAAATTACCTTCAAAATCGAAGTCCAACAAAGGCAATACCTGAAAATAAAACTCCATATGAATTACGGTATGGTAGACAACCAAACTTATCTTACCTTAGGATATTTGGTTGTCCAGCACATGTTTTTATACCCAAGGAACTAAGATGAAAATTGGATTCTCACTCCTTTGAAGCAATCTTTTTAGGCTATAGTGAAGAATCCAAGGCTTACCGATTACTAAATGTTCAAAGTAAGAAATTAATAATTTCAAGAGATGTGATTTTTAATGAACTCTTTAGTACACAGAAAAACCACCAAGAAATTATCGAAACGGAACCTTTACTTACTACTGAATTATTTCAGTATCAGCCAATAGAGAAAGGTAATTTACAACATTTACCTCAAAATCAACAATTACAGCAACCTCCTATATTGCAACAATTACAGCAACCTCCTATATTGCAACAATTTCAGCCGCCTCCACAAGTTGAAGAACCTGCAAATTCAATACAACAATCTCCTTTATTGAGTTTACCAGGCTCTTCATCTTCATTAGAAGATCCTTATCTATCCCCAAGTACAAAGGAACAAGATTTACCTGATGATTTACACTATGAAGAAGAAACTTCAGGCTCTTCATCTAAATATGCTCCTTCAAGTTCCTTAGCTCGCCCTACAAGAACAAGCAAACCCACAAAACGATTATTGGAGTCAATTGCTGGGAGACCATCCACAAAGAAAACAAATCCAAAATCACATCAAGCAAACATTGTTTCTTTAACAATGGACCCTCCAAAAACATACCAAGAAGCTTTAAAAAGGTCAGATTCTCAACATTGGCAATCAGCCATTCAAGCTGAGTTAGATTCTTTAAAACATAACAAAACTTGGATACTCACAAAATTGCCTCCAAATCGTAAACCAATAACCTCTAAATGGATATTCAAAATCAAAACTAAAGCTGATGGTACTTTAGATAAGTACAAAGCTCGTTTAGTAGCACGTGGATTTAGTCAAATTCAAGGTGTAGATTACATGGAGACTTTTTCTCCTGTAGTTAAAACTAATTCAATTAAAGTTTTATTAGCCCTTGCCACACAATATAACTTTGAAATCCACCAGTTAGATGTTAAGACTGCATTCTTAAATGGATATATCCAAGAAGACATTTACATGTCAATTCCAGAAGGTTTACCATTACCTTCACAATCAGACTTAGTTTGCAAATTGTGCAAATCTTTATATGGTCTTAAGCAATCCTCTCGTGCTTGGTATCAAAGACTAGACCAATATCTCATACAAAACAACTTTCAAAGATTAGAATCTGATGCAAGTATTTATGTACAAAAGGGCATTGACAATACTTTTCTTATACTCACCGTTTATGTTGATGATTGTATTCTAGTAAGTAATCAAATCAGTTTCATTCAACGTATCAAAATCCTTTTACAAAAGGAATTTGATATGTCAGATGAAGGAGAATTACATTTCACACTTGGTAATGCCATATTAAGAAACAGATCTGAAGGTTGGACATTCATTCATCAACAAAAATATTTAACTTCTAAACTTGAAGAATTCAATATGTTGAACTCCAAGTCTATAAGTACACCTATGCAATCAGGGCTTCCTATAAGTAAAGAAGACCCTTCTATATCTCAAGAGGACCAACATCTTTATTCACAAATAGTAGGAAGCCTCATGCATGCCATTGTCAATACAAGACCAGATTGTGCTTATACAATTAGCACTTTAGCACAATATTTAAGTACACCAGGAGAATCACATGTTCAAACTCTTAAAAGAACTTTAAGATATATTAAGGGCACTTTACCCTATGGAATATGTTATAAACAATCTCCACAAGGTGCTATTCTCCATGGATATTCTGATGCAGACTGGGCTGGCTGCAAAGATACAAGAAAATCAACATCAGGTTACTGTTTTCTCTTAGCTAATGGTGTAATTTCTTGGGGCAGCAAGAAACAGCAATCAGTGGCCCTTTCTTCAACGGAATCAGAATACATGGCACTAGCTAAAGCTACAGCTGAAGCCATTTGGTTAAGAAAACTATTGAAAGAACTTGGATTCCCACAAACTGCCCCTACAACCATTTATTCAGATAGTCAAAGTGCTCTTGCCTTGGCCGCCAATCCAAAATACCACTCACGTTCCAAACATATCGATACCCAATATCATTTCACACGTGAGAAAGTTTTAACAAATGAAATTCAGCTCAAATCTATATCTACATTTGAAATGACAGCTAATATTTTCACCAAGGCTTTGCCACGAGACAAACATCTTTATTGTATGAATAAGCTTGGCATGTTTTCACTTTTAAATCTACAGCAAAAATCAATAAATCAAGCACTTTTGATTTCTGGACCTCTTACCTTGAGTGGGAGTATTCAACATCTTGAGCAATCTTTGAGTGGGAGAAATAGCCTCTGTAAAAACAGAAGTGACATTTCAAAGATCTCTCAAGACAACACAATCAAACAAGATCTCAAAACAACAAAGCAAGATCTTAACTTATTAATACAAAGAATGAACTCAAGCAAAGTAAATATACTTACCTTGTTGTTATTTTCCTTTATCTCCAGAAGTTGTGCTCCTTGTGCTCCATCCTCGCAGCCAAAGCTACCGTCTCTGCTGGTCAAGAGCAGGCGTCGTAGTAGAACCAGCGATCCAATAGAGAAGCGAATCAGTGGCATCACCACCTTCGTCGATCAACATCAACTCGCGAGCCTCGCGCTACATACAGAGCAGATGCACCTTCCGCCACCGCCTCTGCTCCCGCCTCTGGAGAAAGATGACTTCTCACAGCCGCCGCCTCTACTGTCGAGCTTCGCGTTGTTGACGCGCCATCCGCCCTCCATTACCAAAGCCAAGCACAAGCAAAAGCAAAAGCAAAAGAAGACAGGAGCGACTTGCGACAACCTCACAGCTGCCGCCTTCCACTGCACTCGAAGCCGCCCTAGTCGTTCACGTGAAAGCAACGGAAAGAAAGAGAACCCTAACCTAGCCAACGAAAGTCGAAAGAAGACCATTGTGGATGAATGAAATTTTTAGAACGAACTAGTTTTCATCTGTACAATATACTAGTGGGAGTGTTGGAAGTATTAGTATATACAGAATTATGTAGTATAGTGTACATTTGAAAAGGTGTGACCTTTCCATTATTTGGAATGTCACTTACTTTAACTCTTCTATATAAGAAGAAGATGCTCTCATTAATAAATAATAATATACAAAGTGTTATTCTTCTCTCTCTTAATTTAACAAAAATAGGTCTGCTTATTAGAACGCATTCCCTGAGAGTGTGTCGGATATGTCCAATTCATCTGACTCCTGGATAATTGATAATAGTGAGCGCAACAGGAGGGCCGAGCAGCGCAGAGCAGATGCTGCCTTTCAACTTCACACGAAAATTAACGATGGGTCAAAGTTCACAATTATGACGGACGCTGGAGGCAACATAGTGACGAACAAACTCCGAGTGACCTCTCTCGTGAAGAAACTGATGGAGATTTACGTCGACGTGGCTCAAGTTCACTACAATGATGACGACGAGAAGTTTGTAATCGTGGAGAAAATTGTCAGGAGTTTTTTCGACTTCTCTCCTCCTCTCAAACCGCGTTGGTTACCAACGTACATGCGAAAACAACTGGAGAGAAGCAGATACGATTTCCGAAGGTACTACGAAGAGACAGGGCGCATGCACCCTGACTGTCCTGCTTCAAAACATCACGCACTGATGGCTTGGTGGACAAGCCCGGGAGGGAGTAGCACGTCCAGCTTCATGAAAGAGCTGAATGCAGCTCGATCTACTCAAAGACAAGCGCAGCATATCAACGGAAACCCAGTCCGTGGAATGGGGACCGCAGTATTCGACAACAATGTGATGGTAATATCCTCCTTGTCTTACATTTGATATTTAATGAACTTAGTCTCTTAATGTTTATAGATATTGATGTCGTAGTTAACACGTTGTATTGTTTGTTAACAGTTTAAAATTATAAGTTATATTTATTTCTCCGTTACTGATTTTCTACATTTTTCAATGTAACAGTCACGTGCTAGTACTCCCACGTTGCCAGTGTTCTCCGGATCTGACATGTCGCAATCAGATGGGACATCAGCCTTTCCTCCAAGAGAGGTTGACATGCAGGCTCCAAATGTCCGACCAGACATTCAAAATGTGGAAACACCTGGGTATTTCCAGGACGGAGAAGACGTGATGGTGCTTTTTTATATTCCCACTCTTTCCGGTTTTTTGGAATAATTCATAACGCTATTCACACATGTTCGAGTGACTTGGCTGTTTCTACTGTTATTATTGATCGCCTTAGTGTATGGTTTCATATTCACCTTTGTTTATTAGCCATGTACTTGATCATGTGAACAGATTGACTCCTGCGACCAGCATCAGTCATCAAGTGACTTCGGAATCCAAGACTCGACTTCAATATTCCCAGATGCAGATGTCGAAGTGGATGTATAGAAGAAGACTGTTGCCGACATACTGAGTTCATTGTACTCTGTCGAAGACCTACCAATCGTTAAACAAAAAGTCGAAGAAGCTCTTACCGGGCGAATCAACGCGAAACGTTCCTCTCTGGGACATGAAGTGCCTTTCTCGAACTCTAAACGTGCTTCCACTGAGAAGGTGTCTTTGCCTGTTGTGACTGCAGGTAATGATTCCGTCCATGACAATGGCGGGACGTTCAATGGAGCTGACAATGAAGTTGGTTTTGTCAGGAAGAGGACCAGAGAAGAAATTCCACTTACCGATCCGCTTAGTGACTCTGCAGAGAGTGATTCTGTTCAGAGCACAGTTCAACGACACGAAGGGTCTCCCGAAACGTTCTCAAATGGATATGTGAATATGGGAAATGATCCCATAGGTAATGTCGTCGAAAGTCACTTGTATTCAATATTGCCGTATCCATATTTCTGATGTATCCTAAACCCTTTGTGAAGTCCTAAACAATTAGCTCTACTATTCACTTAGACAGTAACTTCTATATCGTATTCGGAGATAATGTTTAATTTAGAAACCCTCTATAAATTGTATCTGTGTTGGAGAAGTGTTCTAAATAATATCAACTGGAAATATTTGATGCATTCAATTCAAGATCATTCCCACTCTTCTCTTCGTATTCACTTATTTCTAAAAATCATTATTCACTGGTTGTTTCTTTGAATGATTTCGTCAATTACTGACAACTCCGATGTAATATATAGGAAATACTTCGAAGAAAGTTAAACTGGCAATTGCACCTGATTACAACCATGGAGAGGAAACGGAAAAAGACGACTTGCCAAATCCAGTACGCAAGGCTCCACGTTCACAGGAAACTGCAGAAGTAAAAAATAGCGTGCCCCATGCTCCAAATGCTGACGGTGGAGTAGTGGAAAAGGAAACCCGTGATGGAAAATCATCGGAAGGTTTTAATGAACGTCAGCTGCTGAAGAAGAAAAGTAAATTTGTTGACCGTGAGCCACCGTCTCAGCTCTAGCCTAAAGGACACACTAGTAGAAAAGGCAGTCCAATACACCAGCCGTTTACACCGAAGTTTGGCAGTGGTGTTCAGTCTAATCTTTCAGAGTGTTTTCATTGGTCCAGGATGGTTCATGGTGTTGATGAGGAGGTTATTCATTTTGGTGAGGCTAAGTTAGGCATGATCCTGTTCACGGCTTTGACGCATCCAATGGGTACGTTTCTGGTTGTCAGAGTGAACAGTGACCGTCGGGTTTCACTTATTGCTTTATGGGTTTGGAAAAAAAGCAAATACGTCGGGTAATAAGGAGTGACTTCGGGTTGTGGAACAGTTAACTTGGATGATATTGTGGGTCCCGACTGGACAACGGTTCCATCTCTGTCCGAGTTCGAAGCAAGTAACTGCAGAGGTTATCATGGTGAGGAAATTACATGGGAAAGTCGGGTATACACCGGGTAACTACTGCCTGGGTATGTGATGAACAGAGTTGCGTTCTGACGAGGTTCGCCACAGATTCAGCGATGTGTATTAAAAATTTCATGTTCGATATGGGAGTAAGAGTCTTCTCGGCCGGACTATACTCTGTAAGATAACGACCGTTCAGGCTTGTTCGGAACAGACAATGGCATATCTAACCACGTCTCACAAGCTCTGTTGAACATGTTTACAGTAAGAAGAGCAAGCACTCCATACAGTTCACAGCAGACCGTCTTCATATCCAGGTCAAGTGTTCCTACGTCTGAAATACAGTTTGCTAAAGTTTAAACGATAGGTCAGCACTAATATTCTAGGATTGCCGTGCTAAGTACAAAGACATTATAAACTGAAAACGTAATGGATTATAAAATGTCCTGCACAGCCAAGGTCCTATCAATGTCTTCTTGAGAAATACTCAATTTGATATCCTAAAATGCAGATGCAGGCACTTCCTCTACTGCCGTCACTGAGCACAATAGAAGGCTGTACAGATGATAGAGATGCATCACATGAACGAAGAAAATTGTTAGCTGGTATTAACTGTGTGATACACCGAGATAGCGCTTTAACGATCTTGAAAATTCCAAGTAGTCCACGTCGATCATTCCTCAATGTGCTGGAGGAATTCGGTAACTGCACTGAAATGTGCTAATTTGGCATCGAGCGATTCACATGTGGAGCGGTAATCATTTTCTGCCTGAGTCACCTCCCCCTTGAGCCTATCCATAAAAATGCTGTGGCGCTCTGATTTCAGCTGCCACTCCTGCAGCCGGTTACGGGCTTCCTTTACGTTGGAGTACCATGAATTCACCAAGGCCTCGCAGTTCCGAATGATGTTGCTGTGAGGTTGCTTTCCATTAATGCAAGCATTGTTCTCGGCTTCGCCCATTGTAGCAACTAGAACCCGCCGTGCTCGCTCATACTCCTGAACTGCCCGAGCGTGAGTGACCATCCTCTCCTCCACTTTACGGGATATTTGAACCGCCCTCTCCTTCTCCTCACGACAACGTGTCTTCAGTTTGCTAACTGCGGCATAAGCGTTGTGGCGAGTCACTTGCAGCTTTCTCTGCTCAGCCTCCACCAGTGGAATGATGCCTGGACGCAGGACATTTAGAGCCGGTAGAATACTGTCCAGAGAAATGTCCGGGTTCTGGCCATCTGCGTCAGGTGTCTTCGGGATTTTACGACTACATGATCCCCCTGCATCGAGATTCACCTTCACATCAGACACATTCATGGACTTCAATTTCGGAGCCAACGCCTCGGCGCTGCGTGGACATGGCGTCACTTCTGCATTTCCAGCTCTTGTAGACCTTGTGCGCACAGGGGTGTTCAGTGCTGGGTTCGCAGAGGTATTGACCTCCTTCGGCTTATCAGCGAACACATGTAGAGTGTCCTCCGCCTGCAAATTGAAAGACCAGAAAACCGAGCTGGTTCTGCTTAGTACGGTTGGAGGTGATGTACAAAAAGTGTCCCAATTTAGGGAATACAAAATGCATGATTGCTTACTTGACTAAAGCAAACAAAGCATACATGAGCATAACAACAAGTTCAAAAGATAATTGACAATGAACAAGCACATCTGGATTTTGTAGTCCTCAAAAAGAAATGAAGAAAACGAATGCGGTGGATAAGTACCTCGTCGTAGAAGCTCTCTGGGAACACCTTCTTCAGTGGAGAAAGTGGAGCCTCCAGACTTTCAAACACAGGCAGAATACGAGGACTTCCGGTTCTAGACTGGTAGGGATGAGTTATCTTGAAAGCAAATTCTGCCCAGTTCACTTCCATTCCAAAAACCTCTGCCATTAAGCCTCTCGCAAAATGGAACGGCAGTACATGATTTAAAGGCCAATTTACCTGCCATACTCGGACGAATAGATCCCTCACATACTCCTCGTACTCTGTGCAACCATGGTTCTCGAAGATGTAACCAGAATTCTGTTTAGGGCCCATAAACTCCGCCAACTGATCACGAGACGGCATTAACTCAGTCGGGGTTATGGTCGGAATTACACCATGATTGTGGAGACGCATGTATGAGACAAACCATCCGATGGAGCATTTCTCTGTGAAGGCCATGTCGGGAGCAAACAAGCGACTGGTCTGCGGCAACTTCGAAATCGACTTTCAGGGAAGGGAAACGAGAGCAAGCTGATGAAATCCGCACACACTATCACTGTTTAGAAAGCAGCGAAGGCAGAGAGACTACAGCGAAACCCAAAAACATCACCCTCTGCAGCGGGGGGGTTTCAAGACGTGAGTGCAAACGCAGTGAGGGTGAATGCAACATGCAATTCACACTTCCTCACATACTGGAACTCAGAGAGGCGCTTTGTTGCAGTCATTGCAGTCATCTGAGATTTGACAGATCGCAAAGACATGGACGCCAAACATGATGATGGATTTACTGGATGGTGAACTCTGGAGGTTCGAGAAGTGATGTCTCTGTGCATGGCCACCCACGGTGATGAGTCATATGCATGTGATGTTGATATCCTGGAAGCCAAAATGACAAACAACATCATGAGGGTCACAGATCTGATTTGGTGTTAATTGTGGCGTATCTTAGGGCATTGCAGTGTCCAATCAATTTATGGGAGATTAATTGCAGATTGGAAATGTATCGTGCAGGGAGGCACCATGTTACTATACAAAAAATTAGTAAATTTAAACATACCATGACGTTGGACAAGATGGTTCACTTACAGGGGACCCATACACATTCAACAGTGACTCTACGTGATTCAATTCCCCCGAACTCAGGGTTCTGTTACTACTGTGAAAGTCGTAGAGAAGATCAATGTTTAATAACGGATTCCACTGTACAAAGTAATATACAAGCACGTGCACAATACCTGAAAGCAGCAAGGGGTGGGTTTCCGTAGCTTATGAGGAGAAGACCCGGGGCAAATGTTCGTGGAAGAAGTGTTACCTGAGGAGAACTGGGATGGAAGGACTGTGTAGGTCCAGCATAAATGATCGTAGAAGAGGGTGCAGCGAAGTCGTGAAGTAACTTATTCTCCAGAATGTGGTCCCTCCATCCACACTCCGTTGCTTGCGTTTCGCGACATAGTGAAGTGCCTTGCGGCTGTGGTCGATTTACAATAAGGAACCTGTGTTCTTTATGCCAGGAGGATATCAGCAGAATAAACGAATGATACATATTAATCTCGTAATACGTCTATCATCTCAAAAAGCAACACCCTAGCATTTACAGCATGCCCACGCATCTACATCTCAGGCTTCTGCAAGTATGCAAATTGTTTCTTCAGTTCAATACGTAAAATCAAATGTCCAATGTTCTCTGCTATTACAATTAATTAACAATACTTAAGCATTTTGAATTATAATGGCTTAACATGTCATAATGTTTATCACCTTGCACTAAACAAAAGGGACATAGCAGAGACATAAAATGGCAATCCTATATTTCAATCCCGATGTTTCAGTACTGCACAAAGTAATCATCGCAGGAAATACGTCAAAATTTCGCGGTGCACAATTCCTCGTGCGCTACAAACACCCAGCCCCCACATTGATACTCCTACTGTGCAGTCCCTCCCAACCAGCTGGAGTGTACAAATCCCGGGCTATCGACGTTCATTCTCGGAGTAGAGTTGGAACCGGAAACAGAGTGTGTGGAGTCCAAGGCCCTCATGGGCAAAGCGACGAGGGGGGTCACGGGAAAGGCGACTCTAGAGTCCGACATGATGTGCAGAAGCTCATTGCTGCACGCCACGGTCCAGTGCCAGTCCGCTCCGGGCTTCGTCAGACGAGCAATATGTACGAAATCTCTAATGTTCATGCCTCTACCCTTCGCTTTCTCCACTTCCGCGATCCATGGCCGCAGCTCCTCTACACTTTGCGGTGCCGAAGCTGAGAACTGAACTGTGGCGCAGGTCCTCCTAGTGGTTGCAGAACGCACTTTCGCCATGGCTACTGCGGTTTAGTCCTTGACCCCCTCCGTTGATTGCAAAGCTAAGCTTTGAACCGTGCTTGCAAGATCTGTCTAAATTTCGACAAGAAAGCGGATTAACACTATCAGGGAGTGAAAAATGAGGAAGTCATCAACAGGATACGGAGTGTACCTCTGAATCCCTGGTGTGAAACGATGCGAGATTCCCACACTTTAGAGATTACAGTGTGGGAATGGTACACCATACAATCTAATACGATATGTACGATTGCCACTGAACTGGATAAGAAGCTTACTCACATGAGAGGGGAAGGGCGCCACAGATTATATCACATCCCATGATGGGAATCCCGGGATTATCTATTTTGTCGTATTTGTCTTATCGTTGTCCATATCTGCGTCCAGGTCCCTTTCTGCAAGTACTACGCACTCGGTTTATTCAGGCTACGCTAGCAAAACCCTTCTCAGGTCCGGTACGAATTCAACGGATGCTGAGTTCTGATACACATCAATAAGCAATTTTTCAAGTACTGTAACGTAATTCAATTAGAAACATAAGTGCATTGCTACAAACGGTGGGCAAAAAAGACTTCAATGTAAATTCATAAAGGAAAATATGTGAGATACCCAAGTGAGTACAAGTTCTACCTAATTGAGAACTCAGTGTGCATGCCGGTGACAAAATTCTGGATACGCTAAGTACAGCTGTGTATGTGTCGCCGCAAGGAAGTTACAAATTAATCTTCCGCCCATTTAGAAATTCGATTCAATATCAGGTAGAGACTCATGGCATTACTTTCGTAAGAAACATTCTATTATACTGGCAACCATTTCTGTCATCATTCATGATAACAGAAATCCCAAAACAACCGTCAACTTCCCCTAGGCTAGGCCGTCATACATTCTGTACTGAACCTAGGATGCTCGAATTCTACGAACCGAAGGTCCAAGATGTTAAAACAACGAATTATCGAATGACCACTGCACAAAGTTACTACGGCAAAGTAGAAAACATTCAATTGCAGGTTCGTTGGGACGTCATAGTACCTTATTTTGAAGGCGGAATCCCAGGCTCCTATGCTGGTCTACGAGTATAATGCTTGTATGTAGTACGTCGCTCCTCAGAACCGTTCTTCTATGTACAATGCTGTAATACAACTAAACATGCCACCGCAATGTAAAATTAGCACAAACAATCATAAGTCTGCAGTTAATATGAAATTGTAAAAACTTCGCAATTGCGTTTGTCGTTGCAAAATACTCATAAAGGGTCAGGAGTACATCTGAACTGGGGATCGAAAATTCTCATTCAGCAACGGCGACTATAGACGACAATGATAGCTATGTGAATGGTCTGCTACTTACCAAGCCCACATTAAATCATTCAACGTACTGGATGTCAATGGCATCTTCATATTCGTTATCGTCAAGATGGCCGAGGTCCCCGGCTTGTTCTTCATGAAGAACAAAGGCGTTGAACTGCTCCACTGGTACGACTTCAGGCTCTTCGTCTCCTGTAGGAATTTGTGAGCTAGATGCATGAGGTTGCGAACGTGTGCTAAGAGTCGGACGAACGGAACCTGGTGCGCTAAATACTTGGACATCTAGTTCCCCTTGGATCCTCTTGCTTCGAGGGTCATGTCTCGATACTACCTTCCAAGCCGGATCTACAGAGTCAGCAATAAAGAAAACCTGTGAGACAGTACCCGGGTACACGAAAGGATTGTCTTTATCTCGAAGCTCTCTTGATGTGTAATAGACAGTCCAGAAGCCATGAATATCCTTCTTTACAACACGCCGCCCTTGATCTATTGATCGTATCCACGATCCTTCCATGACTACTAAGCTCAGATCGAGGTATTCAATCAGGAGAATGCTCTTTAATATTCCCACGTCTATCTCTGTGCTTGTCTGACCGGGAGTAATTGTAGCTATACCACAGTCAAAGGCGACGGTTGTAGGTACTGTCTCAGAATTAGAGGTGTAATGGGCACCGTATGCCCACATGGAGGAGAAGCTCCACGCATTTGGTGACGGAGTGCAGTGAAGGGAGTCAAGCTCATGCGAAACGGGAAAGCCTTCTTCTTTTAAATGGCGGACATGATGATTGAGCCAATCTGCAAAGTTGGGAAATGGCGTGGAGAGATCAGGAGGGTATTGAATTGGATCTCCTGGACGTCTGCGCAACGTGTTCACAAATTGGACCCTGCGCTGCTTGAAGATATTTTTCTGGTTCGACCATTCCCTGAAATCGAAGACAAAAATCGGCGATCAACATACGAGGCGAGTTCGTAACTGAAGGGCACATGGGCCGCCGCCCCATAGACTGAATGAGTGATAGCACAAAACAGGAGTGGTTACTTCCACAATAAAACTATGCTAAAGCAAATTAAAAGAGGAGAGTCCAAAAAAAATAACGTGACTCACTTCAAGCTGCAAAAGACATAATTTTAAACACATTCTACTGTAAACATGATTGGAAACATACCCCAGCAGCTCCTCCGTGTGAATAGAGTGTTTCAGGACATAATCATGAATCATATCAATCTCTGTCGCTGATAGACGTTTCAGCTTCGGTTTACCAATCAAACATTCTCCCGAGTCTTTTAGCTCCTCCTCGGGGTCCCAGACTCTGCTTCGGCTATGTTCATAAAGCTCGAAATATTCAGTGCAGAAGCCAAGGCTCTCATCAATCATATAACCCGTGGCTATGCCAGCTTCTGGCTTTGCTTTATCACGAACATATTTTGTAAGAACACCAAGGTATCGTTCAATTGAGTAGCACCATCTTGCGTGAACAGGGCCACATATTTCTATTTCGTCTACCAGGTGCACAACAAGATGGGTCATGATGTCGAAAAACCCGGGAGGGAAATTGATCTCCAGCAGGCACAATACCTCTGCAGCTAGGGTTCGCAATGCAACAATTTCAGAAGTACGAATTACCTTTGCGCATATGCGCTGAAAGAGATTTCCTAACCTTATGATTGTTTCCCGAACGCTGCGTGTAAGGAAATTTCAAACTGCTGCTGGGAGAATCTGTTGGAGAAGCACGTGGTGATCATGGCTTTTCAACCCATTCAGCCTGCGTTCACCTATGTGCTTCGTAAGGGTGCTGCTGAATCCTGACGGCACTTTCGTCGAAGACACCACTGATAGGAATTCCCTCTTCTCACGTTCGCTAAAAACATATGGAGCTTTGGGCTTGACATAATTCCCCAAAGAGCTTTGCACTAAATGGAGTTCATGCATCACACCTGCTTGCGCCATATCGCGACGGGTCTCGAGAGTGTCCTTATCTCCGAATAAGTGCTTCAGAATGTTGTCGGAGACATTACGTTCTATATGCATAACATCCAGTGTGTTACGTATAGGAAGTTCCTGTATTTTCCACAGATGGCAGCTTAGAAAATATGGTCGAAATAAGTAGCGTAAATAATTCAAAAACAGAGCACGCTGTATGCACGTAACAATGTGTACGTCAACGTCCACGTAACAATGTGAAGAGATAATAGGATTATGTACAGGGCTTCACTCTAATTGTCACTGAACAAGTCTGATCGATTTCTGTGGTGCTCTGCTGCTAAACTAAAAGCAAGGGCCGTAAAAACATGACGCGAGAGACAAATTACCCGATAATGCAAAAATCGCATCGGCACTATACCTCTCTTTAAACCGCATGTGGATCCTCACTTGGACATAAGTCTCTCTACACTAAAGTGGGTTCTTCGTAAAGAATTTAAAAACAATAAAGCATAACTGCAGCTGTCGCTATAAATTACGGAACAAACTGCTTGAAATTCGACTTAAGAACAATCCGCATTAAAGTTACTCAAACAATCACCATTAAAATCTTAAGCACTAACTTTGAAACAGTTTCGCGGAAAATAAATGACAAATCCGGACCTATGAGTCCTGTCCAAAACACAAATCAAAACATGGCATTGACGATCAAGAGAGAATTAAATAAACGGCCTAGAACTGAGTCAGCAAGAGCAGATTCTAAGCCACCATAATAAGCGAATGACCCAGAAACTCGAAATAAAAACTAATAACTGTCGCCACTGCCATCACCGCATCAACGAAACAAATGTAATAACACTGAAGCAAGATTGAAATCCCTTCAACTCTCCACCTACCCTGAACTAACAGATGGTGCAATTATCAAAAAACAAATCATAAACTTAGAGAAATACCACATTTAAAATTCTACTGCGATCAAATGTTCCATCGACAGAGAGTGAACAAGTGCCTCACTCCTGCGAACAAACCAAGCAGGCACCACATTCTGAGGCACCACAAAAACAAGGCCCCACTTCATCTCCACTCTGAGATACACAACTTACACACTAAAACACTGCTGCAGCATAAATAAATCTGTTGAAATGGTAGCATAAAGTAAGGACAAAGAGTGTCACCTGCCAGTACGGTAGAGTGAAAAGAGAGGACACTCTCTTAATGCCGAACATGCGTGCAGGGTCAGAGGCAGCTGGTGTCGATCCCAGCGAGACCCAGCTCTCCCGTAGTCTGCCCCATCTCAAAACGTCTGCTGCAGTAGACTTCACCGGTGGAGGTCTTCTCTCTGATGTCCCGCCAAATTCGGTCCTAGGTTCCCTCCATTGATGGTCACACGGGAGAAAACGCCTGTGTTGGTTGTCGTAAACATTCTTGTGGAGGGACAGAGAACGACGCGAGATGGTATTCTCCCCACAAATAGGGCACCCGCGGTACCTCTTAGTCACGCATCCTGCGACAATCCCGTATGCGGGAAAGTCATGTATGGTCCACATCAACATGGCCTTCATGTTGAACCGGGACGTTCCCTTGTACATGGAAGCATCATCAGTTGGCACTCCTCGATGCCATAATATCTGAAGCTCCTCTAGTAAGGGTTGCAAGTAGACATCAAAATTTTCCCCAGTTACTGATTTCTTTCCAGGGATTATGAGACTTAACATTATGAAATGTTTTTTAGTCGTCATCCATGGGGGAAGGTTATAGTTAAGAATCACCACGGGCCACGTACTCCAAGTTGATCTCTTAATTGAAAAGGGATTAACCCCGTCAGTGGCCAACCCCAATCTTAAGTTCCTATCCTCGAAGGCAAACTCTGCATTCCATTTCCAATTGATAAACTTCCATTGATACGAGTCTGCAGCTCCCCTCATAATGTCATCCTCACTCCCATGACGCGCATGCCAAGTCATGTACGATGCTTGTACTGGAGTACTATACATCCTTTGCAACCTTGGGATGAGTGGGAAATGACGTAAAACCCTGATTGGAACCTTCGATTTTCCACACTGTCTGTACCGTGGAGCCTGACACTTTGGACACCGTGTCATATTCTTATACTCATCACCTCTAAACAACACACATGTTGATGGGCCCGAGCAGCAGTGTATGGTTTCGTAACCTAGACCCAACTGTTTGAGAACCTTCGAGGCGTGATATTCATTTGCTGGTAACGAATTCACAGAAGGTAACATACTCTTTGACAAGATGGAAAATACCTCGTTAACGAGGGTGTTGGAAGCTCCGTGTGTTCGTAGGCAGTTGAGAAGAATAAGTGTCCCACCAAGCTGTGTCAATGACGATCCCGCATACAGTGGAGTTTTCGCGCTTTCCTCCAACAATTGCTGACGGGTTAAGGGTTGGTTCTCCATGGCGGGCAGATCGTCATCCGCCATCCCCTCCATATCCTCTTCGGCAGAATTTTGATCTCCATGGGGCACATCCACTCCTGCACCAGCTCGCTGATTGTGATTCTCTTCGACGAAGTCGCCAGCATCACCGTATTCTGTATAACCACCCTCCGCCGTGCCGACTGCATCGTTCTCACTCACGTTCCCAAGCCGAGCGACAAGTCCATCATACATGTGGAAGGTATGGTTGACCAGCCCCGTCATGTCCATACCTTGATCAAGAGTTTGACGACCCATTCTTCTGAAAGCTCTGTCTCTCGCTCCGAACTCCTCCACAATGTCTAAGTCCCATTCAATATCCGACTCATCTTCGGGGAATCCCTGTATCAGCTTAGGAAATTGGAGTCTCAGTTTGAAATTGCAACAGTGATGAAGGCATTGGGGTATGAAATATGGGTGCAAACATAACAAAGTTACTTTCAAGTGAACCGGTTACCTGAGTTGAGCCGCGCCGACTAGGATGGCGGCCGTAAGTCTGCAAGTGTTGACGGACAATCGCGCGATATCGGAGTGAACGGTTCTCCCCAAGACAAACATTGCAAGGGCAAACTCGTCTGGCGGCCATTGTTCTATCGGCGACCATCTCCTCTCTGAATAAGAGTTTCTGATCACGTGCTTCCTGCCGTCGAATATCTCCAAGCGGCAATCTCCCTTCCACGTCCATGTCTTCTCTGACCTCCATCCCTCTGATACAGCGGCACACATGTTGAAAAAGAAACACAAAATGGCAGGTGAAGTACTTATGTACTATCGACTGAATGATGACTGTAACAGATTTCATCCACTTATATGTTCCATAGTTCCTGAAATTAGGATGAAACCACTTGTACCATAGAATCAGACAACTATGAAAATCCTGGACTGTGAAATCGATACTCGTATATTCATGAATGAGAAATAGGTTCGCACACAATTTCATGAACAGAAAATTGGCAAGCCCTCACGAACCAGTAGTACATAATAAACTTTGGGCGACAGAGGTGATATTTGCCCGATCATTTCTACTTTTCACTACAAGGAACTCGCCTTCAAACTCTCAGCGTTAGAAATGGAAGGACCTCCTCTAAAACTCAGTCGACTATAATACCTTGGAGGCTAATTGTTGCGAGACGCCCCACTACAATGTACATAGAACCAAACCCGGAACAACGAATAATACTCTGCTTCCGAGACTCCGAACTCTAGAAGTAACAGGTGCAGGAGTAGCATGTTCACAGTTTTATCGAAAAAAACCCGGATCAGACTAAAGTGCCTATCCAGCACTACGAGACCTTCTGGAATTTCCTCTTCGCACAAAATACAATGAGGATCGCATTTCAGTGCGCGGGAAAGTCCTTTGTAAATTCTGACTACATCTGCGTGGGACTCCAGTGATGGTAAATCACTGAAAAAGTTCTCGTCAACGTCGAGGCTACGACGCTCCTCTTCCACTGCCGTGTGATGATTGAAGTCATTCTCCAGTGCTGAACCGCTTGATTTCTCCAACGCCGGCATGCCGAGGAGCTCGCCTTCCAAACGATCTCCATCGCAGTCCTCTAAATGTCGTTCCCAGTTTACGGTCTCTTGTTCAGATAGGCGATTTCGGAATGTCTCGGGGCCAACAACCTGGTCGACTGATAGAACGACGCTGTTGGCGGGCGAAAATTCTTCAGTGTTGAATCGAACTACCGCTGGATTGCGATATCCGACAGGTAGGCACGTAAGGCTACACTCTACTCCGAGCTGTGAGACAGCAGTAGTCCCCTTCTCAGAACCTCCCTCATCTAAGGTCAGTTCGGTAGCCAATTCCATTGGGATAATGTCAGTGGCCCTTCCGAACGACGTCACTATCACTTCCCCCGAGTCGTCGAAGTCCTCTACCGATTGTTCTGACTCCCTAGAGTCAACACTATTGAGAAGCATGTCCCAGTTGGGGAAGTTCCAAATACTCACGATCTTCCCTTCTGAATCAACTCGACTGAAACCGTAACGGACCGAACTCTCAGGACTCCAACACTCCATTGCTACCTTACAGCCTTTACAATACTCGGAATCTCTTGTGTCTTCCCTCAGACTCTCTGAAAGTATCCTACTCCACTTCGTCTATCAACCTGATCTGTAAAGCTTGAATGTTTCGAGAACGAGCTAGGTAGCATGTCGCTTATACTTTGCGTTCCCAAAGTACAGTAACCATGTTCGTAACAACGTTCCCGGTTATTTTTAAACATGATTCATATAGAGCAGTCCCCTATCTCACTTGGGACTAATATCGCCGTGTACATTATATCAGCAATGACGGCGCACGATGCTGTCTTTGGGTGACCTACCTCGACACGACTGAGTCAGTCCTTGCACAAATAGCCGTAAGAAATCCAGAATCCTGATCGACCAACCTTCGTGCAACAGAGCTTGTGTCTAGTTTAGATTTGTGGCCACTTTTGGGAATCTAGTCAGATAGAGTGCCTTTCCCTTCGTCTAATTTATCTAAAAATCTAAGTTCTACTTCAGTCCAGATCGCCGCTTCCAAACCCTAATGGCTAGCTTGACGGCATGCTATACCGATGATTACAACGGAGGAGAAGGTCCAGACTCCCCCAGTTCATCACAAGGCAGCTGCTCCCTAGCGGAAGTTTTTGTTCAGACTGTAGTAGAGAGCGTTCGGGTACCTCAATTGGAGACAATGGCATTCCCGGCGCGGATTCCTCACGCACCAATTGTCGATGGACGATATCAGGATCAAGACGGTTATGAGTTGGTAAGTTTCCTTCTGAACTCTGTTATTTACTGATTCTGCAGCACATCACGAATCCAAAGTCTGAGTTCGACACTGAAACGGTAGTGAGCACTATCCACAGTGATACCCTTCGTGCCAAATCTTATTCCAGAATGTACCGTACCTCCTCAGTTTAAATATACAGAAAACTCTCATTCAATTAAACAATGCAGTTGAGACATGAGTGGTTTGAGGATTTCACAAAGTATGTGCTCAAGGTCTGGAGGAGACGTAAGTTGATTACAGTGTACAGTTATCCTCTTACCTCAAGGCTTCATATGTCTCGGACATTCTATCATTTTTCTCTGATGTACAGGATGTTAGGTCTTCCCAGTTACCGTCTCCTCCGAACCCCTATGTTCGCCATCGTGAACCAGTACCTTCACAAGGAAACATCGATTACTCATTCCAAGCGCCTCAACGTCCTTCACATCCCGGATCCCTCCCCTACCAGGCTCAATGGACGAATGATCAACAGACACTTGCGATGCCTACCACCTCAGATATCCGCACATCGTCGAGGGCACTGCCGAGGCTAGCACCGTCTTCCCATGGCCGGCCACACTCAGCATATTCAGCCCCGGAAATGTCTGGCCAGGAGGTGCGATGTTCATCTGGACCTCCTCCCGATGAAATTCGAATTGAGCAAAACAGGAAACGAGCTGCTGGTCGTGATATTCAGAGACCTTACCTCAAGGAGATGGCTGCCGCGCACGCCGAGAACAGAGAGCCCGTCATCGAAATTCCAATCTGCAACTCAGGTACTGTAATTGGGCTGAAAAGTCCATGGCATGGTGCCGCTCGTCTTTGTGCACGGCAAACATTAAATTTCAAAGTGAGGTCATACAAAGGAAAACGCGAGTTGTGGATGTCACAAGTAGAATGCATTGCAGAGAAATTAGCTAAAAAGTTCACGTATACTCAGCCCTTAGATATCAGATACTTAGCAAAGTTCTTAAAGAATTCAATGAAAAATGATAGAAAATGCTGGAAAAAGTACTTCATTAAGTCCGGCGGTCTTAAACACCACCGCTGTCCGGTGGAGGCCTTCACGGAGTGGAGAAAACACTGGGTGAGTGCAGCCGGCAGAGAGGAATCTGCACACATGACGGAGATGAGAAAGGGGAAAAACAAGTCTCCACGAATTTCTTGTCAGCCATCGACATCTGGAGGAGGATCACGAGGGCAAATTCCAAACCAGGTAATTCTTTATTATGCAATAATTTCTTCCAACTCTCCTATAGTTTCATGTGCATGACCGCTGCGTGACATGGCTTCATTAGGAGGCGGCATTGCTGTGCAGTCTCCCATGGCATGTATAGTCCTTTTGAATCAGCAAACCGACTATGACGTGTCTTACATTTGCTACAATTTAACTACATATAATTTGTAACACTCTACATTCTTGGACTAACGTTCATTACAATTTCTTACCGCAACGCAGACCGATGCCGGCACTTCCAATGAAGACACGTCCGGCCGGATGCAAATTCCGACTACCTTCCTTAGTGATTCGACTACAAGCCTCAGCACAGGTTTCCAATACAGCACACCAACTGCCGGGTACAACCACGTACCTACGTGTGTCTCAACGCAGGGACCTCGCAACGACGATAACACTCCAAGCTTCCTACAGGTATTTCTGCCCCTGACTGTCCGAAACGGTACCTTCCCTCACTGTCATGTGCGATTACTCTGAATTTTATCCATCCACTTACTTATTTTCGAATGAGTTCCCTTTGTGGTAGCCATTAGGTTCAGGCTAACCCTAAACGTATGCATCCATACTCAAGGGGCGAGGCTAACTTATGTCTGACTACAACTGTATTGACACCATGACAGAGACCGAGTACTCCTCAATATGTCATCCGTGATGCAACAAGAATCAACGCCCTAGAAAGCACCGTGCAGAAAATGGCTTCTGACCTGAACAGTAGCAAAGGAGACATTCGCGAGGTCAAGGAACTCCTCCTAAGATTCCTCAACCCGAGCTCGTATTCACCGCAACCAGCCCCTTGCAACGAGCCACACTCAACCCTGGAAAGAACAGTTTACACTCCAATTGACGGTACGTCTTCTTTACCCACCGGCGTGGCTGACCCAGGTGACGGGCTCATCACAGGTCCTCCAGAAACCCTAAACCGACAGGCTGGGGTAGTCGAAGAACTCCACGACGGACAGCGTCCCCCTATTTCATCCGGTGTCGCAAGAAACCTGCATGGATCCCCAGTAGGATCAGCTGGCCATTCCTGGGCAAGCGGAGAAACCATCCCCGTTACCCCGAATTCTTTTCTCCAAAAATTCCAGAACAAAATGCCAATTGGAGCAGCAATCATTACTGAGGTATCCGCCTCGATAGGAACAGAGTCGCATGAAATATCACCTCGTCCTTCAGGTGAGAGATCTCCAGGCTCGTTTCTATGCCATGAATCACCTGCTCCTAACGCTGAGAGGATCAATTCAACTGCACTGAACATCCCAGTGTCCTCACAAGAAGGTGTTACAACAAGGCAGATGACGTCGGTGGGAGATCAAGAAACAAGACCACGCGAGCCTCGAGAGAAGTTCCCCTTGACTCTCCTTCCCCGCGGGGTTTCATCTGCTGTCGCAGCTAACACCTTATGCTTTATTCTTCACCCGGACCATGGGTCCACCGTGATTGCAGAAGGAAGGACAGGTGGTAGTTGGAAGTCCCCGAAGCAAAAGTTTGGGTCACTCTGTAGAATGGGTGAGCAAATGGTGCAGGTGCATAGAATCCTGAAACCGAATCTACCTCTAATGTTTGTAGAAGAGCGACAACCGTTTACACTTCTTGACCATGCAGTAGTTAAGCCCTCTGGAAGCAACGTTTACGTAAAATGGATCTCCAAGTTGCTGTGGAAAAAATCAAAGGTCCCCAACGCCCGCTTGACACCGACGCTGCTTGAAGACTCCGCAGAAGATCAGGGCACGTAGTCATCTTCTGTGAATTGCAGTGTCGACTGCAGAGACTCCATATCATTTGGCGTATGCTTATGAGAGAGCAAACCGATTAGCTTGTAAGATACTGTTAATTTGCAATGAAATGGACACCGCAACCCCTTTTCTATGCTGCGTGCATCGTCTTCTAAAGAACTACAGACATTATTATCACTGCGTCGATCACTCCTCACTGTGCACAAAGCGTCTCCTCCCCTCCTCTTCGCATAAACCCTAAATACCAAATCAGGAATAGCAGGGGTTGGGAACTGTGTGACCAAATGAATTTGCGGGAAATATTCCATAATGTAGTCAATTGAGGTCCTGGACAGTTGCAGAAGTCGCCGGTTATCAATCCACCGTATTTGACGATATACCCGGAACGATACCCTGATATTGGTTTTCACGAACAATACCCGGAACGGTCCCGGATACAACCAGGCGACCGGCCGAATATCAACAAATTAGGCCCGGAACCGAACATACAATTGATGCCCGGTACTGCACGATCTTCTCTCGGGTATCATCATTCAACATCAGGGCTTCACCGCCTGGATTCATAATGATCCACAGGTTATCGAACACTTCAAGTCGGGTATAACCACGGTAATTACAACCGGAAATTTACAGAAACCGCACATCCAAATCCACATGGATGGGCACCATCATCCCAACATCCGTCACTCCAAAATAATTACCACCCAAACCGCTTCGAAGTTACTCACGATCACTGTATAACTATTGTCAGCGACACCCACGTGACGAATCTGAGAACTTTTGAGCATTCTGTGGGACCTCTGCGGCACAGCGCGGGCCCTTTCCAATTCTCGAAAATAGTAACTGACCCTGCCCAATTACACCGAAATGAGTTTCTGAACACCAGCGCTAAATCTCCCAAACTGGTGCACATCCTGGTGTGATTTCCGGTGTATTGGACTGCCTTTTCTACTAGTGACATCAGGCAAGTATTTACTGAAACCCATGCTATAACCCAGTGTACTGCTTCTAGGCTGTGAATAAACAAAGATTAAGAGATATAGTTACAGAGGCCAAATCATCCACTTGTTATCTTAATTTGACTTTTGAAATACAATGTGAGTGCAGATAAAGTACCCACTGGGTATGAACAAGGATGTTTGGGTAATACATCCCACGAAATTGGATGGACCAGTCGCTTTGGGAAAGACAGGATATAGCTACAAGACAACAAAAGCAAAATTGCAGTCATCTCCGTGGAAGACTCTCAAGTGGGAACATGGGATGCAGCTTGTGGAGATAAGCAAGGTATATCACCCGGGTGTGAAGGTGATGCACCCCTCAAAACAACCGAACAAGGAGGTAAGAACCTTGGACGACATGAAAGAAGTTGAATTCGCGGACGACTCTCTGGATATGTGGGGGACAGAGTACCTCGTTGAAGTTTCACCTCGTGTTCCCAAAGAAAAGCCAAGTTACATGTGCAGGTTCTAAAGGCAAAGGCGTGATCCAATGTCATGTAAGTTGATGTCGTCTCAACCACCTTCGTGTAACTGTAAATGAGATGATATATGCATCGAATGGCACTTTTTTTTTCATTTAATACTGTGTGCTACAATGTGTGTTTTGAAATGTAATCACGATTCCGTGATGAAATAAATATATTCATTAGAGACCATTTCGGGTCATTGGAAGGCCTTTTAAGGGAGGCTTGGGCAGTACTCTCAAGCAAATTTTCACCTCGGGCACGGTGCCACTGTGAGGCACAATTGAGTTCGGGCAGCCCTTTAGCGTCGCTGTCAATCCCTGCGTGGGTATAAGAGAGCCTCGAACGTGGCCTGAGTGTCATCCTAGGCCTGCACCTTGCTAAACCCATCCTGCTAAATCAATGATGAAAGTGGAATTGGAGTGGTACCCCAGCAGATCATTTTATACTATTTCAGATCATTTTATACTATTTTGAGGTAGATCAAGTTGGCGCGAAACTCTGCCAACGCAGCGAGATGTGGCGGGAGAGCGTGTGCGAAAATGTCGACTAGGACTTCGTGTAGTCTGAGGCAATTGACTTAGATTCAGGGAGGTTAGAGATTGCGGCGGGGTTTAGGTGCTACAGCATGGGGTTGAGAGATGTTACAAACTGTGTTGCTACTCTGTATGTCCCGCAAATCAAACTGCACCCGAGGTTTGCTCCGTTGATTAGAAGAGGACAAAGGTTAGAAGATCAGCCTACACCGGAGAGCTTTGTAGAGAGGAGAGCAGCAAATGAGACACATATCAACCTCTGGATCGATGGCTGAATCTACCCATTAGATCCGGCGACGAAGCAACCACCTATGTTTCGGACAACCAAGCAATACATCGAATATTGCTGTGAAGGAGAGAATGGTATGTTAGATACACCAAGCGGTTGAGCTACGGTCACACTGAGGAAGGACAGTTGAATTCGGTAAATCGGCTGCAGCAGGAGGTGAACAGTCACGAGCGTTGCATCATGCAACTACGTGCGCAGTGTGAGGATTTGCAAGTGAAATTGGACAATATGACCCATGATGAAAACCGGCACATAAAGGAGCGACTAAAGCTAGAAGGGGACATTAGGACTTTGGAGATATCGTGTGCGGAATTGAGGGTGCTAGTGGCCCAATCTGATGTCGCGAGGGGTGAGTTCAGGGAACGCGAGGAGCAGTTTAGTGCTTTAGAGGCCGAATTGAGAAATCAGAGAGAGGCTTGTGAGAAGCTCCAAGAGAAGATGAAGAGAATGGTGAAAACGCCGCTTGGATTTAGGGAGCGTGTCCACAGTCGTAAAATGAAGTGTCTGGATGAGCTTGCTCCTGGCTCCGGCCACGCAAAGCGAAGGAGAACTGCGCTACGATATCAGATTCAGCCATCGACAGTGTCACAAGTGCAGGAATTCAACAAGCGACAAGGAAGGAAGAGGAGGCTCGGGGATGATGGAACGTTGCACAACAAAACAACTTCAGTTCTTGCTAGTGTATTGTCTGCAGGTGAGGCTCGCAAGCTTGCGGAGCAACCACGAATAGGTCAAGCAACTACAGCGGCCGCAGTGTGTATTTTCAAGAAAATTAAGAAATCGATAACAGAGGAAGTGATGTTGGGGACTTGTGATGCATCTGGCGTGAGTAATAGAGGATATGTGGCGATGTGTAATGCCGTAAAACATCGGGTTGAGTTAGTTGCTCCGGAACTAAAGGGTGGTCTTTTGCCATCGAAGAACCGCCTAGCGCTGTTGCGAAAGCAGATGAATGAGAAGCTTCCTCAATTTATAGGAGACTACTATCAAATAAAAGGTCGCCGAATAATTCCCGAGGTCAGGGTTGGGAAGAAGATTGTGCGAGGAGCAAAAGAAGTTATTCTTGATGACAAGAACAATCTCTTCGCGGAGCTGGAGGTTGTGCAGCGGTCGATGGTGCTGTTCTACGACATGACTATGGAAGGTAACGTCGTTCATTGTCACCTAAATTTTCAAGGTCTGTGAACTACTATGGAACATTGTGAAGTAAACTGTAGTGAAGTTCGAATGCACCACGAGTTATCGTGAAGAATTACATTGAAACTCAGAAATTGATGGGAAATGCTGAAGCAAGATTAACTTGGCTGGCTCCATAATTGCCTTTGTAAGAAGAACAAATGAATAGAGAATTTGTCAACAATAGGTTGTGACATGATGCACCGTCCATGGATAATACCAACTGTCAGAATAGTGGTGCATCAACAATTCACGGTGTGGTTTTCCAGTGGCATTGCTGAAGTTGCTGGATGCTTGTGAAAAAACTCTAAGGGGATCATTGTCTCATAGTGGAACGTGAAACACAAATTTGTGGAAGTGCTGTGCGGTCAAGGCGTTCATCATTGTGCAGCTGCGAACAGTTGCTTAATTAATGCCTCATACCGATAATGACCAAAATATTTCAAAATTAATAATTGTGGAACCTGGTTGCTGTACTACAAACTGGAGTCTGTTCTAATAAGTACACTGTAGATTAATTTGGGGCAACATAGTATTACTTTGTGCTGGGTCTTAATATAGATTTGTATTGTGCAGAGTGCAATGGCCGGCCATTGGTCTTCGTGTTAAAATTGGACAAAGCAGAGGTGTTGCGGGAGAAGAAGTTTGAACGTGTGAGCCTGACTCTGATGAATAGGGCCCTCGATCCCGAGATTCAACGCAATGATGAGAGATATTTTTCGGTCCAGAGTGAACAGGAGATTTGGCCCATTGGGTGCTTCCAAGTGGAGAAGGAGTCTCACGAAATCTTGAATTGGGTATTTGAGCAGACAAGATTCCCTGAGGTAATTGCGGCTCAGAATGCAGGCCAGTTGCTGGAGGTACCGGGCCGTGGATCTTTCACGGTTGAGTGGCACTTGTCAGCGGACATGAAGACAATTAAGTGTATGAACGGGCTGCAGCATGGACCTAGCTGTAAAATGAACTACATTTACTGCGAGCAGAAGCATGAGAGAGCCAAGACCGTGACAGCTGCTGACGCCGAACGTACTGCCACGACTAGAGGGAAGGGTGAATGGCAAGGAGGCTTGTTCGCATCAAGGATTCGAGCTGAACCAGTTGATGCAGCCACGCACCCACGTTGGAAGCAGGTGCTACCTATCCCTCTATCACGGACCCACATGTGCACATTACATGCTCTGGTCCGAATCTGTGAAAAACTATTGCATTTGCATTTTATGTTTATTTGGAACATGCAAGACAACGCTAGGAAAACGGAAGCTATAGATCTCATGGAGAAGTCACTATCTGCCATTGGCGTGGAATCGGGAAACTGTGTGCTAAAGCAAGATGTGAAAAAATCTGGGAAGTCTGGTAATGTGTGGTGGAGTGGCCATAAAGTTATTTGGTCCTAGTTCATGGTCGACTCATACCAGAGTGTGGAAAGACGTCACTATGTCCGAGATGAATAATCTAGAGAATGGTCAAGCGAAAATCAAACAACAAAGAGTGTGGGAAACGCTAGAGGACCTGGTGCCGTACTTCATTGGACTAGTATTGTCACCAGATCAGAGACGGGATTGCAAACATCGGATGGATGCTTTTGGAGCAGCATATATCAAGGCATTCGGGGAAGGCCACGTCACGCACTATATTGTGAGTTTTTGGTGCCATGTCCATTGTTAATGAAGTTTTCAAGTAGTTGTGATTGAGATCACGGTACATGTAAATATTGCTGCACAATTGTCATTCGGAGGTGTCGAAGGCTTTGTTGGGATCCATTTGAAATGTGCATGTAGCTGTTCTTCATTCATGCTGAAGCTCGAATCTGGACATTGCAGCATGCTCTTATAAAGCACGGCCCTTGGTTCGTAGAAAAGTATGGTAGCCTTTCTGTGTGGAGCTGCCAGGGGATGGAGAAATCGCACCACGTGGCCAAATCGTCAAGTCAGGCACATTCTCAGCATGGGGGGACAAAGGATCGAACTAGTGTAGTTGTTCAACAATATGAATTTTGGTATCGAAACATACAACATAGGTACGATGCAAAGTTGAAGAAGAGGATTGCTGATGCAGAGTTAGGCCTTCCCGACGTAGAGGTGCAAGCTGCAGGATCGAGACGGCAGGATGCTTGGCATGCTTCCAATGCTGCGGCAGCATGTCGTGAGTGGCGAGCGGCGCGCACACGAGAAGGTAGGCGTTATGTGATTGTTTCAACTGAAGGAGAGGCCGTTCAGGCAGAGGATGAAACTTCACCGGGTTCTGGCAACAGCAACGACATGGATGAAGAACTGACGGAGTCGTCGCAATGTCCAGATGAGACACAGGACTCTACTCAATCGAATTACGGTGTCACTGATATCACATAGGTACATGGTGCTTATTGGTATACACTTAGTTGAAAGAGGTAAAGATGAACGGCCACAATTATCATCTCTTCAAAAACCTGATTTAACTGATGTATAAATTGAATCTGTGTAATTTGATATCTTGACGCAGCACATGTTATCATTCACCCTAGTGAATGCAATTGTCAAAAACTTCAGAAACTTCCAAGCTGAGTTCTCCCTAACATATGTGTACGCATGTTGGGCCATCAATGCTGAGGGTGATGGATGAGTTGTATTATAGCTTACTGAAGTACATTAAAAAAATGGTTACATGCAGGTGTGATGCCGCATTCCTCAACAAAAATGAACAATGACTTTACCACGAAGCAACATTCAAATTGTAATCAATCAAAGCAGAGGCAAGAGTGGGTTTTTGTATGTCATTGTTGACATTTTATGTGAATAAAAAAATTGGGATTCATGCTGAAGCAATAACATGGCAAATGTGTTTATCCTGGCAGTAATAGTTCAAAAACGGATCCATGTAGTATACTAAATCCAATTTGACTACAAAGAATATCTGAAGAACTAATCTACCCGTCATTGGTCTCGTCGTCCTCAACCTCTGCGGCCGCATCCTTTGCAATCGCCAACAGTTCCATGACAAGTTCGTCGTTGGAACTTGACAAGGTAAGTTCCCTTGGTGATTTCGTTCCGATCTGCGAACGGCACGGACTTTCAGACAGGTTCGGCATGGCTTCATCATCGATGTCCCCTTGTATGTCGCTGCCAGCGTCCGAACTGACTACACGCTTTGGAGAGACATCATAGGTTTCATATGGGCGCTCCACCTTATCTACGGTAGTCTCCGAGAGCGTAAAGTCGGAAACTGCGTGGGCACGTTTCGAAGGTCCACGTACTGCTTCGACATTGCAATCTAGGGCAGTAAGCTTCCGCACCTTCAGTCCAGCCTGAACTGCGGCTCCAGGCTTTGCAATCTGCCTGACCAAGTCCTGTGCCTCCTTACGAGAGAGCGGTGGTGCACATCCCTCCGCGGACATGCATCCTCGCCATGCTTCGATACTTGCCTGCATAGTTGCATCATTCGAAACAAGGCCCCACTGCCCCATCCAAACCCCGCTTGGAACCTCATCACAACAAGGACAGTGTGGATTTCTACCGAGCACAATCTTGAACATGCAACAAGGATGAAATAAGCAACCGCATTGGAGATTGACCTGAGCCATGTCTGCCCAAAAGCGGCCGCACATCCCACAGGGGAGGTCTCCTTTGAGTCGGTGCAACAGGGAAAGACGAGAAGAATTGCTGTGGGCGAACACATCTCTCTTCTATAATTATGACATCGACTTGGCGCTCTATGTCTTGAAGTAAATTAAACAAGGTACGAACCTGCTCACCTAACGACTTTACTCTCTCGCTCTTTTCTACCAGTGCCGCCCGGTTCTCCTCAACAGCTGCGCTAGCCTTATTGCATGCGGATGATACAACTCACACCGTGTTCTGCGCCACAACTCTTGCGGAAGCATCACAACCAACGCCTTTTTTAGCTGATTGTAGCATGGCGAACTTGTCCCAAAGCTCCTCCTCTGCCCTCACGAGCGTCTGTCCATGCACCTGCTCGTCCTTAAGCTCCAGCTGCCTCCGCTCCAGCTCAACGGTCAGTTTGTCGTGCTCCGCCTGAACATGTGATTTTCTGCGTAGTAAACCTGAGACCTTCGATCCCTCTCCGTGCTGACCTGATCCCTTTGAGACCTTCGATCCCTCTCCGTGCTGACCTGATCCGTTTGCTTTCATGGATCTGCGCTGGCGTGGTGTGGTAATCTGCGTCAATGGAACGTCGACATATGCTGCGGCCGGAACCATGCTCAGTTGCTGCCGTGGAGCTTGCTGAGAATGAAGAACTCCCGATAGTGAGTGATCTATATGAGCCTCTGGGTCCACGCTGACTTTAGCGGCCTGCAGCTACTGGATTGCTGACGCATGGGCCAACTGCAAACGACCAACAAGATGCTGAAAAAAATCTAACAAAGCTTGGATTTCTTCCCGTATGCAAGGCGGCGTCATCTTCTGCGTGGAGTGGCGCATTGATGTCTTCATACGGTGTGAAGCCAACTCCGCAGCCCCCTCAGCTCAATTCACCTTAAGGTCCCGCGATTCAAGTTCCACTCCACGCAGGAACGCAGTCCCATACTCACCATTATCTGGACCACATCCACCATGCACCTTCTGATGCATGCGTTGTATCTTCCAAATGTCAAGTACATTCTCCATCAGTCGTATGGGGTGACGGTTCCCGGTTCGATTCAGCGGATACTTCCGAGATAGCTCCAGCGTGGTGAGCCCGTGGTCGTTCTTGAGCTTACGAAACGGAATTCCTTCGTTACAGAGCCCTCCAACTTCTGCAAAAAAAGAACAAGTATACTCAGCTTGCTCGCTACCCATGAGGAATGGTGCACGGCGTGTCATTGCTTTACGCATCGCCGGGAGGAAATGGTTAATGCTAAAGGCCTCTCTCCAAATAGTCAGGTCCGTTGCAAGTAGCTCTGGATTCTCTCCGTCGCCGCCTGAGTCAACAGGAGAACCACGATGCGAAGCAGGTCTCACTTTAACACGCGCCATGTCAGGAAAAGAGCGCACTGGTTAGGAAGAGGAGAATGTGTATAGGGTCAATAGATAGAATGTTGAAGCAACTGAAGACTACTGAAGACTACAGTAGCAAGAAGTGCAGCGGAGTTGGCTGCCTAAGCAAGATAAGCTTCAAGCCTGCTTTGGGAGGTAAGTGCGACGCCGTGGTGATGTTTGCTGCAGTCCACTTCTTGGTTACTGCCTTTGGTTGCAAACATGATTTGATTGAAACACTTCGTTTACGGCAACTGTACATGGTACTAGTGTAGTTATATTTTAAAGAATTGACTTGCTGAATTCTATATGGCGCGAGGAATTAACGGTGGATACTCTGAAGTCAAAGGGTAAGCAATGCCGGCTTTAGCCGCCACGCATTCTCGTAAGTTAGTAAGTGGGGATGTTGTATAGGACAAATTGAGAGAACCTTTATAATTTTGTATTTAAAACCACATGTCTGGAAACTAGAACTATCAATGAGATGGAATCCGAGGTCGCACTTGTACATTAGAGGGACATCGGCGGGCCGACTTGTTTAAGTGTACACAGCATTGTAAAATGATGAACCAAATGAGACACAGGACTCTACTCAATCAGATTACAGTGTCACTGATATCACATAGGTTCATGGTGCTTGTTGGTATACACTTCGTTGAAAGAGGTAAAGATGAACGGCCACAATTATCATCTCTTCAAAAACCTGATTTAACTCTTGTATACCGATTAAGGAAGGATTAGTTCTCATTCATGTTTCATTAAAACTTCAATTTTCAATCATCTAATTTTCATCCATCCACAAATGATGCACGTGGACTTCAATGTTTCCTTCAAATTTCAGCAATTATGAAAACTGTTTTGACCCTTGCCATGCTTCAGTGTTTTTTTTCTTTTCTAGTTGTTCTAATTGGATTGAGTTCTATGGATACCAATGAAGGAAGGATTAGTTCTCATTCATGTTTCATTGAAACTTCAATTTTCAGTCATCTGGTTTTCATCCATCCACAAATGATGCACGTGGACTTCAATGTTTCCTTCAAATTTCAGCAATTATGAAAACTGTTTTGACCCTTGCCATGCTTTAGTGGTTTTTTTTTTTTCCTAGTTGTTCTAATTGGATTGAGTTCTATGGATACCGATGAAGGAAGGATTAGTTCTCATTCATGTTTCATTGAAACTTCCATTTTGAGTCATCTAATTTTCATCCATCTTCAAATGATGCACGTGGACTTCAATGTTTCCTTCAAATTTCAGCAATTACAAAAACTGTTTTGACACTTGCCGTGCTTCAATGTTTCTTTTTTTTTTTCCCATAAAGAAGAAAAAACAAAAAAAATAAAATTTTGGCACTCCAACTGTGCACTCGAAAGCGTGGTGGGGTGGGTGTTGGAGGGTGGATTCGAACCCGGCACTAGCACCCTGGAGGTGCCACGACAGTTCGAACCCGAAGCCTGGGATCACCAAGCCACAAAGGCTTTGACTGAGGACATATATTTTCTGAGCATACTTATATGGAACCTAAAATCCTAAAAATTGAAAAAAAAAGGAAAAATAAAAATAAAATTTTGGCACTCCAACTGTGCACTAGAAAGCGTGGTGGGGATGGTGTCGAAGGGTGGATTTGAACCTCGCACCAGCACCCTGGGGCTGCCACGACAGTTCGAACCCGAAGCCTCGGATCACCAAGCCACCAAGGCTTTGACTGAGGACATGTACTTTCTGAGCATACTTATATGGAACCTGAGTTCGTAAAAATTGAAAAAAAAAATAAAAAATAAACATCTCCTTCAAGCAAGTTCCTGAATTTGTTCTTTTCAGTGTCGACCGCTTTTAACCAGTCACTTTTTTGATTATGTGCACCGCTACTTGAACATGCTTTAGTGGTGTTATGCTTTATTGTGTTTATGCTTGACTTGGGCTTCTTTGTTGTATGCTTAGGCAAGAAACAATACTACTATAGCATTCAAGTGGGGCTAAAACTCTAGTTTAATTCTGTAATTATGAAACGTCCCTCAAGTACCCCTGAACATCGACATCTTAAATACAAGTTAACTAAAATAATCAATGGAATGTGACCTGCTAAGCTCTTGCTTACCTCCAAATTGAATCATAGCTCATATTTATTGACAGTTCTCAATTCTCGCCCAGACGATCACTTCACCTTGATGATCTCTACCTTCCACTCTGAATGTTTGAGCTCCTAAACCCGGGCTGCTTCACCACTTGGCGGTCAACGTTCACAAGCTCACTTTTAAGCTTTGCACAAACAGTATCTGGAAGCTCCTTGTTGCAGCTCGTTGTGCTTCAGGTCTCGTTTTCTGCTTGTGCCTTTTGTCGTTGACGTTGTGCTGCCCCAGAAGTCTTGATTACTGCACATTGTTTTAGCATTTCACTTATGTTGTGTTCTAACAGTGTGATATCAATGTGTTTAGGAGCTGCGTAGTTTGGTGTTGTCAACATGGTGTACCACAAGAAGCGGAAGTTCGGACAGGGTAGCCCTTCAACGCCAAAGCTCCGAAACACGCCCACTGTCGAAGACGACGATGACGCCAGAAGTGGCGACGACGAAGTGGAGGGTCTTGCTGCCGCGTATGACTGGGCGAGCTCCGAGTTCAATGCTCCTTTTGACCTCACGGGAATTCCGGATGCTGTGCACGACAAGTTGCTGGCGGCGGCGCCAGTGCTACGTGGCAGAAACGCAATGTATGAACACAGCTTCTTCCGCGACGTTGTTGGCCTATGCGACTGGGGACCATTGGTGGACGACGTCGGTAAAGCGTACCCGCAAATTACGGAGGCGTCGGTGAAGCAGGTCTGGAGGATTGGTGCGCAGCCGAACCAATTCGAGGTCGCAAACTGAGCAGACAGGGACCAAGCACACCTTTTCCTCCAGTTCAACTATAAGGTATATGGAAATCGGCCCGACAACTTCTACTTCGCAATGCGATTTCCGAAGGCGGCCTTTGCAACCTTCGTCCACGGTTTCGACGTCAATTGGGTTGCTGAAGCAGAAAGAAGTCGTTCGAAGCGCCTAGCGACAGCAACGAAAAACCCAATGAAGCTCGGTCCCGTCGCTCTACGCCGTCAAATTGAGGGAATCTGTGGCATTCTGAAGGAGGTGACCACTGGAGCTCCAGCGCATCGGTCGGTGCCCGCCTCCGTTGTAGCAGCGCAGAAGATGGTGGACGATGCTGTGGAGTGTGAGGCCAAAGCATCGGAGGGGCTTCAAGAGATCTCACGCCGACAGGGTGACGCCACGCGGAGCTTGATGAAGATCACCATCGACGACATTGGCAGAGTTGAAGCAGAGCATACCGACGCCGTCAAGGAGCTCCATCGTGTCTTCCGAACTGGGACGTCGGTGCAGTACAAGGAGCAGGCTGATGCAGCACGTGTCCTGTCGGTGAAACTGACGCAGATGCAGGAAGAGCACATGTTGGCTCGTGACACCGTCAACGCCCTCACTCAAGCCAATGGACCTGTGGAGCACGCCAAAGCAGAGCATTCGAAGGCGCAGGACATGGTGAAAGAAGCACAGGTGGAGTTGTGGAGCGCTAAGCGAGAGAATCTCATACTACGTCCTCGACCTGTGTTTAAATTCCCCTTCAATCAGTCTGTTCCACCAATCGCCTCGCCGATCCTCCCCGAAATCTGCCGACTCTGCGACAGAGGGTTTGTTGCAAAAGCTGCAATCCTGGGGCCTTGCAACTGCCTCTTCCATGCAGTTTGCATTGCGGAGATGGTCGATGCTTCTCCAGCTTACATCTGTCCCATGTGTGAAGTGAGGATGGATCCAGCTTGGATAGCACAATTCAACGGCATGGTCACTGAAATTCAAGATGACAAAATTGAAGCCACTCATCGGAAGTTAGAGGATGTCACAATGTACACATTCGGCTGCTGAACTTCCGCACACGCAACCTGATCTACTCTGTTCCACAAACTCTAGGACAAGTTTTCTATAAACACTAATGATGTGCACTCACTTGTGAACTTCACATTTGCTTGTAAATGTTGCTTCGACCGTTGGTTTCCGTCGCTTGAACTTATTGAAGCCACATTTTGAAAACCACGGTTGTTCCATTCTGAACTTCCAGTTACCGTACTATTAATGTGTTTAAAAACCTTCTGAATTTCACTACTCTTGTATTCCAAGTTTATGAATTGATAGACATCGATGTTTACAAGATGAAATATGCTTCATAGTTCCAGAATTTGCCTTGCTTCGGTTGCATACGTATGATGTCCACTTTGATGAAGCTACAACTCTGTTTTGTCAACATTGTGTTATTTGCTAACTTTGCTAAATCTCATGTGCTCACATTTGCTATATCTCGTGTGTTTACTTTGCTAAATCTCGTGTGCTTACTTTGCTAAATTACTTTGCAAAACTTTCAGATTCTCATCAAATTCGATTGATTATTTCAGTTAATGCTTTGATGTTCAGGTGTACTTGAGGGACGTTTCATAATTACAGAATTAAACTAGAGTTTTAGCCCCACTTGAATGCTATAGTAGTATTGTTTCTTGCCTAAGCATACAACAAAGAAGCCCAAGTCAAGCATAAACACAATAAAGCATAACACCACTAAAGCATGTTCAAGTAGCGGTGCACATAATCAAAAAAGTGACTGGTTAAAAGCGGTCGACACTGAAAAGAACAAATTCAGGAACTTGCTTGAAGGAGATGTTTATTTTTTTTTTTTTTTTTCAATTTTTACGAACTCAGGTTCCATATAAGTATGCTCAGAAAGTACATGTCCTCAATCAAAGCCTTGGTGGCTTGGTGATCCAAGGCTTCGGGTTCGAAATGTCGTGGCCGCCCCAGGGTGCTGGTGCCGGGTTCAAATCCACCCTCCGACACCCACCCCACCACGCTTTCTAGTGCACATTTGGAGTGCCAAATTTAATATTTTTCTTTTTTCTTTTTTTTTCAATTTTTAGGATTTTAGGTTCCATATAAGTATGCTCAGAAAATATATGTCCTCAGTCAAAGCCTTTGTGGCTTGGTGATCCCAGGCTTAGGGTTCGAACTGTCGTGGCACCCCCAAGGTGCTAGTGCCAGGTTTGAATCCACCCTCCAACACCCACCCCACCACGCTTTCTAGTGCACAGTTGGAATGCCAAAATGTTTTTTTTTTTTTGTTTTTTCTTCTTTATGGAAAAAAAAAAAAAAAAAAAAACATTGAAGCACGGAAAGTGACAAAACAGTTTTTGTAATTGCTGAAATTTGAAGGAAACATTGAAGTCCACGTGCATCATTTGAAGATGGATGAAATTAGATGACTCAAAATGAAAGGTTTCAATGAAACATGAATGAGAACTAATCCTTCCTTCATCGATATCCATAGAACTCAATCCAATTAGAACAACTAGGAAAAAAAAAAAAACCACTAAAGCATGGCAAGGATCAAAACAGTTTTGATAATTGCTGAAATTTGAAGGAAACATTGAAGTCCACATGCATCATTTGTGGATGGATGAAAGTGAGATGATTGAAAATTGAAGTTTCAATGAAACATGAATGAGAACTAATCCTTCCTTAATCGATATCCATAGAACTCAATTCAATTAGAACAACTATGAAAAAAAAATCACCACTAAAGCATGGCAAGGGTCAAAACAGTTTTCATAATTGCTGAAATTTGAGGGAAACATTGAAGTCCACGTGCATCATTCGTGGATGGATGAAAATTAGATGATTGAAAATTGAAGTTTTAATGAAACATGAATGAGAACTAATCCTTCCTTAATCGATATCCATAGAACTCAATCCAATTAGAACATCTAGGAAAAAAAAAAAACCACTAAAGCATGGCAAGGGTCAAAATTGTTTTCATAATTGCTGAAATTTGAAGGAAACATAGAAGTCCACGTGCATCATTCGTGGAGGGATGCATACCGGATGACCGAAAATTGAAGTTTCAATTCAACATGAATGAGAACTCATCCTTCCTTCATCGGTATCCATAGAACTCAATCCGATTAGAACAACTAGAAAAAAAAAAAAAAAACACTCAAGCATGGCAAGGGTCAAAACAATATTCATGATTGCTCTAATTTGAAGGAAACATTGAAGTCCACGTGCATCATTTGTGGATGGATGAAAATTAGATGACCGAAAATTGAAGTCTCAATGAAACATGAATGAGAACTAATCCTTCCTTAATCGATATCCATAGAACTCAATCCAATTAGAACAACTAGAAAAAAAAAATCACCACTAAAGCATGGCAAGGGTCAAAACAGTTTTCATAATTGCTGAAATTTGAAGGAAACATTGAAGTCCACGTGCATCATTTGAAGATGGATGAAATTAGATGACTCAAAATGAAAGGTTTCAATGAAACATGAATGAGAACTAATCCTTCCTTAATCGATATCCATAGAACTCAATCCAATTAGAACAACTAGAAAAAAAAAATCACCACTAAAGCATGGCAAGGGTCAAAACAGTTTTCATAATTGCTGAAATTTGAAGGAAACATTGAAGTCCACGTGCATCATTCGTGGAGGGATGAAAATTAGATGATTGAGAATTGAAGTTTCAATGAAACATGATTGAGAATTAATCCTTCCTTAATTGATATCCATAGAACTCAATCCAATTAGAACATCTAGGAAAAAAAAAAAAACCACTAAAGCATGGCAAGGGTCAAAACAATTTTCATAATTGCTGAAATTTGAAGGAAACATAAAAGTCCACGTGCATCATCTCTGGATGGATGAAAATTAAATGATTGAAAATTGAAGTTTTAATGAAACATGAATGAGAACTAATCCTTCCTTAATTGATATCCATAGAACTCAATCCAATTAGAACATCTAGGAAAGAAAAAAACCACTAAAGCATGGCAAAGGTCAAAATTGTTTTCATAATTGCTGAAATTTGAAGGAAACATAGAAGTCCACGTGCATCATTTGTGGATGGATGAAAGTGAGATGATTGAAAATTGAAGTTTCAATGAAACAGGAATGAGAACTAATCCGTCCTTAATCGATATCCATAGCTCTCAATCCAATTAGAACAACTAGGAAAAATGAATAACCACTAAAGCATGGCAAGGGTCAAAACAGTTTTCATAATTGCTGAAATTTGAAGGAAACATAGAAGTCCACGTGCATCATTCGTGGATGGATGAAAATTAGATGACTCAAAATTGAAGTTTCAATCAAACATGAATGAGAACTAATCCTTCCTTAATCGATATCCATAGAACTCAATCCAATTAGAACATCTAGGAAAAAAAAAAAACCACTAAAGCATGGCAAGGGTCAAAACAGTTTTCATAATTGCTGAAATTTGAAGGAAACATAGAAGTCCACGTGCATCATTTGTGGATGGATGAAAGTTAGATGATTGAAAATTGAAGTTTCAATGAAACAGGAATGAGAACTAATCCGTCCTTAATCGATATCCATAAAACTCAATCCAATTAGAAACAACTAGGAAAAAAAAAAAACTCTTGAAGCATGGCAAGTGTCAAAACAGTTTTCATAATTGCTGAAATTTGAAGGAAACATTGAAGTCCACATGCATCATTTGTGGATGGATGAAAGTGAGATGATTGAAAATTGAAGTTTCAATGAAACATGAATGAGAACTAATCCTTCCTTTATCGATATCCATAGAACTCAATCCAATTAGAACAACTAGGAAAAAAAAAATCACCACTAAAGCATGGCAAGGGTCAAAACAGTTTTCATAATTGCTGAAATTTGAAGGAAACATAGAAGTGCACGTGCATCATTCGTGGAGGGATGAATACCTGATGACCGTAAATTGAAGTTTCAATGAAACATGAATGAGAACTAATCCTTCCTTAATCGATATCCATAGAACTCAATCCAATTAGAACAACTAGGAAAAAAGAATAACCACTAAAGCATGGCAAGGGTCAAAACAGTTTTCATAATTGCTGAAATTTGAAGGAAACATTGAAGTCCACGTGCATCATTTGTGGATGGATGAAAGTTAGATGATTGAAAATTGACGTTTCAATGAAACACGAATGAGAACTTATCCTTCCTTAATCGATATCCATAGAACTCAATCCAATTAGAACAACTAGGAAAAAAGAATAACCACTAAAGCATGGCAAGGGTCAAAACAGTTTTCATAATTGCTGAAATTTGAAGGAAACATAAAAGTCCACGTGCATCATTTGTGGATGGATGAAAGTTAGATGATTGAAAATTGACGTTTCAATGAAACAGGAATGAGAACTTATCCTTCCTTAATCGATATCCATAGAACTCAATCCAATTAGAACAACTAGGAAAAAAGAATAACCACTAAAGCATGGCAAGGGTCAAAACAGTTTTCATAATTGCTGAAATTTGAAGGAAACATTGAAGTCCACGTGCATCATTTGTGGATGGATGAAAGTTAGATGATTGAAAATTGACGTTTCAATGAAACATGAATGAGAACTTATCCTTCCTTCATCGGTATCCATAGAACTCAATTCGATTTGAACAACTAGAAAAAAGAAAAAAACACTGAAGCATAGCAAGGGTCAAAATTTAGTACATAATTGCTGAAATTTGAAGGAAACATTGAAGTCCACGTGCATCATTCGTGGATGGATGAAAATTAGATGATTGAAAATTGAAGTTTCAATGAAACATGAATGAGAACTAATCCTTCCTTGATCGGTATCCACAGAACTCAATCCAACTAGAACAACTAGGAAAAAAAAAAACCACTAAAGCATGGCAAGGGTCAAAATTGTTTACATAATTGCTGAAATTTGAAGGAAACATAGAAGTCCACGTGCATCATTTGTGGATGGATGAAAATTAGATGATTGAAAATTGAAGTTTCAATGAAACATGAATGAGAACTCATCCTTCCTTTATCGGTATCGATAGAACTCAATCCGATTAGAACATCTAGGAAAGAAAAAAACCACTAAAGCATGGCAAAGGTCAAAATTGTTTTCATAATTGCTGATATTTGAAGGAAACATAGAAGTCCACGTGCATCATTTGTGGATGGATGAAAATTAGATGATTGAAAATTGAAGTTTCAATGAAACATGAATGAGAACTCATCCTTCCTTTATCGGTATCCATAGAACTCAATCCAATTAGAACATCTAGGAAAAAAAAAAACCACTAAAGCATAGCAAAGGTCAAAATTGTTCTCATAATTGCTGAAATTTGAAGGAAACATAGAAGTCCACGTGCATCATTTGTGGATGGATGAAAATTAGATGATTAAAAATTGAAGTTTTAATGAAATAGGAATGAGAACTAATCCTTCCTTAATCGGAATCCATAGAATCTAATCCAATTAGAACAACTAGAAAAAGAAAAAAACCACTAAAAAATGGCAAGTGTGAAAATAGTTTTCATAATTCCTGAAATTTGAAGGAAACATAGAAGTCCACGTGCATCATTTGTGGATGGATGAAAATTAGATGATTGAAAATTGAAGTTTCAATGAAACATGAATGAGAACTCATCCTTCCTTTATCGGTATCCATAGAACTCAATCCAATTAGAACATCTAGGAAAAAAAAAAACCACTAAAGCATAGCAAAGGTCAAAATTGTTCTCATAATTGCTGAAATTTGAAGGAAACATAGAAGTCCACGTGCATCATTTGTGGATGGATGAAAATAAGATGATTAAAAATTGAAGTTTTAATGAAATTGGAATGAGAACTAATCCTTCCTTAATCGGAATCCATAGAATCTAATCCAATTAGAACAACTAGAAAAAAAGAAAAAAACACTGAAGCATGGCAAGTGTCAAAATAGTTTTCATAATTGCTGAAATTTGAAGGAATCATTGAAGTCCACGTGCATCATTCGTCGATGGATGAAAATTAGATGATTGAAAATTGATGTTTTAATGAAACATGAATGAGAACATAGCCTTCCTTTATCGATATCCATAGAACTCAATCCATTTAGAACAACTAGGAAAAAAAAAAAACACTGAAGCCTGGCAAGTGTCAAAACAGTTTTTAAAATTGCTGAAATTTGAAGGAAACATTGAAGTCCACGTGCATCATTTGTGGATGGATGAAAATTAGATGACTTAAAATTGAAGTTTCAATGAAACATGAATGAGAACTCATCCTTCCTTTATCGGTATCCATAGAACCTAATCCAATTAGAACAACTAGAAAAAGAAAAAAACCACTAAAGCGTGGCAAGTGTGAAAATAGTTTTCATAATTGCTGAAATTTGAAGGAAACATAGAAGTCCACGTGCATCACTTGTGGATGGATGGAAATTAGATGATTGAAAATTGAAGTTTCAATGAAACATGAATGAGAACTAATCCTTCCTTCATCTGTATCGATAGAACTCAATCCATTTAGAACATCTAGGAAAGAAAAAAACCACTAAAGCATGGCAAAGGTCAAAATTGTTTTCATAATTGCTGAAATTTGAAGGAAACATAGAAGTCCACGTGCATCATTCGTGGATGGATGAAAATTAGATGATTGAAAATTGAAGTTTTAATGAAACATGAATGAGAACTAATCCTTCCTTCATCGGTATCCATAGAACGCAATCCGATTAGAACAACTAGGAAAAAAAAAAAAACACTGAAGCATGGCAAGGGTCAAAACAGTTTTCATAATTGCTGTAATTTGAAGGAATCATTGAAGTCCACGTGCATCATTCGTGGATGGATGAAAATTAGATGATTGAAAATTGACGTTTCAATGAAACATGAATGAGAACTAATCCTTCCTTCATCGGTATCCATAGAACTCAATCCAACAAGAACAACTAGAAAAAAAAAAAACCACTAAAGCATGGCAAGGGTCAAAATTGTTTACATAATTGCTGAAATTTGAAGGAAACATAGAAGTCCACGTGCATCACTTGTGGATGGATGAAAACCAGATGATTGAAAATTGAACTTTCAATGAAACATGAATGAGAAGTCATCCTTCCTTTATCGGTATCCATAGAACTCAATCCATTTAGAACAACTAGAAAAAGAAAAAAACACTCAAGCATGGCAAGGGTCAAAATAGTTTTTAAAATTGCTGAAATTTGAAGGAAACATTGAAGTCCACGTGCATCATTTGTGGATGGATGAAAATTAGATGACTCAAAATTGAAGTTTCAATGAAACATGAATGAGAACTCATCCTTCCTTTATCGGTATCCATAGAACCTAATCCAATTAGAACAACTAGAAAAAGAAAAAAACCACTAAAGCATGGCAAGTGTGAAAATAGTTTTCATAATTGCTGAAATTTGAAGGAAACATAGAAGTCCACGTGCATCACTTGTGGATGGATGGAAATTAGATGATTGAAAATTGAAGTTTCAATGAAACATGAATGAGAACTAATCCTTCCTTCATCTGTATCGATAGAACTCAATCCATTTAGAACATCTAGGAAAGAAAAAAACCACTAAAGCATGGCAAAGGTCAAAATTGTTTTCATAATTGCTGAAATTTGAAGGAAACATAGAAGTCCACGTGCATCATTTGTGGATGGATGAAAATTAGATGATTGAAAATTGAAGTTTCAATGAAACATGAATGAGAACTCATCCTTCCTTTATCGGTATCCATAGAACTCAATCCATTTAGAACAACTAGGAAAAGAAAAAAACACTGAAGCATGGCAAGGGTCAAAATAGTTTTCATAATTGCTGAAATTTGAAGGAAACATAGAAGTCCACGTGCATCATTCGTGGATGGATGAAAATTAGATGATTGAAAATTGAAGTTTTAATGAAACATGAATGAGAACTAATCCTTCCTTCATCGGTATTTATTGAAGTCAATCCAATTAGAACAACTAGGAAAAAAAAAAAAACACTGAAGCATGGCAAGGGTCAAAACAGTTTTCATAATTGCTGTAATTTGAAGGAATCATTGAAGTCCACGTGCATCATTCGTGGATGGATGAAAATCAGATGATTGAAAATTGACGTTTCAATGAAACATGAATGAGAACTAATCCTTCCTTCATCGGTATCCATAGAACTCAATCCAACAAGAACAACTAGGAAAAAAAAAAACCACTAAAGCATGGCAAGGGTCAAAATTGTTTACATAATTGCTGAAATTTGAAGGAAACATAGAAGTCCACGTGCATCACTTGTGGATGGATGAAAACCAGATGATTGAAAATTGAACTTTCAATGAAACATGAATGAGAAGTCATCCTTCCTTTATCGGTATCCATAGAACTCAATCCATTTAGAACAACTAGAAAAAAAAAAAAACACTGAAGCATGGCAAGGGTCAAAACAGTTTTCATAATTGCTGTAATTTGAAGGAATCATTGAAGTCCACGTGCATCATTCGTGGATGGATGAAAATTAGATGATTGAAAATTGACGTTTCAATGAAACATGAATGAGAACTAATCCTTTCTTCATCGGTATCCATAGAACTCAATCCAACAAGAACAACTAGGAAAAAAAAAAACCACTAAAGCATGGCAAGGGTCAAAATTGTTTACATAATTGCTGAAATTTGAAGGAAACATAGAAGTCCACGTGCAGCACTTGTGGATGGATGGAAATTAGATGATTGAAAATTGAAGTTTCAATGAAACATGAATGAGAACTAATCCTTCCTTCATCGGTATCCATAGAACTTAATCCGATTAGAACATCTAGGAAAAAAAGAAACCACTGAAGCATGGCAAGGGTCAAAATAGTTTTCATAATTGCTGAAATTTGAAGGAAACATTGAAGTCCACGTGCATTATTTGTGGATGGATGTAAACAAGATGATTGAAAATTGAAGTTTCAGTGAAACATGAATGAGAACTCATCCTTCCTTAATCGGTATCGATAGAACTCAATCCATTTTGAACAACTAGGAAAAGAAAAAAACCACTAAAGCATGGCAAGGGTCAAAATAGTTTTCATAATTGCTGAAATTTGAAGGAAACATAGAAGTCCACGTGCATCATTCGTGGATGGATGAAAATTAGATGATTGAAAATTGAAGTTTGAATGAAACATGAATGAGAACTAATCCTTCCTTCATCGGTATCCATAGAACGCAATCCGATTAGAACAACTAGAAAAAGAAAAAAAACACTGAAGCATGGCAAGGGTCAAAACAGTTTTCATAATTGCTGTAATTTGAAGGAAACATTGAAGTCCACGTGCATCATTCGTGGATGGATGAAAATTAGATGATTGAAAATTGACGTTTTAATGAAACATGAATGAGAACTAATCCTTCCTTCATCGGTATCCATAGAACTCAATCCAACAAGAACAACTAGGAAAAAAAAAAACCACTGAAGCATGGCAAGTGTCAAAATAGTTTTCATAATTGCTGTAATTTGAAGGAAACATTGAAGTCCACGTGCATCATTTGTGGATGGATGGAAATTAGATGACTTAAAATTGAAGTTTCAATGAAACATGAATGAGAACTTATCCTTCCTTCATCTGTATCGATAGAACTCAATCCGATTAGAACAACTAGGAAAAAAAGAAAACACTGAAGCATGGCAAGGGTCAAAACAGTTTTCATAATTGCTGTAATTTGAAGGAATCATTGAAGTCCACGTGCATCATTCGTGGATGGATGAAAATTAGATGATTGAAAATTGACGTTTCAATGAAACATGAATGAGAACTAATCCTTCCTTCATCGGTATCCATAGAACTCAATCCATTTAGAACAACTAGGAAAAAAAAAAAACCACTAAAGCATGGCAAGGGTCAAAATTGTTTACATAATTGCTGAAATTTGAAGGAAACATAGAAGTCCACGTGCATCACTTGTGGATGGATGAAAACCAGATGATTGAAAATTGAACTTTCAATGAAACATGAATGAGAAGTCATCCTTCCTTCATCGGTATTTATTGAAGTCAATCCAATTAGAACAACTAGGAAAAAAAAAAAAACACTGAAGCATGGCAAGGGTCAAAACAGTTTTCATAATTGCTGTAATTTGAAGGAATCATTGAAGTCCACGTGCATCATTCGTGGATGGATGAAAATTAGATGATTGAAAATTGACGTTTCAATGAAACATGAATGAGAACTAATCCTTTCTTCATCGGTATCCATAGAACTCAATCCAACAAGAACAACTAGGAAAAAAAAAAACCACTAAAGCATGGCAAGGGTCAAAATTGTTTACATAATTGCTGAAATTTGAAGGAAACATAGAAGTCCACGTGCAGCACTTGTGGATGGATGGAAATTAGATGATTGAAAATTGAAGTTTCAATGAAACATGAATGAGAACTTATCCTTCCTTCATCTGTATCGATAGAACTCAATCCGATTAGAACAACTAGGAAAAAAAGAAAACACTGAAGCATGGCAAGGGTCAAAACAGTTTTCATAATTGCTGTAATTTGAAGGAATCATTGAAGTCCACGTGCATCATTCGTGGATGGATGAAAATTAGATGATTGAAAATTGACGTTTCAATGAAACATGAATGAGAACTAATCCTTCCTTCATCGGTATCCATAGAACTCAATCCAACAAGAACAACTAGGAAAAAAAAAAACCACTAAAGCATGGCAAGGGTCAAAATTGTTTACATAATTGCTGAAATTTGAAGGAAACATAGAAGTCCACGTGCATCACTTGTGGATGGATGAAAACCAGATGATTGAAAATTGAACTTTCAATGAAACATGAATGAGAAGTCATCCTTCCTTCATCGGTATTTATTGAAGTCAATCCAATTAGAACAACTAGGAAAAAAAAAAAAACACTGAAGCATGGCAAGGGTCAAAACAGTTTTCATAATTGCTGTAATTTGAAGGAATCATTGAAGTCCACGTGCATCATTCGTGGATGGATGAAAATTAGATGATTGAAAATTGACGTTTCAATGAAACATGAATGAGAACTAATCCTTTCTTCATCGGTATCCATAGAACTCAATCCAACAAGAACAACTAGGAAAAAAAAAAAACCACTAAAGCATGGCAAGGGTCAAAATTGTTTACATAATTGCTGAAATTTGAAGGAAACATAGAAGTCCACGTGCAGCACTTGTGGATGGATGGAAATTAGATGATTGAAAATTGAAGTTTCAATGAAACATGAATGAGAACTAATCCTTCCTTCATCGGTATCCATAGAACTCAATCCATTTAGAACAACTAGGAAAAAAAAAAAACCACTAAAGCATGGCAAGGGTCAAAATAGTTTTCATAATTGCTGAAATTTGAAGGAAACATAGAAGTCCACGTGCATCATTCGTGGATGGATGAAAATTAGATGATTGAAAATTGAAGTTTGAATGAAACATGAATGAGAACTAATCCTTCCTTCATCGGTATCCATAGAACGCAATCCGATTAGAACAACTAGAAAAAGAAAAAAAACACTGAAGCATGGCAAGGGTCAAAACAGTTTTCATAATTGCTGAAATTTGAAGGAAACATAGAAGTCCACGTGCATCATTCGTGGATGGATGAAAATTAGATGATTGAAAATTGAAGTTTGAATGAAACATGAATGAGAACTAATCCTTCCTTCATCGGTATCCATAGAACTCAATCCAACAAGAACAACTAGGAAAAAAAAAAACCACTGAAGCATGGCAAGTGTCAAAATAGTTTTCATAATTGCTGTAATTTGAAGGAAACATTGAAGTCCACGTGCATCATTTGTGGATGGATGGAAATTAGATGATTGAAAATTGAAGTTTCAATGAAACATGAATGAGAACTTATCCTTCCTTCATCTGTATCGATAGAACTCAATCCGATTAGAACAACTAGGAAAAAAAGAAAACACTGAAGCATGGCAAGGGTCAAAACAGTTTTCATAATTGCTGTAATTTGAAGGAATCATTGAAGTCCACGTGCATCATTCGTGGATGGATGAAAATTAGATGATTGAAAATTGACGTTTCAATGAAACATGAATGAGAACTAATCCTTCCTTCATCGGTATCCATAGAACTCAATCCAACAAGAACAACTAGGAAAAAAAAAAACCACTAAAGCATGGCAAGGGTCAAAATTGTTTACATAATTGCTGAAATTTGAAGGAAACATAGAAGTCCACGTGCATCACTTGTGGATGGATGAAAACCAGATGATTGAAAATTGAACTTTCAATGAAACATGAATGAGAAGTCATCCTTCCTTCATCGGTATTTATTGAAGTCAATCCAATTAGAACAACTAGGAAAAAAAAAAAAACACTGAAGCATGGCAAGGGTCAAAACAGTTTTCATAATTGCTGTAATTTGAAGGAATCATTGAAGTCCACGTGCATCATTCGTGGATGGATGAAAATTAGATGATTGAAAATTGACGTTTCAATGAAACATGAATGAGAACTAATCCTTTCTTCATCGGTATCCATAGAACTCAATCCAACAAGAACAACTAGGAAAAAAAAAAACCACTAAAGCATGGCAAGGGTCAAAATTGTTTACATAATTGCTGAAATTTGAAGGAAACATAGAAGTCCACGTGCAGCACTTGTGGATGGATGGAAATTAGATGATTGAAAATTGAAGTTTCAATGAAACATGAATGAGAACTAATCCTTCCTTCATCGGTATCCATAGAACTCAATCCATTTAGAACAACTAGGAAAAAAAAAAAACCACTAAAGCATGGCAAGGGTCAAAATAGTTTTCATAATTGCTGAAATTTGAAGGAAACATAGAAGTCCACGTGCATCATTCGTGGATGGATGAAAATTAGATGATTGAAAATTGAAGTTTGAATGAAACATGAATGAGAACTAATCCTTCCTTCATCGGTATCCATAGAACGCAATCCGATTAGAACAACTAGAAAATGAAAAAAAACACTGAAGCATGGCAAGGGTCAAAACAGTTTTCATAATTGCTGAAATTTGAAGGAAACATAGAAGTCCACGTGCATCATTCGTGGATGGATGAAAATTAGATGATTGAAAATTGAAGTTTGAATGAAACATGAATGAGAACTAATCCTTCCTTCATCGGTATCCATAGAACTTAATCCGATTAGAACATCTAGGAAAAAAAGAAACCACTGAAGCATGGCAAGGGTCAAAATAGTTTTCATAATTGCTGAAATTTGAAGGAAACATTGAAGTCCACGTGCATTATTTGTGGATGGATGTAAACAAGATGATTGAAAATTGAAGTTTCAGTGAAACATGAATGAGAACTCATCCTTCCTTTATCGGTATCGATAGAACTCAATCCATTTTGAACAACTAGGAAAAGAAAAAAACCACTAAAGCATGGCAAGGGTCAAAATAGTTTTCATAATTGCTGAAATTTGAAGGAAACATAGAAGTCCACGTGCATCATTCGTGGATGGATGAAAATTAGATGATTGAAAATTGAAGTTTGAATGAAACATGAATGAGAACTAATCCTTCCTTCATCGGTATCCATAGAACGCAATCCGATTAGAACAACTAGAAAAAGAAAAAAAACACTGAAGCATGGCAAGGGTCAAAACAGTTTTCATAATTGCTGTAATTTGAAGGAAACATTGAAGTCCACGTGCATCATTCGTGGATGGATGAAAATTAGATGATTGAAAATTGACGTTTTAATGAAACATGAATGAGAACTAATCCTTCCTTCATCGGTATCCATAGAACTCAATCCAACAAGAACAACTAGGAAAAAAAAAAACCACTGAAGCATGGCAAGTGTCAAAATAGTTTTCATAATTGCTGTAATTTGAAGGAAACATTGAAGTCCACGTGCATCATTTGTGGATGGATGGAAATTAGATGATTGAAAATTGAAGTTTCAATGAAACATGAATGAGAACTTATCCTTCCTTCATCTGTATCGATAGAACTCAATCCGATTAGAACAACTAGGAAAAAAAGAAAACACTGAAGCATGGCAAGGGTCAAAACAGTTTTCATAATTGCTGTAATTTGAAGGAATCATTGAAGTCCACGTGCATCATTCGTGGATGGATGAAAATTAGATGATTGAAAATTGACGTTTCAATGAAACATGAATGAGAACTAATCCTTCCTTCATCGGTATCCATAGAACTCAATCCAACAAGAACAACTAGGAAAAAAAAAAACCACTAAAGCATGGCAAGGGTCAAAATTGTTTACATAATTGCTGAAATTTGAAGGAAACATAGAAGTCCACGTGCAGCACTTGTGGATGGATGGAAATTAGATGATTGAAAATTGAAGTTTCAATGAAACATGAATGAGAACTAATCCTTCCTTCATCGGTATCCATAGAACTCAATCCATTTAGAACAACTAGGAAAAAAAAAAAACCACTAAAGCATGGCAAGGGTCAAAATAGTTTTCATAATTGCTGAAATTTGAAGGAAACATAGAAGTCCACGTGCATCATTCGTGGATGGATGAAAATTAGATGATTGAAAATTGAAGTTTGAATGAAACATGAATGAGAACTAATCCTTCCTTCATCGGTATCCATAGAACGCAATCCGATTAGAACAACTAGAAAAAGAAAAAAAACACTGAAGCATGGCAAGGGTCAAAACAGTTTTCATAATTGCTGAAATTTGAAGGAAACATAGAAGTCCACGTGCATCATTCGTGGATGGATGAAAATTAGATGATTGAAAATTGAAGTTTGAATGAAACATGAATGAGAACTAATCCTTCCTTCATCGGTATCCATAGAACTTAATCCGATTAGAACATCTAGGAAAAAAAGAAACCACTGAAGCATGGCAAGGGTCAAAATAGTTTTCATAATTGCTGAAATTTGAAGGAAACATTGAAGTCCACGTGCATTATTTGTGGATGGATGTAAACAAGATGATTGAAAATTGAAGTTTCAGTGAAACATGAATGAGAACTCATCCTTCCTTTATCGGTATCGATAGAACTCAATCCATTTTGAACAACTAGGAAAAGAAAAAAACCACTAAAGCATGGCAAGGGTCAAAATAGTTTTCATAATTGCTGAAATTTGAAGGAAACATAGAAGTCCACGTGCATCATTTGTGGATGGATGAAAATTAGATGATTGAAAATTGAAGTTTTAATGAAACATGAATGAGAACTAATCCTTCCTTCATCGGTATCCATTGAAGTCAATCCGATTAGAACAACTAGGAAAAAAAGAAAAACACTGAAGCATGGCAAGGGTCCAAACAGTTTTCATAATTGCTGTAATTTGAAGGAATCATTGAAGTCCACGTGCATCATTTGTGGATGGATGAAAATTAGATGATTGAAAATTGAAGTTTCAATGAAACATGAATGAGAACTAATCCTTCCTTCATCGGTATCCATAGAACTCAATCCATTTAGAACAACTAGGAAAAAAAAAAAACCACTAAAGCATGGCAAGGGTCAAAACAGTTTTCATAATTGATGAAATTTGAAGGAAACATAGAAGTCCACGTGCATCATTTGTGGATGGATGAAAACGGGATGACTGAAAATTGAAGTTTCAGTGAAACATGAATGAGAACTCATCCTTCCTTTATCGGTATCGATAGAACTCAATCCATTTTGAACAACTAGGAAAAGAAAAAAACCACTAAAGCATGGCAACGGTCAAAATAGTTTTCATAATTGTTGAAATTTGAAGGAAACATTGAAGTCCACGTGCATCATTCGTGGATGGATGAAAATTAGATGATTGAAAATTGACGTTTTAATGAAACATGAATGAGAACTAATCCTTCCTTCATCGGTATCCATTGAAGTCAATCCGATTAGAACAACTAGGAAAAAAAAAAAAACACTGAAGCATGGCAAGGGTCCAAACAGTTTTCATAATTGCTGTAATATGAAGGAATCATTGAAGTCCACGTGCATCATTTGTGGATGGATGAAAATTAGATGATTGAAAATTGAAGTTTCAATGAAACATGAATGAGAACTTATCCTTCTTTCATCGGTATCCATAGAACTCAATCCATTTAGAACAACTAGGAAAAAAAAAAAACCACTAAAGCATGGCAAGGGTCAAAACAGTTTTCATAATTGATGAAATTTGAAGGAAACATAGAAGTCCACGTGCATTATTTGTGGATGGATGTAAACAAGATGATTGAAAATTGAAGTTTCAGTGAAACATGAATGAGAACTCATCCTTCCTTTATCGGTATCGATAGAACTCAATCCATTTTGAACAACTAGGAAAAGAAAAAAACCACTAAAGCATGGCAAGGGTCAAAATAGTTTTCATAATTGCTGAAATTTGAAGGAAACATTGAAGTCCACATGCATCATTCGTGGATGGATGAAAATTAGATGATTGAAAATTGAAGTTTTAATGAAACATGAATGAGAACTAATCCTTCCTTCATCGGTATCCATTGAAGTCAATCCGATTAGAACAACTAGGAAAAAAAAAAAAACACTGAAGCATGGCAAGGGTCCAAACAGTTTTCATAATTGCTGTAATTTGAAGGAATCATTGAAGTCCACGTGCATCATTTGTGGATGGATGAAAATTAGATGATTGAAAATTGAAGTTTCAATGAAACATGAATGAGAACTAATCCTTCCTTCATCGGTATCCATAGAACTCAATCCAATTAGAACAACTAGAAAAAGAAAATAACACTGAAGCATGGCAAGGGTCAAACTTGTTTTCATAATTGCTGTAATTTGAAGGAATCATTGAAGTCCACGTGCATCATTTGTGGATGGATGAAAACCAGATGACTGAAAATTTAAGTTTTAATGAGACATGAATGAGAAGTAATCCTTCCCTAATCGGTATCCATATTTTAGCACGATGTGGTACCCTTATTCCTCCGGATGGCACTTAATTCACTTTAAATGTCCTCCAATGTAAACCACTCTGTGTTCGTTCTCACGAAGACCTTTAGTTTTTGTCCTTTTAGATCATAACGGAAATCACCACCCTTATCCAACCGTCTGCCGTCTCACGACCGGTCGGCTGGTCGGGTAGTTTTTGCCTCGTTCCTATTTTCCGGCTTTTTAGACTAGTGGCCGGTTCCCACTGATCCGTCTATCCTTTCAAGTGGCTGGATTCTCCACTGTCCCGTGACTTAAAGTGGCTGGACACCCCACTGTTCCTATCTACCACCCGGAGAGTGGAGTAATAATCCTTCCATATGGCTAGGTCTAGGTCCGGATAGCTTCTCTATGCCGGTTATGGATATGGAAATCATACTACAACGACATCACGTTACAGTTGTACGGTATCTTAACTATATCACCTCCCTTCCGGATTGGTTTGCAGTAGGAAATCCGGCTTTTATCCCATCTACAGGAAGCGACTGGTCCGTTTCCGGATTCCGGTGTACACACGGCCCTCCGTGTCCTTAAGACTACCAGCCCTGCTGCAGTACGTCTCTCCTCCCCTCGAGGCTCCTTCCGGGACTGAAAACCGTCAACACTCGACGCTTGACACCTTCCCAATCTCTCCGGGCGCTCTCCAAACTATCCCACTGTTCAACACTCCTCCGGAACACTACTGAAGACGATAGTACCAACAAACCATTACCGTAACGGACCTGTCAGCCAGCCGGTCAACACAACAAATCCAAAAGTATATTCTCAATTGCAACAACAAAACGGCGTACAAAACAAGGCCCCGGCCTTGAAAAATGTCCATCTTAAGTACTAAAACCTATCGGTCCTAAAGCAACCAAGTGGCCAACCGAGATCCTGAAATTCCGGATCTTGGATCCGGGAATCCCGGACCGGTGGCTGCCTTCTATTCCTAGTTACTGCCGCTATCTATCCGGATTGACAGCCGGGTGCACTTGAGCCCCATCGTTAGTCGCTGCCATTTTATCCGGTCCTTATCCTAGCTTCTACTCATTGTTCTTATCGAACCGTGGGCTGTGCCGGGTTCCATCCGGTCGTTTTTGCTTCTGTGCTCCCTTCTTCAGCTTCTTCAGCGAGGGGCCTTCTTCCGGGGTATCAGCTGCCGGCTGGTCGATGGCCTTCCGGGCTCGTCCTGCTTGGACCGCCGGGGAGGGAGATCGTGCAGCCACCGGAGTTACGTCGAGGTCCACCTGGGTATGTTCCGGAGATCCCTGTACCGGAACAAAGTCTTCCGGTGGTGGGCCTTGGTCCGGTTCCAAAGAGATGTTTTCAGGGTTAACAGTCTCAATTCCAGCCAGGGTGGGCAGATTGTGCAAGCTGTTCAAGGTATCCGGGATAGGATCCTCCAGCGGTTGTCCTAACTCCGGTTGCACTGGCCGGATGGTCGACCGTACCGGAGAGGCTAAAGGCAGTACCTGTGTGGACCCATGGTCGGTGCCGATGGTCTGGGCTCCTCTTGATCTGCCCATGGCTCTGGTGGTCTCGAGGTACCATCCTTTCCGGCGCTGATGACCTCCACCAAGTGTCTCATCTGCAACCAAGTGTCTCTCATCACTTGCGTCCGGTCGTGCATGAATGTCACGATCAACTTCCGAGCCGGATCCGGTTGGCGGGTCAAGAAGGCTTGGTAGACGGCGTACTGATTGGCCACATCCACCGGAAGGGCTAAGGTGGCCTTGACCTCTACAACCGACTGGATGGCATGAGCTGCCCGGTCACGGGCGTCATTGAAGTCCTTTTGGGCATCATGCACCTCCTGCTCGAGCTTGTTGATCCTCTCCCGGTACTGCTCCATCTGGTCAACGTGCTTGGCCAATAGACTGGCTAGGTCCCAGTGCTTGCGAAGGATAACCAAGCAGTCTTCCAACCGGTTAGTGCCCGTAAGTGAAACTACCTCCTTCGCCAACCGGCCCTCCAACTGCCTAGTTGACTGTAGGAACTGGGCATACGCCGACACCTGCTCCGAAAGGTTGACTAAGTCTTGGCACGGGTCCTCGGTGTGGTCCGGTGGTCCGGAGGATTTGAGGACGTCCGTGTTCAGGTTCCGCTTGGTCGGGATGGGAGTCCGAGGTGATCCGGACGGCTGTCCCTTCTCCGGGCTGGGACGGGGTCTCTTAGCCGGCGTGGGTGAGACCTCCATACAATCATCATCATCGTCCTGATCGGACACCTCTTCCGGTTCAGCGTACCGTCGCATGCTCTTCTGTTCGTCATACTCCAGGATCTTCTTAGGGTTCAATAGTCCCCGGTGACGGTAGAGGTGGTGGAGGAAAGACGGGAGGCAAGTGGCCTGCTTCTTGGTCTTCCGGAGGTTGGCTACCTGTCGGTCGACTATCGTCTTTATCATGAGACCCCAGTCTTCGGAGATCTCACCGTCCATGGCTCCGAGGAAAATAGACGCCAATTTGATGGTGATCCGTTTGGGCTTTTCTGGATGGAAAATAGGGTTCATAAACCTACCACCCTCCGGGCTCTCGCATCGTTGATGTCGTCCAGGTCCCATCCTTCCCTCTTGTCATTGGACCCCGTGATATAATTCCACACGAAATCCCGGGCCTCCAGTACGGAAACCTCCCCAACGTTGGTGAAGCCGTACGTATCCCTCCAGTCCTGTGCCGTCCACTGCTCCGGCTCTCCCCGGATGGTTCCTCGATTGTCGGGGTTCTTGACGAGGATCTCATGTGCCGGAAGGGACTCTCTCCACCCCCACGCCTTGTCCAATAGTAACTCACAGCCCATGACCTCTAAGGCGGTCCGGAGGAGCTCCCGCTCTCCGTCGTCTACCGGCATCAAGGGCATGACCCGTTGTACCTTCAACAACGGTCCCTCCTCCGCCGGCTCTTTCCCCTTCCTACCCATCCTGCTAAGTCCTCCTCACTGTCACTCCGGTAGCACCTGCACGCACGATCCTCACCACAATCCCTCAGCTAACGAAAACACTTCCGTCTCACCGTCTCTCTCCTACCGTCACAACCCTAACTGCGCACTCCGCCGAGGAACACAAGGATCCAGCGCGCCACAAAATGACAAAAGAAAGGAGGAGCACGGTTGTTCTTCCTCCTTTTATACCTGCACTCACTCCCGCCCGTTCGTAGCTCATCATGACGGACGGTCGTAGCCTTTCGTCATTGGACAGTCGCGGCCGGCCGCGCTTTAATGGTCGCAGCCACTTCTCCCGCGTGAATCGAACCCTCCGGCTGGTGCCCTAAGTCCGCTGGGTCAGGGTTCCGTCACAAGGACGGTGCTCATCTCTTCCGACTTCGGACGACCGGATCTCACCCGGATGCTCTTCCCGTATCCTTATTTCTTCAGCCAACCGTCTTAACCGGTTGTTTCATTTATCTAAGTAGTACATCCGTGTTCCTAACACAAAATTTTTAATTTTTATCATTTTTCTTCTACCGGAATTAGTATTCCGGTGTGCCAACCGTGGAAATCACTTTCCACACATATAACTCAATCCAATTAGACGAACTAGAAAAAAAAAAAAACCACTGAAGCATGGCAAGTGTCAAAACAGTTTTTGTAATTGCTGAAATTTGAAGGAAACATTGAAGTCCACGTGCATCATTTGTGGATGGATGAAAATTAGATGATTGAAAATTGAAGTTTGAATGAAACATGAATGAGAACTAATCCTTCCTTCATCGGTATCCATAGAACTGAATCCAATTAGAACAACTAGAAAAAAAAAAAAAAAAAAAAAAAAAAAAAAAAAAACTACTGAAGCATGGCAAGGGTCAAAACAGTTTTCATAATTGCTGAAATTTGAAGGAAACATTGAAGTCCACGTGCATCATTTGTGGATGGATGAAAATTAGATGATTGAAAATTGAAGTTTCAATGAAACATGAATGAGAACTAATCCTTCCTTTATCGGTATCCATAGAACTCAATCCAATTTGAAGCATCTAAACCACAAGACGCTGAAGCATGGCAAGGATGATGAAACATTAAAATGGAAAACCAGGTTTCTGATTGTCATCAATCTGAACTAATCTTGACCCTCAAATAGTGCGCATCCCAGACTAAGCCAAAAAAAAATTTAATTTTTTTTTAAAAAAAAAAAAGTAAAAATAAAATAAGAAAATGAAATCTTGAAGTAAGGCAAGGTCAAAAAAAATATCTATAATTATAGAAATTTAAAAGAAACATCAACGTGAATTCATATTACTCGCGTATGGGTATTGTATTGGATGCCTCTCAAAAATCCCGCTTCAGATTCTCATTATAGTGAACTAATCTTGACCCTCAAATGGTATGCACAGAACTAAACCCAATAAAATTCAATTGCAAAAACATACTAAAGCAAGCGAAGGTGAAAAATAAAATCTTTAATTGTTGAAATTAAAAAGAAACTTACTGGAGAAGTAATCAATCAAAGGATGGATGATATATGGATGGATGAAAAATCAAGTTCCACATTCACATCAAAGTAAACTAATCTTGACCCTCAAATAGCGTGCACATAAGTAAACCCAAATGAAATCAGAAAAAGAAAAAAGAAAAACTGAAGTAATGCAAGGTGAAAAACAACTAAATCCAATAATTTTTTGAAATCAAAAGAAAATTTAAAGTCATTCCCTCTATTATGGATGGATAAAATGGATGGATTATCATAAAGTTTCACGTTCACGTAAAAGCAAACCAATCCTGATCCTCAAATAGTGTGCACGGAACTGAATTCAAAAAAATTCAAATAAAAAAAAGAAAATGAAGCAAGGCAAGGTGAAAAACAATATCTATAATTATTGAAATTTAAATTAAGGTGAAGTGGTCAATCAAAGGATGGATGATAAATCGATGGCTGGCAAACTGAGTTATATGTTCACTTCGAAGTGAACTACTCTTGACCCTCAAATAGTGTGCACCAAACGAAATCTAAAAATTATCAAGTTATAGAAAACATTGAAGCAAGGCAAGGCGGTAAAGATTATCTAAAATTATTGAAATTTAAAAAGAACTTCAAAGTGAACTTAAGGAAGGATGAGAAACGGATGGATGAAAAATATTCTTTAAGTGAAACATCTGGATGTACACTCTTTTGTCAAATACTCAGAGCACAAAACTAAATCCAATTAAAATCATATCAATAAAAAAATTGAAGCAAGGGAAGGGGAATAACAATATGCATAATTATCAAAATTACCAGAAACTTCAAAGCCTTTGGTAGATGGATGAGAAATGAATGGATGAAAATTATAGTTTGAGGTTCTCATGAAACTGAATTTCTCATTCGTGGATGCATTCGTAATGATGGATTGTTTGCCGAATAGACTTTAATAATTGAAACATCAAAATGAACCAATTTTTCCTGAAAGGGTACAAAGTTATTTAAAAAAGAACATTGAAAAACAGTGAGTAGGATTCAATCAAGGGTGGAATAATAAAAAATCCATTAAATTTAACTTCACGTAACCAACCTCAAATATATCATGTTCTCAATCTACACTAAGATGTACCCTGACTGGTACACTTCTGTAGAATCTCTGCTACAGCATGTGTAATCTTTGGTTCATGTGCATCTAAAAGCAACAACCGTGGCTTTGAAGTAATTTCTTGGTAGTAGATTTCCATGTTATCACGTACTTTATATAAAATTTATAGCCGAAATTTGTGATAGATACAAGGAAATCCTTGCCTTCTTCATACAAACAGTAGCATGCATAATCCATATGTTTTTTTTTGCACCGACATTCCTCTAAAAGCACCTCTACATGCTGCACGGTCACCAAGCCACCTAAGCACGGCTACTATCAACATTAGTGCCGTTTTTGCTGCTCTACTCAAGATGTGAAGAAGTTGCTGAAGCACGATTCCTAAACCACCATCTTGAACCTTGCTCCCAACGTCATGACAGCCTGGATCTCGGTGCTTCGTTCCAGCCGCTGGTTTATCTGCATAAACACCATATTCAAAATTCAGCAAGCATATTTGGATCACTTTATACATCTTTCAGTGCAATTCCTCTCCGATGCTAGAAATGAACTACCTTTCTGTCGGGTCGACCTGGCCACTCGATAACAAGGTCATAGAAGTCCGGGATGTCTTCTCGCGATAAGAGAATTGCAATCTCGTTCCTAATTTGGGACACTGGCCATGACTACCCAACCTCAAATGCCGGCAACACTTCACCCCTGAAAACAACCTCTGCCTTGACCATGTCTGGAATCACAACCTAATCCATTGCCACCAATCGCTGCCCTTCCAGCCGGAATCTTACGTAGCAGAAGGTCATATATAGAGTCTGTCGTGCTAGGTGGTAACGGAAACCCACGGTCCCTTCACTGACTACACATTTGATAATGTCTTGACCACTCTGCCCCTTGACATTCCAGCCAGGGTCCATTAAGCTAGCCAAAAGCAAGGAAGATGGAGATCCGAAGGTGTACATTGCTGGAGTCCGTCAAATGTCATCTGCGACCGCAAATAAATCCGCCATTACATGGACTGGCAGAAACCAGTGCACGTGGGCAACCTTACTCCATGTGCTACCCTTCATTGCGGCCGTAACATCCTGTGCCATCTTCAAGCGGAAGGCCTCGGACGTATGCATGTCCGGAATTGGCCAAAACGGATCAGAGAGCTCTGGGAGAGGCAACGCCTCCAAACTCCCGTAAAGCTCGGTACCAGACCGAGGTACATACACCGCTCGGAGAAAAAAAGTTCCATTCTGAAGCAGCTGCCTATGGCTTCTCCCTTGCCGTCCTGATTCTCCAATCTCATGGTATAGCACCAAAATCACATCGAGAATAGAGGAAGGTGGAACCAAGTCCTCCCAGTAGGAGGCGTACAGGAAATTGCAAGTTCGAGGCTCAATGGCCCCTACAGCAGGATCAAGGTCCAATTGGCGACGCTGGTAAGCGTGTCGCACTTTCACTGCGACAAGCTTTTGGACAACCTTGCCGCGTACCAAGCTCTCACTGAACTTAAACCTCACCACTTGTGCCTTCCACGCACCGGCAAAGAATTCCACACCATGTACACGCGCATCCTTTGCCCAAGGTCCGCGCGTTGCTGGTTTGAGTGTAATCCACGAACCTATCTCAATTCTCAATGGTATCTACCTCCCTGTCGTAGCATCCTTGTCGTTGAATATGACAACGCTCTGCACCTCACTTGCGGGAGATTCCTCTGTTGCCATGATCTTCAGCCTGAAGACATGCACACCGCTTGCTTCAGCTCTAAATCACAGCTACAGCATGATATCCACCGGTCATGTTCAGAAACCCACGTACCTTATCCACCTCTTCAGCACTGCCGATTCCCGAAGTCACTGCGTGGGGACCGTTGGTGACACGCACACTCCTTGCGTCAGCTCTGAACAACAATTTCATTATGCAATTCAGTTATTCCCGATGGGTGCACAATTAACAACGTGAAGTTTACACCTGCAGAATAATGTCAACAAGTCATGCTAAGAAACTAACTTACCTTGTCCACTTCTTCAGCACCGCCGATGTATAGTGGGCGCCGTTGGTGAACCTCCACAGCAATCAATTTGCAAGGTGAAAAATCAGCTTTATGCTCAAGCACTGCTACGCCAATTTTGAACGGCAAATACACATTCCTCGGAACCCTGCTCATCACCTATCTACAATACTGTCAATTCGAAGGTCCAAAATTTCTAATAGAGTCAAAGCAGAAATCTAAAATGCAAACCTCCTCTTGAGCTTGCATCGGCTCTAAACAACAACAAACTTTCAAACAAATGTTCATGGCATAAAATCACCTTGAAGCACGTTACGACCACCTACTGCAGGAGCATCTGCGGCCGCGACAGATGGTTAGCCTCCCCGATTTGCAAGCCGTTGGTTGCAGCTGCTGAGTAAGCATCTCTCCCGCCATCGAGATGTCTCTCTCAGCGGCTTGGCAAATTATATTCTAATCAAGCTAGGAGATAAAAAATTCTCCTCTCAAATAGGCCAAGTACCATCGCATGCTTCCGAAGTCACAGTCAGTTACGGCCATGAAGTGGAAAATAAAATTATCTATTCCAGTTTTGCAAGTGCACACTTGAGACACAAGTGCAGGGATTCCAACTGGATACAATCTTCAACGACGCTCATTGGCCTGGACAGTAAAACTTCTGATGTGTTTCGCCAAATGGCATCACTGGTAACAAGTCACAGAGCCCAGTGTCGATGTCCTATGCTTGAGTTCTCACTGCTTGGGAAGGGCCTTCCAATGACCCGAAATGTTCTCTAATGGAAAAAAAGGAAAAATAAAAAATAAAAAATTACCCAATCCGGTGTACCGTTTTTGGTTATTCTATGGTACGTTGCCTCGGTTCTGATAGGCGTCCAATACGTTTTGCTATCAGAATTCATCAGTATGATATATGTTCGCCACGTGTTATCTCCTCATTGGTACCATCCGGACTTCGCAATCCTAGGGTTAAAACTATGGGTCGTACAGATGGACAGCCAAGGACGACTTCGAGAACTGAAAATTTTATCGCAGAGACTTCACGGAATAGACACTTGTCATTCCAGGATGTGAAACCACAGAGATGTGAGTACGGGGGCCATCACAAGCGATGAACACCTGTCCAGACGACAGTCGAAACCACAGGGCAAGGTAAATTGTAATTACCACAGATTCCAGAGACAATCGCAGTTACTATGACGAGTTTGGGTGAATCGAGGAAGCTCTTCCTAGGAGCACGCTCCACGACTCCCCTGTCGACTCACTGGTGCAGGGGTTTGTGGTAGTGTTTTGTATCCTATCCCCCCACTGTCATTCCACCTTGGAACTCTCGTAATGCAGATTATATGTACGACATCTTCCATTTTGCAAATCTTTACTTGCAGAATGATGGTGCTCTCTGCATCATCTATAATAATGATCAAAATCTGGCTACGGAGATTCTCGAAGAAGCTAAGGCTAGTGACTTCGTGCTTTACAAGGACTGGTGGGGCTTCAATGTACTCGGCGTGACTTTCTCCTAGGAACCCCATCAACTTGGTAATTTCATCGTAACCATTCCTTCTCTTTACTTAGTGATAACCCTTCTGCTTATTTACACTCGCTTGTTTTGCTTGACTGCAGACTAATCGGTTCTGGATTTGGGTCTTCGTTTGTGGTGGCGAGTCGCCATCTAATTTCTCCTTCCAAACGAAGTAATCCGAGATGATATATGGCGACCTCAACTTTACCAAGAGTGATGCCATTTTCAACTTCACGGATGTGGATTCGCAGCTTATGAATGGGGATGTTCCGAGGAGAGGGCCAAGGGAGAAAGCCTTTGAGATGATGCAGAGAATAATTGGAAAGCTGTCCAAGCTCGGCGACCTAGTCCTCGACTAGAAGGCAGGAACATGTAACCATTCATTACATGTGTCTGCATATTCATTCCTCTCATTTTTCCACATCTTCTCACTTCTTCGCTATGCTTTGAGTTTTAGGGGCCTCCATCGAGGCTTGCCAGGATATTGGTCGCCATATTATAGCTTTTGAGGATGACAAAGCCATAATCAACGCCATTCTCAAACCGTATATGGCTACAACATCCGTCATGGGCCCTCCTAAATATCCTAGAGTGGCAGCAGCTGAGGAAGCTCCACCCAAGAAAACAAGACGCGTTAAGTGGTGTAAGTCTTACTCTAGAGTTTCTATCTTTTGTGCTATATATCTTAGCATTGCTTCTGTTTGCAACTCTACCTACTCGATCTAACCACTACCGATTTTCTATTGCAGAGTAGTTGCGGCAACACCGCCACGTAGGCCAAGAGCCGTGTCCATTCCATCGTGGCGTCTGAATTCCAGTCCGATTCAGCCTTATATACTTCCGGAGTATGCAGAGGACTTAGCACAAGCGCTTGAATCTGGTGCCCTTATATATGTTCCTAGTCGGCCAACTACTTTTGATCCCAGGGCCCTTGTATTTGTCAATGCAGAGGTTGTAGAAGGAGATCCAGAGTCATCGAGTTTTGAGAGTGGAAGTAGCGATTGTAGCATGTCTTGAGTTTGAAAGAGGCTTTGGTCCATCATTGTTTTCATCTCATTTGATTTGATTAAATTGGAGTTGATTACATAATCCTTCATCTATTCTATTGCTAACCACCGAAAGTATTTATGATTTCCATTTCCATTTTATTTTTGTGTATGTAAAGGACTACAAGTGGAAGACTTTCTGGCTGTCAATTCTCGTGTGTTTTACAAGGAAAAGCACTTTGGTTCTGAAGTTGTTTCTTTTCTATTATTTTAACCTCAACACTAGATAAAACTAACATGAACAATGAATTGTTACAACTGAAATGCTCAAAATATATAGAATAATCTAATTACTTTCTTTATCAATCAACAACATTTCTCATTATCATAGCCATGTTATCTATTCTTGGGAGAGATCCATATACCATCTCTCCGAGAAATTTTCTCTCCTTCCGGCACATCCAAGACCTGATTCCCATTGGCCCTTAGCAATGACTTCAATTGATCTAACTCAAGGCAACTAAGTTCTCCAAGGGACGTTGTCTCTATCCTCTTATTGTTAATTGGATTTGCAAGTGTCCAAGAACTCCTAAAAACATCCCAGTTGATGTTGAACCGATTAGCTTCATATTCGTCCTTTGGACTCCAATGGCGAACCCTGTGCAAAACGTAATCCCACCTCGCTAGCCGAAGGCATGCGTATTCAGGACTGCTGTCAATCTCACGCTTCCACAACTTCGACACAGCACGAGCGCTCTCGACGTCTTCAAACGTGATTACCGTCGGCGGAGTCCAACCTTGCGTTGTACTACTACCTATATGATCCCATAGGTCAGGCCCATCCGCCATCCGCTTAAGCAAATCCTGTAAAATCGTTTCACAAGCAATGACCTCAAATGAATCGCCCATACCTTCAAACAACTGCCTAGCAAGTACAAGGTTAAGTTCTACAGAAATCATTAAGCTAATACAACTTCAAGGACGTCTGCTAACGTTTATATAGATCGTTGCTTGACACTTAAGCTAACAGTGCTCTTATCTAAAGACCAAAAAATATACGATGAGGACAAACACTTTGACATGGTATATATCTTGGTTTCCACAGCTCCATTATTGTACACAAACTTTGAAATATTTCACGAAGATAGCGGAGTCCCTTCATTTTTACCTTTTCTTAAATTCGTTTTTCCTACAATTATTTCAATTATCATATGGAATATATACTGTTGTCATCTAAAAACATGAGCCCATGGAATACTTGTATCTAGATCCAATAAGGGACCAAATCTAAAGGATTGTATGCATGACGTCATCCTGACATCAGCCCTAATTTGTACCTCAAATAACAAACGTAAGAAGTTTTTACCAATGATAATCCAGAATTCCACGGAATTACACTCCTTTACTAAAAAAAGTAACAAAACCGTGCCTTTTTTTAGTATTATTCCGCAGTTACAGTGTCTACTTTACTTTTGAAAATTTGGCTAAATGTCAATTCTTTGCTCTCTGCTCTCCGCTCTCCGCTCACATACGAACTTTCCCCGATCTGAACAAAGATGGGAAGTGTGTCGAAGGGCCGGCAGATGTGAAGAATGAGATGGTTATCATTACCGCACTAGAAGATCACTTTTTGCTTTGGAGAGAGTTTATCACAAAACATAGCAGCGGTGAACTCATAGACCCCAAAACCTGCAAACGATTCAACTAGAAGAAAGGCTTTAAGGGAGGGAAGGCCTTCCAGCTCTAGAGGAACTTCTTCCGAGGTATGGATTTTATGGCTGAGGCGGAAATTAAAGCTTTGGTAACTCATTTGTTGATGTTGACGAAGAGCTGGAAGTATAAGTATCCGAAGGTCTCAGTGCACAAGACTAGAGGGACGGTGTTGCCACATCATTATTCTTCTGGTGACTGGATGGCTAGGAAAAACGCAAGCGGATATGCATTCAAGAGCTCCACGACATTAAACCAGGGCTCGGGCTCTGCAATGCTGACTTTACGATCAACAAGCAAAAATAGCACGAATTGAGAGCGAAGCACGGGATATCAAATGCGACTTTCAATATTCTCCTTGATCGGCCGGACAAGGGATTCTACGGATTCCGTGTGGAGAAGATAGGAATGTTAAAGAGGGCGCTGGATTTGAAGAATAAGTGGCCACACGTTTATCCCTTCTTTGTGAGATTCCTTGAAGTAAAGGGAAACTTTGTTGCTCCAACAGGTCGCATACAAACCCGTCTTTTCAACGCTGTACAGATGGAGTTTGGGGTGCAATGGAAGTATGAAAACGATACCCAACGCAGTCTTGCTTTGCTCGACTTTCGCGATACTCCAGGTCATTCCACCAAGGATGACACGGTAGAGAATCCATTCTTCAAGTCCTTTATGAAGAAGCTTGTCGCGGTCAATGGTACCTTGGTCTTGGATCCGGAAGTGTGGGTTTGGATTCCGGCATCACAACAAAGGAATGCACAGGCAATTGGCTATGCGGAGAAGAATATGAGAGGTTACGAGGTCGTTCCTTCAAGATACACACCCGCCAAGAACAAACGCCTCAATGATCACATGACACGTAACTCTGGGAAGGATGAACTCTACTTGGTGTTCTTGGTCCGTGTTGGCGAAAAGCATGACAAGAAGAAGGTCAAGATTTTGTATAAAGCTCCGAATACAAACTATTATACGGTATATGGACTGTACAAAGAGGCACATCTTTGTCTCAATGCTTGGGAGTTGCGTATGGAGTTTTACCTGGAGCTATTGCACACATTCTCCATATCGGGGGAGAATTTCTTGGGTGTTTTCAGTGGCACCAAGTGTATGTTGGCAGCTCGGGTAAATGATCATCTGACTATTGAAAGTTCATGATTTAATTCTTATGTATTGACTAAATGTTGTAGTTTTCATGTATTTAATTCCGATGTCCCTCTAAGCAAAAACAATTTAGCTCACAGTGAGCTAAATTGAACTAGCTACTTGTCATGTAATCTTGTTTATCTTGTTGATCTATATTGAGTAGTGTATTCTGTTAGACTCTTGAAATATTTATGTATTTTACTATTTCTAACCAAGTGTTTGTAAATGCAAATGTTCAAGATGTACGGGATGTTTTACTATGGGATTATAGATCACAATTTTGAAGGCTGTTACAAGGACATAGACAAAAAAATGGCTGATAAAAGCACTCCATCACTTTACCGGCATATTTGTTGATGTCATTGAGTTTCACCAAAAGTATCGATGTATGATTCAAATTATGCCCTTGCTGTGGATATATGCAATGCTTCTCGATGGTTGCCTCTATTACCATAGATAGGTTCATACAAATTTGTTTTACAGATATATGGTACAATTCTGTTCAATTTGCTACGAGAATATTCCATGGCTAGCGCAAAGCTTTCAAAGTATAATCACCTAAGGTGCTCTATGGATGTAATGTTTACATTTCTAAGCTTGCAAGGGATATTTAAGTAATTCTGGACAAAACGTCTAATTCTGGATTTTTTATCATTCCGTCGGCGGGCCGCCGACCAAAATAGCAGCGTTGAAAAAACTTTTCTTTTGCAATTTTTGCTCAAAATGTGCTATAAAAACCATTTTTTGGCTCAAAATTCATTGTTTTGACTCTGTTTCACCCATAAATTCTACATTTGGACATCATTATGTCTAATTTTTTGTGAATTTTGTGAAATATGCATTATTTTATAGTATTTATTCTAATTTTTTTGAAAATTTTCAATGATTTTAAGTTATTTTCTACAAACATTTTGTCGGCGGATGAGCTGACTATTAATTCTGGACTTTTAAAAGTCCAGAATTACCTAAATATGCCTTTTGCTAACGCAGAGATAAGATATCAAATGTATTGATTGTATCCAAACACTATATTGAGCAAATCCTTTGTTACTGCAATCAACGTAACTTTTTTATTTCTTGCAACTCCAATTACTCAAAGATTTTTAAGATCTTTTAATTTGCGAATGTTGAACGGGTATGAATTTATGGGAGGAAATGTTGGCAAACCATCTAATGAATGCATAGACCTTGGATTACTTATATTGTTGTTGCTTCCAACTTCGCTTCTATATGGTGCTAAAGTATGTATGTCGAGTGTTGTGTGTTCCAAATAAGAAGAGGGAAAGGGCATTATTTCCTTCGATTGAGTTTGAGACCACCTTATGATTTTGTCCAAACAATCTTCTATTGTAGCCAAGTATAACTCATATACATGTGCACCTCTATGTATAATGAGCTTGACGCGGATAATTTTATTTATAATTCGTACAAGACAACCTCCAACAATGCTTCCGACTTCCTTATTTTTGACCAACACCATGAGGAACTTCAATTTCTATAATGCTAAAAAAAGCAACAACTTTTGCATCCTCAAAATTATGGCTTCTTTGCACGGCTCCAACTCCTCCGCAATTTTGACTTGGATTTCCATCCAAGCATCCGCTATTGTGTGACCTCCTATCCATACTTGCACACATTTGATAATAAAACTAACAATCATTCCAACCCAGATATCCAAAAAAATATGTCTCCAATGAATAATTTAGAACAATAATTACGCATGCACGAGGGGTCGACATGTGCCTACTTGTGAACAAACAATAAATGATAAAGAAAAAGCTATTGGGTAGTTATGTGCATAATCAGGATAAGAAACTAAAAATTAAAATTCAACAAACGATACAAGCATATATATGCATGCCTTTATTGCAAATAAAACAATAAAAATTTACGTAAGTTGAGCGATGGGCATGTGGCTACCTTCATTGCAAATAAAGAAAAAAAAGATTACAAAATTAAAAAAGAATCAAATCATACAAGCTTTGAGGTAGGCATGTGCTTAATTAGAATGAAATTTTAAAAAACATGTTATATAAATGGCAAGGTATGCACATGCTTATTTCAACAAATAATCTAGTAAAAAAAACTTATCTAAAGCATGGGGTTTGTTTTTCATTGCCTCTTTAATGGATGATCTCATTATAAGATCATCCTAGTTTAGTTTTAGGCAAAAAAGTATTCTACATTTTCCTTGCAGTTCAAGCTTAGAAATGTCTTATGATCTCGTCATCGTGTTTGTATCGCTAGTTATCATGCAAACCTCCACAAAAAGATAAACAAATAGTAGAATTTATGTGGTTTTCTAGGTGCATGGATGTGCTTTACAACCATTTGTTTGCCCTAATTTATGGGGCAAGTAGAGTTTTGGCGCACTATGCCAATCATAGAGCTTTCGTAGCACACCTTAATCACTAAACTTATCTATTTTGGATGTTTTAAGGTATGTTTCCAAATGATTCTTGGATAAATAGTCGCTCTAGGGTTTTGGGGTTAGGGCTAACCTAGAAGGTTTAAAAGCATTTGGAGTAAAGGTTTCCTTTACTTGTGTCCAAAAATAAATAAACAAAAAAAGTTTAAAGTAGGGCTAATCTAAATGGTTTAAGATTAAGGCAAATAAAAATGGTTTAGGATTTGAGCTAATCTAGAAGGTTGAGGATTAAGTCTAACATAAGAGCGTGTTCCAAATTAGAAGTGTTTTTAGTTCCTACAATTGTCTAAGTTTGCGAGACAGTTAGCTCTCTCTTGTAGAGGCTGAAGAATTATTCACGATGGTTTGAATCCATACTTCAAATAAAATCAAAGACTCGCTTTAAGTAGTCAATTTGAGATGTCAAAAGAGACGATTCTTTAATTGGATGCAAAGACATACACGGAAGTAGAGCTTGACATACATTACATTCCAAATCAAGGCTTTTGCTAGGGTTTTGTTTGTTAGAATTGTGACTGGAGAATTAGAATTCCTGCAATAAGCACATATTTGATTTGAGTATTGTTGCCTTAAACCGAGAGCCCGTGTATGTAAAGCAAGGACTCACACTCCACCATTTCTAGCCCTAATCCGTGAGAGCTCTCCACCTCTCACAAATCTCTCCTCGAATCACAATACTAGTCAAATTCTTCTGACCTCTGGAAACAACAACCTCAGATGACATTGGTATTGAGCACGCAAACTTTCGGTTTAAAAGCTGCCTCGAAGTATTCTTTTCAATTCTAGTTCCGGTATTCATCTGGTTCTACTTTGAGTACCTACTTCGGTAAACATTCTTGTCGAGGGAGTTGAGATCTCGGTTGCGCGATTTCTACGTTGAGGTGAAAGGTTGCAAACTTGCAGCTTTGTCCCTTTTTATGAGTGACCTTCATCTTCACCTGCTGGTTTAAAGTTCTTTTGGTTTTTGGTGTGTACAACTTCGCGTTAGGGAAACATGAAGGTTAGGGTGGAGATTAAGGTAAAGGCACCCATAGTTGACCGGATTCCCATAATCAATGAGTGGACTTCTCGAATTCTGACAAGTTTTCAAATTTAAAATCTTAGAAGATCTAGAAGAAAGTATCAAGCATGATCGGTAGAAAGGGAATCATACCGGAATATTCTCGTAATAGTAGAGTGGTCAAGTTTTGGTGTCATGGTGGTCGGTTTTAGGTGGGCCTACATATCGGTTATATGTATTACACAAAAAATGGCTTTAAAAATTCATAGTAAATTAAATATTGAAGTAAACCTGAAATTTTTAGGTGCATTCCTCCTTAAATCTATTTCCCCTTCAATGAAAAATCTCTCTCAACTTATACACCTCCAATATCAGTGGGAAATTTCTTAAACCGGGTGTCTGAGTATCTAAAGGGGGGCAGACTCTCACCATTTGTAACCCTATTCTTGTGAGGCCTCTCCACCTCTCGTGGAGCTCTCAAGGAATCAGAGTGGTAGTTCAAGATATTTTCACTCCCAAGTTAAAAAGGGGAGGTAACCTCGGGAGTGAGTGGGGGAGTACCGGTTTAACTGGTCGGTTTTAGGTGGCTCAACCTTAGAATGTGCGAGGTTGTCCCGGTGGTTCGCGAGTGCGAGGAAGGGGATGCGGGGATGGTGAGGTCGGGAGTAGGATTTTGATGTTTGTGGTGGACGAGGGGGTAGGGGCTCCCGAGTTCGAGGCAGAGACCGAGGTCACTCTTCATGCTGGACCAGTAGCCGCCCTTTCCTTCCCATCCATTAAATCGATGGGGTTTTTTTATTTTCCCGACGACATCCTAGTGTAGATTAAGATGAGCAGAATCTCAAAAGCGCCAAAATGCTCCTCGCTTTAGGAAAGCATTAGCTACGAATTGGCTTGCCCACTGCGAACAAGCGCTGCAGCACGCTGGGCGAGGCAGTGAACCCATCTGCTCCTTCTGACTTGGGAATTGGATATAGTGTTTGTGATTAGGCTTTCAGAAATACTTAGTAGGATTCCTTGGTTAGGCGGCCATCGTTGGGACTTAAATTTTACCAATTTATTTTTCTGTACGTTTGTGTCATTGGGTTAGGATTACATGCAAATGAGACGCATGTATACACATAAGGAATTTTGTTACTTTATATGTACAATTTCTAGTCGAGAAAATAGGTCTGGAACTACCGAAGGTAGCGGGTAGTGAAGCTTGCGATATGTATAAGTGAAGCTTGTGAGTCAGTCTCAGACTTGCCAAGATCTCAGCATCATTGAGGCGTTGGCTGAAGATAGCAGCCCTCATGAGCTGTTTGCAGCTTTCATTGGAGTATTCCACTTGAATCCCTAGTTGTATAACGTTATGCTTCGAGGTTTAGGATTGAGATTGTAGAGGAGCATACTATTCTCAGTTGTTAGTATAAAATAGTCTATGCCTGCGATTCTATAATCGACACATGGTTCGGCAACCCTTATTCAAATGTGGATAGAAATGCTGCATCCGTGCCTCTACAGCAGCGATGAGAATGCAGACCGCCCGTGTATATGTAATTAGTTCCTGATGTTGAGCGACACCTGTGTATATGATGCGATGTAGGATACTCGTCTGTTGCTTCACAGCAAAATCGGCCTTCTCGTAACTAAAATGTGTCTGATTATGAATGGTTCGGGTGAGATGTTTCTAGCATACGATTCTAGACAATCTTTTAACAATTGGGTGTCATGAAAATATTTTCCTAGGACGGCAATTGTATGCACAACTAGGAGAGTACTACACATCGCAGTTGAGAGGGCGTTTAGAATGTTGCTTCTTGTGTGGAGGTAGTCGGTCTCTGGCTTGAACGCCTGTGATCTTTGTCGAGAGGAATTTAATAAAATTTCAGAGAGTTCTTGTTGTAAGTGCGTTTCTTCTGTCGTTCATAACAAAAAAATAAAACATGGTTCAAGTTGCAATTGAGATGTGGTTGTGGGTGCTCACTCAGCTATGGAGGAGCTGTTCAGTGCAAGGATAAGAGCAACTCAGGTCGAAATGGCTAGCATAATTGATGAATCCGTTCCGGATTAGATAGGATTACAAGATAGGAGTCCGGGGGGAACCAATGCAACTCTATTGTGAATCTTCAGTGAAAAGAGTGATTGAAAAGCTTGTTCCAGAAGTTTAACAGTGTCTTTTACATTTTATTTTACTTTTCTGTCATTGTTTGTATCGACAGTTGTTAGGGCAAATATATTGACTTGGTTGTGTTTGAATCTTGAATAATCTTCTTTTGTGTCCATCTTACAGCGTTCTGACCGGAGTTAGTTCTTGTTAGTCCTTGTGGAGTGTTGTTTGCGGAGTTGTTCCGCGCGCATTGAAGAGGGTTCCAACATGTGAAAGAGGATAAAAGCTCCAGCATTTTAGTTTCATACTCCAGTTTTAGTTTGAGGTAGAGGTTCTGCAAAAATTTGTCTTTGAGGCCTTGGATGAAGTGGACCTATTCGGAAGCTCAGCTTCTAGTCTTGTGTTTCTAGTGATGTGGTTTATTGAGTTTGAGTAATTCAGTATAAGTTAAAACAGGAATGATCGCTGCATTTGTAGTGGCAAATTCAAATTATAGCCCTGTAAATTGTAACAACCTTTTCCACGAATAAACAGGCTTGGATGCATATCTCTAATTTTTAGATGCATAAGGGGTTGGGCATGTGCCTACTCTAGAACTTGTTGGATTTCTTTGGTTTTATATGGGATGAGGGGGTAGGCATGTGCCTACCACACATCTACTTTGATTTCTTTGAGTTTTTTGAAGCAAGGGGGTGAGCATGTGTATACTCCATAATTTGTTGGAATACTTTGATTATATTTGGACACGTGCCTACCTCACATCTTCTTTGATTTTTTAACTTTATATGGAATGAGGGGCAGGCACGTGCGTATCCCACATCTTGTTTAATTTTTTTGAATTTAATTGCTGAGGGGTTGTGCATTTGGGTTTATGGTAATTAAGAAAGTCATTTTTTTGTTTTTGTAGGAAATGGGGAGCAAGAAGGCGCAACCACCAAATATTTCTAATGTTGTTGTGGACAGCTTTAAGGAGTATGGTTGGTGGTTGTCTTGAGTTGATAAGATACCAATTTTACGTCTTTCAAAGTATGCACGGTTCAAAAACGGCTTAAAGTGTGGACTTACACATTATGTTGGGCAAGTGATTACAATTGTTGAATTGGCTTCAACAAATGATGAAGAATTGTGTGAGTTTTTTTTGCAAAGCAAGAAAAAAATGAATCTTCATATTATGTCTTGAAATGGGGAAGCATCATGCATTTTACTGGTTATTCTAGGCTAAGATTCACAAGACTTCTGAAATATATCAAATGGTGGGAGAACATTAGTATTGGACAACGGGAATTGCGTGAGAAAATTGTACTCTTTGTATCATCTCTAACCGGGTTTGAAACTAGAAAATTGAGGATCTATATGGAAACATACGAGAGGGGGAGGCATGGGACGGAGTCATCTATAGACAAGACCCCAATAGTGGTCAGAAACAATTCCATTATAAATGGCCTCTCATTTTTCAAAATGGAAAATCATTGAATCGAGGCCATTGTCATCGACCTCATCAACGTGGCTTTTAAATCTAAATCATGGAATTTTTCAAATCTAATGAATATGGTGTTCAATGTGTATTGCATGTGATCAAAGAAATACATATTTCTCTAGAAAGACAAGGCAATTATGGGAGTTGAAGAAATTATGGGAAATGACAAGACATCAAAGGCCTATGAATGAAAGCGTATGGCTATTACTTGGCTAAGACTACCGCAAATGAAATCAGAGTGTCGTGCTAAAGAGCTACCGCAATTGAAGCATGTGTACATCAAAAGAATTATTTTGGTCTAAAAAATGACTATATCAAATTTGAATACATTGTATGTTTAGGTTGAGAGGTCAAAACTTCAAGCAAGGATTTACAATGTAATGAAGTGACTTGAAACAAAAGTAGCAGGTACACTACAAGATAAAAAGAATTAGTTAGATTGAGAGATTTTGCAGTATGGAGACAAGAAGACATTAAATTTTTGGAAGGAGACGTCACAAACAAATTCATAAAGAATTGGATGCATTTCAAAGATTTCACTTCTTTTGAAACAACGACCAAATACAAGACTTCAATTCATTCCAAAATTTGAAACCATGTGAAATTGATTTTGGAAGAAAAATCCAAATTATTTGTTGATGGAAAAGTGATCTTTCTTGATGAAAATACAGTTTGGTCAATAGAGATTGATTATGGAGGATGTCAACGTGGTGCAAGTTAGGATATGAAGGTAAAAGTTGGTAGTTTGATCTTACATGAAGTGACAAGGACATTTGGCTAATCTGCATTATAGACATTTGATTGTCGAAAATGTCCAAATGGGCATTTTTGGACAACTAATGAATATAAGTCTATCATCAACAAGATCTCAAATTGGATGGATAATGTTGAAGGATGGAATGCAATATTTATGCTTCCAGCTCGCGAAGATGCAGATTATTGCCTCCAGATTTTCTTATATGATCTATGCTTTAGATGGCTAAACATCACATCTTGTTTTGTTTGAGTCTAATGAGAATATGACACTTTGGCTTCGCAAACGAAAACAAGAAATGGTGGATAAAATTTCTCCTGAAAATGGAGAAGAACCATTGTGTGAAGATGTAGATATGGACTCTACGTCTGATGAAGGCAATGAAATATTGGAATTAGTGATGAAGATTAAAATCCTTTACCAACGAAGACACAATACTACAGTGCAAGTCATTTTAAAAAGAAAATGAGGCTCCAAAGTGCAACAACAAGGAACTCTACAATTCCTATTGTAATTGGAGTTGGAGGAGCTTCTTCCCAAGATTTCTTTCATGTTTCTCCTATACAATTCTCTCAAGGTCAAGAAATGAATGAAGATGGTTATTGTTATTTTCCTATTCTCAAGCTTCGCCTTGATGGAAACGGTTGGTATACGCGAGAAGATGCTCCTCGTGGTACCGCCTCAAATGGAAGTCAATATTTTTACAATTAGACACCATTACCATTGAATCATCATGCTGCAGAGTTGACTCATACAAAACATAATGAAGTTAATGCGGGGGTAGAGAGAGCAACGCAGTCATTAATTCATCCATTGCTCAGAGACCAATTTAGTTTAGGTTTAGGTCACTCTACCTCTAATCCAATGCCACACGATAAAAAAGTAGAAGACCAAACTACTCTTCCCTTTTAAGAATAGCCACTATATTCATCAAAAACTACAAACCAAATATAAGATCCCAAATGATTAAAATTGAATGTAAGTAGTTCTTATCAAAAAATGATCGCCATTGCCAACATCAACAACGTTGTCTGCAGATATCCATATTGATATGAGTCTAAGAATGTACTTATGAAATAGGTCGGGCTCTAGGCATGATATTCCAGAAGCACTCTCAACACTCTTGAGTGTGCAAATGTTGTCCTCGGTCGAGTCTATCTGGGCTCGATTTGATCAAAGTACTTGCTGAAGCTGTTGGACGTCCGAGAACATGTCCACCTCCTTGCGAGGCCGTCGGTCTGTGTACTTTTTGGTCACACTCAACACAAACTTTCTTAGCTCCCAATTATGCCATGATAACCAGTCTTGCATGTAGTGGAAGCAAAAGAATAAGTGAGGTACTAAATCTTGAAGAAAATGGGAACATCTGTCTAAAATTGTGGGGAGTTAAAAAAGTGAATATATTGAAATTAATAGATGAGGAAATGAATCAAATTCGGCGCATTTCTGAAGTTGGAGGTATCAAAGACTTGATCTGCTCCCTTAACGAGGCATGGCTAGTGGACGAGGATTGAACATGTTGGATAGAGAGGGGAGATTGATCCATGACGACAATGCTTGTACGAGAATCAGAGAAAAGATGATGTGAAGCGTTACCAGAACAATGTAGGTAGGAAAATGAGCAAGGGGACTGCGAGAAAAAGAGCAATGCGTTTGTGAGATGTTTCTTCCGCCAACTAAATAGAAGCTCAGCCGTTGTGGTGGTAACCTCTCATAAATAATAGCCCGTAATTGAAGGTTTATTATAATGTTTTGGCTGCCATGTCATTTAAAAGGTAAGAACATAAATGACTAGAGAGACCTAGAGTGACGCTGAGTTACTAAGACGGGAATTCAGTGCCTACCTAAAAAGATATTCAAGTTACTCAATACTTTACAGAAATAGAGTAATTGTAGATTTTCAGAGCATCAAGATCTTAATGATAGTTACATGCATAAAGTGTAAACAAATTCCTTTGTGCCAAATACAATAAACTGTGACTTAATTACGCCGGTTAGATGTATCAGGTTAAAAGTCTAGGCATTTCCTACCAAAAGTAATAGAAGAGTAGGTAGTAGTAACAATCTACTACTAGATACACCGTGATCATTAATGATCCTTCATGTGAAAACATTAAAAAAAAAGTGTGGCACATTGCAATGAATTCGCGCGTACGTATAAATTCAATGGCTTACCCTTGAACATCTTAGTCACTGAAAACATGATGTCGGATCCGACAGCCAAGAACTAAACTGTAATGTTATTGGGATACTGAACATTAACATGTAAGTTCTAGGTTAAGCTGTTTGGGTTTGGAGGATATAATCTGAGGCTTGTCTCTCTTCTATCATCACTTTGTTTGTATTTTGTTTCGAGGTTTCTTAGGTTGAGAATTGTAGAATGAATTTTGCAGTGATCACCGACTTGTTCAGCCAAAGTTGGGTCTTGCCTAAGTCAGCGATGGCTGATCTTTTTCCAGACCTCATGCGCGAGTTGCATCGAGAGTACATTGATAACTTGAACTGCAGCTATGACTACATGACGCTGCTTGAGAACCTGCTCGAAAGAGGTGATTGTTGGGTGCGGCTGATTGATTCCATGCCAGCATGGTCGGCGTATGTAGTGGCCTTGAAGGAGTCCCGAGATGCAAGGAGGCGAAAAGACGAGTGGGATACAGGTATAGTTCATGCATATTGGACTTAGGCCTTGACGTTGTTTATGACCGACAAGGTTATCCCATCTGAGATTGACAAGAAATTTGTAGAAACAAAGCTTCGTGATCTCTCATTGCAACAAAAAGTACTATTGCGTGATATAGTTGCACCATGGAGGTGATGGGCCCTCTTCCGGGCTACACCATTGGCGAGTCTCCTATGTCTAGACCATGGTCATGATATAAGGCGAGGAAAGTGTTCCCTAAGTATTGGGCACCACGAGCACTGCATTGCGGTTACATATCATGGCCTTTGCGAAGGAAGGTGCATCTCAACGCCGTGCTTGGAAAGCGATTACGTCAGTAAATGAAGGTGCTTGGCAAAAATCCCATTTCTGTCTTGTGATTATATTAAGGGCATGTGGAATAGTAATGTGGAAACCATGCATGTTATAGGCCATGTGCTTGATGTATGAATTGCAAATTTAGTTTTATGCTAATAATTTGGTGCTTTTCAAGTCTCCAAGAATAACTCCAGTAGGATACAACAAGATGTCATCTTTCATTGAGTGAAAGTTTTCTATGCATTATGCTAGTAAAATCTATTGTATAAATCTTAGTCATAGTTTTGCAACCATTGTAACAATGTAGTCGTTGCTACTACAACAGTCATTTAGTACTGAAACTTAGTTTTTTGTTGTAGTTGGCACATGAAAAAAAGCGATTTTATAGTTCTTACTATCAACATATAGATTTAGGAACATAAATGTGACTTTAACAATGGTAGTAAACAAGACTCTACTCTGCAAGGCATTAGAAAGTGCGAGGATTGAATTGAGCGTATTTAATTTCCAAACTCGGAACGACATCTATATACTACCTCGGATAAATTAAAACTCATATTAAAGCATCTAGTATATAGATGTGCATGTATTTGCACAATTTTGCATCAAGGGAGTCTTTATCAAACATCTAGAGTACTCCTTTTATCCCTTGATGTAGTGCAACTTCCATGTAAATTTGTCTTTCCAATTGATTGCGAATGAGAACCTTTGTAACCATCATCCTATTCATAAAATTTAGCAATACTCATCACGACATGTCAACAACTGCTTCAGCTAACAGGGGAATCATTTCTTAAGTCCGATATTCTTATTACAAAATCTTCAAAAGAAAGTGGACGCATAGATCCCTCTAATACGACTTAGAATATGTAAAGAAACCTAAACTAGTATTTCCTAGTAGATTGTTTGGTGCAAAAAACAGTGATCCTTATACGCCGTTAATACATGCTTCAACAAAGCAAGTCTACACATCAGTCATTAGGGGAAATATGGGGTCTGCAATGGGCCTTTGGTTGGAACTCGTGCCCCAAAATTTGGCCATGCCCGTGCACTTTACATGCTGACACCTATGGTGCCAGCAGGTCGCCAAATCGGCATTTGAGGGGTCCAGCCAGTAGTCGCGCAGAAAGGCTTGTGTCCCCGCGCGCGTGTATTCCCGCAGGTCGAGAGCGGAGCCTCTAAGCGCACGGAATCCAAGCATTGCAGAAGGGTGTCAGCGGTGGTGGGCTTTAAGAATTCCTGCAAAACTGACTCAGTTTGGCCACTTACCGATATCGAGTTGCCGCTCCCCTTTGAGATGCATCGTGCAGAAGGTGTTGATGTCGAAATGCTGCCAACGGTCATTCCAAACCTCATGCGTTCCTGTGAGAGAGTTGTCGTGGTTGCGTTCTCAACCAGGAGGGAGCGGTGGAGGCCTCTAAAGGCTTCATCAGGTTTTTCGATTTGGGTTGTGGGTGGTCACGCATTGTGCAATAGAGATTTAGGGTTTAACTGTAGTGGTCTCCCAAACGCTGCCAGCGGTCTGGCATCCACATAGGTTGGAGAGATTACCTCAGTTGGGAATTGGGGTTTCGGGATGAGGTTTAGGGTAGGTCGTACCTTGCTTGCGACGCCGTGGACGTTGGAATTAGCCATTCATGATGGCGGAGGGTGAGTTGACAGCATGTAGTTCTCGCGGTTGATGACAGCGACGACAGCATTTGTAAGTTTTTGAGTTCACAGTCGAAAATTTCATGCATTCTAGTGGTATGGCTAGACGGCCAGACTCCCTAGTACAGAGTGTCATCCTGCATAACACTCAAGACTTGGAGGGCAACTGGATCCCCATGAGGGTGGATCGTGATTCATGGGTTATGCTGCAACCAGCGTCGGATGGGCCTTGGGGTAGAGAGGCAAGGCGACATGGTGGAGAAAATTTTCGGGGGGCCTTCAAAGCGCAGATCAGAGATTTCTCTTGGATCTCCACGGAGCATGGAGCATGCGACCTCGATAAGGTGCTTGTGCAACATGCATATCAACCAAGGCATCTGCGCTTGGATCCTACGGAGGCAGCAACCAAATTGGGAATGGCAAACTACCTGTACGCGTCGGTTTCGGAGGATTGGGTACATCCTGCATCTATCCTTGGTCCCATTCTTGTGCTCCATGTTGAGATTGGGGAGGCAACACGGAATCGACAGAGCCACGCGGAGTTGCTGGACATAGGTACATTCTTCCTTGGTGGTCTGTATTTGCCTCCAACAGGTGACACGCTGTACGGGAAGGTTGAAGCACTCCCGCTTCCAGGGTTCAACGATGTGGAGTGGCCTTTGCCAGACATGCACACATCTGAGGCGTTTAGAACAAAGCTCACTCTTGATTTTGCAAATGCCATGAAAGCAACAACTGGTAGCAGCTTCGTCCACCACCAATGGTTTATGCCAATCCATGTTATGGTTGATTTGTTTGCGGTAGCTGCTGACAGCATTAGGCGGACACCTACATTGTTTGTTTTGAGTACTCCATCCGAGGCTCTGCTGAGCAGTCTAATGAACCCAGGGTGGAACGAGAAGTTCCACATTGGCCAAGATGTCATCAAGTGCGTTGCCAACAGGACCAGCATTGTTTTCCGCTATCACGTGGGAAGACAAACATTATACAACAGGTTCATGTATACAAGGTATAGGGGGGCTGCCAACAGTCAGTGGGAAGCGTTGGATCACCTACCAGAGGAGGTGATGGTGGAAGTGTCTTGTATGTTTAGGGGGAACTTGCTGCCAACATTCGAAGTTGGCAAGGGTTGGCCACTATCCCACCTGCGGCACGAAATTGCAATGGCACTTGGAGATGACGTACCTGGGCAGTACAACCTGGTTGTGATAGAGGCCAACGGTGTTCGTGAGAAAAAGGTACGAGTCTAGGCGAATTCAGAGTGTCATTTAGATGTGTTGGGAATTGGCTATTCGGAGCTCCTTGTTGCCAGCAAACGAAAATGACAAGATTTGTTGGGTGCAGATCAACCAGCGCCATGAGGGACACCTTACAGCTGCGGAGGTCAAGATTACCAAAAGGATCAAGATTGTGGAGCTGTAGGATAAGTGATTTCGGGGATGGGTAGTTACAGTATGTGGGATGTCATTAGGTTCTTGGCCAAGTCGTTAGTGAGTTCAGGTACTGGTTTAGCTTACCATTCAGGACTTTCTCTGGGACTTCCTCTATTAACGTGTTATATACGGCAAATTTTAAGTACCCTCGATCTACGTGCTACCAGCGGAAATAAAAAATAAAGACAGCTGCAATTAAGAAATGAATCCTATGGTGCCAATGAAAAATAAAAAAAATTACAGGAAGTCTAAAGAGTGGCCTGGGTTTCAAAGCCTCGGGTTTGAATCGGAAAATTGCTTAGAACTTGTGGTGGCGCCATTGACGGTGGAGCCTGCTGCCAGCGCAAAAAAAGAAATAAAAACAATTGCAAACAAGAGACCACATCAGTTGCAAACTTAAATAATAGAATAAGATAAAAATAAAAACAGTTGTACATAAGAGATGAAGTAGGTTGCATATGGAAAATAATAACAATTGCAAATATCAAAAGGAACCATAGTTGCGATTAATGAAATAAGAAAAAAAAAAGAATAAAAAAGCTTGCAAATAAAAAATGCAACCTAATTGCATGTAAGAAGGGAAATACAAAGGGAAGAACTTCGAAGACGGCAATGGCTCTCACATAGAGCGGGCTTGAAGAGATAAACAGGTCGAAAGATAAAATGGGGGGTAAAATGCAGCCCTTGCTGTCGGCAGTCCACAATAAAGAAGAAATACAGTTGCAAATAAAAAAGAAGGGTTACAAGAATGCCATTTCTTTCAAAGAGACATGGCACTCCGAAGGCAAATTGTTTTCAAATTCAAAAAAGTTTGAGAAAGGTGGCACATAAAAGTCCGAACCTATAGTTGCATCCAGCAAACCCCTAACCCGGCCTAGAAAACTATCCAAGGTGGGAATCTACTCCACGGCTGCATTTGTGGCAATTGCCTCAACAAGCACTGGAGCAGAACAGTGTCCAAGTGACGTTGTTTAACGCGGTTTTTAACGCGGTTTAACGCAGTTTAACGTGGACAGTTTTTTGACGCAAAAATGGCAAAAAGGTCACGGACGTCGCATTGGTTTGACGTGCTGCGTCAACCTTATGTTAAACCGTTTAACAAGAGTTGACATTATGTTAAAAGTGACGCAAACACAGATTATGGAAGTTACCCAGGGTAAGTAACTTTAAGAGTAAGTTTTTTGCCACGTGAGCAGTTCCTTCCTTTTTGCATTCCACGTTGCATGTGACATGGACATTTCCCAATGTTAATTAATTCCAGGTCAGATATGACGTGGGCAAGGCTCCGTCGTCCTGATGGATGAAAAAAATTCTGATGTGGCATGGAAATCTGACATGTCATTTAGATTTTCAATGGCCTAGATTATGACATGTGGAGTGATCGTGGATTGAAGATATATTTTCGCATCAAATTTGGGATTTGTATTATTTTGTGTTTATGTAAACGCAGTGTGACGTGTTTTGGAAGTGCTTCTTGGACGTTAACTTTGACACTGTTTGATGCTGATAAACTCATGTACCACTTATTTTAACGCGTTTATGGAAACATCTTTAGACGTAGGATGATGTTTGCCATGTCAATAGTGACGCATTCAATTTGAATTTTTTGTCAAAAGAAACACAATGTACTGTTCAACTTGACGCTGATAAACACATATGTCACATATTTGAACGCGTTTCGGAAAACGTTTTTAGACGTAGGATGACGTAATGTAAGGGGTTGCTCATTTTGGATCCTCCTTAATCTACACACCCCACATCACTATGCTCACGGTGAGTTCATAGCAACACATCATTCAAGGAACAAGGGAAGAATGGAGACAAGAAGAAGATGGAGAACAAAAATAAAGTTAGGAGAAACCTCAACCCCCCTCCCCCCCCCGGATTTTATTGAAGTACCTTTCAGTTTATAGGTTGCCATTACTCCATCCTTGATTGGATTAAGGCGTGCCTTAGCTTTTTGGAAAGCTAAGTTGATTGTGCATCTACCCTCAAAATCTCAAGATCATAAGATCAAAATTCAAAGACTGATTGCTAAAAATCCGAGACCCTTCCTCCAGCCGCACTCCATTGACAACCCCAACTTCGGTAGGCGATATCTCACTCCCTATTACTTAGAATTGGACGTGCTTACTACCATTGGAAAGCCCTACAAGAGATCTACAACTCTTTTAAATCTCAATCTACTTGAACAAGAAACGAGGGACTGATAGGGAAAACAATGGGAGACACTCTATGGAGTAAGAAGAAAACACAAAAAGCTTGAAAACAAGCTCTCAAATACAAGATAAGAAGCCGCCGAAGTGGCGGCTCACCCTAACCCTAAACCTAGGCTTAAAGCCCTAATCTAAGACCTTCATAGATGAATGTTTCCACCAAGGAATGAACAATGGAAACATGAGTTAACGTGTACATCACCAAAATCCTAGCCGCCACGTCAGCCATAGCGTCTATGCACATCTGACACGTCAGCTATGTGATTACGTTTCTTGAAACACAATTTAACGCAATTTATGTCACTTCAAACGCGTGTGTCACTATTGACACCCCCTAGGATGTTGACCAAGTCAAACCATAGCCGCCACGTCAATCACGGCCTCCATGCACATGTGACACGTCAACTATGTCAATATGTTTCTTGACGCATTTTTATGTCACCCAAAACGCGCGCGTCACTACTGACACCCCCTAGGATGTAGACCAAGTCATAACCTAGCCGCCACGTCAGCTCTAACTTACGCGCATAGGGGACACGTAAGCTATATCAATATGTTTCTTGAAACACAGTGTAACGCATTTTTATGTCACCCAGAATGCAGGCGTCACTATTGACACCCTCTAGGATCCGAAACCTACGTTCCAGGTCAGCCGTATCCTCCACGCCTTTGTTCCAAGTCAGCAGGGCATTCCACGTAGGATCTGTTAATATGTTTTTAGTAACATAGTTCAACGTTTCCGATGTCACCTTAAAGGCCCTCTATGTTAAAAGAAACGTGCTGACGTGGGATGTGACTAAATTTAACCATTAAAAAACTATTGTGAGGTAAAAAACTCTCCAAAAAAGTTACTTTCCACAATGCAGATTTATGTTTAAGTTGATGCGATGTCACTCATGTTGTTATTTTTAACACTGAACCGTCACTTCAAAATTCAAGTTGACACTCTTTGACAGAAGCCGTTAAAGCAACGTCAAAAGTGACGCGTGCACGTTAAAACCTTTAACGTGCAGTATGTTTATTTGGATCACATTTCCACACTAATTTCCATAAATCCGGGTTTACGTTTCTGATGACGCAGTTTAACGCAGGACAGAATGTTGTTCTGCTCTAGTGAAGGCTCTATAGTCCCTCCATGTTGGTATTGTCCTCGTTCTTCTCAGCTGCACCTGGTCGTTGCGTGGTGGCGGATGAGTCCTTGTTCCCTTCTTCGGATAGGGCTGCCTGGGTCTCATGAGGGGAGACCTGCGTGGGATCAAACGCTAGGGAGTCTAAGTCGGGGAGAGCATCCTCTAGAGTTGCTACCAACAAACAAGAATTAGAAAAGAAGTAACATTTGGATGTAACAACGGGGCTGGCAACAAGCAATGGGTAGGTAGGTTTAGGGGCAACAAACCTTGGTCGCCCTTGGCCTTCTCCCACGGAATCGCGGTCACAGAGGGGGCAGCGGGCCTCTTGCTGCCAGCATGTGGTGAAGCGAGCTCGGCTAGAAGGATCTCCTCCGTGAGGCGTAATTCCTCCGCGGCCTTGGAGTCAAGGTTGAAGCCCCACTGCCCAAGCCATCCTCCAGTCATACCCCGCTCGCATCGACCGCATCGGGCGTCCTGGGAAAAGACTGCCTCAAACATACAATAAGGATGTGTCAAGCAGCCGCAGAACAAAGGTACGCAGCAGGTGTCAACGAAGTAATGCTTGCAGAAGGTTCATGGGTCGTTCAGGGCTATTGGCAACACCTAGAACTCCCGGGGGTAACGAGCCAACACCTTCTTTGGCCGCAAGAAAGCTGATGCCAACTCCAAGGCCGAGATCTCCGCTGTGAGCGCGGAGACCTCAGCATGCCGTCCCTGCTCATCGGCTTCCATCTCCTCAAACTTCTTGTAGACCCTATCAATGCGGGCCTGGGCCTCAAGGAGTGCCTTGCTTGCAAGCCCCAGCTTGTCTTGGCCTAAGCGGGCCGCCTGATCAAAGCCCCTCTTCTCTTGATCGTTACCATCAGCCGCGGCCTTCTTGGAGGCCTTGCGAGCGGAGAAGATGTCGTCATAGAGCTTGGACTCCTCGGCCTCCTTGGCCTTGATGTAGTCCCGCTGGGTTGCAAGGTTGACCTTCACGCGGTCCCGGCTGGCCTCCACCTTCACAAGTGCCGCCTCCAATGACTTCTTCTTGAGGCGCTGCTGCTCCAGGACTTGCTTCGGATCCGTTGCCACCAAGGGCTGCACCTTGATGGCAACGGCAGCTGGGGTCTTCACGGCCTTCTTCTCCGCCACGGCCTTGGCAGGAGCGGGCAAGGATCTAGGACCCCTGACCTTCTTCGCCTCCGCGGCCGTGAAGGCCTTGGAGGTGGCTCCAACTGCCTTGGCTTCGCAGCTCGCCTCCGCCCCTCCGCCCTTGCCCTTGCTGCCAGCACCGGGGATGTGGCCACCAAGGAAGTCGATGATGGCTTCAATCTACTCCCTCAAGGCTAGGGGTGTCAACTTCTGCGGATTACGCCCTGGCAGCTTCTCACGCGCCTTCTGAAAGGCCTCCGCCTTCTAGGCAAAGTTGACATCCACGCCTTCCTCAAAGAAGAGGTTGCAAGCCCGAAGGAAGGAGGTCCCGAATGCCCAATTGTCGAGGTCACCTCCATAGGTCTTTTGGTATTGGAGCAAGTAATTCCTCACGGCCTCTCCATCCTCACAGTCAGCAACGTAGTGCCGCCCAGAAGAACGCTCAGGCCATCTGTCAATGAAGTCGGCCTTCCTGCAATGCTTGTCGCTGCTGAGGTCACTGAACTTGAGCCCCACATTGGAGAGCCCCAAGGTGCGGTGGATGAAGTCGTCATCGTAGTCGGCAGTCTGCCTACCCAACAGAAATGGGGCGAGGTGGTGGAGCTGACCTACGAGGGCAGAGGGTTAGGCCTCCAAATCAAATGCATCGTCCCACGGCGTCTCGACTCCTTCCTCCTCCTTGCTGTTAGCAACCTCCAAGGGCTCCTTGTTCTCCACAGCCTTCTTGGTATGATCCTCCTCCCGAGAAGCCGCGGCCTTTCCCTTCCTGCTGCTTGACATCCCTGGCGCTGGTAGTGCAAAAACAACAGATTTTAGAATAGGGAGATTGCGCATGGAAGCTGAAAAAGGAAAGACCACAAACGGGTGATTATTCTTGCGGATTAGTTGAATTTAGTTCTTACACAAGAATCCTCGCAGCTCTCTGAACCTTGGCGGCCATGTCTAAACAACCCCAGCTAACTCTGCCATCGCCCTCTCTGCACCAACCCAACAACAGAGCGGCATTGACAAAATCCGTGGGGGGGGGAAATTGGAAGCTTACCTTTCTGCCTTCACTGTCGTCACTCCCTCCCGCTGCCGCAGCTCCCCTCTCCCTCCCGCCCTTGAAGCTCCCCTCTGCGCCTTGGCTCCCCTCTGCTCTTTAGCTTCCCTCTGCGCCGCAGCTCCCCTCCAACGTCGAAGCTCTCCTCTGCTGCCGTATCTTCCCGCTCCTCTCGCTACCGTATCTTCACTGCTGCCTTCTTGCTGCAGGTCTTCCCCGCCCCGCAGCTCGCACCTCCACCCTGCTGCTTCCGCCGCAGCCACGCAGCTCCTTGCGCAGCAGCTCCCTTTGCTGTTGTTTGCTGCTACTGCTGCTCACACCTCCTCCCCGCTCCCCCCAAGTCGACCCTGCTCCTCGCAGCTCCACCGAGCTCTTCAAAGCACAGCTCCTTCCCGCCCCTTTTGCTGCAAGTCAAATGAATACAGTATCCCACATGCGGCTCTCTGCTCCACTTCTCGCTCCTCACGATGTGGCTTCCGCAGCCGCAAACGCTCACGGCCCCCTCCGCACCCACAAATCTACATAGTCCCCTCCCTACCCAGAAATCCTCACGACCCCCTCTGCCTGATTCGATGATGTCGCTTCTTGCTAGTTGGTGCAGCGCTCTTCAACGGCACGAATCTTAGGTGTGAGCTCCTGACAATGGATCACGGCGCCCACAGCACTGCCGTGTCAGAGCAAATCCTAGGCGCCTGCTGGAAGCAAGAGGTCGGCAATAGAAGAGAGGCAAAGAGCAGCTAATAATCAACCCCATATCCTTTTTCGGAAAGAAGGCCAAAGACTGGTTTGAAGGAGACTCTTGCTGGAGTCAACCGCTTACCACGTGGACAACGTTCCTTTAAGGGGGGATTGAGGCTCTTAAGCAATGTTAATTAGGGGGATCTTGAAGGAGCTGGTGGGAAGGTCATACTGACCTTAATTGTCAATCATTGCCACGGCCTTACACCTCACTTCCCCATTTGTTGTGGATGAAAGAAAAACCGGCATAGAAATTAAAATCAAAATTTAAGGATGAGTAACATGTATGATTACTAAGACACATTCATTGAATTCATCATTATGAAGAGTAATAATCCCTTGGATTGGTCTTTCTAGTGAAATAACCAGAAAATATGTTTATGAGTGAAGCATGGTGTAGCCTATCCAAATGAAAACATTGTTGACACCCAAAAAATTACAAACATTTAGTCAATCTATTCGTAGATGGCTAGTATAGAATAAATCCATCAAACATGTCTAGGGGATAAGCATGGTCCACCCCAACTAAATGAAAACATTGTTGGCAGCCACATTCTATATGTCCATACAGTGAGTTTACAATGAATTGCACTCAATTCCCTCGATCGTCGCTAGCGTCACCACCGCCCACGTTGTTGCAAGCGTTCTCATTGTCAGTGGAGTTGCGACCTTCCTCAGGATCCACATTGTTGCCATCCTCCTCGGGGTCATCTTCGTTGGCAGAACCTCTTGCTTGAGCATTGTTGGCTCCACCACCTCCAACGGTGTTATCACACACCCAAGCTCTGCCAACACGCCGTCGCCTTGACCGCCAATTCTCCAAAGCCCTGGCAGCATTTGATCGATGCCACTGTTCTCGCCTTCTATGCGTAGCCTCCAATCTTGCCTCATCAACCGGGGTATTGAGAACCCTCGTGCACTCTAATTTCTTGTTATACCGATGCTGTATATTTTGGTACCAATGCTGGAATTGTTGCAAAATAACACTGATGCGCTCTTTGCCACCACCATGAGCTGTATGCACTTGATTCGCTGCCTTTGCTTGATGATGGGATTTCTCCATACCCTGGCAACTCCATACGGCCAGACTACCGTATTCCTCCACAAACCAACTACCATGCCTGACAAGTACATGTTGTCAACAGCCACTTCAAGGTTAGTGCTGGATTGAGAATTGAAGAAAGTAAGATCAGCCATCAACCCCCAATTCATCTCAAACATCGTGGATATAACTCACCATGTAGTGCGACACATGCTCCTCTCCAAAGGCCTCCAAAAATGTTCTCCCTCACGTTTCTATCTGTCCTTTTAATTGGAGTCGTTGTTTTGCTGTCAACACCAAGCCGCTGAAATATGGTAGAACCTCTTCAAAGGCTTGCCACATAGCAGCCCTCGCCCTACGATGTGCACCGTCGCCACTATTATTGCTCTCTGCTTGACATATGTCTTTCGAAGCCTTGTCGTTGCCTGACCAAACGCTTGGTCTAAATACTCTGCTGGCAACAACCCCACTAAAAGATGGCTTCTGTGGCACATTCCCTGTGCTGCCACTCAGTTTGGATCCTTTCTAATCTCCACGTTGCCACCGTGAGCCCTGATAGCTGACAAGGACTTCTCCATTTGTTCTATTGCTGTAGCCCTCAGTCTTTGATCTTGTATGTTCCAGACATAAATGATGTGTTGATGCACAATCTTCTCCGCTAGGCGAACTAAGGCAAGGAGTGTACAAATGTGCACTCTGTGCAATGGAATTGGCAAGATAGGCCGCCACCTTGTATGTGCACGCCTGTCACAAGGTTTTGGCTCCACAGAGTTGGCAAACAGTCCCCCCACCCAGTTTGGTTTCCCGCGTTTTCTCATGGCAGCACTCGCCTGGCTTGCTGTCCCTACGATAGGCTTAGCCCTCTTCTGCTCACAATATATGCAGTTCATTGCACATGACGGCCCAAACAGAAGCCCGTATATACACTTGATCGTCTTCATGTCCGCAGCGAGATGCCACTCCACATGGAATTCTCCAACTTCAAGGACCGTGAGTTTCTCGCCACTGGACTGTGCTGCAATCACAGATGGAAATTTGGATTTCCCAAATATCCACGAGAGACCTTCGTAGGACTCTTTTTCCACTTGAAAGGTTGGCACTGGCCAGATTTCCTGCTCCGACTGGACTGAGAAAAACAGGGCATGGTTCCTCTGAATGTCTAGGTCAAGCGCCCTATTCAACAACGTGATGTTGATTCTTTCAAATTTCTTGCCATTCACAATCTCGGCCTCGTCCAATTTCATGACAAATACCAGCGGTGCCCCTCTTAACCCTGTGGAAACATGGCGAGTGGATGTGGAAGTCACATTTAATTGATAAATAAGCGTGCTAACAGTCTGAGGTGATTACGCTACCTTCTTCCGTGACGCCGTAGAAGATCACCATGCTTCTTTGGACCACCTCAAGGTCTGTGAATAGGGAATTCTTCTCAGTCAAAACGACTTCTTTTACCATGTCCGAGGACATCTTGTTCTTCTTAGAACTTGCAGGCAGCGTAAGTTGACCTTCAGCACGGTAGTATTCGCCAATATACTGTGGCAGGTTCGCATTTAACTCCTGCCGAAGCACTTTCACATGATAGGGGCTCGGCAAAATACTCCCGGAGACTCCTTTGTTCAGACCAGCAATGGGAGCCTTCACAGATTTGTAGAGAGCACCATATCCCCGATGGGAAACCCCTGCCTGGTCGCAAGCAGCAAGAATTTTGTCCGGTCCAATACTCTTACCAATCGATTTAAGCACATTGTTCGCAATCTCTCACTGAACATGTGCCATTGCAGGCTGAGAAGCGAGAGCTACACCTTCATGCCGTGACAGAATTCGAGCTAGTGCTACTATAGTCCTATTTTGGACTCTTTATTCCCCCAAAGTCGAGAGCACTTCCGGTTCTCTCGGTTCCTTTCGACAACAAACTGCACCACATCTGGTTGCAGCACTGTCCGCACAAGCTTCACTCTTGCTTTTGATCCACCTGATCGAGGTTTTAACTCCTGAATCCCTCTAAGAGCCCTCCTCCTACTTCGCATGCCCATGGGGGTCTCCTTCTTGAAGCTGGCCCTCTGCTAGCAGCGGTCAATGTCTTCTTCGAGACCCCGCACATGGCGCTCCAATTGCTCCACCCTTTGGGCATGGCAATCACGGACAGCCTGTAATTCAGCTTGCAAATTCGTGCATGTCTTCTCTAACTCAAGGCAACGCATGAACATCAATTGGACATCTTCGGCTCCCCTTGAGTTGCTGGCCAGAGCTTCGCCTCTAAGCTGAAGCACTTCTTCGCTTAACTGTGTCAACTCGATCCATGTCTCCTCCTATGTAGGACCACGTACACAATGATCCAGCAGCCTGTATGTATATCCGCGAAGACCTTGCTCTCCATGACATATGAATTCAATGAACTCTTTTAGCGATTTGATTGGAGGTGGCTTCCTTGGCACTGGATCAACAGGGTAAATGTCTCCATTGATCCACAAGTCAATGCTCGTGTCTCCACGCAACCTCCGTGTTGGAAACGAGCTCCTCATGCATAGCTCTACTTGCGTAGAACCTCGTCTTATGACCGGGGCATAGCGTGTGTCCAGTGCAACTTGGGGAATTTACTGATTGCTTCGTGCAGCCCTTGCTGCCATCGTGGAGCCAATAGTCGGTAGTCTTGATTGAATCTCCCCTGGTCATGCTTGGTGATTTGCAGGTATTCAACAAAACTTGTTATGATTTTGGGACACATCCTACACTCAATGAAAGACTAAAGTATTAGCAAATTCGCTCAATTGTGATAATTATTGCTTGACGACTAAATTCACAATCACAAATACTCCGAACCTAATTCGATAGACCTGCGTGGTATCTACAAGCGCTGTCGACCACGAAACCTACCTTGCCTTATGCCGTTGTGGCAGCAAGGCCTAATGAAACTGAAATTCAAATTGCTCTAAAACCCACTAGCCCCTAAACACCCCACAAAGGTTTATCGTGGCAACTCAACTTCCCTTCAAGTACATCAGTTTTCATCTCTTCGTTGAAGCCAATGTCGCCGACTGAGAACGACCCCTCGCCGCCGTCGCTGCTAGCGGACGCTGCCAAGAAATTAATCGGAATCTCAAGTTTGCTCCACCGATCTAAGGTGCCATCGCCACTCGGAATCTTTGGAGCAAATCACATACGATTTTGCGTTCCATAGTGCCATAAACGATTTGCTTGAAGCAGAACAGGGCGCTTTGTTTTCTTGGTGCTGAACGACGTAGAGCCGGTGGCGCCATCACGCCCAAACCGTTGTGGCAACAAGTCGAACAATCCGTGGATTGAGGCAACGGATCGAGGCAGTTTATTAATCGCAGAGCAATAAATTCCACTCCTTGGCGCTCAATAACCACCGTCCACGCCCTCTCGCCAACGAGGCAAATGCCAGCCACGCAGCTCCCGTCCGTTTCCAAAAGGCCGCTCCGGGCAGCATTTCAGACCCCTGTTGACAGCAACAGAGGGGTTTTTGGGCAGGAAGCTCACCTAATCCGGGCTGTCTTACAAGGCCCGTTGGAGACCCTATTTTTCCCTTAATGATTACTATCAGAGTCACTCAAGAGGATGAGAGAAACTCCATGACCATCAACAATAGTAGCAACATCCTTGGGACTGTCTACGCTTAACGCGAAGCTATCGTCATCTGAATCATTGTCATCATCCTTCGAGCGCATCTCGTCCCCTCAGCAGTTAGGATCATGGTCATTTATCCACCGCTGCACCCATGTAGCGATGCCGTCATCAAAGTTTTCCACTTTGAGGCACAGTGAATGTCCGTGGCCTTGGATGCACACGATACTCAGCGTGTCGCTTATGTCTTCGTAACGGGGCGGGCTAACACTTTCTTGGGAGACTTGGGTGCTGCTTGGCAAGAACATGTTCCTTCTAACAAGCATGTTATGCTAGGCCAGGTTGTGTTGTGAGAAGAAGCATGAGGGCCTACCGAGGTGGCTTTTGAGGATCTAGGTCGAAGGGGCGCTATCTGAAAAAACAAACAAAGATATTTTGTTAGTTATTGTCTCTTCTTTGTTTCCTCACTTTCCAACCAATCTATTCCGACTTCCACCTTATGTTCCAAAGCGGCAATCTCCCATGTTACATCACCCAACCTCAGACCCATTGCTGATGTCTGTCCTAGTGACAAGGCCCGATGCGGCCCACCCACTTAGTTTGCGGTCTAACTATTAAACAGTCCCAACTTTCTCTTCTACTCCCGGAGAGGCTTCAAACTCAACATCACTACCTCTCCCACTCACAACGCCTCACTTAGTCCAATCTCGGCCTGCCTACTTAGTCCCGGTTCTATATCCTAATGAGTTGCGACTTCCTCCCCTAGTCTCCGGTGCAGCTTTATCCAATGCTCGGGGGGGGGGGGGGGGGGGGGGGGGGGGGGGGGGGGGGGGGGGCACTTAGTGTATAAATTCACAACCAGCTACGATCAAAGGGTATATTCAGGGGGGTTATTATTTTTGCTGGGACTAATAAAACTGTATGTTGAATTACATAATACCCCAGGTTTAGGCAATAGACTATACCGTTGTTTTTATTATAATTTTTTTTTTTTGGGGAATTTATTGCTTGCTAGGTTAGCTTCAAAAATTAGTTTTAGAGGATTTTACTTCAAACCTAATACAAAATCAGCAAAATGTTGAACAATAAGGAATGCAAAACCAATTTGGGTTAACACAGTTGCATTAATAGGTAAACATTCATTGAAAGACACACATTTTTAACTGGACATACAAACTATCTAATTGCAACACAGTATTCCTACAATTCACATGCATAAAAAACCAAAGTCGACTAATCTCTGAAACAAGACTAAGAGACAAGGTGATTGCACACAAACATTTTCACACATAGCGCCGTGGATCTATTCATTAGATCTCTGGGGTTTCGTGAGGAGCCCCACTTTGTGCCAAAAGACCTCCTTATTTTCTGTACGCGGCCTATCCACCAAGAGCCCGTGTCTGACCCGGTTGAAAGAGGAACAGGGGAGCTTCTTTGCTGCAACCCCTGTCTATTGCGTTTTTGAGCAGCCTGTGCTGTAGAAAGATGTAGCATTTGAATCATCGAATTCAAAGTATAACCCACTGTACGTACCTAACCCGACCAGACACGTACTAGTGGAACTAGAAGCAAAAAGATAGTCTTCTGTGTTATTGAAGTACACCAAGTTCCGGATTCGGGTCAGTCTTTTCTTTGTTAAAAAGGGATTTCCATTTAACCTAGAGACTAACATTGACTTATATATCGTCTTGCCCGAATACTCCACCACTCGCAAGATCCTTACTGTTCCTTCTTCTGCCATCGCGTTTGTCTCCTCATGCGAGTCAGCTGAATTCAAGATTTCACGAATTGCATGCCTGCATTCGTCCTCGGCAACCTCGAGATTATTTAGGCCGTCTTCGCACATCGCATCTTCTGAATGCTGGAAATCCGCTGCATGATCAGATTCACAGGGTGTTTGAGAGTTGGTTGCAAGTGTCTCTCTCATCACCTCGCCGTCACCATCTTCACCTGCAAGCGGTCGGGCAGGGGGACTATACGACTAGTGCTTATCATCCGCAGCCTCCAAAGACCACGGCTGCAAGAACCACTTCTTTTCCCTCGCAACAGTTGATGGTGCCGTATTCGAAACTCGGAGGGTAGTTTGAGCAAACTTGAAGCCCTCCTGCAAACACTGGATCATATGACCATCTGTTTCAAGGCCGGAGTAGTCGCTCAAATTTTGCAGCAGTCTGATTCTCTTCCAAAGGGTGTAGCTTGGCCCAAATATTCCGCTGCTTATTGTGGACTCTATCGAACTTCAACCCGTTCTCGCCGTATTCAATTGCGGCCAAGTGGTTGACGGTGTTAGCACAGCCCAACAGTTCATGGAAATTGTAGGATCTCTCCATTCCCTGCATCCCTCCCACTTTACTAAAAAAAAATCTCACATGAATCGGACTCGGTTAGATGAAGTGGTATAGGTAAATCATTATGAAAATCACGAAAATACTTTACCAGGAGGACCACAAAGTGACATGATAGTTGAATGTCTATATAACATTGGTTACTCAAAAAACACTCTTGAACTGAGAGGGTTTTAGAGTTACCTCCGACACTGTGATCGCCATGTTTGGACCACATTTTCCAAAGTCTGAAAAAAAAAGAAACCTTTGCTGCGAGCACAATTCTATCACGGAGACTTAGCGATTCCGATAAAAAAAATGTCTACATAATCAGAAACTATCCGGAGGTACATCTGCGTTCCTAGGGTCCTCTTCTGATGCGCGTCCCTATCCATCTGCAATTTTCTGTGACTGTCTCTTACCTTTTGCGAGCAAAGCCGTTGTGCACTGGCCTAGTTCTGCCTATCACTTCTCTGTACATCTTCCAGCCTAAGACCATGGTCATCATAACTGAACTTATTATAGACTTGCCCAATATGCTCAAGCAAACAAACATCCGCCTTCAACTGTAGACTCTTTATTGCCCTATCTAACGGGTTTATAAGTTTCTTCCCATTCTATACATAATCTTGATCATGTAATCCTACTACACGACCAAAATTTAAAATCAAACCGGATAGACACCACCCGACCCAAGGTAGACTGTACTTGAGCCCCACCTTGTCGGTATAATCCTTGATCATGAGCTGCCAACGCTTGGAATCCCCATCCGACGCATGTCCAATTATGGGACCCACGGCCTCCTCACAATGCACCTGCCACAAATTGCAACCGACTGCTCCGTCACCCACGCAAAGTTAAAAGAGTTGCATGTGACGTTGACGACTAGCACAAGGCAAGGTAACTTATCATGCAAAGGATTGACCATAATAACTCTTGCAAAGCTGCCAGGATGTTGTTACAGAATGCTAACACATCTTTTTGATTAAAATTCTCCACCGCACTTAATTTGAGGCCCTTCAATGTCAGTTTCAATTGCGCTAGTTTAGCCTTCAGCAACCAATGCGATGTCTTCTCCTCTTTGTATTTTCGGGCAAGGACTCTACTGCAACCAGCGGGTTCTCTAATTGACAGGTAGTCGACCCTATGCCCAGGACACATATCACGCAAGCCTCTCTTAACAAGTGCATGGTTCTCTCGCAAGACTCTCTGGCGAAAATCATTCTTCTTATGGATCTCATGGCATTCAGAACACGTGAAATTCAAAAACGGTTCTCCAGTCATGCTAAGTCGTTTACATTTGACGTGACAAAAACACCCTTCAACTGTACATAGAACTCCCTGATACATGAATTCAGCAGAGGTTGCAGGCACTGGAACCCACAACCTCCCAGGTTTTGGATCATCCAACAGAGACATGTACTCGTAATGCAAACTTCCATACGAAATAGAAGGACCCCTTAATCCCCAGTAGAGCAAACTAAGGGGGCAGGAACACTCACCAGATTCGGAGGAGCCTGCTGAATGCTTGTTAGACGCCCTGAACCAACTGTGGAGGTCCTGTTGATTTCCGATTGTTCGTGACAAAGAAGACGGCCTACCTCTACGACCCTTTGTATATGGCGTTTGTTGAGGTCCTCTCTCAAGCTGAAAGTTCCTGCATGGCCTTACTGTGCTTCAAGCTGTGGATATGGTTCTCCAGGTTTGCCTTCAGATTCTTCCTCGCAGGACAGAGCTGGAAATCTCCCCGTCCACCTTGCAACGCACCTTGTACCAAAATGATTTTTACCGAGTAGCATCTTCATCGCCAATCACCACGAAAAGACATAATCCGCCATCCTCAGAATCGTTAACCTCCTCGAGAATCCTAAGTCCATCTTCAACCAAGCGCTTGTGGTCAGCTACGGTGAGGATAGTTGACTTTCCTTTAGGAGCTTGAGACTGTGGATGGTTCGAATACTCCACACCCTTCCTCCAACACCAGAATCTGATATGCAACGATGACTGCAGGTGAGAGTTCTTGAAATTTGCAAACAAAATAGACTTACAGTAGTCTCCAGTAGGATTTCCAAAATCCTTCTTGCATTCTCCGCAGTGCAGCTTCACAACTCCAACATCGTTCTGGTCATAGGATTTGAGGTGCCAGAGATGGTCGTCGAAATCCATCTCCAAGAGTTCGTCTTATAATTTCTCAACCTGGCTCTTGAACTTCTCGATTACCTCGTCTGAAACGAGAGTCGACTTCAGATTTGAGGCTGAGAACGAATCAGTGCCATCCGGCAACGCCGCACATGAGGGACTTAGAGACGAGTATGTCGGATCCGCAGGAGCATCCGAATGATTTGGGACTTTTTCTTCCTCAACGGGGGGGCAAAACCCTAACAATTCCTTGCCATCTCTGAAATCCTTGTCTTCTCTCTAGAACCCATTGTTTGTTCTCCTCCTCTTCACAAGTCCTTCATCTCCAACAGGTTCAGCAGGTATCACGTTAACCCTCTCTCCAACGGTGTTCATCCCCTCAAATGTTCGCTTGATTCTGCACTTCTCTTCAACGTTCCAAAATTCAAGCGGCTAGTCCACGCAACCCGTAGACTCCAACTTTGCCCTCAAATCCCTACAAGAATCATTCTCACGGCATACCAAGGGACTGATCAATACAGGGTTTGGAGCCTCCAGAGGATTCAGCTTCACCTTGCACAAAGACATCCGCTACAGAACATGCAAGCGCTAAACACAAACCCTAATCAACACAGAAAGAATTCAACAAAACAAAAACAGTCAAGAGATTGGAAGCGAGTCGGAAATTTGCGTGCTTCCTGGGTTGCCTCAATCTTGCAACACAACGTAAGCATAGAGAAACCCTAAAGCAGACAACAATTTGGCACCATCTTGCACATGTCTAGTTCCAGAGCATCAAGAAGCCGTAGCCATGAAACAGAGAACTTGCCACCAACTATTGCCGTGGGAAGCGGATCAGACTCTCTCGCGCGAGACCACGTGAAACCCATCAATTCTCCCGCCCAGATCTCAACCGTCCATACTAAATCCAACCCTTAAACTTACTTTAATCCAAACCCTGTACCCTAGCCCCTTCTTTAAACACCCTAAACCCTGGTCTAAAATACCCTAAACCCTATCACCTGCACTCATTTTGGATTCTAGTCAAGAGTTATAAATATATGGCATACTACATTAGTATTAAAAAAATTCAAACATGAACCAAAAATTTACACCCTACATTACTTATAATTTATCTCCTATTTTTTCTCATGCTGTATAATATAACAAACATTTTTATAATTTTAGGCCAATGGAATAAAAAATACCCTATATTTGTTCTCTGCTAGTTTTCAACTCTTCCGCTTAGTGAATCCTCCGAGATCCAATGTCTCAACTACCTCCCTTAGACTCAATTCACAATGTCCCACCCAATCTTGACGCGGCCTTGCAACTCAATCAATACCTTTTGGACAATCTTGTAAACAACACTGCACCTTACGGACGATCCCAAAGAACTCCGTAGCAATGCCTGTACGTCCCAAGAAAACCACAAATATTAGCAAGAAATGTGAAGAGAAAAACATAAAGTTGCAACTCACGAGGATCACAAGGCATCAAGGAAAAGCAAACAATGAGAGCCGCATAAAAGAAGAGTAAGAAACTCACAACAAGAAGAAGTAACATGGAGAATTACAAGGATCTCGAAGTTTATAAAGGAGCTTAGTGGCGGCTAGGGTTGTGGGAAAAGCATGCGAGTGGCGAACAACATTCAAGACCCATGGTGGCTAGGTCTGGGCGGCGCTGACCTCTGGCATTAAGGTCAGACCTCATTGTCAGGGATACCACGCGGAGATCCAAGCTCAAAACCCTGCTCGGAGGTTTTCAGTTGGAGCTCAAATCATCTATCGGATCAAACAGATGGTTCTCAAGCTTACCTAAAGTTGTTGTGGTCAAATGTAGTTCGGGTTTGCAGCTAGGGAGGAGTAGATTGAGGTCTATATGTGGGGGGTTGTTCCGGGTGTCTGGGTAGAGGCTAGGGATCCGAGGAATACATGGGTAAAGGATTGGAGAGAGCCTTGCTAAGTTAGATATGTGGTGGTGGTAGAGGGGGTTGTTTTGGGGAGAGTTGTTGTTACCAAATTTTAATGAATTTTATAGTTTAGTTCCAGGTTGATAAATACCTTTAAACAGAAAATGTGAAGTAGAATAATGCAGCATATATAATAACTTATTAAGAGAAATACGTTCGCAAATTAAAGAAGACATCATAGATAAATTTAGAACTAATTAAAACACATCACTAATGTAGGAATATGTAGACAATAGTCATATACTTATCTAGAAGAAAAATGAAGAAGATTTAATTGATAAATAGTGTTTCAAGGGAATTTCCAATTTTATAAGGAAAGACAATAATTTAGACGTCTCTTTAGATTAAGAGAGGATGTAATTAGTTTAAAACAACACTGCCAATGATAAGTAGTCAACTTAGATACAAAATATTTAGCACGTCATTTGAAAGTGAGACCTACAATCATGATAATAGAACCGCAATACAATACCACATGAGAATATGAGACAGGAATATAGATGTCTCATTATATGGGTTTTAAAAGAGATAGTTTATTTCTTGCGTAGCCAATGATAAATGGATAGTATAAAAAACAAATATAAACGGGTCATTTGAAAGTAAAATCTTCAAATAAGAGTTAAACAAGCCTGGAGCTCTACCCCGGCGGTTGAAATTGCGGGCTAACACCTTATGTTGTATCTGATAGACGGTTTTCTGGTCTTCTAAATTTTGGTGGGGCTAGTAGGCTAAAGAATACTCAGAAGTTCTTGCACATGTACACGAGCTGAAATGAGGGTATAAGGGGGTTAACACAGAGGACGTTTACACAAAGGCGGGGGGGGGGGGGGGGGGGGGGGTTTAAGGGGGTTCTTACAGATTGTACATAGGCGGTAACCGGGGAATAAAGGTTTTATGCATGGGGGTGCGCGAGAGCACCCTTACGAAGAACCTTGATGGTATTTGGCGAGGTGCAAAACCATCTGTTGGATCAATCAGATGGTATTGCTCCTTGCCAAAAACCGCTAAGGCTCTTCGTAAGTGTGCTCTTGCGAAGCAATTTTTTTATAAGAGAGCAACCACAGTGGGATTACATTTAAATGTAGAATAGACAATTGTCCTGGGACCATTGAAGGTCTAAGTTGTTGAACCTTATATAATCAAATTATGATGTTTTGTATCGTACATATTTTTTATTTATACATAAGGACTAGCTTTTTTCAATACATGATAATTTGATAAAATAACAATAATACTAATATTTACGATCTATTACCAATGGTGTTTTGAGTACAATTATTAAATCAGTGGAATCAAAATGATAAGAAATGACAATGAACTTTGATATAGTAGCTTCGCGCCGGACCGATGTGGGAGAAAAAATATGATTGGATTATACCTCCTCATGCAACAAAAGTCTCGGATGGTGAACACAATGACAAGCCATCCAAAAGACCACAAACATCGTTAGTAGATGTTCATGTTCGTCTCGCTTTATGGTAATTTTGAAGGTGCGGTCTATTTCAAGTGCCTCAAGCCGAGACGGTAGTTTGATTGTCTTCATCATTCCATTCCAAGGTCCGCCAACAAGCACTAGTTCATGATCAAGGTCATTGAGTTAAGATATTGAGTGTTCTGTAACAAAGTCATCAAGAGCTTGTTCCTTAATCCAGTGACCCTTCTTCATATAATGTTGGTCACCTCGTGGTGGGCTGAACTTAGATACATAAATTCCATCCTCGTCAATTTTCCAACGACATGTAAAGGAGTGAACCAAGTGTGGCCATTCATCACATATAGGACAATCATCATCATTGTATCCGCCCACCCTATTGCGCTTCATGAGCAATTCAAGATTCTCTCAAACGCACAATTTGTTCATCCTCTTTGATTTTGCGCAATTCCACATTTGTATTACCATTCGCAGAATAGATTGTCGTTGTACTCAATTTGGCTAGAAGTTCATATGAGTTCTCCGCCGTATTGAGCAACCTGATTTGGATTAATATACTCAATCAGTCTTATTTCCATATTAGAAACTCCATTTACCAATACCTTCTCATGGCAGTACATTTGGATAGTATTCAAAGACGCATTTATTAATCTCAAGTGAACTTTGTGAATTTGGCGGGCATGGAACTACTCTAGTCCCGAATATAAATATTATTGCCAACTTTATGCAAACGGATTCATTCAAAATAAATTGGAAATCAACAATTTGCTCTTTGATGTTTTAATGGCTCGACGTATCAGAGGATTTCCTAAAGAGAAGTGCGAGATATCTAAAACAAAGACATAACGTTTACTCTTCAAAGGTTGACAAGAAGCGTTCTGCATTGTGCGCATCTTGTTATATCTACTATGATATCTTTATAGGAACGGTTACACCGTTTTAATATAGAGAGGTATATACCAAAGCAATTACTTATTTCAAGGATATGCAATACTTATCACCCACATTTCCAATAGCCAATTGTTGGTCATGTAAATTTGTAAGCAATTGATTTTTTTAAAGCCGGTATATTTACTTACATAAAATTACAAAAATCTATAAAATGGTATGCGCTCAAAAGCGTCAAGAGTGGTCCAAGAAATATTCACTAGCATAAACTGCCAGGGTCAAGAATATACTATGCCGATATAACACACAGACTTACAAAAACACATCTACTCACACGAGTCACAGTCATCATTGCTGAGAATGATGAGAGGGATTCCAGGACCATCTATAGTCTCTTTGATGTCCTCTCCAGCTGTGAAAGGAATATTTTTCCTTACTCCTTCAAAAATGATTACTGTTCTAAAACTCTCTGAAATCCTGCGAAAAATTCTGTATTGCCTCTGAAACTGCCCTGAAACTGCCTTGAAACTGCCCTGAAAGTGCCCAAAATCCTGGTCCTAAATCTGAAACTGCCAACTTAGATCTACTCAAATCTTGGTGGTATTTTCCTAGATCTAATACATTTTTCTACTCTCCTTAATCTAATCTACGATACCCACTCATTTAAACACCAAATCTACTAGACCCACCAGGTGAATCCACTAACCTGGTCCCTCAAGCACTCATAACTGCAATTTCATACATTTATACCCAATGTAATCAATTCCTTCCCTTTAGTCACTGTAATTCCGTACATGATTCTGCTCCCTACTGATATCACTATTTGGACCCCCTAGGGTCCTGAAAACTGCTCTAACTGCATTTCCCTACAGTCCTACAACATGTCCTACACACAAACTACCATCAGAGAGCTCTGAACTGAGAGGGAGAGAGAAAGAATGAGCTTCGCAGCCCCCTCTCCTACAACCCCATCCAAAACCCTAGCCGGCACCCTCAAAAACCTAACTGCCAACAGTTTTCATCCGACCACCATACTTCATCCAACCACCAGATTTCATCCATCTGGCAGTTTTCATCCAAATAAGACAGTTTATATCCAAACAGAGTTACTACAGGGCAGGATAGTAACTTAACAATTTACTGCCCCCCCCACAGTAACTGCAGTTTTACTGCTCCCCTACAGTTTTACTGCCCCTCTATTCTACTACCTTAAATCCCCAGTTAACACCAGCGTACTCCACAAAATCAGAATCTTTGTCCTCTAAAATAAAACGGCCATCCTCGGGGTAGTAATCATTCCTGTCGCCGCCAGCAGCGACCTCATCTATCTACTTCTGCATCCACCTGGGATGCCATCTTCAAAACTATTCACTTCGAAGCAAAGGGAGCGCTCGAGACCTTGCACACGCATTAACCGCATCTTATCCTTGGTCTGGAGTGGAGCTCCCTCTTGCAAAGCATGGCGCTCGTTGTGAGCCAATAGAGTGACTCCTCTTAGAACTCGAGTATCCAGGACAGGGCCGCTTGGGGATCTGGGACAGGTGCAAGGTCCAAGCCCAACGCATGTCGTGCAAACCACAGGGATTCTTGAAGTAAGATTCGCCATCTACTCACAAAAAAATGAAAAGAAAAGAACTAAGTCATACCTTGCCAAACTAGCCCACGCAGCGTTTGACTTGTCTTTATTACTACCCACCATCACTCCTCACAGTCCCAACTTCCACTACTCTCCCTCACCGGCCACTGTCTCGACTCCCTTCAATCTGGCCAGTGTCCCAACTTCCTTCACACCGGCCACTGTCCCGACTCCCTTCACCGGCCACTGTCCCGAATCCGACTACTCTCCCTCGACACGTACTGATCTAACACAAACTAACCTCGTTCCCCCTCACTCCCCATTGTCCCTACTCCCAATGTTCTCCCCAACCACCCAACATTCCAAACAGTCCGGAAGTGATTCCCTTACCCTCTCCTCAGTGCCTTTCCCGGCTAAGCTACCTCTAACTTACCATACCCGACAAGCACATTATAGATACAAGCTAAAATGATGTAGATAGATTTAGTGAATTGGAAACATGGCTACGTTCTAATAGATGCAAAGGATGATACTAGCAAGATAGATACAACCAAAGATAAGTACAAGTTAAGATAGATACAAGCAGCGCTTTTTTTTTTGGCTTTCTGGTGCCAGATTGCACCAGAAAAAAAAGTCTGGCTAAAAAGGGTTACCAAAAATGCCAAATTTTTTGGATGAAATCGCCAGACAACTTTGAAATCTAAAAAAATATTAGATGAAATCGCCTAATTTTGGATGAAAACCATACTATACATCCAATAAGTGGATGAATATTGCAATTTGAGCACCGCGACAATATTATATATCGCCACTGTGGCACTTCTTTAAAAATGAAAAAAAAAGCCCTGGATACAAGTCAAGATTGATACAAGCAAAGAATGATACTAGCAAACAAGCATACAAGCAGACGAAGATACAAATTTTTTTAGAAAATGAAACGCACCTTGAAAAATCAAAGAAAAGATGAAAAACTTTAGGAATAACAGTGGTACATATAGGCCGCATTTGCGGCCAAATAGGGCATGGTGATGGAGCATGTGACGGTGCGCGAAACTGAGATGACCATGAGGTCTACAAGACCCCGGCAGTTCTGGCAATGGGCCAAACCTCAACCGTAGGATCCGACACTTGGGTTTTGCCAACGGCCAAGACCACCAAGGTCAAATGAACCCTCTGCAGAATGAGTTGGATGGCTCTTGAGAGTCCATAACTACCGCGGTGCATGCGAGGAGTGGTCCGGATGGGTGGTCGAGGATATGGATTGAACTGTTAGATCGCAGGGAATGGCAATGGGTGTGGATTTGACAATGAGATCGAAGGGTATGGTAGAGGGTATGAATTGGAGGATTTGGTTGAAGGTATGGTAGACGGTATGGGTTGGAGAGTGAGTTTGAGTGTATGGATTTGAGGATTAGGTTGTGGATAAGGTCGAGGCTATTTTATGCGGTGGGATTATGGATCAAATGAAAGAATGATTGGGACAACATTACATATAGAAATAGTGAGATCAAAGTAAAGAATAAGGAGTGCAAATGCAGATCAAAATTGGGAAATGAATGATGAACGCTTGAAAGAAATGTAGTTGTATTAGGGTGAGAAGATTAAATTATGGAACATGAAAGATTTTTTACTTTTATAATTGCGAGAAGGAAAAATATAATGATGTTAATGTATAAGCTTTTGATAAAAATACAGGATGGAAGAGTGATAGAGTGAAAGATGTTTTGATGTTTTGAGAATATAAGTCAAGCTAAGGAATTAAAAGTAGTATATAATATATTTAATGATGAAATCAGTTAGGTATTTAAAAGGATATATCACTCAAATAAATAATTTAGAAGATTTAGTTAAACAAAAGGATGCTCTGAAATTCAAATTCTATAAGGATGCTCTACGCAAAGTTATGGAATATTTGACTTATATTCCATTGTAAAGCAAATTTACTGAAATAGTTTTAAATGCTAGTATTTAATAAATATCCAAGATCGTTGTCTAAAATAATTTATCCCTTTGTGGTTTGTAGTTGCTTTTGATCATGGAAGCATAGAACTTAATGCATTGACACCTCGAAAATTTTGTGATGTATACTTCGTCGTATGACAAATCTGATAATGAGTTCTTCCAAGGAGCTAAAGCCGCTAGGGTGGTAAGCCGTTGCATAACCGGAATTCGAACCGGTTTTGATATCCTAGCTAATGCTAATTGGGAGTACTCATAAAGGCTGTTAACCGGAGACCCAACCGGTCTCTCTCTTTAACCCCATCCAGTTCCCTCTCAGTTTCATCTAGGAAGTGTCCTGACAATCATCCAGTTTATATTGATGAACTCTGTCAGTTGGCTGGATGAACTCTGTCAGTTGGCTGGATAAACTCTGTCAGTTGGCTGGATAAACTCTGTCGGAGCCAGCTAGATGAACTCTGTCGAAGCCGACTGGATGATTCTGTCCGTTTTCAGGGGGTTTAAGAGGCAGATTTAGGCTTTTCGAAGATCATTCTCCACTAGAGCAGGTAAAGCCAGAGAGGTCTGAGAGCTGTTAGGAGCTGCTGTACCATGTTTTGGGGCTGTTTTGACCCAGTTTATGCAGTTTTGACCTCTTTTTGTACTTGCATTGTGCATTTCCAGCATTCTATGAGGGTTTGGAGCACTTAGTTTAGTTGGGTTTTGTTGGGTTTTGATGGGTTTTGATGGGGTTGGGAAGGCTAGGGTTTAGTGGTTAAATCCTCCCTTTACCATTGGCGACCATGCTTTAGTTCGTACCATGTGATCTCCCGCTGATTGTAGGCTGTTCCACACACTAGAGAGGTCTTGAAGTACACACATTAGGTCTGTAGAGGTGCGGCAATGACTGGCAGGAGTGTTTAGGGGTGTTAAACTGCTATTATTGTAATTCCGAGGTGCTGAATAGTTACTGTCAGTGTGTAAGGAGTCACTACAGTGTCAGAATCGGTCGGCAGAGTGCTGTCTAGCCACTAGCAAAGTCCGAAGACACTTGAAGTCCAACAAGACTGTTACAGTAGAGCAAGCAGTGGCGGCCAAAGAGTTTCAGGTGTTTTCAGAGGTGAAACATTGGTGCAGCAACGGTGGCAGTCCAGCACGTGTCCAGGGAGCAGTAGCAGCAGAGGCGGCTCTGTTGCAGGCTGGTGGGCGCAGGTGCTGTGAGGAGGTGGAGGGCCAGATTTGCCTTGGCGTCAACCCCTGTGAACTGAGGGCAGTTCAAAAGTGAAAAAGGGGATAGGGCTGCTACAGGTCAGATTTATATTCCCACTGTAAAAAGGGGCAAAAGGTAAGTAATCCGAAATTTTAGGAATTCAAATTTCAAATTTCAGATCCGAAAATTTAGGATCTTAAAAAGTTGAATTTTGAATTTTGAATTTGAGTACCTCAATTTGGGACCTGAGTCGGCTCTGCAGACCTCGATTTGGGGATCTGGGTTGCGGTGGACGTCATTTTTAAAGACGTCGGGTGACATTTGGGACCTGGACCTGAGGTTGGCACATGTTAGAACAGACTGGTAATTTGGGTTGCTGAGTGCATTTGGGCAGATTCAGGGTGATTTCTATTTCAAGTATTGTCAGAACTGTAACCAGCATTGTAACCATTGGACTGCATTTTCTAACGATCAGTAAAGTGTGAAAAAAAGTGATAGGAACTAGTTAGGGGCAATTTTGGAGAACTGCCTTGACTTGTTCCAATTTGCTAAAAAAAAGTGCCTGTAAGCACTAATTATGCCACAACGCCGAGTTTTGGGACGATGAGTGCTAAAGGTGTAGGGTTTAGGGTTTAGGGTTTACAACACATACTGGGAGAATAGACGTCAGACACATGAGGTCATCGCAGAGCCGACACAGTGGCCAAGCACAGTCATTGCCAGAGTTAACATAGAAGCGAAGCCGACCCGGCTACACAGCCGACCTAAATCTCCGCGGCATCTTCCCAAAACCCCAAAGACACTGCCAGCCGCATTTCAGAACTTAAGGGAGACGTTGGAAGAAACCAAGAGTTGATCAGCTCAAGAGCATGGGCAAGTGAACCACCAAGACAATATACCTGGCAGGAATGTTCACTTCCTAGATGAATTTCGACTGCAGTCGGAATGGGAGCTGGAAGAAGAGGACCAATGGGCACTGGAGGCCTTTGCAGCGGACTTACTGGCCAAGAAGGGAAGGGCCAGGCAACACCAAGTAAGTCAAAACCAAGGCAGGCTGGACCCAGGAAAGTACCCCATGCAGCTAGAGGCTTTGCAACAAGGCGCACAATCGGGAGTTGCATCACTGCATCACTGGCATACAGAGCCACAGTGGCCAGAGAAGAATCCAACACCACAGGAGGCCGACTTTGACCTCCGTGTTGAAGAAGCAATGCAGAGATTAGCAGCACAGGAGTTGGCAGCTCAGCAGTCGGCAGCGGAACACTTGGCAGCACAGCAGTTGGCTACCCAACAGAGGGAAAAACAACGGCTCAAACGGGAGCAGCATGAGCATACAGAAATCGAGGATTGGTGGAAGGAGCAACAAAGGAGGCAGGAGTGTGAGCGCATTGGAGAGATTCCAGCAAGGCCGCCTGATTTATCTACCTTTCATTTAGAGTCAAGTGTAGGCATGAGCATTTCAAGACTATTGCTTGCAGAGCCGACCTCGACACCACACAAGTTTTCTGGATATTTGGGCAATCGGATAGGTGATATGTACGACGCGCTACAGCCAACTGAGTCAGTATGGTATCCTAGGCAATCAGCTCAGCCAGCTGTTGGAGACTCAATACCTGGTCCAATTGATGTAGCTTGGTCATTGGATGCTCGGCCTACTCCAGCACCTCGAGGCTATAGTTTTGGTGATCTTTTGCGAGCCGATCGGGCAGTGCCGACTGCCACTAAAATACAGACGACTTATCCGGCCACTTTGGCAGGATGTCCCTCTGTAGTACCAATAGTGCGCACAGCCGACTTTAAAGTAGCTCCTCCAAGGCCACTAATCAGTGCAGAGCGGAAGCAATAGCCGTACCGGACATACAAGGAGGGAATTGACCCTCATGCTCACATGAAGCATTCTGACAAGTGTGTTTGGTACAATGGAGAGACAGATGAGATTGTCATCATCCTCCTCTTTGGACCAACCCTTGTTGATAAGGCCCAGACTTGGTTTGATGATTGGCTGGATCATCACCCCAATTGTACTTGGGAGGAGGCGAAGGAGGCGTTCAAGATGCGGTTAGGGAGCAAGATTCTGATGAACTTGTGTTCATGACTCTAAGGACCTTCAAACAAGGTGTGGGGGAGAAGGTTCAAGACTATTATGAGAGATTTACAAAACTGATCAAGTGTTTGCAAACAGATGTTGGAGAAGGCTTCAAGCTGACCTACTTCAGGGCAGGCCTGCTGGACTACCTAAGGTCACCACAAGCGCCCATACAGCCTACACTTTGACTGATTTGCAGGAGGTAGCTCGGCGCTGTGAAGCCCACTGCATTAATGCCTTAGAGGAGGAACTGTACTTTCAAGCCCGGCATACAGAGCCGACTAATGGACAGCCGACTACCTTACGAGCTCAGGCGGAGGCAGAAGAGTTAGATAGTGGGAGGTATTGCACAGTATGCAAGAAATACGGTCATGACGATGCTTACAATTTTTTTAACCCAGCCAACCCGAAGAATAGACTTCCACGGCCTGAAGGTACACCAATTGTGGGGGTCGACGAAGTAACTGCTTAGCAACACGGCAGCAACTCTAGCCGACCTATTAACAGCCGACCTGCTGACAGTCGACCTGGAGGGTACGAGCATGATGGCTATGGCCATATCAATACTTGCTTTATTTGCAACAAGATTGACCATCAAATGCGCAATTGTCCTTACAAGTTGAGGTTTGAGCAGTTTGTGGCATCTAGAAAACTTGGTAGTGATACTGTGGGTGTCAATAATGTGGAACTGCAGGAGCTGGAACTGCAAGAGCCATTTGAGGTGGCAGTTTTTCTAACCAGAGCAGCAACACTGGAGGTGAGCCTTTCGTTGGAAGACAAAGAGGCACAGGAGGAGGTTGAAGGGACCACAATAGCCAACTTGGATGCCAATGCACCTACGGCACCAACTTTGGATGGTGACTGGATTGTTTTATTAACCTTGATTGTCTACAGGATATCCCAAAGAAGGCGCCTGACACAAATATGGAGAGTCTTCCCGGAACCGAGCTAGAAGCTTTGGTGCAGGAGATTAGCCGCCAAATCCTCGAGACCCCCATTACAATATCGTTAGGACAACTGTTGGCAGTGGCCCCTACTCTCACAGAGTACTTGAAGAGTCAAGTGTTCCGAGCAAGTGCGTGCGAGCCGACTGCGTCTGTAGACTCGATTGAGCCGCCTGTACCAGCCGACCATACCGAGCCGACCATGAAACAGGGTTCACTTGAGTTGATTCCAAGGGTCTCCAATGATCCAAGGATACAACCTACGGTGGTTGTTGGAGCTGTGAATATTGACCTTGGTCGCCCTGTGGTTTCTGTACAGGTGGAGGATTTGACCATTAAGAACGTACTTCTAGAAGAGGGCTCTACAGTCAGCGTGATTACAGAAGAGGAGAAGGTGACAGTACCAGCATTAAAGGAGGCCATTGGATTCAAGCAACGGCTGCTATTTGTCAACACTGCATTGAGGGAGACAATCTTAGCAGTAGAGCAGATAGCAGTACGGCAAGAGGATTTTCACTGCCCAACTATTTTAGACAGTGAGGTCACATTTCGAAGAGGAAGCTCCGTAGGTGGCTTCTTCAAGCCAACTCCTTTACCGAGCCGACCGCCACAGCCTTCTTAAGGGGGCTCTCAAGATGATTATCACGGCGCCACTCCAGCTTTTACGAAGCCGACTTTTACACAGCCGACTTCTATGGAGCCGACTGTTTCAAATTTAAGCTCCACCAATGGGCCCAAAGAAGAGCGACACCACCAATGGACGACTTCACGGTAGCAGCTAGCATCTCTGCTAGTTAGGAAGGGGTTCCATGTGTTTGATACCAAAGATTAGTTTTCTTCTCCACCATTTATCAGTGTAGTCAGTTTTAGTTACTGCAAGTTCCTTAGCCTTCTTTCCATTTACCACCCTCTCTCTTAGTCTCCATGCGTTCTGAGGGCAGAACTACCGGAAAAAGGGAATAATGTTAACCGGAGACCCAACCAGTCCCTATCGTGGTCCACCTGAATGTCAGCCTCCAATGCCTTGTTCATCAACGTGATGCTAACACGTTCAAAGTTTTTTCCATTCACAATCTTTTCCTCATCTAATTTGAGGACAAAGATTAGCGAAGCTCCTTCCAACTCTGCAAAATTATTGAAAGTGAGAATGACTGTTTATTGCAATAAATAGCTTTATTTGTTGTCCACACTCAACGTGGCTGCTAACACCAAACGGACAATCAGTGAGGCACTAACATGATCAGAAGAGGATCCATACATGATACGGTGATGCCATAAAAGATGACCATGCTTTGCTGGACCACCTCAAGGTCAGTGAATAATGAATTATTTTTATCAAAGACTACCTCTTTTTGCAGCTCCTTAGATTTCTTAGTTTTCTTTAACAATATTGGCAGCTCCATCCTTCTCTTAGCGTGGTAGTACTGGTGAATAAACTGTGGCAAGTTTGCATTGAGCTCCTGCCGAGTTCATTATCTGGGACTTAGTAGTATGTTGGATTTCATATCCTTGGTCAAAGCAAGAACTGGATCCTTCACGGCTTAATAAACAGCACCATAGCCTCAATGGGACACCTTTGCTTGGTAGCAGGCACCAAGAAATTTTCCCGGCCCTACACTTTTTCCAATTGATTTGAGGACGTTGCTAGCAATCTTTGTCTTAACATGCTCCAGAGATGGTTGAGTTGTGAGGGTTAGACCTTCATGCCTAGATAGTATCTTTGCTAACGCTACAGCAATTTTTATTTGGGAGGCTTTACCCCCATGAAGTCGCTGGAATCCATGCTCGACCCGGTTGTTCTCGTTGACACCATCCACGAAATGTTTTTGCAACACTCTTCTAATGAGCTTCACTCTGCGTTTTGCACCCCCCATACGAGGATTCAACTCATGAATCCTTATAAGTTAGCAAGCCCTACGTTGCATCCACATAGGCGTGTCTTTCTCAAAGTTGGCCCTTTGCTGTAGGCGCTCACTCTCTTCCTGTAGGCGCACACTTTCTTCCTATAGGCGCTCGCTTTCTTGCTGCTAGCGACGCACCTCGGTTTCCAAGCCTTGCAATGTCATGCCATATTTTCTCTCTTTGCTGCTCATCTTGCCACAAGTAGCCTCCAATTCATTCCGCAACTGCATGCATGTATCCTCAATGTCTTTGTAATGGTCAAGCCTCGCTCTGCTGCAAGCCAGGTCGTCTCTCACCTTCCACAATTCTTCTTCAAGTTGTCTGCATTGCATTTCCAACTCACGCCGTGTTGGAGTACCTTCATCACCGACCTCCAATCTGCGTGTATATCCGTACAGACCTCGTTCTCCATGGCATATGAATTCTAGACAGTCCCTAAGAATTTTAAATGGTGGTGGTTTCCATGTTCCTCGATCAACCGGATAGATGTTGCCATCCGTCCGTAAGTCAATGTTTGTATCCTCGGTTGCCCTCCTCGCTTGAAACATAAATGGACAAGGTCGCTTAGATTGCTCCATACTTTGCCTAATAAGTAGTGCATAGTGTGCATTAAGCAAAATTGAGGGAATGTAGCTTGAACGCTCCGCCACTCTTGCTACCATCAAGAGTCTAAAGATCCGAGGTAGTGCTTGAATCCCTTAATGGTTGTGAACCAACTTCAAGTACGTAGAAAAACCTTCTTATGATTGCCAAGTACCCAAATCTCAAAAGTTGTCAACAACCAAACCCTACACCATAGCCACTCAAGGAAATTGCAAAATGAAATTAAGGACATCATCTAGTCTAGTACTATGGAACACGACCAAAACTTATCATACAGAAAACGTCACTTACAGTATGTTTTCAGTCCACCCTAGTAGGAGTTACAAGAACACCCTTGCATCTGCTTCATGCTCGAGCTCATAATTGTTGCTAGCAGACATCTGTAAAGAAACCGCTCATAAATTTAGTTGTCACTCTCAACCTTGTACGCCCTTGTGTTGACCCTAAACCCTTGAATTTCACCTTACAATGGTGTCTTCCGTTCTGCAACACTCAAATTCTAAGCACCCAAATTTATGACTACTTTTTGTAGGTGGAGACCAACCTAGGTGCGGCCAAGCTCCTATGTTCTTACCGTTGTGCCAGCAAACTTCGAAACGTTGGCTCTCGTAATCATTGGCATTAATCACCCCAGATTCAATGATGAAGTAATTGCTCTTCATTACTGCTCTCCTTCAAAACCCGCTGCAACGCAGTAAATGTCGGGAGTCGGTTGTTTGCCATACACCTCGCCTACCTCGGCGCCACTACGCACTCCTCCATGCAAGCAACTCCTTTTGGACACCATCAAGAGGGGCTCTTAACTCTGCGGGCAGCATTTCTGGCATTCAATGCAACCAGCAGAGGGGCCTTTGGGCAGCCGATTTACCTAACTTGGGCTGCCTTAAAGAATCCCTTTTTGAGGTCAAATTTCACGTAATGAATGTTATGATCAAGTTCTATGGCTATGTGAAAATGCATGAGCCAATTTGCATGGGCTAGTCCCATTTGTTGAGGAAGGTAGCAACCGGCGGAAACTTAAAATGATATATTAATTAGGGCTGTCTTATCGGACGGACATGGGCAAAATTTCCGGACACGGACGGACAGACGGACAGACCAATCGGTCCGGGGTGATAATCGGACATTGAGGGGAGGAGGAAAATTACTAAGTTAGTTTTTTTTTTTTTACAACTTACCTATAGGGGAAACATATTGATGACATGGACAACGAACGATGACGGGGAATTCCACATATGCAAAAGGGGCGCCAGCGTGTGTAGGGGGGGGGGGGGGGGGGGGCGAGCAGATTCAAGGGGGGGCGCGAGCGAGTTCAAGGGGGGGCGCCAGCGGGTTCGGGGGGGGGGGGGGGGGGGGGCGCCAGCGGGTTCAGAAGGGCGCGAGCGGATCTGGGGTGCAGCCCATTTTGTAGATATAGTAAATTTTTGACAATGCAAAAAAACCTAACATTTCCATTAGAATAATATATTGGGGCGAAGCGCAATGACAAATGTGTAAATTCAGCATAGAAAAAATGAGATACTCGTGAGCCAAAATACATGGACTTTGCAATGTTGTATACATTTATGAAAGTAAAAGCATTTCATTACCAATTCAAACCAAAACATTACAAAAACTGTAGTATACGAAAACTAGTCACTTTGTACTAAGTTGTAACTATTACTAGTCATCTGCATCTACTCCCGCTGTGCCACTTGGTCCCGCTCCATTGTCCAGCGTCAAGGTGCGCCTAGCTCTCGTCCGTGTCCGCCGAAATGGGCCATCGGTTTCACTGAGAGAACGCCAAATTTGCGAGTTCCTCAATTCTCCCAATGTACGCAATGTCTGTGGAGAGTGTTCCTCCAAAAGAAAGTCAACAGCTTCATTTTTGAGAAGATACTTCCACTCCGAAAGAGACATTTGGATTGCCTTTCGGGCAGTCAGACTGGCTTGACCTTCAAGGTCTGTAACCAATTGTTAGCCAGGATTCTATCGATGGAGAGTGTGAACGCAGGAAGAGGACTAGGAGTACTATAGACGGATATTAGGTTGGGGTTGATACCCGGACGACCAGGTCGTTAATCGTCAGGGCGGGCCGGGTGTCTCAAGTCTCGGACAGCGGAGTCCTAGGTTTTGGGGAAGGGAGAGTCTCGGTGGAGCGAAGCACGGGAAGGACCAGCGAGGTGTTGGTCTCGGCGAGGGGTTTCTGTAGATGGATCAAGCAGATCTTAGGGGCGTCTTGGTTACCATGGATTTTATAGAGTCAAGGGAGACAATAGGCGTATGCGGGTGTGGGAGGCGCAGCTGAGAGTAACAGTTGCAAGGAGTAGGGAATAGGGGAAAACCGTAGACAGACAAGAGAACAGCAACAGCAGCAAATAGAAGGAAAGAGAAAATGCAATGATCGAATAGGTTGTCTTTTAAGAGCAGCTCGAGGTGTTGTGAGTACAGAATGGAAAGCTGACTGTCCGTGGCGTTATGGCCGGCAACTAACCTAGCACTACGCTCTAGTGAAAATCAGAGAGACGAATACCCTAACTTCGATCCTTTTTATGCTATTCGGGGACGCCCTTGGAATGCGATGTGACTCCCAGTCCCTGCAGCCGCTGCCGTCCACGACTTGCAGTTGGAGTAGTTTCCCAGGTAACATTATGCTGTCCGTTTGAGCTCGCATTCTGTCCTCGGAATGCAGGTGTCTTAGTTTTTAGAACGTCGGTGTGCGGGACGTCTGTCGGGGCGCGTGGCTTCACGTGGTATCTGAACCTGTCTTCTTGGTGGAGCTTGGTCACCGTAGATGGACGCAATCGCCGCTGCTACTCCTCTGTGAATTAAATTGTGCTTGGATCGTGAAGTAGCTGCGTGTTGATAGACGTCGTAGACGGTCTTCCCTAGGATTCGGTTGGACAGTTGACCTGATCTGCTTCAGGATCAGCGTACCGAGCAGCCAAGTCAGGATTATCCCTGAAATACTTCATCACCTGTTCTCTCGCTGTCTCTAATTCTTCTTCCGCATCACTGCTGTCACTGGCTTCCAATTCCAAATTATACTCTTCTTCTAATTTTTTCACAGCATCTTTATGAAATTTGAAAGTCGGAGGGCGGGAATTTACCAGCGACAAGGACTGATGCGTTGGCTCCGAGGATGATGCAGGGGGAATGGGTGATGGCAGCGGGGTCTCCTCAAGGTCCGTAAATTGATCCGAGATGTCAACCTGTTCTGCTGGATCGTGGAAGCTTGGGGCTGTCATTGGCTGAGATGGACCCGGCTCTACGATAATCGTCAAAGGCTCCTCTTCACTCGGCCTCTGAGGCAATAGGTACATTCTTTTCCCTTTTTCTTCTTCTATGATGTCCGCATCCTGCAGCTGCTGGTCCATAGCCTCCCAGTCGGGCTCTGAGTGTTCTAAGTCCAGGGACGCCATACCTTCATCGATGCATGCGTTTTAAAATTTGGGTGATGGCTCCTCTGACGTTGGTGGGTGCAGTCGAAGCATTCGGAATGCGTTGGTGGCTATGGCGTGTGTGGCTGTATGAATCCACCCTATTTTGTTCACCTCGAATGATTCGCGTATCTGCTCCAGGTTTGCCCTCTCCTGTTGTAGCATCTCTATCTCTGCAATGTTGGGCTGTGTGGCATGCGCAACCTTGTTGGCGGTGAGCTGCTTGTACTTTGCCATGTTGTCATTGTTGAGCTGCTCCAATTTTTGTATTTTTTCTTGCAACCACGCCTTGTCCTTGGCCAGCAGGTCCACCTGATCGTGTGCGCCGGTAAGCTCCAATTCCAAGCTGGCCACATGGCTGCGCAGGTTTGTCAGGGTGCTCTGTAGCTCCTCTATCTGCTGTCGAAATTCAGCTCTTGTGGTCTCCAGTGTCTAGTTCGCTTGTACCTGAGCAGCTTGGATTGCTTGGGCGGCTTTTCGTTTGGTGCGCTCCTCCTGCTCGCGGTAAGCCATGGTGAGTCCCTTCTTCTCCTGCTCGGTGCTGTGTACCATGAGCAACAGGGCTTCGAGTGTTTCGGTGAGTGCCGTTGTCTTGGCGTGGAGTTCCATCGTTCGGGGCCCTCATGCTGGATCCTTTATTGCCACCGCTACCACCCCCCGGTCGTCTGCTCCAACACGCGTTGGCGCTTGGTGATGGGCCCTGGCATGGATGGCTCTGGCTGCTGGGGCATTGCCAATTCGCGCTGAATGTCGAGAAACGACCCCATGGCTGGTCCCTGCTGATAACGGTGATGATAGGCAAGATAGTGAGTGATGTACGCTGTTAGAAAGGGACCGATCGATCTGGAGTAGTCCGGGTTGCGTCGGTGACCTCTCACCTGGACTCTGAAGTTCTCGTCAACGAGGGCGCCCCAGTTGATTCTCACTCCCTGATCGGCCATGAACAATAACGAGAGCTGGGCGGGGGTTATGCCATTGCACTCGTTTTTAAAGAGCACTTGGCTGAGGATTCCCCGCATCCGAGCGAACCATGGCTCAGGTAGAATTTTTCCTTTAGAGTTGGAGGTGCTAGGCTCCTAGTCTATGTCATTTGCCAGATGATTGTTAATTTCTCCTAAGCTAAGAGTAGGTGATAGGTGCTGGGTTGCTGTATGGTAGTGTTTCAACTTGCCTGCATTCACCATGGTAGCTTGGGCGTCATAGTTGTCACTAGTAATTAGTAACAAAGTATTGTTAGGGAGTATCAGCTGGACTCGATAAGGCCCATGCCATACAGACTCGAACTTGGTCTTTTTAAGTTTGGGATCTCGGGGACACCATAAGACAAGGTCCCCTTTTTGGAAGACACGGGGGGCTGAGAGGCTTGGAAATATTCGGCGCTGATTTTTTGTTTCTGAAGAATGTTCTGTATTGCAGATTCTCTAAGCTCCTCGAGGTGATGGATATCTTGCATCCTGGCCGCCAATACTCGATGAGGTGTGTAGTCCTTGGGTTGTAAGCTGGTGAATGTAGGGGCAATATATTCTGTAGGAAGCAAAGGGTGGGTAACGTAGACTAACTCAAATGGACTTGCCTGTGTCGCGGTTTTTGTTGCTACTCTGTAGGCCCATAGGGCTGCTGGCAGACAGTCGTCCCAGTCGACCTTGTTGGCATGGATTAATCGTTTTAACATGCCAAGCAGAGTTTTGTTGGTGGATTCAGCTTGTCCGTTGCCCTGAGGGTAATAGACTGTATTGGTCCTATGCTTAATTACGTGGTTGTCCATGAGTTCTTCGATGACTGCGTTGACAAAATGGGAGCCTTGGTTGGACACAATCTCCAATGGGCAGCCGAACCTGGTGATGATGTTCTCGTAGATGAAGGTGGCGGTGACCATGGCGGTATTTGTCCTAAGTGCTTTGGCCTCGACCCACTTAGTGGTGTAGTCAGTGACGACCAAGATGTACTTGAATCCCTGGCGGGTGGCAGGCCAAATTGGTCCCACAAAATCCAAACCCCATCTTAAGAAGGGTCCCAAAGGAGGTATCGATTTCAAAGGGACTTTGCCCTGGTACTGAAAATTTGTGGGGGCAATTCGACAAGCATGGCAGTTCTTTACGTAATTATGGACGTCTTTATGCAACGTAGGCCACCAATATTTGGCCGTTAAAATTTTCTTGATAGTAGTGACGGGTCCCTGATGGCCTGCAGCGGGGCCGTCATGAAGGTGGGATATGATCTCATGTTGTTGTTCCGTGGCTACGCAGATTCGGGTTTCTCCGTCAGGTCCACGGCGATAAAGTTCAAACATCTATGACTGCATAGGGAAGGGTGCTGCGGATAAAATTGATGTTTCTGGTGCCCGTGAATTCTGCGGAGGCTTTGCCGGTAGTCAAATACTATATACTGGGATCTCCTGTCCGGGGTTGTCTCTGGTGCCACTGTTGCCGCTTGGATGTATGAGTCATTGAAAGAATCGTCGATGCCATCCTCGGAGGCTATGGTGTCTCTAGACAGATAGTCGGCTACTATGTGGCGTCTACCTGGGACATAGACGGCTTCGAAGTCGTATTCCAGCTGGATCATGATCCAGCGTGCAACTCGACCACTAACCAGCGGCTCATTAACCAGGTATGACAAATTGTGATGATCTACTATAAATCTGAATTTGTTACCCAATAGGTAGTGGCGGAATTTTTTGACAGCGTAGATCATTGCTAAAGCTTCTCGCTCTGTGGTGGAATAATTTCGTTCTGCCGTGTTTAATAGCCTACTTGCATAAGCGACCGGCTCGTCGTGTTTACCAGTTAGGTTTTAGGCAAGCATGACGCTGACCGCGACATTAGAAGCATCAGTATGTACGTGAAATGGTTTGGTCCAGTCGGGTGCAATTAATATGGGGGCATTGGAATAGGCTATCTTGATTTTTTCTAACGCTTCTTGAGCTGCGGGTGTCCAATCCTTAGGATAAGTATAGCGAGCATGGTTCAACGCTGTGATCGGAGCGGTGATGTGAGCCAGTTTCTCTATGTAGATCCTATTGAACTGAGCTAGGCCAAGGAGGCGTTGTACCCCTTTTTGATTCACCGGTGGCGTCATGTTGACTATGTCTTGTATTTTCTATGGATCTGATAGTTTACCATGTTTACAGACAAAATAGCCCAAGATAATGCCGGCAAAAAATAAGAACATACATTTGTCGGCGTTTAGGCTGACTCCGTTGGATCTACAGGCGTCAAAGATTTTTCTTAAGTGAGAAATGTGGTCGTTCATGGAACCGTAGACCGTACCATCGTCGAGATATATGCGAAAAAATCGTTTCAAAAATTGTTAGAAGATGAGTTCCATTACTCTCTGAAATGTCATCGGTGCATTCTTTGCTCCGAACGGCATTCTCTCGAATTGGTACAGTCCCCATTTGGTAGAGAAAGCTGTTTTATTTTTGTCGTGGTCGGCCATTGCGACCTGGTAGTACCCCAAAAAACAGTCTAAGAATGAATACATTTCGTGGCCGGCGACTTCATCAATAATCTCCTCCATGTAAGGTAATGGATAGTGGTCTTTTCTGGTGGCTGCGTTGAGTTTGCGAAAATCCACACAAATTCTCAACGTTCTGTTTTTTTTTGGAATGATTACCATTGGTGATAACCATGGAGCGGAGTTGACGGGAGAGATGAATTTGGCTTCCAAGAGTTTATCAAGTTCAACTTTAACTCAAGTAGCATAGTTGGGGTTCATTCGGTAGCGGCGTTGTTGGACAGGGTGAGCATTGGGTACCAGATCTATCGTGTGTTCCGCTAGTCGGCTTGGTATCCCTTTTAGATCTTCGTGGCCCCATGCGAAGATATCATGGTATTCATGGAACAGCTTGATGGCTTCGTGCTTGAGTTCTGTTGGGGCTTCTGCGTTGATTTTGACGAACTTAGGTTCGGTTGCCGTGCCTAAGTTAACTAACTCAACTTTATCTTTGGCGCCAGGGTTGTTCATGGGACATAAGGACCGGTCCGTCCGTCCGGTCTGCTCGTCCGTCCGTTAGGGGTCAGGGGAGGTCCGTTTGACCAGGACTTACGGTTGACCACCCAAATAGTGAAATGGCAGTTACCTTGGCCACCTAGGATGCCACGCGTCTGACATGTCACCAAATATTCCACATATAGAGTTGACTCGGGGGATGACGTGGCTAAGAGGAAGGGCGCCAACGCCTTGAGGGAGGGGGGCGCGAGCGGCTGAGAAGGGGGGCGCGAGCGTCTTGGGAAGGGGGGCATGAGCGAGGGGGCGCGAGCGACTGGGAGAGGCGCAGGCGCCTGCGAAGGGGGGGGGGGGGGCGCGAGCGAGGGGGCGGCGGGGGGGGGGGGGGGGCGCAAGCAAGGGGGTGAGTGGGGGCGCGAGCGCCTGCGAAGGGGGGGCGCGAGCGGGGAACAAAAATCAAGCATTGAAGGAAATTATGACATGAATGAGCTTCTGAGAGGGGGGGGCGCTACCTACTGTAAGGGGGGGGGGGGCGCGACCTTTTGGAAGGGGAGGGCGCGAGCTTCTGGAAGGGGCTTCCGAATCATAATGTTTCTTGATCTGAAATTCTCGGTTTGATGAACGGGCTTCTGAAGTACTCAAGCTCAAAAACACCAAGATCCGAAAGACATCATTGCATTGAACTCCATTTTTCCTCACCACGAAGCATTAATTATTTATGTAAATCATCATAATTTTCAACAATGGAGTGTTAGAAAATAGCTAAGGGATTCGACAGTTAGTCTATCATTCAAGTGCTACACAGTACTACGTCAAGATGACGGTATAGATTTCATCTGTTGGATTTTAGAGATGATTTCTCATGTCCAACTTTGCGAGGTACCTAGGCCCAAATTGACACATGAAAATCATCTGTCAAATTTCAAAGATGATTTCTAATCTCCAACTTTCCGAGGTACTTTGGTGAAAATTGACAAATAAAAATAATCTGTTGGATTTTAGAGATGATTTCTTGTGTCCAACTTTCCAGGGTACTTAGGTAAATTACACATTCCTAAGCACATATCTTGTTAAATATGCCAAATAAAGCATCTCTGAGCATATTCTTGATGCAAATCAGCCAAATGTATGTTGAAATGGCAAGGTACCTTGCTTCTGAGAGAGATCAAAATCGATCTCTCGGATTTTTCTCATGATTTCAACGAGCAATATTGGCACATCCTTTCGGAAATTGAATGTCGGAAAATTCTTAGAAAATCAGACGGATGATTTTTGCGAGCAATATTGGCACATCCCCTCAGAAATTGAACGTACAAAAATGATAAAAAAAATCCGACAAATAATTTCAACGCACAACATTTGCACATCCCCTTGAAAATTATACGTTAATATCAGGGTTACTCATAGGACATAAGGACTGGTCCATCCGTCCGGTCCGCTCGTCCGTCCGTAAAGGGTCAGGGGAGGTCCGTTTGACCAAGACTTACGGTTGACCATCCAAATGGTGAAATGGGAGTTACCTTGGCCACCTAGGATGCCACGCGTGTGACATGTCACCAAATATTCCACATAAAGAGTTGACACGGGGGATGATGTGGCTAAGAGGAAGGGCGCCAACGCCTTGGGGGAGGGGGGGCGCGAGCGGCTGAGAGGGGGGGCGCGAGCGATTGGGAGGGGCGCGGGCACCTGCGAAGGGGGGGCGCAAGTGAGGAAGCGGGGTGGGGGAGGGGGGGGGGGGGGGGGGGGGCGCGAGCGCCTACAAAGGGGGGGCGCGAGCGGGGAACAAAAATCAGGCATTGAAGGTAATTAAGACATGAGTGAAGTTTTCATAGTGACATAAATCAGAGAAGTTTCAATTCATGTCGAAACAAAATTACATTCAATAGCCTTAGCTAATGTTTTATCGACATTGACTAAGGTTAACATATAAGTATCTACGTATAAAATTTAAATATATATATATTATATTTTTTTGTGATTTTTAAAAAAAAAATTGAAGTCATATATATTATACTTCTCTATTTAACTTCTATATGTAATATGCTGAAAGATGTATTACTATTTTTTATTTTTTTTGGCAGTGCGCCGCTCTGATTTCCTTCGAGTACCTGGCATACCCAATGGTACTCTTACAACAATGTCTTCATCATCAAGTGCTTCTGCACGGCTATCTTCCGATGAGTAATATCCTTCTGAGGATTTCGAGCCCTCGTCATCTCCATCTCCCCCCTGATTAGGCACATACTCCTCCACCGTGGAATGAATGTTGCGCAATTCGTGGTCAATTGTACCATCCACCACCGTGGTCACAATTCTTTTAACCTTCCGTCTTTTGGTCTTATCGGTGATTCCGTCCACATTCATTACGGGTAATCTACGTTTACCCACAGCCACAGGTAAAGACGGGGTTGTCCCAACAGTATATCCTGAAAAAAAAAGGGCGAACGTTTGTTGGACCTTTCCGTGACCGTATCACTCCATGACGCGTCGTAGAAGGTCCAGCCGGTAGACCTCCTCCAGAAGAAGTGAGTGGAACACTTGTATTCGGTGTTGGAGTTATTGAACCATGCCCAGTAGAAGTGCTTGAACGAGGTGGGGGAGGTCGACCCAACCCTGCTCCAATTGAAGGTGTACTCTGGGGCAGGGGTGTTTGAAACTATCGGCCAATAGGAATTTCATCTTCTTGTCCATTTCTAACTGTCTCTGATTGTTCATTTCTTGGAGGGCTTTCATTCAAACCTCCAGACCTGATTGTTTCTTCAACATTTTCTGGCAGAGCGCCTCGGAGTTGTTCAACTTCTTCTCCTCCCTCAACGTCTTGTGGAATTGGAATTTGCTCTCCCATGTTGTTACCCCCTCCTTCATTATCATTGTTGGAAACGCTACGAACGGGGTGAATGTTATCATTATCGCCACCATCGTCGCTTTGATGCTGAGTCATTTCGACTTCAAATTCATGGTCAATATCATCGTCTGCCCGATCGTATGCGACCTCGCCTCTAGTTCGTATTCATTGACAACGTGGTGAGGCAAAGTAGCTGCCTCTTCATCAAATCCTGCCCTATCAAAAACTCCATTCGGCTGGTTGACGTGTTCATTGGGTGGCATGTCACCACCAGCATTGTCCACGGGTAACTCTGGATACTCATCATCCATAGTAGCACGAGTATAATGAACTCCACCGTCGTCACCATCGCCTTCATTATCTTCAACTCCATCGTGGAATCCTTCATCTCCATCATCATCACATACTTCTTCATCGTACATGGCTGGAACTTCTTCATCCGAGTCTTCGGAGAACGGTTAGTTGTCGTACCAAATAACAGGATCCGCTCCACGTCGTTCTCGAAGGAGCTTACTGTTGGTGTAAATGTACACCAAGTCCTCTGCCTTCTTCACGGCCAATCGGTTGCAAACCTTATTGTCAACAAAGGAATACATGCTCCAATTTCGCTCACATGATGATGCCGAGCATATTAACGAAAGGATGCGCTTTGCTATCAAGGGCAACGCATCGCCGCCAACCCGCTGCCACCATTGATGAGGTAGCATCTTAGTCTGTCAAATGTTTGGGGCCTCCAAAGGGCTGAATGGACCGGTGCGTTCCTCAAATTGTGTCAGCTCGAACAACACAGTATCATGGTCCAGTCCAAGACACTCACTCAAATGAATTAGCACTTGCAAGAGTGCACGCTTCGCAGCACCGTTAATGAATAGCTTGTGGCTCTCCGGGAAAATGTAGGGATTCAACATGGCACCTGCGTAGTGGAGATCTGTCAACATCATCTTCCATCTCTTCGTAAAATGTTTCTCAAAGCGCCCTGCTATAGCGGGGTCTAGGAAAAAAGGGTCACCCCGTAGACGGAACACATGCTTCTTCAAATTATTCATGGCCAACCACGCCCTCCCCATTGCCGGTGTTTGTCCATCAAAGGTCTTCAAGGTCACAACAGCCGGCTTCATAACATGCACAAGATCCTCACAACGTAACCAAAATGTCTCATCGAGAATGGTACTCCGTACCTGAGCTGCTAAGGCATGAGCACGATACCTGTTTGACCGATTGAATAAAGTACCCACATATTCGTCCCATTGTCTGATGGACTACCACCTGAATTAGTGCCTCCCTCAGTTCAAGTAATCGAACAATCATCAAGTATTGGCATCCAAATCTTGTCTCCGTTGGTAACAACAAAGACAACTTCGGGCTGAATTGGCGAAACAAAGCCATGGTGACATGGCGGCGACGTATAAAATTCGGTATGCGTTTTGCCAAGGCAATCAGCTCTTTGAAGGTTGCTTCCTTCCCCCAATCTTCTAGTAAGAGGTCCATGATGTGAGCTGCACAACCTTGCTTGTAAATGTGAGGATAAGCTTCAACCACCTGGTCCATGGCTCCCAACATCGCACTAGCATTGTCGGAGCAAATCTGTACCACATTCTGCGGTCCAACTTCTTTGATGTACTCTTTCAATTTCCCAGCTATGTATGCCTTTGATTTCTTGTACCCCGTTGTATCAATGGAACCTAGGAATATATCTCCTGCTGGACACACAAGCATGACATTCATCAACGGCCGACGAACAACGTTGTCCCATCCATCCGAGCAAATAGTTGCCTTGTACAAGCTAATACACTGCTTGGTTTTCTCCTCTATTTTCGTCTTGAGAAGCTGCTTTGTTGGCTGGATGTGCTTGGTTCGCATTGCGTTGTACGCTTGTGGACGGTAGACAAAACCCGCTTTCGAGGTTGCCTCCACTACTGCGATGAAAGATGGATGTCTAACCACATTGAAAGGCACATTCGCTTCGTAAAAAAAGGACGCCCATTTCTCATCCAAATCATTGCGCTTTCCAATCTGATAGGCCTCGGTAAAACTTTGTGGCCGCATAGATCTTGGTGTACATGAATCGATTCTGCTTAGAAGCGGAGTTGACTGAGACGGTTCAACTTGAGAAATCCTCTCCTCTTGGACCTCCTCCATTTTTTGAGGCACTTCCTTAGATTGCTGAGCAGGCATAGACTGGCTAGAACATGGTGCCAAGTCTGACTCGCCATCACCACCGTTAGTGCCGTAGATCTCCGCATGTGTCATTATTTTCGGTATTACATTATCACAATTGGCAAAGCGCCTAAATACAGCGGCAGGGGCCTTGGTACAATGACTCTTGCTTAAACCTTCACCCCGTCCATAGTGCTTCATAGCTCTTGCTCGTTTATAACAAAAAGTGAAATTGGACCACACACATTTAACATGGTCCTTATCAATGAACGTCCACCACGGAGCCCACTCAGCCGTTGACTGACGCTGTTTACCTGCCATTCTCCGTGTCTCTGGAAAAGTACAATGATCTCTACTCTGCAAGTGTTAGTATGACACATGTGAGAAAAAAAAATGGTATGTGTAGACATCAACCACAGGCCAATGTGATGCACATAGTCTCAAGCAAGGAGCCCACAAGGAATTCCGGGACGAGAGGCCATGATTTCAAATGAAATAAGGCTTGGCCTAAGTTGGTGGCATTTATACTCGTGAGGGGGGGGGGGGGGGGGGGGGGGGGCGCGAGCTCCTGAGGGGGCGAGAGCTTCTCACATGGGGGAGAGAGTGTTTGGTAATGGAGGCAAGAACTTCTTTGGAGGGCGCGAGCTTCTCCAAGGGGGGGGGGGGGGGGGGGGGGGGATGGGGAGGGGGCGCGAGCTTCGGAAAGTGGGGGCGCGAGCTTCTGCAAGGAGGGCGCGCGAGCTTCCGCAAGGGGGGGGGGGGGCGCAAGCTTCAACAAGGGGGGGGCACGAGCTTCTCCTAGGGGGGGGGGGGCGAGCTTCTCCGAGGATCGGTCCCGGTGAATGGGCCCTACAGTTTTTTAATTTTTTTTTTTAAACATTTTTTCATTCCATTACAAAACCAGCAATAGCATTTTATGTTCCACCGGAGCACGTAAACGCCAAAAAAATGATTTATTAAAATATTTGAAATGTGCAAAGAAGGCCACATAGGCAATCAAAATGTTCCAAACGTAAATCACTATGGAACTACATTGTGTATCTAAAACAACCATAGGGAGCTTGGAAGTTGTAAGGGGGACTCATCAAATCATCTACAACTTTTGCAAGTGAAAGCCTCTTTGCAGGATCTTCGTTAACCAAGCCATCCAACTTTGATGAGAATGCAATCATTGAGATTGAATCCTTGAAGAGTTCTGAGCATTCTTCCTCTCTCCATATCTTCTTTGCCAAATGGCCTACCGAAAATGCATCAGATTGCGTCGTACATGGATGCATCCTCTTCATGCGCTCCAAATTGCGTTCCTCATCATCTTTGTCGCCATATAAAAAAATAACTCCGGTGCAACTCCTACCCTCCTCTCCTTTAATCGTACAAGATCATCGGGCTTCCTCACACCATAAGGGGAGGCCTCCTTCTCAATGACTCTGCTTGCCATACCCCAATTGCATACACCAATATATACTTTATCCTTGTCATGAGGTGGAAAGTGGAGTAGAATGTTGGATTGCGTTAAGTCGTTGTGGAGGATTTCAGCCTTATGGACTATGTCCATAACGTAGATGAGACTCCACGCCAACATTCCTTGGTTCTTTCGATAGGCAACAATTCTTTGGCAGTTTTCCATGGGCATTTCCTTCGACTTCAAAATTTCTTTGTAATTTGTTGCCTCGGACGCCTTCTCATTTAATTTGAGGAAGGTGCGGAGGCAATCTCCGTTCCACCACAGGGTATAAGCTTCCATGGTCTTGGAGTGACAAGCCCAAAATTTTATCACACCCGGATGCTCTACAGGGCAAACCATGGCCTCAATCGCCCGTTGCTCTCGCTGCTCCACTTTAGTTTTAGCCTTGGATAGTTTTCCCGCAAATTCGATGTGAAATGGAATACGCTTCATATTGGCTATTTGCACTTTTCGCACTTTGCCATACCCTCCCTCGGCATTAAAGCCAGATAATGGCACAACTTTGGCCGTAACCGGAATCCAGATTAGTGAACCATACATGTGTGCTTCCAATGCTGAGTTCAATGCTTGCTCATTCCAAGGCATAATCTTTGTTTTCCCCTTGGAAAATCTCTGACATGCCTCTTGAACCGCTGTCAGTTTCTGAATAAACACTTTGTCTTGGTTGCTCCATTCTTCGCCTTGTGGTTTCTTCACATGTGATTCAAACACATGAATGACATTTGTCGAAGCACTACTCACTTGTTGTGTCAACCACTTAGGGCTGTGAAAATACTTTGTCTTGCAATCCATGTAGAACTCTGATCCTTCCAATGCGCTCCAAAATTCCCTTTCCAAATCACGTTGGAGGTTGTAGATACCATTCTCTCCTTGATCAAGGTACATTGCCTTCAACATTCGTATGCTACGGGCAGGGTTTCCTATTCGGTCGCGACGTGACCCTCTCGCGTCATAATGTCGGGACGTCACGACGGTTTACAGTCACGACCGGACGTCCCATTCGGTCTTTATCGCGACGGCCCGAATATTTACGGCAACATTTTCACTTTTACATTTCCGCCCCGGCGACACCTCGGACAGCCGATGTCCACGTCTGCGATAAAGGTAGTCTGATACTGGTGGGCCCAAGTACCAGTCCGCTTTGTCCGCGCCACCCTCTACGATCCGATACCGAGTCTGATGTCCGATCCGACATCCGCTTTCCGCCGGATCGATGCCCCGTCGTCCGAAGGGCCTTCGTCATCCCTGGCCCGTTCGTGCCCCCCAAACCTGTTCGCGCCCCCCGGCCAACCTGCTCCCACCTTCTGCCCATTGACCCGTGAGCGCCCCCCCCTCTCCCCCCACCTTTTGTTTTTGACCATTTATTTTTATTCTCTTGTTTTCTTCTGAAAAAAGTAAAATCTTTGCACTACTTTCTTAAAGAAAAAAATAAAAAATATATTAAAAAAAATAAAAAATAAAATAGAAACTCCGGAGATTTTATACATGCACAATCTCTCCTCCAACTCTCTTCCACTCCTTGCTATTGATTTAATTTTATTCTGTTTATCTCTCATACCAATTGCATCGAGCCACTTCCTAACGGTTCGTTATATTTTTAATTATGTGTTAGAGCATTGTAGAATCCGTATGTACAATAAAATATATAGATTGTTTTTTTTAACTTTAATCCAACTCTCTTCCACTCCATGCTATTGATTTTATTTTAATCCCTTTATCTCTTCCAATGTTTTTTCTTTTTTAGTTTTCCACATCTCTTTCTAATATTAATGTTTTAATTTTTTATTGTCAACATTTTATTATTCATTCAGCATTAGATCATTATTCCGTTAAGGCATAACTCAGTTTCTAATCATTATGAAATTAATTTATCTTTATAACTTCTTCCATCCCATGTTATTCTTTCCTTTTTATCCCGAGTCTCTTATCATAGTCATGACTGTTTGTATACAATTTGATCGGCTCATCTCCAAATTTTTCAAATCAGTATTCCTTATTTAAATATTTGTTTGTATTTTTGTCTTCCAACCTTCTTCAATGCTACTCCAATGATTTCATACGCTTTTATGTAGGTCCATGACCCGCTCGCGCCCCCCCCCCCCTTAAACGCGCTCGCGCACCCCCCTGAACCCGCTCGCGGGCCCCCTCAAACCCGCTCGCACCCTCTCTCTGAACCAGCTTGCGCCCCCCCCCCCCTTGAACTTGCTCACGCACCCCCCTGAACCCGCTCGCGGGCCCCCTCAAACCCGCTGGCGCCCTCTCTCTGAACCGGCTTGCGCCCCCCAGCCCCCCTTGAACCGGCTTGCGCCCCCCCTGAACCCGCTCGCGCACCCCCCTTGAACCCGCTCGCGCCCCCCCTGAACCCGCTCGCGCCCACTCCCCCGACTATATAAGTGAAGGGGGCGCCCTCCCCCCCTCACTTTTTTAAGCTCCACCTTGGCACTCAAGCCTTGAACTACCTCACGGTGGCTTATTGCTGAGTACTTGGGTGGAGTCTACAGTATTTTGACAACGCCACGTACCTCTTTCAACCGTATTTTGTACGCTCATCCGGGAATTTGGGCCCTAAACTACCTCACGGTGGCTTATTGCTGAATACTTGGGTGGGCCACAAAGTATCGTTAGAATACAATAATCAACCACGTAGGAGATTTGTAAAATCATTTGGGCGAAGTTTTGAGGAGTTGGTGTGTTTTTTAACACACAAAACTTTACCAGTACACCACGATGGAGGGATACCCAGATCCGGCGGAGGAAAGGCCACTCACCAAGGCCGAAAAGAAAAAAATCAGAGATCGTGAACGGAAGCGTGGTGGTAAGAAGATGAAGAAGCGGCTTCATGTGCTGAACAACCCGACAAAGTTGGCATTTAGAGGTTGGCAAGATGAGCCGGAACCGTGGAAATATTCCACATGCGAGGAATTCATTGAGTGGTGCCACATCACAAAAATATTTCCACATGATCGGCACAGAAAACACAGGATCTCATTCAAGGCTAACCTCTATTATTGCTTGAATGCGGAGTTTGTTGAACGTTCTATACAAGTTTACCAGCATCTATACAAGCAATCTTGTGTCGAACGCAATGAAGTACCATTGTTCATTTGCAGAATGGTGTATGCTGAGGTGGTGCTTCACAAAGTGGTGGATTGGTCCACCATCAAATCCACGCCGAGTGTTAGGGCGCCGACAGAGCGTGACATTCCCAAACAAAGGAAATACGCAGATGGTGGCCTGGGGAAAAAAATGAAGGAAAAAACACAAGTGCGGGAGCCTGATACAGCAGAGTCTGAACCAGATTCTGATTCCGATGGTCGTCGTGGAGAAAGAGTGCCACGTAGAATTGCAGCACCAGCAAATATGGCTGTAGAGCCTCCAATGAACCATCCAGCGGACGTCATAGAACCTCACGACGATGCGAACACCATCTTCGTGGAAAACGATCCAAATACGGCAGCTAATTTGGAGGTGGTCGGAACTGAACCTACGATGGTTCTTGGCATGCCGGTTGTAGTTAGAAATGACCAGTCTAACCAAACCAAAGAGGTCGGGGAGTTGCAATTACAGGTTATAGAAAAGGATGGCTTCATTGCAGAGTTACAAGAGACCATCCGAAAACTACGATTGGAATCAGCAGCAAAAGATGCACTAATATCAGATTTGCGCAATCAATTGCAAGAACAAGAAAGACCTCAGTCAGCTCAAGCCAATGATATACCTGTAGTTCAGGATCCAATGTTGGTGGATGAATCTTACATCAACAACACGGTTGATGTTGCGACGGCCGGTGTGTTGGAGAATATTTCCACACCAGCAAAACGACGACGAGTTGGAGTGATATTGCCTCTACCAGCCCCATACCCGCGACCCTATGTGGACATCGATGGACCATTAAGTCAAGATTTCTTGTCATTTCCACCCAATGCTCTAACGGGAGAAGTGGAGACATTGATGAGAGCCAATAATGATTTGCGGCTCCTTGTTTCTAAGTTTGCTAAAGCATACTACGAGTGGAAAGTGGCAACCATTCTCAGCGTTGATCGCGGTCGCCAAATTGCATTAGAGTTCAAGAAGATCGACGAATCGTACTTGCAACACAACAGACGAAGGAATTTTGGCCTCACTTCATGGATTAACGCAGATGATATGTATCTAGATAACATGCCAATGCAAGAATCGAATCCTAAACTCATAGATTGGGCCCAGTTGAATTTCGATGTGGAGAACGCAACTTCGTGCCATGATCTTCAAATGAAGGAAGGAGTTAATAGCAGAAAGCTTTGGCCAAATCCTCAACCGTGGGTGATGGATGGTTCAAAACAATGTAGTGTGTGTCTAAATACATTTGGTCCTGAGGGTGGATGGGCAGTTGGATCATGTACCCACATGTTCCATCCAATGTGTTTAATTAACTTTTTTTTGGTAAGGAGATTTTGCCCGGTGTGCAAATCCCCGTTCCATGAACGCTTGTACGAGGTTTTTGGACTCACTCCATACATGCCACCAAGCCATGAGAGAAATCCCGAAAACACACCTGGTGAACAGTACCGCAACATGTGGGGGGAAGATTTGATTTGGAGTTGGCGGGCCAGACTCACTCGGTCTTCAAGAGCAATGTAAGTGACGAGTTGGGGTGGAAGGATGACCCCAATCAGATTGTGAGGGTGGCAAAGAAGATAATTGGATCAAAGAAGGAGGACCAAGGGAAACAAAATTTCTTCTATCAGACTTTGAATGGATACTGGGATGCGAAGAATAGGAAGTTCCAACTTGGTAATCACCCAAAAGGCCTCATATGGAACAAGGACGGGGAATTGGATACAGACCTCGAAGGTCAATTCATGTCTTTGACCGCCCGAGATGCAGTCCAAATGTCTCTTTCGGAGTGGAAGTTAATTTTCAAACATGAGGCTGTTGACTTTCTTCTGGAGGAACACTCTCCATAGACATTGCGTACATTGAGAGAATTGAGGAACTCGCAAATTTTGCGTTCTCTCAATGAAAGTGATGGCCCATTCCGGCGGACACGGACGAGAGCCAGGCGCAGCTTGACGCTGGACGATGGAGCGGGACCAAGTGGCACAGCGGGAGTAGATGTAGATGAATAGGAATAGTTACAACTTAGTACTAAGTGACTAGTTTTCATATACTACAGTTTTTGTAATGTTTTGGTTTGAATTGGTAATGAAATGCTTTTACTTTCATAAATGTATACAACATTGCAAAGTCCATGTATTTTGGCTCACGAGTATCTGAATTTACACATTTGTCATTGCGCTTAGCCCCAATATATTATTCTGATGAAAATGTTAGGTTTTTTTGCATTGTCAAAAATTTACTATCTACAAAATGGGCCGCACGAGAAACCCGCTCGCGCCCCCCCTGAACCCGCTCGCGCCCATTCCCCCTGAACCCGCTCGCGCCCCCCCCTCTGTACCCGCTCTCGCCCCCTACACATGCTGGCTCCCCTTTTGCATATGTGGAATTCCCCGTCATCGTTCGTTGTCCATGTCATCAATATGTTTCCCCTATAGGTAAGTTGTAAAAAAAAAAAACTAACTTAGTAATTTTCCTCCTCCCCTCAATGTCCGGTTATGTCCGGGGACCGACCGGTCCGTCCGTCCGTCCGTCCGTCTATGTCCGGAAATTTTGCCCATGTCCGTCCGAATAGACAACCCTGGAACTTGTGGCACAGGCTAAACGAAGTTACGGCAAAACATGGCATTCGCGAAGTCAACTTCAAGGGCTTTATGGCGAACAGCGCCCAGGCCAACAAGAGCTGTGTGAGGGTGATCTATGGAAGCGGCAACGCGATGGTTCCAATGCCAAATTGTGAGCGCACGTGCCAGCTTCATTGGGCAACCTCACTTTAAAAGCATGCAAAGACTCAAATTATCGGATCTGATTACGTGCTTTGCAAGCAGTGTCGCGATGCAAGGAGCATGGAAGACGCCAACATTCGATTCTATGCAATACGAGTGTAGTGGACCTCCTCAGGCGCTAATACTGCCTCCGGTCTCAGTCACCTGGAACTTTGGCTTGCATTTGGCACTTTAGATATCGCCAGTGGGGAGGCTTCATGCAATTGGTAAGTACAACATCTCTTTTTCTAACCAGTCGTTTACAACATTTATTTGACAAAGAATTGATTGAATCTGCAATTTCTTTGATTGCAGGACCTTACGAACGCCGAGAAGGACGAGATGCCCTCTTGCAACCTCTTGGAGATGGTGCACAATATATGGCTTCAGATGTCCGGCAATTGTGGAGACAACATCTACTTTGCTACAGTGGACGATTATGTCAGGGGCTTCATGCAATGCCCTGAATATAGCGCTACCTACGAGGAGAAACCCCGGGTAAGGGACCATGCAAAGCCGAACTCCGTTTACGGAAAGCTCAGAAGTCTAGCATTTCCAAGTGCCTTGCCAATGCCACTAAACACTTTCATGACGCTCCAAAGATGCTCTCTTGTGAGCCACACCTCAAAGGCGAGAAGCTATTTGGGTCCACAAAACGGTAGCTGGATCAACCGATCAGATCCAAACACGACTCTCATAGGCCGGATAAGGTAAACTACTCTCAACCTCGTGTGAGCACTACGAATATGCGTGGACGCAAGGAGCCTTATCTTAAACTAGAGGATTCACCTCCTTTAAGGTTCCAAGCAGCACGTTCATTATCAGTTTCAAGCCCGGACAAGAACAAGAGTCCTCATCACGTAACCGCAATGGAGGAGATGGACATGGACGAGAATAAGTGGCACCTTGTCAAGCTTCCAAAGGGTCGTACAAAGGTATGTTTGGCTCAGCGAGCAAGGACTAATAAGAAGTGCACGGCGAGGCTCGTATGTGGAAATAAAACTGCAATTGTACCATGCTACAGGGGCATCTTTACCGACGTCTGGAAGAATTTGCAAAAATGGATGCACTTCTGCTTCTATAACAACAACATCCAAAGATGCGTCATGGTTGTAAGCATAATTGGGTCTCCAGCCGGGCCCCTCTCTAGCTAATCTGGCCTGTGAAGCATGGCTCTCGCCTTTCAAAGAGGGAGATTCTTGACCTTGAGGCAGCTGGTTTCAGACTCCCTCAATGCCACAAATTTCCCTCTCATCGAGTTTTCCATGACGGTGAATCTCTCCCACAGCGACCACAGTTTGACCTCTTGCAGTTGATTGTACCCCCAGCTCTCCAGGAATATAGCCCACGGTGCGAGGAGGATTCAAGATTCGGCATTGTAACCGGGTGCCACGAACAGAGCACGAGAACAGCTGGGCCTCATCTACTCTTCTCACCGTTATTATCCAATCCTTCACACTGATACCTAACCGTGGCTTTGGGTGCATCATCAGCATTGTCTCCAAAACCGTATTAAAGTCTAACGTCTACAAAATCCACCGTTGGCCGTGAGCTCGCTTGCACCTGCCCCAACTTCAAGGAGATGTCCATCAAGTCGCTTGAGAAACGACCTCCCTAGGTCCCTTGCAAGCATCTATACTACATCTTTAATGCTATATGCAACCTTGATATTCACCAAGACTCCTACATTCATGCTCCAAGCGTGAGCTTTAACAAGTTCAAGGCAATTTTTCAAAGTGTTCTTCTTTCGCTTATCAATATTTTGGTTTGCGGCTGATGCGAATTTTTTCTCTGCCTTCTTTCTTTGGGCGCTTGCTACAAATCCGGTGACATTTTTATTCTAATTACGTCACAAATCAAAGCAGTGGGCAACACTGCTAGTTTTCATATCAAACATTCGGATCATGTATTGTCATGAGCATCGTTTAGTATACAATTCCTTCCAGTGATTGATGAATATTTATATTTATTTACATGATTATTTTCATATTTTTGAAAACTAATCTACTTTATGCACGACTAATTCTAAAATTTCTTATCATCAATGGTACTCAATCACACCATGGACGTCCCATATGCATTCATTCACTTCTCTCTAATCTGGCTGTGGTATCCATCCAAACACCGTCACAAATCTCATCCCGAGAAACGTAGCCGTTGCGGCCCAATGAAGAATTCAGAAATTGGGCCGGGTTCCCTCATTGTAGTCCCTTCCCAAACCCAGGTGTCAAAATTTTCCACCCATTTTGTTCCCCTCCATCAACACGGTACCTAGGCAGAAGTCCCTCCCCAAAATCATATGTCGAATCCGACACTACATTTTGGGTCTCAAGCAAAACCATGGTTGGCCCCCGTCTACCGTAGTTCATTTCAGCGAGATTTCCAGGACTACTCTAGGGATTACAGAGTTACATCCTACTAATTTAAGATTGGTAAATATCCAGGTTGATCTCCCGGACGACACAATTTTGCGGAGATCCTACTTTCGGAATTCTGGTAAGTCTATAACCCAGTACATAAAACTTTCCGCTTGCTCCATTAAGAGAGATATATGTAATGTATTCTAATTGATGATGACATTGTCTTTTGGTGGTCATCAAAATGCACGCTATCTTCATATCCATATTTCAAAAGATTTTGGTTAACTCACCTCAATCCTACGAGAGTACCGCCAAATTCGTGAGACTACGATTCAATAGTCGATATAGCTGTATTCCATTACCAAAGTTTCATAACTATTGGCGGCACATTGTGATTGCTTGTGGGCTGATACCTATATATGAGGTTAGTGAAGAACGCATATCCATTCTCACCTGATGCCAATGGACCTCGCACTGAAACCAATCTATTTTAGACTCGGCTTGACATCGAGAATTATGTTAGACACCAGCTCCATGATGGATCCCTAAATTAGGGATATAGTATTTCGCAAGGCATTTGCTCAGGCCAAGATTGAATATTCGCTCTAGCAGTGTGTAGAGGATTGGTCTAATAATTTCAAGACATAGCTTTTGAACGTGTTGACATGCACTATGCTCTATGATGATCAAAGGAACACTCCCCATTGACGCTCTAAAGAGGATGAGGTGCATCATGCTCTTCATTTGGGTACCTGGCCATGGCTTTCAGGAAGCACCTTCCGAAAGAATCATGACACCTCATATTCCTCCAAGTGAGTGGACCACCTTCCATTGATTGAGTCAAGTGGGGTTCTCCCCGGACGGCAACAACATTACGTTGTGTAATCACTTTGATATCAGCCTAACTTTGCCACGCTTACATTTGCACATTGTACTGTTTGGATCATTGCACTTTTATTATTTAATCAAATTGACAGCAAACTGAGCATCATCCATTACCATTTCACACACCAGGTGGCCGTGTATGTTAAGTTCTTTGTCCCCAAACTGGAGCGGCACGTGTCAGGACTAAATTTAATTCCTAATTCATAATAAGCCGGGTACTACCAGCTCTAGATGCTGCAGTAGCCCAACCGTCGGATTCCCATGACACTTCGGCCCCATTCCCTTCACCCTAATACCGCACGTCGACCACTCCACAAATGTGGCTGACGGATCCTACAGTGGTTTCAATCCTCCCAACAATATTGTGGGTGCCCTCCCGTTAACCAATTCCTGAACTACCATTGGAATTATAGAATTACGTCACGGTAATTTAAGATTTCTATAATATCTAAGTTCATAATGTCGGCCGCCCTTTGCACAACTTCTTTGTTACGGTTCTTGATTGTAACTTTAATGGAGGTGAAACATCTCATTAAATCCAATAAAATTGAAATGCCTAAATTTAAATATTGTCTTGTTCCATATGTCATTCTTTATTGTACCCAAGTTGGTTAAGATACATGATAACGACATTTAGATTTCCAAAGCTTAGACGATGCTACGGTTGCTGCCACTAATGCTGTTCACACTTAAATATTTTGTTAGCCTTACTACCGCTCAACATCAATACTATTTGCTCCATCAACAAAAAAGTCTAGTCTCTCCCAGCCTTGGTGTTCTTCAAGACTAATTGCAATATCAGTCGCTGGTATGGTTGGCGATGTTGATCGCTCTAAATGCTTGGGCAACTGCGACACGTACATCTTTCCGTCCCCAACGGCACCAGCATGTGGATCGGCCGCGCATCTTAGTGTCTTTGAAGTGATCGGTCTCATCTTTTTTGGCTTCCAACACGGACTTGCGATCCTTGGAATGTTCCTCAAACTGTAAAGCTAAGAATATGGGCCTCGTCTTATAGAAATCAAGGTATTCATGTTTTCCAATGTGTCCATCATAGCCTCTTCCCTTCCACTCGGAATCAAATAGTCATCTAGGTTTGAGAGGATATAAATTACTTACCACTCTTCCGAACTCGGAATCCAATCTTCACTTTGCTCTTCTACCATCCCCATATTGCTATTCACTTGCGCACATTTGAGGTACCTCACCATTTTATGGTCGCCCAAGAGCGTCTGTCAGATTCGACATTCCTTTCAATGCTAGTATCCGGAGGCAGGTACCACGCAATTTCCACGGTCACATGCCGCCTATGCTCGACAAATTTCTGCGGTAAAAGGTAAATTTCTTCACAAAAACGTTGGCCCTGGCGCAACGATCTTACAACCTCGGCGTGATTTTGACTGCTCACAACTCATTGCTCACTGCTCGCCGCTGCCGCAGTAGCATCGCTGATGATGAAACCATCATTTGGATAACGGTTGCAAAAAAGGGCCCCGCCTGAAATTGAAGCTCGATAATGAGTCAACCCTCCAAGCCTAGCTTCAAACCTAGGTCTACTAACAAGGCAAAGGACTTGTTGAGATAGCGCAATGACATGGTTTGCAATCAACTGATATCCCTCATTGTCCAAATCTAAGAGGATAGATTGAGTGAGTATTCATCAGTTTCAGTTGATTACATAGCCATTGTCTTGTAATGCTAGCTTCATGTGTTGTGTGATTTTGATCTACAGTTAATGCAATACATCCTTTTGTGCTTGAATACGATTACTTGATTCTAAAAGACAATATGCCTCTATAGTTAAAGCAAGTTCAACAAAATTCACAATATTGTTTAAGCTCATAAATAAGGCATCCAAAAAACTAAGGTTTGAATTCCATCATTGCCATTTATCCCAATTTAATGACTATGGTATCAAATGAAAAATTCAACTTTGGTACGTTATTTTCAATAGGCATTCATCAAGTCTTATATTATGCCTACTAATAAAACAACACAGTGAATCCTCTTAGTGATTTGATAGTATTTGGTATGCATAGGCATGTATAAATGATGTATTATAGAATTATCAATGTTTTTTATTTGATGCATATTTTTCAAGCATGAAGTTGTGCAATACTCTTGCTATATGTCTATTATAGCCATTCTAACACACTACCTGATGTAATTTAGCTCAAGATTTTAAGAAATAAGCTTAATATTTAAGGCTCAATGTTTTAGTCAACTTAGCTCGATGTTAACAACTTAGTACAAGGTGGAATTTAGCTCATAGTTACATCTTTCAGAAAAATAGAATTTGAAGTCTCATATATTCTATGCCAATGAAATGCCTACGACAGCATTTATTGAAAAAGTTATAAAAGTTGTTATATGTCACCACTCTCATTTAATTGATCAACTTCGAGGAAGTAAGCTACCTTATTTCTTGGTGTAACTTTCACATATTTTGCCTTTTGCTTTATTACCAATAGAGTCAATCCACTTCATATCGTAGGGTTATTCAAATAAATTTTGGGGGCTTTAAAACCATGCTAGTCTTTCAAAATGTAATTTTCTCAACCAAATCAATCTAATATCTTGATTTGGCAACAAAACTTTAATAAAATGAATTAAATTTTTTATAGAATCTTTATCTTCTTATCTATTTTAATTTATAGTGTTCTACTATAACAAACCACCCACATGTTGCCACCAACTCTCACAATATCTCACAACAACAAACTATCATGAAAAAACAGTCAATATATTTTCTATATGATTAATATATACAATCATGAACCAACATCATTTTGGTCTAAGCTTAACTGCACAGATTTAGAAAAAATAAATTAATAAACAAGAGTGTCTACATTCTCACCTTCAAGTGTTACAATCTAAATTCCTTTACTTCAAAAACCAGTACTTTATCTCTAGTAGTCTTTTAACTTTTTATTCTAAAACTCAGTTTAGCCCATATATCTTTTATTTTTTTTATTTTTAAATCTATAGTGGTATATTTCTTTAAAACCTTTACTATTCAAATTAAAAGTAGTCTAACATTGGTGTACCACATGAATGTTTGCTTAAATCTTGTACACATGTTCTTAATCTATAGTAGTTTTGCATTGAAGCACCTGATCTGCATGCGTCTAAGTCTTGTGCATATATTTTAATGTGGAATGGTCTAATTTTAATAGATTAAATTTGGTGTTGTCAAATAATACACATATTATCAATTTGAAGTTGTATAACTCAAGTCCCTCAATCTTTAATTTGGAACTTATCTTCCTTCCTTCGTCATTCATTTGTACTCCTACATATGTTACTTAGAAGATTAACTTAAGTATCAGATATCTGAAGCATGATCACGTCTATATTTACACTTTATTTTTGTCCTTGTAATTTTGGTCTTTGTCATGCACACATCAATACAATGAATCAGACATAAAAACTCGTAATTACAACAATGTTTAAAATGAGACAACAACATTCTTCCTCATTTTAACCATTCTGCAATTACTATTTACATAATACTTCTGTTATGTATGATAATTGTTTAATTTATAGATTATCTTTTTCTTTTGAATGACATTATCAAAAGACTCTTTGATTATCATAAAAATGTACCAGTTTTAGCGCCTTTGATCACCTGGGCACTAAAGGGTTAAACAAATGAATTGCAGAAGGATTGTTTTTGTGAGCATTTGTAAATGCATGTTTTTTTCTTAAAAAAATCAAGATTTGATTTCCATAAAGTTAATTTATCATTTCTTATATTTGAAAAATCACTAAAAAATCCTATATTGACTTAAATATAACCATATATCAATAAAATTAATTTATTGTGTATTGATTTTTTTAATTTTATATGAACTCTATTTATTAGTTTCTTATTCTTATGTATTTTAGGACAAACTAACTACCTTGCTACAATAATGACTGCATTTTCACTACAATAAGTCTTTGTTTATGTACACTAGATTTTCATTCTTTTTAAAAGTTTTTAAAATTTAAAGGGCTGTTTAAGTTTGAGTCTTCTTCAAAATTTCCTTTATAGTAGGTGGTTATCATGTACTATTGTTTTCTTTAGTTAGTGTTATCACAACTAATTGATTTGAAAGTAAAGTACATTTTACTTTTGATGAATCAAGGCTCTTCTTTATGAGTAATACAAAAATATTTTATTGTAATAAGAATATTTATCTTGTGCTCAAAGTTTGAACTTTCAATATATTTTCAACAATAAAATAACTAGCTTCTTGTGGGGCAAGCCCCACCACGTTGGTGGATGGAAGGGTGATGGAGATGAAGACGAATACGTAAAATTTGTAGGCAAGAATATTACTTTTAACTCCTCATTCAGTTTCGTGATAAAAAATATATATAAAGAAATTACACTTGATAGAGTATCCAGAACCATGGTTATAAAAGTACATGCAACCAAGCAGTGGACTAAGACACATAATGTGCAAAATTCTCATGGGCCATCCTCAAATATATATAACAATTATTGGCGCAAATTTAAAGTTTATAGTTTTTCCTTTTCCAACCCAGGCTCATGGAAATTTCTCACCCTTGAGGGCCCGTCTTATAAGTCATTTGAAATCCAACGAGGAGACTCGTAGTTCTACACACTCAATCAATATGTTAATGGAATAAACATACACTTTAGTTAGAGCGACTTCCTTGGAAGATGGGATTCTTTTTCTTTTTCTTTCTTTCTTTTGTCATTCTTTTTTCTTCTTCTTCCATATTTTTCCTCTTTTTTTTCTTTTTTCTTTTGAATCAAAAGCAAACTCTTGGAATCTTGGTCTAAGTCTCTTATGAAGATTGTTATTCATGAATTTTCAGACAACATTTAAAAAAATCACATTTCAGTCTGCAACAGAATTTTTGAATTTTGTTCAGCATGTACACATTTTATCGATTTCAGGAAATTCTAGGTGGGTAACTGCAACGGACTGGTCAGGCCAGATTGAGTATGTCAAAGCTGACTGGAAAAAGTTTGAAGTCGACGGTGAAGAAGCTGGTCTTACAACAGGCTATGGACCTTTGCAATTTCTGAAGGTAATATTTGTGTCTCGTTATTTGGAAATACTTTGTTGTTCAGAAGATGTAAAGAGATGCTTTTCTTGCATGCAATTTCCACAATCTACACCTTCTCATCTGCTTGATTGGTCTGCATTAACAGGTGCACGATGCTGGCCATATGGTGCAAATGGATCAACCCAAGAATTCACTCGAAATGCTCTACCACTGGACAAGAGGAAAGTCACTTGGTGACAATCTCTCTGATGTGACCATCATCAAGGAGATCCCGAACAAACGAGACGCGTTCACGAAATTAGCTTGATATGTTATTTGTTTTCCTTCAGTACACCAAGGTAGACAAGACAAAGAAACGTAGGGTTCATGTAATGTACACTTAATTGAACAGTTGTCATGGATACATATATGTCAAGACTTTTTTGAAACATTTATAAATGAAGTTTACTGTTGTAAGAAATATGTCATGTTTGGTCTGACTGTTCCATCTTTTTAAATGGACGTTTCAGGCTAGTTTGGCACGGTGATAACCTGAGTGCAATTTTCAAGTGAAAATGAGACATTGATTTAGAACATTACTTTGATAAATCCTTTGAAGTGATTGCTCAACACTTACATGTACAGTTTTGATCACAGTGACTGCGTAAGTCGCAAAAGCTGTAACAGTTCCATTTGCCTAGAGTAGTACACAAAATGGGTGAACATTGGCAGATATGCTGGAATTGAGCTGTAATGAACTTGTGACGACTATAGTGATCCATGTGAGGGGGAGGTGTCTTTCACAGAACGCAGAGCACTGGAATTCGCTAAAGAAACAGAAGTGTCTTTGCCAGTACCAATGTTGCTCCTGTGACTCTCGTACTCAACAAAGCTGACTTTAGATTACACACACACTACAACAAGAACCGTCGTTTTTCATTCGGCGTTCACAGGTGGGTGGTCGTTTTTCACTGAGCGCCACGGTTTAGAGCAAGATATCGCTGTCAGAGGGGAGGGTGACATCCTCTGCTCCTTACGCGCCATTTCCGACGAATGGTGTGGGGGCTGGGGGGGCCCATGTTCCTTTCTACCGAGTGGTAAATTAGTAGCAGGAACCTGGTTACCTGAGCAGGGATTTACTGTGCTCCTCATCTCGGGCGACGTCCCACTTCAAGGTCCTAAGTGTCAAGCGATGAAGGTTTAGGACCTGGGCACCTGCCTACGTTGTGACGTGGGCTACATTTGTTCAGGGAATGATGAACGATGGGAGGATGTAAACTAGGGTACCAGGAGTAGGGGCTGTCCGTCGAAGTGGATGCTGTGAAGCCACACACATTTCCCAGTGGCCACAAATTGCAACGTTTGTAAAATGATTATAAGGTGCAGCATTTGAGTCAAGGTTGTTCAGCGCAACATGTGAATTAGGATCATGAAGTGCAACATTTACGAAATGAATGTAAACGGTTGCAGAACATTTAAAAGTTGGTGAAATTTCCCGAGTGATGGCTCAAAAGGGTTCCGGGTCATGTCAGTTCCCAGTATTATAATGCCGTAATGTATCTTTATATGCAGTCTTCATTATGACAATGGGCTGCACAACTCAGAAAGTCTAAAAACGTAAATTGCACAATCGCATAGTGCAAGAACGCCATCTGATATATGTACAAACAGTTTACTGTATGAGGTAGTCTAATTGCAATAATGCGCAGCAGAACACGCTAACTAGGTGACTGAGAACCATGAACATCTACAGTGGAGACCAAAGAGAGCACAAGATGTTGCTCACTAGATCACGCTAAGCTGCTGAGTGAAAACTTGCTGATATCTACAGTGGACACTAAAATGGCGACAGACAGTACCGAGGGGGAGAGATACGGGGGACAAGGATGTCGTGTACAGACATGTCGGATCTTCAGTCCTCCTCCGAATCGCTCAGGATGACCGCGTCTAGGAGTTGCTCGGGGTCGCGCAGTGGGAGGTACCTCTTCTGCAGGTGAGGACAAGTACATTCGCAATCGGAGTCTGGGTGGGCTGCGCTGGATCCTGAGTGCCCCTCTGCCTCGCCTCCATCCTCTGCATCAGAACCGGGCCATCAATACACAACGTCCGGTGAAAGCACTTGAAGGGGCACATCAAATTCAGCGGGAATCTGTGGAAGACTCGGAAACCATGAGATTCAGAAAAAGTGGGACGATAAGGAAGAATGACCCTTACCTTTGTCAAAGATGAGGAAAGACTGTGCATGGTCCACGTGCGCTTTCCTCTTGTTCACGGGTTTTCCTTCGGGTGCCCATGTCTTCGCCATTGCATGTGAGTCCCAGTCGCAAGGGGGGTCGTAGTCTGAGTCATTGTCGAGGTCGTCCTCTGCATCAGGAAATGATTGAATTTGGATTCAGTTAGTGTAGAGGTTGGGCAGGGGCATTGTGCTCAGGATCGGCGAAGTATTCCACAGAGTTCGGAATGCACAAACGAGGTGCCTAAAGAAGTGAAGGAATTGGTCTGGACATAGAGCTCACCGTGGTCGTTCGGAGGAGCCACTGTCGGGGTCAGGGTGTGGCGGGGGTCGCGTCCAGGGGCCTCGTCCCTCGAGTATTCCATGTCTGCGGAGATTCAGAGAAACTCGGTCTTAGGAGTAGTGACAGCTACTTAAACAATGTAGATCAGTCGGCAGTCGCAAAACGGATTCTGGCGTTGACGGGAGGATTTAGTATGATTATGGTTCAATGCACAATTACAGTGGACCCTAACCTGGCATTGCAGAGTCAATCCCACCGACACCAACGACCTCTACCACCGCATTATCTGGAAGGACGACTGCAGTAAGAGTTGGACGTTTCTTTAAGTGATGGTAATGAAGGTAAGGAGTTCGAGTAAGTGATCAATGAGGGAAAAAACGCAAAGATCGTGACTAATCAGGCTCGGTTCAGAGCACACGTGAGTAAATAAGACAAAGGAACTCACCCTCTGCTCGATTGTTCCCTCTCCAAGACAGTGGCTTGATCGTTCTGGGAGGCTTGGGGTGAATGTGCTGGCGGCGGTCATACGTGGGCAGCGATTCTTCGGCGCTCAGGGGGACTTTCAGGTTCACCTCCAAGTCGGAATCAGCCCCTTCGTCGTCCTCTGTTTCCGGGACTCTCGGCCTCTTGTACCTGCGAAAGGAGATGTCTTCCTTCTTCCCCCGCGTGCAAACCTTGAAAGCGAATTTGCTCCAGTTAACCGAGTACCCCAGCTTTTCCGCGAGCAGTCCTCGTGCAAAAGCAAGCCCGATCGTTTTCGAGCGGGATACCGTGCGCTGGTGAACGTCCTGGTAGAGCCTCCCAATCCGGCCTTGCATACGGGGGCTCTTGCTATTACCAAGACGAGCGTAACGAAATGCGTATCCTTCGGGGCGCAGCCAGCGCGCTTTGACCTGCTCTTGTGGGACTAGAGTGGGGGGCATGGCGGACATGTGCGCATTCCTGTTGAATCCAGGGAGATATCCGAAGTTGTTCAGGCCGATGACCCGGTGGAACCAATCAGCAGTCCCTGGAATTGGAGCTGGCAAGCTCTCCTCGGCGTAAGCAGCAGCCGCGTTGGTTGGGGATGAGTTCTGCGCATGGGAGAGAGAGTGAACTTCTTGAGAAACCCAAATGCAGAAAATCAAGAGGGCGAAATAGACGATGGTGCAGCGACAATCGGACTTTATCTGGTTGTGTAGTGGGGGGAGAAGCAAGATGGCTCAGACATGTGCGAGACAGGCGAACAGAACCGAGGACGGTATCGCAGATCCTTCTTAAACGGGGAGAGCTGGGGGGCAATGCTATTCCTACCTACGCATAATTGGGGCGAATTACAAGCAAAAAACAAGGATAGCGAGGGCTTGGGTTACGTAGGGGGGGTGTAGGGTACCTGAGGGGGGCGTGACCTAGACCGAAGACTTTGCACGGGCCCGTTGTTCCCTGTTTTCTGCACCATGACGCAATGTGCCAACGCGGAGCAGTTGGGGGAGAGCACAATAAAGTGGACCACAAAGTGCAAAATGTGACCACCAACAAGTGAATATGAAGTGTGCTGTTTTTTAAGGCTCAAAGCTGATTTTGAGCATTTTGGTGTAGTTTTTGAGCATTTTAGTCAATTTTTAGGGTGTCATAAGGTATCTTTTATACATCTTCATAAAAAGAACATCTTCAATTGAAACTTAATTTGACCACTAGTTCTAATTCATGAAAATGAACTTTTCCAAAGTCTTAATTTCTTCATTTGGAGCCATCTATTGTCTTTAGAGGATGTTTTTTTCAATTTGAAAAACAATGTTCCGTGAAAAAAAACGCCCCAAAAGTTTCGTCGAAAACACTGTCCTGAAAACGTCGGAACGACACTTTTAGTCCATCCGAGGTTCCAAATTACTGAAACAGGTACATTTATATAACCCTATTTCAAAATCGGGGTGCCTAGCGAAATTAAAAGTGATATCGGACAAAACCCTAAACCGTTTTGTTCACTTTTCGAAACGAGTCAGTTCACTTTGTCCGAGTTCGACATCTCCGTTTTCCATGTTAAACTCCATGTCTTCTCCCGCCACTTTGGGACGTTGAAGTCCATCAAGTCTATTTTCGGTATTCCAAACTTAATCTTGCATCGACATAACGTAGATCCCACTTTCCCTAGTGTTTACGGAAGGGGCTGAAATTGGTGAAAAGATAAGCACTTTTTTGGTCCACTTTATTGTGCTTCCCCCCAGTTGCAAGGCTGAAGCCGCACTGAACCACGGATCAGCTTGTACTGGCGATCGGAGCGGATGCAGATAGTGACTGAAAACCTGCAATTGACACACGGGTTACACCGATTAGAGAGGTAGAAGTGGGTGGAGGTAGAGTTATCGAAACATAAGGAGACACTGATTCCCGGTGGTCAGCAAGATGGAAATGCGGAGAGTATGTGGCGGGAGAGAGACTTACGAGGGGAGATGTTGCAGGTGTTTCGTGAATCCGCCAAGCGAGAGACGCCACAACTCTTGGTAAACTAAGTGACCCAGACTCGGTGTTTCCTCGGGGGAATGGAGCCACGAGGCAGGAGGCTGGGAATCAGGTGAACAGGAGGAGATGGAGGCGCTCACCGAGAGTGGAGGAGTGAAAAGAGATGGCGTGGGAAGATGGAGAGGGCTTATGTAGGGCCACAGTTCCTCGACTGGAGCTGAGACATGCTGTAGGGTTTACGGAGCCGTCAACGTGGAAGGTGCATGAAGGCTTCATGGTGGAGTGCAGCCGTCGTCAATGGAGCACGCCGTCTACTCGCCCAGAGAGAAGACCATCCCATCTGGGCAAAGTGGGAACCACAAACATCAAAGCGCACTCAACTTTGCATGATGGAGTCTGGAGCAGAACATCTGATTTCAGGTGACAATGATATGGTTGTGCCCGAAGCCTCTCCAATTGTAACTATGGCCATCACTGCTGGTCTGTCAAATCCGAGGTCCCAGAGCGATAATGTGTCCCGTTGTGATGGTGATTCCGATGCGCGTGTCTACTCTGTAGTGAACCATCCCATCCACAACCTGTCAGAAGTGTGTTATGTGAACTATCCATCATCCAGGGTTCATCTTCCCTAGTACTTCATGCGGGTCAGGGTGTGTATGTCACCATCCGGGGCATGGCATGCAGTCAATGATCCATGGACGCCACAACCAGGATGTCATGAAAAGAGACAATGAACTTGAATTGTGTTCCGTGAGTCCCTCGTTTCCCTCATGTATCCATGTGCACCCCATCAGACCATGAAGGCCCTCATCTAATCATCATAGCAGCCCATCGGACCATCAACAAAGTCATGAATCCGCAATGTACCTCATCAGTACATGGCGCATCCCGAACAACCATCATGTACCCCATGATTCCACCATGCCCTTTGTCACAAACATTATGCCCCCCATCATTAGACAACATGCAGTAATTGCTCATGATAAGAGTCACAAGCCAAATCTAATTTAGGGCACCAATAAGTGCAGCAGTTCAAACTTACAACCCCTCCATGATGGGAGTAGCTCATAACAGCTAATCTAAGACCCCAATATACATCTCAACACAGGCAATCAAGGAGTCACGTACCACTTTTGAAGCCTCTCCTTTCTGTAAGGCTTGCTGAAGCCGTGATGCAGAGCTAGAGGCTGAACACATTGAGGTTGGATCCGCTGCCTAAGCAAAAACCATGAGGTTAAGCACAAGGTATCTCCAAATAATTGAAAACTTCTATGCACAGCCTCTCGTTGTGAAACGACGTGCCACTCCCAGACACAAGTCCTCTGGGATGCACGTTAAGCATGTCTCAATTCATACAAAGGATACAAGTACTCAGTACGGGATAAAAGATGCAGATCTCGTATATAATATTCGTACGTACAACTCAAAATACAAGGCAAAGCACTACATGAACAGATAGTACATGTCTATGCAGCAGGACATAATGGTTAAGGGCGTGTGTCTTGGGCATCGATGAAGGAATCAAATGCAAGAAGAGGGATAACAATGCAGTCAGTACTACAGAGGTTGAAGCATCCAACAATACGAGTCTCTTGATTAAAGTGGTATACCTCGTACTCCAATCACTCTCAACTTCCGAATTTCGGAACCTAAGGAAACCATAGTTTGCGAGACCTGAGGGTGCAGGTCACCATATTGGATAACGGCCACTTCGAGTACCTCACCCAATCTTCCAATGCGATCTATTAAACCTATCAGATGCTGCAACTCAGACACTTAAACCAACGTCTGCAATTCAAAGGACATAAAATTCTTAGGGAAAGATGTATTGAAAGCTTCTCAGCACTCTGTTTATTTCGTGTGCAAGGCAATATTCGCATGGTTTTTAGTAGATTGGACGAATGGTAACCAAAAAAGGCTAGTACACGATGATATGCTTAACTGTTTCCAAGTCCGTATCCGGAAAATGAATCTATGCCACTCAACGTCCGGATAACTCTGAACAAGAATACAAGATGAACAATATGACAGCAAAGAGGAAGCTTTTCAAACAAAAACTTACCACGGGGCAATTCTTGAGCCATGTCCAGACTCGATTGCAATTCCTGCACGACGATGCGGTTTAGAGGGGGGATATGGGAACGTCCTGGATGATTGCAGATTTAAGTCCCTGAAAGCAACGGTGCCTTTATTGTTAGGTCAAGGCTAGAGATAGTAAGCTCTGTTCAGCAATGTCAGCCCGCATTCTCCAAGTGATACCTCCACCGTCTCTTGTGATATCAAACACTAATGCACTATGTGATAGCTCGTTGTTCAGATAAATAATCTCTATGCTCCTGCGCATCTCTGACTTGCTCAAAGTGTCCAGTTCAGTGTCCACTGTCTCTGTGTAATCTACCTTCGGTCATGAGAAGGTGCACAATCATGAATGTAAGTCACTATGTCATTGCTAAAGTTATGCAATTTGAGCTCAGGAGTGAGATATTGCATACCGGACTTTCGAAAGTCAAGTACGGCATTGGACGTTCAGATAAGCTAGGTCGCTTCCTGACGAGTTTAACCTGCAACTTCTCGCCGTATATACTCACAGTACTCTTCAGAGCCCCTAGCAGCGATGTGAGGTCTACAGTAAAGGCAAGTCGGTCTTGGTCCTGACTTGAAATTCGGTAGTAGTCAAAGACTACGTCCTGCCACAGTCACACTGTTAGCACTTTCCGAAATTCGATTCGGACAAAACAAACTCTCAACCTATCACTTGGCTACGACAACTCCGCAAGCTAAGGACGCCATGAATTCTGAGTAAAGAATCACTTTAAAAATTGACTAACACAGAGCTACAAACCAACGATGGTACAGAAGACAATGTCAATGGTCTCCTAGTTTAACGACGACGACATCAAGATAATGACATGCTCTATCAAATGAAATCCATGGAGCGTTTTACTAGTGCTTCGAATCTAGCCTCAGGCTACTTAAGACCGATCCACAAAACCATCAGAGACAACTACGATACCATAGAAAACTGGTGGGGAGGCTTGTACTCCATCAGAATTCAGAACATTATGAAGTAGGATGAAGTGGACTGGCGTCAGGTAAACATGGCACGTTTTTATCATTCTTTTCGAAAGCTGGCAGAGAGCCTCAGGAGATATCAAGCAATCAGCATCCACATAACAAATTTGAAGCAAATTAAAGAATTCATAACCAATGAATTCAGGACAGTGAAGAGAACAAACAGAACTACAAACTCGAGCACTGTGTACTCGTAGGAACCTTGAAACGGAGAGCCTAGACCTAAAGCATAAATCAAATGCAAACCAGCCACTGCATACCCCTATCCATCAATTCACACTAAAATTCAGTTGTCTTGAATACCTTCAGGGCAATGTGCGGAACTCGTGCAGGTGAGACTCAAAACTCGTCCAGCCCAGCGAGAACGACCGGCACCTCCCCAGAAGCGTCGTGTGTGTCGGCGGCATCAGGTTCCTCGTCACCGACGTCGTCGTCGTCGGCGTAGTCAAGATCTGCATGGGCTAAGTCGTCGAGGTCAGTCTCAAAGTGAGCAACCACTTGATCGACATCTGGTGCGAGAACTCGCTGTGGAGGCTGGGCTCTCTCTGGGGAGTCCTCACGGCGGCCATTGACGTTGTGAACCGCATCAGGGCGGCCGGGAGCGGATAGCACTCCACCGGAGTCCTCGCCAGTCACTCGTCGACTGCGAGGCTCCACGTGCCGCACAATCTTCTAGTCGACATCTACCGGATCATCAACGAAGTATACCTGCGTCAACGGCAGGTGCAGGCTGAGCTCCTCGTATGGCTGTGGTTGGCGACATGGGCTTGTTCGCACGAAGTCTATGAGTGACAGGGCAGCTCTGAACATAGAACAGCTAGGACGGTGGGGGGAACATCATGTAAAGAGGTAACTGGGATGGAGATCGGCGCACCTGTTTGGCATGACAAGAAAACAAATACGGCTCTGAGCACGGTACTTGGCGGGCGTTGTATTTGACGGACCAAAATCCGTGAGCGTCCTTCTTAATAGTGGGTGCCCCGGACAGGTTAGGTCTTATCAACGAGCAGCGGAGCACGTTGTAAGGTATGTGACCATACTGGACCTGGAAGATGTCCTTTACAATACCCACGTAGTCTAGCTGCGCCTCCACGGGGTGTTGATCCAGCCGCGAAGATCGACAGACCTGGGTGATGATTGCTGCTACGCCGGAATCGAATGTCACGTGGCTACGGCCCACCTCGTTGTCTACTCTGAAGTGGTTCCCAAACGAACTCATGGACTTGTAGTGACGAATTAGGGAGGCAGGCGGCTTCGACATGTTCACGAGATCCAGGGCGGGGTTTGCCCCGTCAACATCCATCTGCTCCACTGGCTCCCGAATCCACGTGGCGAATGTAGGGGAATGCCTCCTTGCACGTCTCTCGTACGTCATTCTCTCCGCGTTGTATTCCCTACAAGTCGCCAATTTTCACGATTAACATGGAGCACTTCAAGGTGCTCAACCGTGAACGCGGTACTGTTCCCGAGCAGATTTGATGACCACACAAATTCCACCCGCGTAGACTCTTGATGGGCGTGAACGATGTAGCGTGTGTTAGGCTCGCGGGCAGGGCAGGAGAGAGGATCAGGTGAACTTACCGCAAGAACGGTTCGGTTATCGTTGAGTGGCGGAGCACATGGTCATGTACCTCAAGTAGATCGGATCGCGACCACTCAACTTCTTTTGGGTTACCCTCCATAATCTCGCCACAGTCTCGCTCGTCCTCTTCCAGGTCCCATATCACACGAGCAGCGGTGGGGTAGAGCTGGAAATGCTCTGTCACGAACCCCAAGGCCTCTTCGTAAACATAAGCGTTCGCGATGCATGCTTCCGGCTTTGCTTTGTTGCGGACCATGGACTTCAAGTGCCCAAGATATCTCTCGACGCTGTACATCCACCGTGTATGTACAGGCCCGCACCAATAGAGTTCCCTGGGTAAGTGTTCTGTGAGATGCTCCATCGTGTTCCAGAAACCCGGGGGGAAGTGGACTTCGAGGAGGGCTAGCGTTTCAGCGACATATTCTTGCAGATCCTCCAGTTCGCTTACTTTGATGACCTTTGCACATATGCGCCTAAAGCAGTGTCCAAGGCGAATAATTGCGGTCCTAGGGCCCTCTGGCAGGAACCCGCGGATGGCCGCAGGGAGAATCTCCTGAAGCAGAATATGGTAGTCATGACTCTTCATGAACTGTAATTTCTCCTTCTCCATGTTAACGAGTTTGTTAAAGTTTCCACAGTGCCCGGTTGGAGTCTTCACCGAGCGTATAGTCTCTAGTAGCCTTGTCTTCTCACTTGGGCGTAAAATGTATGGGGCGTGCGGTTTCAAGAAGTCGTTGCCATTCCGTTGGCGCTGCAAGTGAAGCGATTCCATCACACCAGCCTCTTGCATGTCTTGACGAACGGCGATGGTGTTGCTCTCACTGAGGATGAAGCTCATGATGGTTGAGTCAACGTTTTTCTCAACGTGCATTACATCGAGGGTGTGCCTAACCGGGAGGTCCTGGACAAGGGAAACAACACAATGTGAACTGTTGGTATAAAGTATTAGAATCATGTGAGGTGCAACCCAGTCCGACCCCTTCATCCATGCCTATAGCTCCAGGGACCCCAGCTTCTAGAATTCGAGGAACAACAACAAAGTTTGCACTCTCTAGAGCTGAGCAATTTGGCGCTACCCGGGCTCTCAGCACGACAGAGATGCAAGTAGAGCTCAAAGAACTGGAAAGCTCCGGGCAAACACATCCAACCTCGAAGGAACATTCTCAACGATGTGAGCACGGCCCACTGACACTGGCAACTGACAGTGCAACCGCTGGTCCAGCTCTTCCTCCGGCTTGTCGTCAACATCATCGTGGTCAGAATAATTCGAACTGGGAAATCTGAGGTCTATGTAATCTCGAAGGGCGCGAAGGGGCAGCACCGACACACCTCTCAGGGGTGGGAGAGCGCACGAAATTAGCTCTGCACATACCTAAGGCGGACAGCATCTGAAGTCAGGCTTCGACCATATGGTCAGTTTGTCAACTCCTGCTTGGGGGGATCCGGCAAAACCCGCCATGGGTTCCGAGGCTTGCAGAACTTACAGTGACTGGGGAAATTTGAAGGGGTATTGAACGTCCTTGTGGATAAGGGTGAGGTCGTCCTATACTGTCAAGGCTCACTTCCGTCACCGCTACAGAAGGATGCTCCATGTGCTGGTCAGGGTGACGAAATTCTGAGCATCACCAACGACAGGCAATTTCTGAAGTCAGGGACAGGGGCACAACAGAAAAGTCGGTAAACCTCACTGGATGAGACAACGGTAACAGTGCCCGGAAGAGATGCCATGACGACATGGGGCCGCTAACATGTCAGTTAGCACAGGGGCAACCTCGTAAGTGGGAGATCCTGAGGTGGGCTACAAGCAGAATGAAGCAAGTGCCTTTGTGAGCACATGGAGAGTAAGGTGAGGCAAGTCTGTTATCGGGCGACGTACCTTCCAATAAGGTAGCTGATAGAGACCAGAAACGCGTTTGATGCCATACTTGCGCACCGGGTCGTTCCGCGATGGTGCGCCGTAGTCTCTGAGCCACTGCTCCCGCTCTCTCCCCCATTGCAGGACCTGTGCTCCGGTCACGGGTTGTGGTGGCGGGCGGTGCTCCGGATTTCTGAAGTTCACGCTGTCGCTGCGTAAGGGGTGGTCTCCGCTCAACCACTGTCGGGCGCAGTCGCAGTAGACGTTTTTAAGGAGCGACTTCGACCTACTAGACCGGAATCCCTCCCCACACACCGGGCATCCTACGAAACCCTTTGTTACACAGCCCGCCATGGTCCCATAGGCTGGGAAATCGCCCACGGTCCAGATCACCATTGCCTTAAGTACGAAGTGAGATTCGTCTCGGTAGCGGGCGGCATCCATGCAGTAGACTCCAACGGTCCAGAGCTCAAGCAACTCCTCCAACAGTGGCTGAAGGAAGACGTCAAACGAGTCCGATGTGATTGACTCCGGGCCTGGAATGAGAACAGAAAGCATGATGAAGTACTGTTTCGTGGTAAGCCAGGGCGGCAGATTGTAGTTCATGAGTAGGATTGGCCACAGGGAGTATGTGCTTCTTTTCTCAGAGTGTGGGCAAAAACCATCGGTTACGAGTCTTATTCTGATGTTCCGATCTTCATGTCCGAACATCTCCCGGAATGTATTGTCGATAAACTCCCATTGCTTAGAGTCGGCAACATGCTTCATGACATCCCCGTCACCCCTGTGCGCAGCCCACCATGTCATCTGGGCGGCTTGGACGGGACTTCGAAACATGCGTTTCAAGCAAGGAATGATGGGGAAGTGTCTGCAGACCTTGTGTGGGACCATGGAGTTCCCCACTCGCTTCTTGCGGGGAGGACGACACTTGGAGCATACTGTCGCCATGGCGAGGTTGGCACGGAACAGGCAGCAACTATTCGGGCACACATCGTAAGATTCATAGGAGTGGCCAAGACGCTTCAGATACTGGGCAGCTTCGTGTCCTGTTTTGGGAAGAGTGTTCGGCTGGGGGAGGATGGTACTGCTGAGGGACCGGAAGAGATAGTCTATATAGGTATCAGTGCAGCCCCCAAGCCGAGCACCGCTCACAAGGACATAAGTCGCACCCATGCTTGAATGTTCCGAGCCAGCAAATAACGAGGTCGCCGCTGCATCCTCCAGTTCGCGAATCAATGCATCTGCTTCACTTGGGAAGTCACCCCAGTCGACCTCATCTTCATCGGAGCTGTCCTCGGCATTGCGGTGGGACATCGGAGATGGTGAGCGTGGCGGTGACGGCGGGGGATCGCATTGGCGAGAGTCAGGGCTTGGGGGAGCGGATTGGAAAGCATCCGGAAGAACAGGGCTCCTCTCTTGGCCACTGGGTTCTGCGTCAGCGCCTCGTCCATCTGGTCCTCGGAACACGGGGTCACCGCGACCTGCAATGTCCATCGGCGACGGGGGGCGATCGTGATCTTCAGCGGCGATCTCCGCTGGGCCTCGATCTTCGGGGCGAGCCACCTCCTCGGCACCCTCCGCATACAGCCTGTCGTTCAACTCGAAGGTCTGAGTGAGCATGCCCGTCACGTCAATTCCCGTGTCAAACTCTGGTTGAACCCTCGCTGCTCCTTCGTGAACTTGGCTCCCGTAGCGCCAAGCGATGTGCTCGTCCCACTCTCCATTGGACTCGTCCATCTCGCAGCCCTTGTGCAAAAACAACATGGAACATGGATCACTTGGTTAGGGCATCGTCGCGTTGTTAAACCCTAAACAGCTTCCCCGAAAATCGTCGGAGTCCCATCCGAGAGGAAGAACTTGAAAATCTTGCGATATGCTAAACCCAGAATTGACAAGCATTGACTGCATTACACGACCGACGGTGGTAAGGAGAGGTTGCGAGAGACAGACCTCTGAGCTTCCATAGAACCAGGGGTGACGACCGTTCCTCTTCAGGTAGCGCTTGTAATTCGCCACCAACTTTGCTGACCTAACCTCGCGGTAGCAAATTCGACAGGGGCAGAGCAAGGTCCTGCGGTTATCTCTCTCTGCATACTCCAATTCACGACGCAAGAGCTTCTCCTCTCTCGCCCGGATGCGTTGTTCCGTTGGGCGCCGCATTCGGATATGAGCATCCATCCTACCTGCGCAGGGCAACACGAGTATCACCCATCACCAATTTAAATTCGGTAACAACAATCGCCACTAATAGCCTCTTCGCAGTCACCCTGGACTCATGGACAGCAGGGCAGGTGAATGTGGATGCACTTTCTTCAATCGAAGAGATCGACGAGAGCTGGCTGCAGGGTCGTACATTCCAAGATTTATATTCTGACAATGGAGTTCGGATGTTAATGAGTTCTTCAGCGTCAACTCTGGCATGAACAGGCGATTCGTTTAAAAACAACGATGGTACAATTGGGCACAAGAAGCAACGCCATATCATTCATATTGGTGATATTGGCAGGTCAAATACTGTGATTTTAGTCCGTTTTCTCACTTTATTTGATTAGTGTGGTGTCCAATGTAAATGGAATTGGCCAATTTAATGAATGTGACGTGAAGCTGTTAAGGATGCTACTTCAGCTTATGAAATGCCTTGGTGCATTTATGACAAGATTTGAATCAAGTTCTAGTTGTTTTGGATGTATCGGTTGAAGCACACCGTTGTATCTTATTCACGAAATACCTTGCGAAGTAAAAATGAAGGAACACTGTATCTACAAGGAGTCCTTGATTACGTTTGGAATTTAATAAAATTTTCCCAATCTACATACTACGTCCTGGACTGACATGTTTAATAATGTGTGGGTACAATTTCATTTTTAGTGGTAAATTTAGGAGATTCAAGACTTATAATTTAGTGCAAAGATGAGTTCTAAATCCCAAGGTTATGCTATAAAAGTCAAATGGATTTGCATATGTTTATTTATCTGAGTGTTTTTAATTGTCACTAGAAATGAGTGATGTTATTTGTCATTAACATTTCTTGTAAGGATAACTTATAAGCGTATTAAGTACATAATGTAGTTTGCATTATATATTATTATTGCGTAAGATTTGAAATAAATGTGATCTTCGAAAACAAATTGTAATGAATAGTTGTCCTATTTTAGATCATATCAAGAAGACGTTTATTTTAATTATAGGTTTTAGTATCAATGAAGCTAATTATACTGGATAAAATTCATATATTTTCTTTATTCTAACTATACTTTTCAATAATAATGATTTATACTAGAGTGAGTGGAATTCATATATGTCCAATAAATATAAAAACCAAACTATCCCATGTTGTATTGGGTGTACCTTGTTATTGATGGTTGTTCCTTACTTCAAACTTCGTATAATAGTATTACATCAAATTCACTTGAATATTAACCCCGAACTGTCCTTAAAACCGAAAATGGGTTTTTGCACTTTTGGGCAGCCCAGATGGAGGGGTTAAAAGTAATATTTTTTTTCAAGATTTATACCGGATGCTCCCTGTACGGTAAGGTCTATGTAGTAAAATTTTTGGAGCCATGATGCGAATTCCAGAACCTGCATCTAGAAATTTTAGGTTTCAAATCCAAAACGGGCAGTCTAAAATTAGGTCTTTTTACAAAAACAGAAATTGAAATATGTTCATAACCAAATCACTATTCAAATTCCATAGTGACCCAAGTCAAAAAGTTTACCAATTCCACAAGGGCAGCCTCCAAAACTTACAAAGACAAGCTTCAAAGTTTTTAGTATTTTTTGAATTTTTCCTTTAAAAATTTGTCAAAATTTGAGATTTTTTGAATTCTTGAATTTTTTCTTCTTTTGAAAATCACAAATTTATGAAGGTACCTACTCACCATTCAATTTCTCTTTAGCTCAGAAATTGTTTTTGTAATGCATGTTTTACTATTTTGTCAGTTTTATACCTTCTTATAGAAAATAACTTTTATGAAGGTATAATCCGCATTTTTTTGACCTAAATTTTTGCATGAGCATACCTAACCTAGTTAGCTACATGGAAAAAAATGTGACCGAAATGTTTGAAGTAATAATCATCAAGTCTCCCTTTGGCCCATTTGCACCATGCCTGTCGGCCAAGGCCCCCAAAAATTTCTGCAGAAACTTTGAACACTACGATCTCACTAATGAAAAACATCCAACGGTTGAAATTTAAATGAGTTCTTCCAAGTAGGGTTAGGTACAAGATCTTACGGTTGATGGACCATAAAAAGATAAATAAATTGTTTCATATCGTCGGGAGGGCATAGTAGTAAAAAATGGTAGTTTTGAGGATCCAAGCTCTCAAAAACAGAAGGAAATTTAGGGGTTAATACATGCTAGAAAAAAAAATTACCGGGTACAGAAATAAATATAAACATAAATATAAATATAAATAAAGGAATAAGTGTGTTAAATGAATTTCAACAAATTTCCACATACAGTGAACTGTAATGGATGTTGATTCTATTCTTTCTTCAAATTTTTTTATTTTTTATTTTTAAGAACCTCATATTACGTGAGCAGATTTGCGAAATTTTGTTGTTATCTACTGTGGCTACTAAATCAATTCTTTTCATGGTTTCATTTTGAAATTTTGATAATAGAAAAAATGTTTAATACAAATTGTCTTCAACTTTTCGGATAGATGAAACAAATATAATTGCCTACCTATAACTACAACATAATAAATTTGAAAGACATTCTTGGTAATACATTTGAATCTATTGTTCTTTCAATTCAAGGTGCTCCATTTGATGTCCACCATTTACTCCCAATACCTATGCATGGGCTCCTTCTATACTTACGAGGGCCAAACTCATAAACTCTTTTGCTTTATTTTCTAAACAAAACAAACTTTTGAGTGACTACTGTACATGCTCGTAGGCTAGTAATGGAGGATTCCCTTGTATTATTTCTTAGGACTGATATATTCATTGCGACAAATGCCCTTTCAAACTATGAAGACTTATAAAAAAACAAAACTTGAAAAAAATAGAATCTCATTTTATGGTGAATTGTTTCAGGTTTCTGCCAACTTATTAATTTTGGGCAAATTATGAGGATACATGAGTACATATACTCCAGTTTCGGGCAGACTTCGTCCGTGATTGCTATATTTCTTCAGAGGCTTGATCTGGGCGTTCCGATTAGCACCTCTGCGACTTCTCTCCGCGTACTGGACCCAGTCTACCTGGACTTAGGATTTATATATATATATATATATATATATATATATATATATATATATATATATATATATATATATATATATATATATATAAAAGAGGAAATTACACCGCGTACATAATGAAAAATAATGACGCATCTTAGGACTCCAAAATGCTGGAATTACATAATCCCCGGCCATACTAGTGACCACGCCGGCATAATAGAACATAGGGACCTAGTTCTGTTTAAAAAAGATTCATGTACCTCAACAGTGAAAGATGATATCCTTATGTGATCTATGTAAATGTAATTTCTTCACTCGATTATCTATGTACCCTAAACCACCTGCAGGGGATTAAAATGTTTCTTTCTAACGTAACATTGCATTCTTCCATTGCTACTCTGCCGTTGTACAATAACCGAATATGCTAAACTAATTCCGTTATACAATCCTACTTTATACCATAGAAGGTGACATTGCGGGATTCAATGACATAACTTTATAGATGTGCTTAAATGCAACTGTTCCGCATTTGCATTCCTAAAAAACAAATATATGATGTACGATTTCTGTCAAATTATTCGTGCATATTGTTGAATTAATTGTGAAATGAAGAAAAGCAGAGTATGTAACTTTATTGATGAACTACAATACTTAGTACTAGAATTATGCTATATACTTGTTTAATAAACAAATTTGTTAATAATTTCATTGATTATCACAATGTATTGTTACAATTGTAAATTGGGGAGCGTTTTTAAAAAAAGAAGTTCAAACATATCGGAAAAAAAATAATTTATGATGTCGTCAAAAAGAGAATGTTTGCAATGAACAAGGTATTATGCCATATACTTGTTTAATAACTGAATTTGTTAAGAATTTTAGTGATTACGACAATGTAATGTTACGACTGTAAATTGAGGAGCGTTTTTAAAATAAGCGTTTTCAAAACATATCGGAAAGAAATAATTTATTATGTCATTCAAAAGTGAATATTTGCAATAAAAATATTAAAAAAACAATTGTAGCAAATATTAAAATGAATATGAGAACTTTAAATGAAATAAATCATAGTGCGTATCTTTACCTGCATAAAATCTATACGCAAATTCAAATTCGTATAGAAACACTGTAAATAAATGATGAGTTCTTAAGCTAACACAATGAGAATATGTAGATTTGTAATTGCAAATTTGATAGTCCTCTTTCTAAATTAAAAAATTACGTAAATATGTTCATGCATTAATTGTAAATATTGAAAGTACTGCACGTATGATTAATCTGAAATAAACGATTAATTTTGGACTGTGGAATCTTTTTGTTATTTATCCTTTGTAATATAATTTAAAATAATGTAATTTCTTGAATGAAGAGACCGTCTATAAAAAAATTGCACTAAAATACAATTCATGATAGAAATCCTTCATAAATTCTTCATGAATACATCAAACCATCCAATTCAGTTCCTGGGCCTTTACGACAGGTCCACGCATGCCAGAAACCAGGCAATGAAAGAAGGGAGGGTGGAACCTCTTTTCATTCCCTGGGCTTTACGACAGGTCTATGCATGCCATAAACCAGTCAAAGAAAGAAGGGAGAGTGCAACCTCTTTTCTAGTTTGGCATTATTTGCAAAGGACAACAACTTCGAGGATACGAAAGGAGGTCCTAGTGCAGGAAACAATGGTACCCCTAACGTTATTCACGTAATCATTTTTGAAAACCGTGGGGAGGTAGTGAAATCCATTCAGGACAAGTATTACGAAATTATATCATAGGACCAATATGATTGATAATTTTCTAATGCTTAACTAGAAAAGGATGATTCAAAAAAGTTGGTGATGCTTCTGTATCCCGGGATTTCCCTACAATGAGAGCAGCAGAAGGTCCATGTATAGATGAGGAGGGGCAATTTCAGAGGACATGTGTAGGAGAGAACACAGTTCTGAATGTGTTTCATTATCGCCGCAAGAGATAGGATAGTCCACCATTAGGACTGTGCAGAGAGATAACTCAAATGCAATGGAATAGTCGATTATCCACCTCTCCCGCAATATGCAAAAGTCGATTATCCACCTCTCCCGCAAGTGAAAACTTCATCATGCATCATTAGGCAATGAAGAGTGCCAACATTTTGTTGTGGATAACAATTGCAGCAATTACAAGAACCAATATTTTAGTGAAAAAAAACATAGGTCCATCCTACAATGTACAAACTGATCATCTTTTCCATAATATTCGTCGTCCTCATAGGATGGGAAGTTTTCACCCATAACTCTAAAAATTTCGAAATATTCCAATAATTATCACAACCTTAAAATACTAAACACTTCAGTTGTGTGCATATTTTTTGTGCATGTTGTTGTTTATGTTATTTATATACCTTTTTTGAGTTTGTACAGAAGTTTTGAAATTTATTGCAAATGTATATTTTTAAAAATATTGCACGGAGTATAAAATCCTCTTTATTGGAAGAGATAATATTACAAGATTGAATTTTATAATACTACAAGCCTCACGCAAACTGCCAGGATTTATGATTTAATTAATATCCTATACTATATGGTTTCAACAGTCTGTTTTTTCTGTTAATCCGAAAACCATTTAACGTGTACAATAAAATAACTTAATAGATTTAAACGGCTCACCGTCATGAATAGAGAGTGGTAAAAGTTGGGAAACGGACATTTGGTGTTCCCCAACAGTGACATTAATACACATAATATGTTTCATAAGTTATACACGATAACTAATGTACATGTGAATGTCAAAAATCTCTTCTAAAATAGAATGAAAATTATCAAATTTATACAAAAACTCTAATGACTTTAATAATTACATCTTTAAGTAGTTTTACCTCGAGACGCCGATGTGGTACTTAATATTTCTTGTTCAACTGCTTGATAAATTAAAAAGATTATACGTTTTTTTCATTTAAATCCTTTTTTTTCCCTTCTCCAAGTGCTATAGAAGTTACCATTTAGGACATATTTCTAACGATCCTCATTTATTTACGCATTTCATCGCACCTACTTTTTTGTTCAATTGAGGCTAGTCACTTTTTTACTTCAATCTCATCCTCACAATCATGTTCATTTTTTACTCACCCTTACCCCCGAATGCTTTCATTAATGCAAAGTACAAATCCGGAATTAGTTTTTCAAATTCAGAACTTCATAAAACCTTAGAAATTCATTTTTTAACTCTAAATTAATGATCTTTTAACTCTAAATTAATGACTTTTTCGTCGTTGGTAAATGTGTATAAATTAATAATTTTAAGCCACAACCTCGCGCATGGATCTGTTGATTGGAGGCCTTCACTGCATGTGGCATATAGTTTTAATTATGTTTATTTTAAGCATTGTAATATTACATTAAGTGTGAGCAAATTGTTTATTAGAATTTGCGAAACAATGCAAGGAATGAATTGGGTTGGAACTGTACACTTTTTTAAACCTACGCATAAACTATTAATTCATATTGATTGAGACTATTTTTAATTTAAAATTGAATTTAAAGTATACGAAGTGAACGCAAAATGTCAAATAACATGGTATCATTAAATTCCTATACTATATCTTTTCACAAATGTTTTTCAAATGTGGCTTCAAACGTACACCAGAAATTATCAAAAATATTTACACATTTAAATTATTAAGTGATTATTTTTTTTTTGCCTTCTAACATACTTTGTGTATGTGATTTGCTAATGCTAATTACGTAAATCAATGAATGTACTGAAAAATTCCATATGTCGGCATGGAATGGCAGTACGTGAACCTCAGTGTTCATTTACTGAATTCTCCCTCCCACTGCTGGCGCCTCGCTTCATGTCCTGGTCATAATCGAATGTAGGTTCTTGCTTCATCTTTAGGTCCTGGTGGTGATCTTTGGTGGAATCATGTTCATCTGCCTTGTTCTTCTACAATGGGAAATTCTTAATTAGACTGCTTTCATGAACTTTTATGGTCTAGGTTTCAACATCAGCAGGGTCAACCTCACCACCTCATTCTAACGAGCAGTAAGCCAATCGAGCACAACAATTTGCTTACCGGTTTGCTGTCCTTGCTAAAGGCTGAGTTTCGCAGAGATGTAGGAATGTGGCCAGAAGGAGAGACTGCGTGTTGCTCTCGGCCGATTGTCTTCTTCTCTTCAATTACTTTATCCAACTTCACTCCACCATCGATACTTTGCTAAAGAGATACTGGCTCCCTCCTGCGAACAAAAGGATGCCTTGCTTTCTTCCTCGGGATTCCAGCATCAATGGAACCGCTCCTAGTTGAAGGTTGAGAATCTGGAAGTTTCTTAGGGCTCCCTGTGCTAGAAAACACATAAACTTCAAACTCCGATACTACCGTTAGCGTAAAAATCAGGGAGTCGCCTTCGAAGAGGCCATTGAAATCAGCAAACGCACTCTAGCCTCCACGGAAACTAAATTGAGGAGCCCTTGAAAGTTTCACAGGCCATTCTCTTAAGGATGATGTAACTCGAAGCAAACATCAAAAAAGAAAATCAGACGCAACCTCAAGTAGCTGAATTACCGAGCAATCTTGAGCATTAGATGATGAATGCTTCAATCAGCTCTTCCAAAATCATGTCACCTGCAGAGTAGTTTTCAATGCTACGGAGTGCTAATCTTGTGCATTACTTCTGCAAAATTCCTAAATTTTTTACACATTTCACATTCAATTATTAGTTAGTTTTCGGTCTAGGGCCGATTAGAAGGAAAAAATATAGGTAAGGGTGGAGAACATGTATTTCTCAAATGCATTTAAATATGCTTGTGAAATGAAGAAAAGCAACAATGTGTCAACTTAGTGGAAATTCTTGTGAACAAGGTAAATTTTTTTTTTAACAGTTCCTAATTTTCTTTTTATTTCCAATGCTGATTATATTAATAATTTAGAACAGTACATTACAATATACTATTTGAAGATCTTCTGAATGAAATCATGAAATAATGATTGTATTCTAATTTTTCTAAAACATCCGGAACTGTACTTTCGATGGAAGTTTGGGTGGGATATAGTCAAGTGATTTTGTACTAGTAAAAAAATGGCCATTCACTTGATTGCGTATAACCGAACCAGATCATTAGTCTACCACATTTCGGAAGCATGATCAATAGTAAAAGAAACATCTTATTAGTTAATTTTTATGATTAGTACATATCCGGAAAATGACAGTGACTTCGCTAATGAAAAATCTGCAATAGTTTTCAATTATAAAGTAGGAAATCAACTTACTCCTCGTGGGTGTTGTATGATGAGAATTTGGAATGTATGTTATGTACTGGATAGGATGCCGCCATGTTTCGATGCTTGTCTATTGCAGTATATGACAATCAATAACTTCTTCATGAAGTGTGCCCAATAGATACGTTTAAACTGACAAGCATCATAGTTACTCCCAATACTTTTAATCTGCCCGTGTTGGACTTGAAACCCACAATTTGTAGATGAAGGTCGTGAAACTGCATTTACCGCAACACGAACTCAGATATTTTCATTGGAAGAAATGAATATTGAATTAAACAAATATGATTGTATGAATAACTTATAATAAAATGTGCAATACAATAAAACAAAATGGAACGTAAAAAAACTTTAATTATAACAAATTTGAATCATTCTAGATGATTTGGCCTAATTTATATGGTAACAATATTGTTAGATTGTAATATTAATTGTTTGAAAATTATATTTCTCTACCATATGCAAGTAGGAATATACCTAAGTATGAATGACAAAGCAGTGGAATAAGACAAAGAGTTAATAATTGGCGAGGGACAAGAGGTTCAATACGTGAACTAAAATCACAGACATCGATGTCATATGATGCATTACTTACAATTATCAATCTATACTATAAATAATTCACATCAATGTACATCAGTGGATAAGACTCTGAAGATAATAATTTCTGAAGTACGTCAGTATATATTTTTTATTTAAACAAGTGCACGATTTAATTGAATGATCGAGTTCAGTATACTTGGAGTATGAGGCTTCAAATTATGTTCACTGTCTTTAGACCTCCACATAATGATTTATATGAAGAGACACGTTTAGTTTTTAAATGTACGTTGACATCAGTTCGTATGAAAATCATTGAAGTAAATATGTAGTTTCCGATAGATGAAAAGGACATACGTATACTATTTCTTTTAAATAAAATACGAAAACGTTTGTAAGATCATTTTGATTTGTAATAATTCCATTCATTAATATTATGGAAGTACAATGTACTTTAAATTGAACAGTACATTAGTTCCTTTATGTATGGGAAAATAATCAAAGTCCGGGCAATTTAAATGTTCAAAATACACGGCTCTAACCAGCTAGGCTCACCATCGAATCGGTGGAGCCGCTCAACATTTCACTCCGTACTCCGTGCGATACCCAAGTCTACCCGTGGCCATAATCGCAACTGTCAGGGGGGTCTGAGGGTCCAGACCGCACCTGGCTGATTGAGTTCCCGGTAGCCTGAGGGGACGCCAGTGTCCATGCGACTCTCTTCGAGCACCAGAGACTCTTCTTCTGCCACAGAATGCGAACACTGTCTCGCGGATCCCCTCCAGCGTCTGTACCAGCACATAGCGAATGAGAGAGAGGTCCCAGACGCTACGGAACAGGGCAGGAGATTCTGCACGTGCTACTTCACATGCATACTGTGTTAGGCTGCGATCGACACTTAATGCAGAGCCCTCAACTGCCAAACTCTTCAGTTAGGTTTTGGCGTCGTCCTCTCCTCGCAGCGTGGTTATGTTCCTTCTCCTGGGAGGTATGTCTCCATTTCATTGGCTTTGTAGTCCACAGCGCGCTGCCCCTCATGAAACCAGGCAGGTTAATCCTCCTACGTTCATATCATTGGGATGAGCGTCACTTTTATGAACTCGATTTTGCAATCCAGGGGCGTTTAACCTAACGAGGGTTTGCCCCATGTCAGGTCCTAATCGCGTATGGCAGGAAATTTTCCATCCACCATAAGCATGGGTACGCGATGGCACACGGGGAGCGGCGGCTGCACGATGCCATGGATTTATCTCTGCAGCCCCCAACCTCCTATACAAGGACATCACCTGCTTCGACCACACACAAAAGCTCCCTCCACCCAGGTACGCTGAGCTTCTCCTTCCCTGTTGTCCCCCACCTATCTCTCTGTTTCTTCTCAACTCGCCTAAACCCGAGCAACACCCCCCCCTCGGCTTCTCCTGAAAGTAAGTACCCCTCTCCTGAAAGTAAGTACCCCTCTGTGACATAGACTTGTGGTTTAGAATTCATTTCCTCCTGTGCACCAATCCTCGTCTGGAGTGAGTTCCAGTCACTGCCTGTGCGGAAGCTCTTGTACATGGAGTTGATAGAATTGCGGTTGTACATGCTTCGAGCAGAGTTGACATGTTCTCTCCGTGGATCCCCTTCACGGATACTGTTTTGCCTTCTGCTCCGTAATTTGACACGCTGTTGTCTTCGACGCTGTTGTCCTCTGCATTATCTCTTGCATGTTTATCTTGGTCTGCATATGGCACTCTCGGATATATCTGTTTGCAGCGAGCTCACCTGTCTACGTCATGTCTGATATGTGCAGGAAAGTCTATTGGGTTGCCCCTGCCTACACGATCGCCAATACAGAGAGCGTTGTGAGCAGTTCTTCGCAATGGCCTCCAACACTTACATTGATCAAAACACGTCTACCCGAGTACTCCCGAAGACCTACAAGTCGCTCTTCTGTTCTCGTCATCTCCGAGTATGCAGTAGACTCTGAACTATGCAAGTTCGCCCATAACTGTGGAGTTTGGTTTAGATGTATTCATACAACTTACCGTATCCATGAATTTGCCGTGTGAAACCATGTTCAGGGAGCCACCGACCCCATGAACCAAATGAACACCGCGTACGCACAGAATCCCGTCTTTGTTCAGCCATGGGGGCCGCAGATGATGTTTCCCGGGAACATGGCATCCGCTGCAGGTGGGAATCCTGTGCACATGATGTTCTCCGGATTCCCACAGTCCGCGGTGCAAGAGCAGGCCTAATCAGTGACCCAGAATGCCAGTGGTAACCCGGCACAATGCAATTCAAGCGCCCCACTCCAAGGAACCATGCCGCAGGGCATGGCTCCACACATGATGATGGGGGGGATTGGCTACGGAGGATTGCCCGCAAACCCTCTGCTACAATTCACGTCGAGCTCAAGCTCCATCGGTGGAAGCAGCGAACACAGTGGCGCATCGAGCACAATGGTGGGGGCTCAAGCGTCAAACCGGAATTCCCTGGGTCACCAGCCGAGTGAAGGTCAGTGTCCTTCCCCCATGCCCTTCATGTTGCCAGGCGGGACTATGTGGCCTCAATGGGGAATGAACACGCACTTGCAGTCATTCTCCAACGAGAGCGCGAACATGGGCGCGGCAAGCCCCCTGGCACAACATCCCCCTCCTTCTGCTGCGGTCGCAGCCGCACTCCCGTCGGTAGGCGCATTCCAGGGCTGCGAAGGTTTTCTCGAAGAGTCAACCAGGACACGCCAACGCAAGCTTCAACGGCTCGCGAGGACATCGTTCAATAAGAAGATGGCGCAGTGGCCAATGAATATCCCGGGCACAGAAAGGGGTGGAATCGAGCTATCGCATCGCATCTTTGTCCACAGGATTTTCCGAGAGACCGCAAAACAACTGCTCGACCTCTCCATCATCAGGTTCAGGGACCAGCCAGACGCGAAGATCAAACGACTAGGAGATCAGCTGAACCTCATGTTTGTCTTTGACTCGCCACTCAGGGATGGATACACAATGCATTACATCGAGGAAACTATCAGGACTTCAAGGTACCAATGGCGTAAATATTGGACAGAGACAGGGTGTGGCCAGAAGCACCCTACATGTCCGGAAGAGATATTCCCATCACTACACGCATACTGGGGAACAAAGGAGGCAGAGGAAGAGAGCGTCCGGATGAAGGAATGCAAAGTCTCGAAGAGGATAAAAAGGCAGCTTCTGCTGGGGAGCGGTGCGACCCCCGAAGAGGACGACTCCGGAAGCGAGGACACATGGGACGTAAGTTCCCTAAACCTTGACCGCCAGTGCTCCAACTATGTGGACCGCTAGGACTTATCACACAGAAAATTTTTTCCATGTCCCTGAGTCATTGTCGAGGTCATTCCCGTCCGAGTCAACTGCGTCTCTATTCTTCGCGCAGTATCCGCTTATTCCTAAACCATGGATCTGGGTGTGTTCTGTGACAGGAACGCAAAAGCAGCGACATCCCGGACTATTTGAACTGGGACGACGCTGAGACATCTCTAGAGACAACGGCATCGGGCGACAACACACCGCCAGCGCGTGAAGGCGACCTCCACCCACAGGTGCAACCGTGCTTCATTGTCCAATGTCCCTTAATCGAACGCCAATAGTGTCACCTCCGTCTGTTGTATGTCGAACCCCACCCCCCTCCGTCCATCGTTCTGTTTCCACCATACGTCAATGAGTCAAGGTGTCGTTCGCTAGTCCTGAGACGCGATCCACAACTCCATGTCCACTTTCATTTGGCATTATCTGTGACGTCAATCCAGCCGTAAGTCGAGTTCCTAACTGGACACCCGTTCCAATAAAGTGTCTCTCGCCCCTCTAGAGCAGAGTGAACCACAGGTTGGAGCGCAGCCATATATCGCTCATATCATTTCCTTATGTGCATGTCGCAGCTGCACATGGCAACCCTCGTAGCCTTCACAGGGTACTGCCTGACGGTAGTCGGCGTGCGTTGGTTAATGCCCGGCCTGCACACAACCGTCGTGATCGCTGTCGCGATTGGAGTCGTTGCCGTGATCCATTGGAAAACCTCCAGGACAGTGATTCCAGCCGTGACAGCGAAAGACAATGCGTATTCCAACTTGCTGAGACGTGAGACCGAAGGTGGAACGTTGCCTGGAATTCGGCTGGTGCGGCCACCGCAGTTCGAGGCAGAAGACCCCTTCGCAGTGGCCAATAGAACTCAAACCCCGCTAGAGGGCGGGGAAGATCACAGCCTCCGAACAGAGTCCGACGACCCTGGAACTATAAACAGCTCACCCATGGCATTGGCAGGTTTCTTGCCATGCCTCCCAGATGACCTTGTCGCCAGTGGCATCTGGCCGAAGCTCATGGCTGGGGCTACTATGAATTTCACGCAGAAGACCAGAACCATAGCCACTGTCAGGGGGGTCTCTAAGTACTGGAGGGACTGGGTTACCCGTACAGCAGAATATGCGGACTATCGCGAGGCATGGGTTGACCACCTTCTGGACGAGGACAAAGGTCGTGATGTCGATCAACATAGCAGCGATGACTTTGGCTCTGACGATATCCCTGCCCTTTCGTGGCATTAACACACATGTGCCCCCCCCGTACTTGCGAAACACTGCCTAACGTTTGTGTTGTCCCCCCATACTTGCCCCGCACTGCCTAACGTCTCTGCTGTCCTGTCCGGCAGGTGGGGGATTCTACCACTTCAGCAAAGACGGCAGCGTCCTCCCAAGAGACGGTACGTACTGACCTAGCCATCCGCTTGTCCAGTATACTGAGAAGCAGATCTCCATACACGCCTCGAGCTACCGTGACACTTCGTGTTCCGCTTGCAGGGAGAAGCGAGTGAAGGGGCGCCACTCGTGTCATCCGATGGAATTGGCGCACGTCCACGGAACACGGATCTTTGGACAATGCGAACCACGCTCTCAGATCTGTGTGACTGGCGCAAGGGCGTCGACAGAACCATGGGAGACCTCTCCAAAAAAATGGACCTCCTGCTCGAGGCAGTGGTAGCGAACAAATCCGTCCCGCAGCGACAAGAAACAACGGACGGTCCAACATCCAGTACGCGCGCGAGTGATAAGACCCTGACGAAGAAGGACGCGGCAAGAACGCCGACCGCAGTGAGTCATGGGACAACAGCGGAGAAGACGAACTCGGCCTCTGGCGTATCCCAAGAAACATGGGGAGCGATAAGGGAGAACCCTTCGTATCACGGTATTATGCCCTCTCTTACTGATCGAGATGGCAATTCCCAACAGAAACTGCCGTTCCCACTGCTATAAACCTGCAATAGACAACAGTCTGCAATTATCTCTTGTAGGATCCCGCTGTGTAGAGGCCTCGACATTGCAATCTCTTTTGTTGATCCCGATCTGACTTGCAATGGTTCCTTGTCCCAGGGGAAGGTGTGGACTCTCGTGGCGCAGTTGGGGGCAATGAAGTCCACGGTCGCAGCCATGGGGGCCCCTCGGCCCCCTACACCGAAGCGCACACCAAAACGGCATCTGCCGCACAGCTAGCATTCGGCTCCTACAACGACCCCTCTATCGCGAAGCAGTTGCCTACCGCGCAGACAACCCCAGCTATCCACCCGGCTCCGAAGGAGTCATCTCGCGCGGCCCCAAAGCGGAAGCTCCAAGAAAGCGATAAGCACATTGCCTGTAAGGAACATAGCTCAAATGAAGGCTCTCTGCATTGGTGAATTTGTCCTCTGTTTCGCTGTCTGTGTAGAAGCTCTTTTTCCAGCGTGACAATGAATGTAGAATGCGTGAATTGGGAATGAGCCGACCATGACCTTCAATTGATGGGAATTGCACGTTGCCTGCCCCGAACAGGTAGAACTCCGGCCCAGAACAAGAGGGCGGCACAGACGCCGAAGAGAGGTTTATGTCTCCAAATCTCCGACATAGAAACCCTCCCCATCGCCGACTCCGAGCTGGGGCGCACAGGTGGTAGCGCTGGCAAGGCTGGAGAGACTCGTCGTCAACAAAAGAGACCTTTGAAGTTCGTCACCCGTGTCCCGCCAATGAACTTGAAACCAAGGGCAGACAAGGTGAGCCCACGTAATCCATGTCCACACCGCAGATGACATGCTGTCCAATTGTGACCACGCTCATTGTCGCTAACTGATCTCTTTATACCGTTTGCCTCAGACTACACCCGTGAAGTGCAACAAGCCGGTGTGGCTCATACATCCGGAACATCCGGGCCAAGCCGTAGCGACAGGTCGTAGTGGGTCGCATTGGCGGAGCCAAAAAAAAACTCTGGTCCCAAACGGAGAGGGTGTGTCTTGGGAGTTCGGCATGCAGCAGGTGACAATCGACCACGTCTACCCTGAATGGGCTCAGGTGAAGCTCTTGTTCCCGGATCAACAGCGAGAGGGGATCAAAGTCCTCATGGACGCAGTGCAAGGCGAGTTCAAGGAGGACGCCACTGTCATTTGGCGCACCGACTTCCTGCTTGACATCGAGACTTAGAGGTATGTCGCGGTCACCTTCTACTCACGCTGGCGGTCTCAAAGAGTGTTGTTACATGATCATGAACAATCGAAACTTGTCAACAGGGTGTTCAGTACGAACCACACTCATGTGTGGATGGCGCTGCAGACAGCCTCTCACGTGGGTGACGACCTTGGCCAATTTTTCCAGTACTGCAAGGACGTGCCAATGAACATAGTCACAGCCCTGCTCCCACCCTTCGGCGTGTCCATGGCCTATAGCATCCGAGACCCACAACCTCGCGAGGTTTGTGTAGAGCACAGTTACAGTCACTCTGCCTCATTTTGAAGTAGCAAGCAGGCACACCATGTACTTGTAATGTCAGGCTTGCAAACCGAGCAAGCACTCTTATCCAGTGCATGAAGACTTCGTTTATTCCTTTCATTGTAATGTGTTATTTCACTGTAACTTGGACCAGTTCACGGCCACCATGAAATAAAGCTCATTAAAATCAAAACTCTGTGATCTGTATCCACAATTCCGATGAAAGAGCAATTCCTCGCCATAAGAGATTGGCAGATTCGGTCCAGAGGAGGGAACTGCACCCTCCAAAAATCCGTCCGTCTCTTTGTATGGACACAGTGTCCACCTGGACCGCACTGTTATCTGACCGAATAGGTGGCAAGTGGGGATGACCCATGTGGTGATTTATGGCTCCTGTCCACTTCTGTGGGCACTCTTGTCGCCGCAATGTGACCTCACAATCTACTCTGTCAAGTCCCGGTTCATAGCAGCGTGTTATACTTTACCATTGACATTATATGAAAGACTGAGTCTTTTATCTCAATATTTGGTGATTGTCACAGACAGCCTCGAACAAGGTCACGTGTTCGGGGAGGACCGCGGCTCTTTATCGGATCGCGTCTACATGTCACCGTGCTGTAAGCAACCGAACTTCCCACTGTATCTACTCAAGTTCTGATCAATCCATTAACATGTATGACTGGGCGTCATTGCAGTGCTTTCATGTAATAATATCTCGGGTGCTTTCTGCTCCCCTGCAGTGACCTCAGCAACAACAAGTTCGAGAACAACATTCCACTACAACAAATCCAGCTTAATGTGACTGGGTTTTATGACTGTAATAGGGCATAAACCAAAATGTGACTTATACTGTTTCTAGTCATTTTGAGTCAGTCGCTCCGGACAATCTGACTAGCGGTCACATCGGACATTTTTTGTTCCCGATACTCCGTTCCCATGATGTTTTGGGACCTCGACTAGGGACCTGCTCTGGGACTTGGGAAAATATGACTCTGCAGAGTCATATATTGTTGACTATACTTAGTCACCAATATGGTATAGGTGACAAAGTATAGTCAACCATATATGACTCTACAGTCACCAATACGGTATAGGTGACTAAGGATAGTCAACCATATATGACTCTACGGACACGATGGAATCTAAGAATGTATGGTTGATTCAGTAGATGTGATGAATCTAAGGATACAATTTATAGATGTGATGTAATCTAGGAGTACATTTTGATTCTAAAGATGTGTAATTAGATTAAATATATTTTTAAATTTACATTTTTACATTTCATAATCTACATCCTATCTAGATTGTACATCTAATCTACATAGTGTCTAAATTGTACGTCTAATCTACATAGTGTCTAGATTGTACGTCTAATGTACGTCGTGTCTAGATTGTACAATGCGGTTGATAAACTCAGGGCGGTGCTTGGTTCTCGCAACTTCCATGACCTGGGATTTCATCGCCTGGTAGGTCTCGTCCTTGCTGGTATATGCGTTGGGGTTGGCGCTGACTTCCAGAATTGATCCGGCTCCTACGTTCGAAGTCATTATGATGACGGTGTTGGTGAAGTTCACAACTCGACTTGCTGTCCGGATGCTTCAGGGCCTGCGTAATGCTTCCGCTATATCACTTCTGGAGCAGCATAATTGGGGCTTCCACAGCCATTCTTCAGAAAATGCCCATCACGCATAATATTATTCAACACAAAATCGGCAATCTTCACACTTCGGCGCTTGGCATGCAGAAGCAATTTTTCAGGCTTCAAGTCCCTATGTACAACCTTGTTCCGGTGGCAGTACTCTACACCTGCATTGATCTACAAAGCATCACACAAGCATGTCAATTCTGTTACCGGAAGAAAAACCTCAGAGTACTATATCGAGACATTAATATCGAAAAACCTCAGAATACTATATCTGTGTTCCACACATAGGGGATGTTCATACCGAATATACCGGCAACAAGTGAAAAGAGAGCCACCAGTACAGTAGCTGAACTGAGAATCAACTCCAACTGCACCAACCAGAAATTCCACTCTTGAATGTTTGAGGATCCATTCACGACTGCGCACGGTCAAATGAACAGATAAGTAGAACCACAAACACTATAGGTGAAGCAAGGTCACTGAAACATATTTTAAGAATGTGAAATACCTGAATAAGCTGTGATTGTCAAGCTGTTTGGAAAAAGCGGAAACAGTGAAGGCATCAGAACAGCGCAAATACATGATCATAAGACTGCTGCACTAAATTTGTTCTTTTTGCCTACAGTCATCTGCAATTAGACAGTTACACAAAGCATATCGCTACCATCAAAAGAGTTAGTTTATATTACTGTCATGATGTCTGTGATTGCCTGCACGCCAACGATCCCAATGAGCGACGCTGCCTTCAAATGTAGGTTCCACTACATATCAGACACCAGATATATGTATTCCAAAACCGTTCATGTGCTGATTGCACTAATACCAAAATTATTCTGTTAAGCAGGATAGATAACCTCAAAGCAGTAAACATACCAATGCGAGCTGCTTTCCAGAAAAAACCTCGAAACCTGCAACGCACACCAATGAAGTACAGCTGCCTCACCGTTTCTTCGGTAAGGTTCCAAGGCCTTCAACAGAACCTCAGCAAAAACAGTCTCTTCCATGATAGGATTTTGAGGCGTGAGGAGGTGGTGACGCAAATCCCCTCCGCAACTCAGAGTTCTTTGAATATTTCCTTCGCCCGTGGATGCTGTGTCAAATTCAAACCAGGAAGGTTGAACCCCTTGTTGCAGTATAACGCGCAAAGACTACACAAAACGCAGCAGCACCGTATTAAACTCAGAAAAGAAAATGACGAAGTCTCGTTGACCCAAGACAGGCGACGATAAATGAACCGAAGGTATTCAAATCTGTAGCTTCGAAATGACGTTACGATATAGTAATTCACAAAACTCTCATAAGTCGAACATCGACGGCTCATCATGAATAGAAGCAGGTAACATCTATGTCTCACAAATAACAATGATATAGTAAATTAAATTCATAGCGGATGTTACCAAAGCATGAGGAGGTGGGAGCATTCATACAGATGAAATTCAACCAAACCCTAATTCAGGGACTTGAAACATGAACAAAAACGACAACAAAGCAAGAAACTGAATCATCGCTCCATTCAATCACTCACTCACTCACCCGGTTCTCTGCTCCATGAGCTTAGGAGCCTCGATCTTGACAAAGGTGCAAGTGCAAATGACGAGCACCATCACAGTCAAGAATGACTGAAAATTGAACAACGTTGACTGCCCAACCCCACACCACACCACCCCACCGTCAAACCCAAAAGAACGCAACCACCATGCATGCACTATAGCAAAAACGCCCGGAGCTGAAGCCAAAAAATCCCATCACAGAGCATCGACATAGAAACCCCGGACAAAACCCCAAACCCTAACGACAGAGAAGTCGAACTTCCGTAATACTCCACGGAAAGAGACGCCACGAAGAGGAGCGGAAACGGCAGCATACCATGGTGACGAAGGCACTCCAACCGCGATGGCGAGATGGTTCGATCGATTGCGACGGCGAGACGGAGATGCGCTGGGAGTGTAAGTTGAGTTCGGAGTTTGTTGGTTTGCTTGCTCGGACGAATTTATTGCCAAGTCGTTCACTCCCCCTTCGGTTGGTTTGGTGTTCAAATTAAGGGATGTCAAAAGTCATAGACAAATCAAATTAAGGGATGTCTAGGAGAAGAGAAACAAAATGTAAATTTACTATGAATTTACTACTTCAGCCAACGCAATATAATAAGCATATTTACTAAAAATTAGTGGTTGCAAGTTAGTTTTTCATAATGTATTTTATGTATTACGAAAGAAATGGTTTTCATATTCATAGTAAATTAAAGATTGAAGTAAACATGAAATTTAAAGTTGCATTCATCCTTAAACTTATTTTCCCTTCAAGGAAAAATCTACCTCGACTTACACATCTTCAAATGAGTGGGAAATCTCTTAATTGGTTGGTTTTAGCTACATGAACTTTAGTAAATATAGTATGTGGCTCATGAACTGCTAAAATTTCAAATTGGCAAGCTTGGTGGGGAGTTATTAAGGGAATGAAATTTAGGAGATGTACAAAATATTTAGAAAATTTGACCAACTAGAACAATTAATTTTGGATAATTATTGATCAGTTAGTTATGAATATTGGAAGGGAAACTTATAAGTGGCTTAAAAATCGCTTAGTCTAAAATATACACCATGATTATATAGAAATTCACCTTCTCAACCTCGAACCCATTGCAATTAGGTGCAAATTCTTGAAGTTATATTTACAAGTGGTACTAAAATGACATCCTAAAATATTTGCGCGCAACTACGGTATTGTTGATTAGGGAAGTTGAATATTATGTAAGTGAAGATTATAGACCTACTCCAATTTTACAGCACTCACTAATTGAGTCAATGACTTAGATAACTTCAAAATCATTTAATTGAAATATAGGACTAATGTTAGTCAAGTTAAGGACTACACGACTACACGTAGTCACTCGAACAAAATCTATGACAACACTAAGTCATGGAAGATTCTAATACCAATACCATATGACTATGTGAGTATGACTGCAGATAGTAAGCACTCAATGCATGAGTATGGGAACATCGCAGGGGAAATGTGGCTCGTTCTCGAAGACGTTCCCACCCAGGTCCTCAAAAAAATGACTGGGTATATGACTAATCCGTGACTAGTCCATGACTGGACCCTGTTGTGACCGATGTTTGACTGAACTAATGACTAATGTGACTAGTCGGTCACATGGGCCGGTTTACATCTAGTCACATTGGGCTGGATTTGTTGTAGTGTTCCTGACCGTCTGCCTCCGAATTTGACTCAATTGTAAGCCACATTTCATGCCTTCTTACAAGCCCTGAACATGCTCTCACTCGCACCTTCAAACTTAGAATTAGGTCATTTCCGTGTAACAATCCGTGTTGGTATCTTGGGCCACTGCTTGATACGCGGGGCCATAACTCGATTACTTTCAGCAACTTCCGAATTTCTTACCCAACTCTTATGGATCCTGGAAAGGAAAGGTATAATAGACTAACACTTGTATGCCTGTTTTTTCGTTCCTAACATAGTCAATTTCTGCAGAGACCTCACGAAATCATCTAATCTGAAGTCAACTTCCCAGACCAGCTCACGAACATCCCCTCTTTGACAACCACGTAAGTTCTACGACAAGTTCTGCTACCTTCTCAAGTTGATTCACGTGAATGACGATGCAGAGTGTTGTGAGCGTGATTCATCTCTGCAGTTGTAATAGCAAGAAAATTGACTGTCCTATGCTATATTTAGTCCCGAGTCCTCCTCCAAAGTAATACGCGTAAACCATTCGAAAATCCGGTGTATGGCAGAAAAGTGAACAACAATAAGGTAGGTGGATCGCTCAATGCTCAGCCATTCACCACGCCGGTCAAGGTGGTCACCCCTGTAGGTCCTTCCGCCGATTCTCGTTGTTTAATTTTGACCTTGACAACCCAGATAGTCTCATGAACGTGCAATATCCTCACTCTTAACACAACTCCAATTACATATTAACATGACTCAACATGATTCTAAAACATGGAAGTGTATAGTGTTTAACTCGTACAGGTGATACTCCTGCCTCTACACCTGTTGCAGCGTTGACTTCGACATGGCCGTACAACAATCTCACGTCTTAGCTCCTCAAAAAGGTATGAAGTGATCATGTCTAGTTCCCTGAGATTTAATTTCAGTGTCTTCATTAGATCCTAGAGGATACCCACTGAGACGGTAGTCGGCTTCGCTGAATGACAGTGATTCATCGGCACCAAAAATCCGTTCTCATGGAGACCAAATAACACGGACTATTTGGCACTTCTTCCAGCGTCTCGCGAAACCAAGCGAAGCAGCCGCTCCGAAGCCTCAACAGGCAGGTTCACCTACACGTGATGAGAAATAGGGAGGTATGTTACGCGTTCTCACAAACAGGGGCACTCCCAGAGCAGAAAGTGGCAGGTTATCTAGTTCATGAAATTTACATTTTGCTTTTCTGCTTCAAACATCATCCCTTTCAGCAACACAAGTTAAAAAAAAAATGTAAATACAAAAAGTACTCTTTACTTGCTACATGTATCATCATGTACCATGTCCACAGTAAGGCCTTGACTACACGGCTTGCTTTTCACAGCCGTGAACATCAATACAGCCTGTTACATACTCACCGTAGTCTCTGCTCACCAATAAGTTTGTTTCAGAGGAAGCAACCCACCTCAAGCTCCAGACGCCGGCCCCGAAGCTGTCCCGTTCACCTCGTCCTCACCCCGCGCATGGACCAATTTGCTTGCTGCAGAGGTGTCAGTCGTGAGGCTCGAGTTGTGGCTGATACCATACCGTCTGTGGATGCGCAGGCACTGAACCACGGAGCTGAGTCCCCGCTCTCAGAATTGTACTCCTCGGCATTGCCTTCATAGAGGACTATCGGATTCTTAGGAGAAGCTCCGCGACACAGGATCCCGGACTCCCTCTGACGACGGTAATAATTTCCGAAGTGTATGCCAGAGGCAATGCCCAATGCTCGAACCTCCTCTCCACAAGCATCACTCCAATTCCACTCATTAGAAAATTGAAAAACCATGGCAAGGGCTGGCACATTGGGCAGGTTGACATCGTGGGTTTCTCTCCTCAGGTGGACCTCAGACAACCAGCCGAAGAGCAGAACCTTGTCCATTGCAAACCGCAATCGTTGAGCAACAAGAGCCACCTCCAGGAAACGCAGCACTGAGGAAGCATGCAATATCGATGACAATGGTAACAGTCCACACTGACCTCCTCCGCTGCAAAAACCCACAAGTATGTCCCGGCTCCACAGGGCTACTCAGCTGAGTTAGATAGCCTTTTCGAGATTCCACTCCTCTCCATGTTGTGTTGCGGATCCTCCAACTTGTGATGGATTATCCTTTAATTGCCGCGGAGGTGATTGAATTTGCAGTACCCACCAGAAATTGACATCATCGCTACTGTTGAAACGTACCAATCTAGCTTGTACAGGCTCCAGGACGGCCTCCCCACGTACATCCCTGGACAGTCCCCCGTCCTCACAGTGTACGTCCACCCCATCTCGAAAATCTTCCCTGCAATCCCTAGATCTTTGACATCGTAGTTTGCACGTGCGTGAATGGCCCATCCGAATCGTGCCGAAACAGTCGCTGAAGCTGTGAAAGTGTTCACGTTCCCGAGCACGTGACGGTGGTGAGCTCCACCATCCTTGTTATTGATAACGAGTGCTTCTAATTGGGGCATGTTATGTGGGAGCGAGTGCTGAACGAGGTTGACAATGGCTGGGTGACATCTTCTTAAAAGCATGCCTGCTTCGGTCATAGTTTCTCCCACCACTGCAAGTTAGAATTGGAGAAAGCCGTTTGATGCCATACTCATTGCATGGCCGCCCTGGTGATGTGAAGGGGGTCGTAGCTAAAGGTCTGAGCCTCGGGGCCGAGCATGTGTTTGTCATGGCGTGTGCATCAGATTCAGAGTCGAGATGGGCCCTGCGCGAGCTATTCCACTGTCCCATTTGCAGTATGTCGTTGAGGACCGACGCTTTTCCGTGGGAGATTCATCTATTCGCCGCTTGGGCAGTAGCAAGCTCCCAATCAGAGACGAGTAGAGCGATGCCAAGAGGGAGGCTGACGGTTTGCCGGAATTGAAGTGGGATGATGTTCAGGCACGGTAGTAGCCTCCCTCCATGTAGACGCAAGAACGAGCATAAATGTTCACCTTGATTTAGACGTGAGCTGGGAGAAGATTTTGTGTGTAGTATACGGTGACGAGGTAATGGTGATGTGTTGTTGCAGCACGTGAACACGTCGGAGAACAATTTGGAGTTGAAATGGGATTTCACCCCAGCGAACATGGAGAAGGTGCGTTGATGGGTTCCGTGAGGGGTGTACTCTCTGTTCGCCATTCCCGTGAGCTAAATGCCACGTGGTGGAGGTGGTTCAATTATGGGAAGCGGACCCCGATGAGTCGTGAGCAGCGAGCACCAGGCCGGGGTTCGTTGTGTGTGGATCGCCATGGCGAGTAAATCGACTAAGCGCGTGCCAGTGATGTCTCTGTGAGGGCAGGGGAAGGAGTTGCCATCTAGGTGGGATGAAGACTTACAAGCAAGCATGCGGTGATCCCAACGCTGGACTTCGCGCAGCAGCAGCACGGTGTCTGGTCGCCCCTCCATTTCCGATGAACAGGGTAATGTTCGAGTGCTTGTCGGAGCGCAATCTCGTTTAGGATGGCATTGTCAGGTCCATTTGTGGGTGGAGATGAGTTGCAAAACCTAGGTGTAGTAGGGCTGTCCTATCCGGGAGGGTGGCAAGACGGGTAGGATCGCTGGATGGGAGGGGATGGAGGTTGTGCTCACATGGTGTGCGTAGTGAAGATCGCAGAGATCGGTGGGATATGCACCCAATGTACAATGTACGAAGTGGCAAGGTCCTACTCGACGTTCAACCCTAAACCGGTGATTGTCCCTTCCCGTGGACCTTTATGGATTTCTGTTCGCGAATGTTGGATAGGTGGATGTAGATGATGAGCTGGTGGGGAGGCTGAGGCATGGTTGGACGGTGGAACTCGCTATGATGCGAGGTCATATGGCATTGCCCCAGGTTGTCGGAGCAGTATTCGTAAACGGGCTCGGAAGTCTGATGGTTGGGGTCTGTGGTGGGCAGGTTGGAAGGTGTCAATCGTTGCTGAGTGGAAGGACCCCGTGCATGTTGCGAGGGTCTCCGAAGATCGTGGGCCCCCCGCTGAAGCACCTGCATCTGGCTCGGAATGGTGCGCGTGGTTCCCTTCTTTGTGGTTCCGATTACGAATGTGCACGAGAGGGGGGCGTCTCCGCGAGGTTGGATGTCTTTGGTAGTGAGTGGACGGGTGTTTGGCACGCCTTGGTAGGTCATGGTCTGGCTTGGTCGGTTCGGGAGGAGCCCTAGGAGCGTGGCGTGTACTCGGTAAATCAAATGGAGAAACTGACAAGAGGTGGGATCGGGTGCAGAGGTTACGAAGGGCGACTTGTTTCTCGTGAGCGAGATGTCGTGCAAGGTAAATATGGAACTTCACGAGCATGACAGGCATCTTTGCATTGCTGAGATTGAGTGCGTTGTTTTTAGGAGAGGGTCGTCGGGAGTGGCAGAGTAGAGCGTTGCCTCGTTGTTGATAGCTGTGGTGGATGGGATTTCTCGGCGCTGCGCTGGGGGATGGCCTCACCGCCTGAACAGTGTGGGGATCGGGTACTTCGATTTAGTGTGGGAGAGCATGTGGCGGAAGCCAGCTTGGGACATGTTACTGATTGGTTGATCTGTGGATGGCAGGGGTCTAATTGCGTGAACCCCTCTCATGATCAGTTGTATTCCCAAATCCGCGAAATGCAAAGGAGGCGTGGAGCGTCACGGAGTCGGTATAAAGGTGAGTATTATTCCCTGGAGAAGTAGTATCCGCGGCAGTATTTGAAGTGCCTTACTCGTCCCCCGTATGCAGGCCCCGCGAGAGGTGCATGGACACGTAGGTTGGGGCTCAATAAATTCTGATGTGTGACATGCACGGCTTGCGCTCATTAAATGTCAGAATTAAAGAAATGGCGGCGACAATTTCACAATACATCCGAATTTCCAGGCGTGTACTCGCATGGTTCTTTGTCCAGCTTTGGTTCTGTGCTCCGGTCACGGGTGCAGCAGTGTCCATTGCGAACCGCATCCCGTTCGCTGGATCTACGTTCACTCTTGCTAGCTCTAACACGTTTGACTTCCCGTAGTCAGTGTGTTTTTCTTGGCCATGCAAGCGCTACAGGGACAGGAGGTGGAACAAGTCGAGGACGTCCGCAGCATCTACTTCACGCTCTACATGTCGACCAAGAGAATGCGTTGACGCTTGCTAGTGCTGCTAGCATTGGGCAAATGTAAGCATGCTCTGATTACATTGACTGTGCACGTCGTAACTACGTTGGATTACATATCCCGTAGGAAATCCCACCCGCTTTCACCGAGAGGACCGGGTGGCCTCGCAGTGGGGATTGCGCCTTCGTCACAGACATTCCAGTCATGAGAGATTGGCCCGTCCAGTTCGAGATCCGTGAAGATGGAAGCAGTAAGCGCAAAGCCATCAGTGCTGGCCATGGCTGGTCCATTTTTTTAATAGACAAAGAAGTGAAGGTAGGCACTCTTCTCATCTTTGAGGTTCTGGACGAAAGATGCCTGTTCGTGACTCTTTATCACCCTGCTAGTCCTCGCAAACCCGTAGTGACTGAAGGAGAAGGACCAGTGCGGAGACGAGCTGACGGCCCCATCTTCAAGAAGACGCTGCACGCAAGTCATCTGAAGCCAGGGAGCGCAGCTCGATTGTTGAGCTTCTTGTTCTGACTGCTTTGTCAATTGCTGTAACTGCTTTTTCTAATCAACTGGTTTTGTCAGTACATTCTACTACAGTCGAAACTGAACTTGCTACAAAAACAGTCGTTCTCACCTGCTGGTTTCTCTTAGGACCTCCCGACAAGCTATTGGCGTCGTTTTAGTGCGGAGCATTTCAGTGGCACGAAATTCATCCTCTGCGGACCGTCCTCGGCAGTACGTGTGGAGAGTGCTAGCCTGGTCACAACCGCAGGACAAACATTCTGCTACCTCCAGAAGGGCTGGTACGATTTTGTGGCGCTTAATGACTTCAAGCTCGGTGATACGTTGGAGTTCGCTGTAGTGGGCGCGGTGGAGTTTAATGTCAGACGTTGCTGATGAGCCGTCTGATTGAATTGTCCCCTAACGGTATGCGTGACTTCAAAATCCTTGACATGTTTCAGAGTGCAGTACATTCGCAATCTTGATGGCACTGTTCGTCTCAATGGCCCTCCGTCTTCACATGGTTGAAGTTGTCATTGCTTCTCCTTCTTCAAATCCTCATCCCCTTTCGATTTTAGGAACACTTGTCTGCCATTTTTGCACAACTTCCACGGTTTACACATAGGAAATCAAAGCCTCAGTATGAAGTATCCTGTTCTCAGAAATTATCATAACAGTAAAAGCGTTGGCTTGTTGCAGGGCGTCAATGGAAGAAATATGCGCCAGAACTTCACGAGATCGTTTCCGTATTTTAGAATCACTTGAGCGGTCTCGCTCATGCTTGTTTGATGTTAGCATTTCTATTTGTATATACGTCAAATGAGTTATTTAGTAGGAAATGCGTGGTGACTCTTTGACATCCCTGCGAGTGTGGGGAAATTCGGCGACCTCTTTTCCAGTGTAACTAGGTGGAAATTTAGTTCCCGTAGACTCTGATACAGTAGAACTTCTAGAGGGGATTTCCAATGGATCACAGTTTGCTTTTACGAGGGCGACTTTACGATTTTCATTTCGTATGGGCCCGGTCAATGTGACTAAAATATACATTTGATTTATCATTCTCTGGTGTCTTCCTGCCAGGGCTTGCAAATTCGAGTCCTCGAACGTCTGATTGTCCTCATCGAAAGTGAGGTGTCCAATGTATCTCATGTCTGCAATCCTAATTTCAATTCACCTAATCCGCTGAACCTCCTAATGCGGTATTTCATACTGTAGAATGAATACAAAGTATATATATATATATACCTATACTATTTCTGCAACTTACGAATTTCGTCCGCTCCATTATCGTTGCCATCCATTATCGTTGCCATCGTCACAGGCAGATGGTGCCCTCCGATTGGTCACCCTGACAGTCAAAGAGGGCTCAAGTACTCAATCCCTAGGTCCCTAAACGTAGACCCTACTCGAGACTTCAACGCCGCTTGGATGCGGACGTCGATGCCGGCTCAGCACCTCCAAAATCGACGACTGACCCCTTCCACTGAAACCTGATCCTCACCGCTGATACCCTCATTTCCGACCTCAAAAGCAGTGATCCACCTGGACTCTCCCGGGCCCACGTTTTTGTCGTCTTATGACGAGTCGCACTCACCTCTCGCCAGTTTCGAGCCATCGCCGGGGGAGACCCTCGCCCAATGAAACATGGCGCCACTTCACTCACTCACGTGAAAATTGACGGTGAAAAACGACGGTTCCTGGTGTAGTGACACTTGATGTGTTCAATATCCTGTCGGGCAAATAATCATGCTAGTTTTAATCAACCGTCTCTGGATCATTTATAGTCTTACCACTCAACACAAACACTAAATGTGTTATCACATTGCTTAGTTACTAATTTTCTATGCGCTTGAAGAGAGTCCTCTGAGTGCCGCATTTAATCCATGTTTTGGCTGCTTTCCTCTTATCTCCTTCAGGTGTTGTCTTCTGGAACACTGCTAGAGCTGCTGAAGAGATTACCATTTTATCTCACCCAATTAAAAGAATATCGCTTTGCTTTGCATTATACTTGGGCGGATTTCGAGTCCTGAATGGACACCATGAAGCGCTTTACTCCTATTGTGTCGTGTGAACCACCTAGGGAGTCTTTTCTTGTCAAATTATACACCATCTTGTAAATGGTGACTAGGCGAACCATCTGAAATCAAAGTTTTCCAAACCAACAGCACCCTCAAATTATAAATAGAACAGAGAAGGGAAGATGTGGAGTAGTGTTAGAATTTGCTATCGAAGTGAACGTCTGCCTGGCAGGAGAGCGCTCTGGAAATTCTTGAGGACTCAAGCGGCTTGAGGAACGGAAGCCTGTCCTCTGGATCTGGTGTCTTCATGTATTAATACATGTGATTTTTCGAAAAGGAGACTCGATCGCACAATATTTTTATGCCTCTCTTGAGCACTAGACCTACACTTAAACATCATGATGGAAATGTATGGAGTACATGATTGCTCAGTTAAGAGTTGGGTTTGTAAGCTAAGCGCCTACACTAGATACCTTCACAGCTAGTCAATTTCCTTTCGAATTAGGTCACGACTCTGTTTCCACTCACATATCGGGCGGGTTTGGTTGTTGGAACTATTTTCGTGAATGAGGTTTCGCATGTACGGACTTGCACCGATATTTTAGTTCAAGACAGAAAGTGCTAAGACTGTAACACGAACGTGTAAACAGGAAAAATGCAGCTTCTACCAAGTTCTCTACATTTCAAAGAATCCAGAACCGTGTGTATTCAACTCTTTCGAGAAATAATGTTACAATGCTAAATCTCGAAGCGAAGCAAATATCGGTTCCGCAATGCACTTCTGGCCAGATCTAAACACCTCAAATAAAAACAGACAGAGTAGAATAGTCTCACAACTATTTCATAAGGTAAAGAAATCTCCGGAAACGAGCAATTCTGTGACCACATTCCCCTCAATACAGGGCAAGATCCTGCAAGCTCCACAACCTACATACCAACCAGGCGAGGTCCGAGGCGATCCATAAATCTAAGCTCCATTCAAATAAAAACCGATGTAGTGGTCCGCCGCCTCTGGACTCCTCCTGGCCATCAAGGCGTCAAATCGATGACCAAAGCGATGAGCGGGATGAAGAAGCCCAGCAGGCGAGCCCGAGATAAAGTCGGAATTATGAATTATGAATTAGGGCTTCAGGGAACGCATTGGGAATGCATTGGGAACTTGGCGACGTGGCTGCACCAGAAGCGAGGGAACGGCGTTGGGTTTTCATAACACCCTTCCATGAAAAAAAAAACAAAAAACAATGTGTATCAAAATTTGTATCAAAATTTGAAACTCATTTACATAAGCAATTGAATGTTCTCTCAAAATTAAGCTCAATTTAAACATGTCTATGATGGAGAAAATTATTTTTGTTGTGAAGTTAAATGAATTATCACTCAATGGCCAATTGTCAACCAAGCTTCTGTGAATAAAATGGTCCAAACTATTCCCAAATTTATGTTTAACAGACAAAGTTCAGGTACGAAATGATTCATACAAGTGCCAGGTTAGGTTTAGGGTTTAATGGGATTCATGCACCCATGCTCTATTTCTGCTTCGGACCCGGTTGTGGTCAAGACTGCGGTGAGGCCATTTGGATGCAAGCATTCCGCTGCTCTCTTCCCAGCGCACCACAAGTTGGGCGCTATGAAGCACCGCTACTCCATGCGCAAGCTTGGCCGCACGTCCGCTCACCGATGGGCGCTTCTCAGGTGATTGCGTTCACTCCCATTCCGTTTCGTCCTTGTCACCATTTGTGGGAGGCTTGTGGAGATTGGATTAACTTTCGTGGTGTTGCGTGGGTGCAGAAATCTCGTTTCGCAGCTAGTGCAGCATGAGCGCATAGAAACCACGGTTCCCAAGGTTAGAAATCCTGCAATGCTGCTCCTCTGCCTGGTTGGCAACTAGGGTTTTGTTTCAGGGATTCTGGATTGTGGGTAGAATCCGTGGTGGTCGAATTTCGAGGCTGCTTCTTGAGGAATTTGTCTATTTTGTTGAGCTCTTGGGGATGGACTGTAAGGATGGTGAGCAGATGTGAGTTTTACAGAACTTATTGCTGCGTCCTTAATCGCTTGCGGGTTTTGTGTTGCCTTCAAGGTCAGCTTTGATTCTGTCGGATGATATTATATGGGTCATAGCTCTTTTTGTTCCCGGATTTTGTTCTAATTGATTTTTTTAATGAGCAAAGGGTTATTGCAATTGAGAGTACATTGTCGATATTAATCGCATGACTGCACTTCTCTCGAAGTTCGGTTTTGATTTAGTGAAGTAGTGGATAGTTTTATACTAATCAGGAACAATAAATTTTAGTTTCTGATCGTGACTAGGCGTGGCAGGCGAAGGAGTTGAGAAGAGTGGCAGACAATATGGTGCAACTTGGAAAAGAGGTAACAATTGCCGATGGATTTGCGTTTATTGATACCCTGCCTTCGGCTAGGGAAGAGATCACATAACTCACTGTCGCTAAATTGCTCTAAACGATTATCGGTGACACTGCAGGGTACATTGGCTGCAAGGCGAAGAGCTGCTTCTGTCATCCATGGAGACGGGAACCTGCACAAGGTCTTCTCAGAACTAGCTTTCCGCTACAAGTAAGTCCGAGGGTGCAGAATCTTTACCTATTGCATGTTTTTTTAAGTCTTGCGACTTCGTTATTGCCTTTTGGGGCATTGTTAGTTACCTGACAAACTGACTGGAAGTGCCATTAAATGACCTTTACATTCAAGAACAGAACAGATGTTTTTAATCAATCGATAGTTTGTAGCATTTGTTATTGATCTATTTCTTTTTAGCATACGCATTGGATGCTTGATCTTGGATATTCAGGAAATTTAGCTTCTCCTGCGATAATAAAAAAATTCTGACTACTTGGTTTTGCTACTTTGTACCTGAAACGTTTTGTCCTCCCATTTTCAGGGACAGAGCAGGTGGATATACTCGAGTGCTAGCTACACGAGTTAGGCAAGGAGATGCTGCACCAATGGCTTATATAGAGTGAGTGTCGTCCTTACCTTTGTTCAGCCTTGTACTGGGACTTCGCTGATAAATCAAATCTTAATGCAATTTCACATTGGATGTGAATCGAGAATGCATAAATTTCCACTTAATTGAAGAAGTTTTGTGTCACTATGGTTGCTCAGTAGTAAGACTATCCCCATGAGTCTTTATTCCTCGTCAATCGACTAACTCCTTGATTCATTGCAGGTTTGTTGATCGACCAAATGAGCTTAGGGAGTCTAAGCCGCCAGTTACACCACCCCCTCCTAGAGTTCCTCTACCTCCTTGGTTGCAGTCTCGTCATGCTCGCTGTTTCGCTCCTGAAGACTCTGGTTTATAATCTCGTACGAGGATGAATTGGAAAGCTGATGGTAATCATGAACTTATTTACACTCGGAAGGGACTCGGAAGGGGCTCCGCATTTAGTAGGATGATGATGAATATAAATTCTTACTCTGAAAGATGATCTGGACTCGGCTAGTCCAGGTGCTTGAAATTAAAAAGATCACCGGCCGTGCATTTGAACATATTGACGAAATGCTCGACGAAATTTCATTCATGTGATCATGGGCGAACTTGTACTCTACATGATCACTGCGACTTAGTCATTCGTTGAGGTGTTTTTTGGTGGACTCCTTATTTATCCTTTTGCAGCGGACTTGGAAGGCATTTTTGATGTGTGCACTTTTATGCATTAAACCATTAATACTTTTTTATTATCAAATGTAGTTGTGAAACAATTTTTTATATTGATGATGGTAATACTGTTAGATATCACTATTTTAGTAATATTACCTGACGTTTTTTATTAAAGATGGTATTGTACTTTTTAGAATTACATAAATGAATGTGTACTTTAAATATAATTAACCCCTAAACGTCCACACTTATGTCCAATTTAGGTAGTTTTGCAAAGATGCATTATAAAATGCAATTAATATGAATATTTGCAACTTGATGTAAAAATAAAACTTATACATTTTGAATTTTAGATCCTATCTATACGGTTTGATCTATGACTACTACTACTAAACTTCGTTAACCCCTAAGTGCCCAAGCATGTTTTGGGTCTCGAAACCTCCAAAACAGTGATTTTTGACCACCTTGTAGAAACATCAATTTGAACCAAACAAATTTTCTTTTTTTAGACATCCAACCGAAAGATCTTGTACTAAACCTTCTTTAGAAGTACTGATAAATTTTCAGCCATTGGATGTTTACCATCTTAGAGATTATAATATTTAAAGTTGCAACAAAACTTTTTTTGGGCATTGGCTGAATGACATAGTCAAAATGGTGCAAAGGGTGAATTGAAGATTGTTACCCCAAACATTTTGCTCATATTTTTTTCCATGTAGGTAATCAAGTTGAGTACCTCCATGGAAAATTTGAAAGACTCATTCCTTTTTTTGGCTCTCATAAAAATTATTTTCTAGAAGCAGGTCTAAAAACGTTGATATAGTAAAACATGCATGACGTCACGTATATTTGGCTTTAGAAAAATTTGAACGGTAGTTAGGTGCCTTTATAAGTTTTTTATTTTTAAGGAAAAATATTTTTGAAAAATTTCAAAATCTCAAATTTTGACGAATTTTGAAAGAATTAATTCAAAAATTACTGAAAATATTAAAGCTTGTCTTTGTAATTTTTAGAGGCTGCCCTTGTAAAATTGGTATATTTTTTGACTTGGGTCTCTTTGGAATTTGAATGATGGTTTGGTTATGAACATTTTTCAAGATTTTTTTTTCAAAAAAAGCCTAATTTTAAGCTGCCTGTTTTGGACTTGAAACCTAAAATTTCTAGATGAAGGTCTTAAAATTGGGATTTGGCTTTGCAAATTTTACCACATACACTTTGCAGTACAAGGAGCATCCAGTAAAAATATTAGGCAAAAATATTAATTTTAACCCCTTTATCTAGACTGATCGAAACAACAAAAAGCCGTTTTGGCTTTCCTAGGCACTTATGGGTTAATAAATTTTGAAATATAAAATAGAAAATTAGTTTGTAATTCATTTATGAATAAAATATTGACAATATGTGGATGAAATTTGTTATGATGGGTTATAATGTAGTACTTTAGGTGTAGTGATTTTTGGAGATTTTTTGGATGTTTGATTTTATGAGTTTATTTTTTCAATAACACTTTCAGACTAAAATCTTCAAAATTTTCGAAGAAACACTACAACTCAAAATGAAGTATAATTTCTTCAAAAATTGTTTCCTTTTCGATCAGATGATACATACGAGAAGCTAACTTTCCATAGAAAATCTTATAAAAAAATTACACTACAAAAAGTGCATGACTGATGTAAAAATGTGGGTGGAATCTTTACATCAGGCCAAAATGGCTTGCTTGGATAGTTAAGGGTTAAAGAGAGTTTTGAAGATAAAGGACTTAGAGAATATTAAGACAAATCAGCAAGTGGAAAATTGACATAATTAGTTTCATTTTATTCTCTTTAAGAAAATCCTTATTAATAGCACAACCATAGGAAGTTTGTGGCTTAGATTATTTGTTATCAAACATTATTATGAGACATGATATTGAGAATGTTTAAAATAACATATCCAAGATTTTTTCTTTTTAATTTGCAATCTATTTTTGTTAACTTATTGATTGATTTTTGACACCCTCTTACAGTAGAGGATTATGGGGTTTTTGGACTACCATTCTAAAAGACAACTTAACAATGAATCTCAATGGAAGGGTTAAAGTATATTTTGCAAGAAACTCACTTTGCTTAATTTTGGGACCCACAAAATAAAGAACTTAGGTGGTAATTTCTTCGTCATAATCTCTCTAAAATACATTAAAATATTATTAAAAGTTACGTTTTAACTTTACTATAGATAATGTTGAAGTGACTTCAAATGTACAAGGCGTTGAATTTTAATAATTAAATCAAGAAAAGTAATTTAATACATGTTTTCTAGGTACATTCTATTTACATTGATGATGTAAGCACTAATGGTTTGAGGTAAATAACAAGCTACAATAGTATAATTTGATTAAGTATAGGTTTTATTATAGAATTTTCAACAAAAAAACTATTGCGTATTTTTTCACTTGTGAATTTTTATTTATTTAAAGATAAATAGATGTTTCATTACTCTTTCTTAATTTATTCCAAAAAACTCAAATGACCATAGGTATCTGGCCCTTATTATGGTCTTTTAGTGGTATAGTGATCCTTAGGAGATGCAACTATTGAGAGAGCGGGAATTACCAAAAAAAATATGTGTCAAAGCTATTCATCACCAATCAAGAATTGCAATTCGAGGTGGCAAAAATCATGCAAAATTCATTCAATTGGGAACGTTTGAAAATTCAGCAAAAGGTGCTAAATTATGATATCAATATGATGTTGCCATTCAACTTGTTTTAACTTCTAAACTCCCAGACAACCAAAATGTGGTTGTCAGCTATTTTGGGCAGGGTCCCATAATGTCAAAAATAACTATCAAGTTTTGAATTTTTGTATGTGGATTCTCTAGGTCATTATGTACATGCCAAGCTTTGTTTCATAAGATTTGGTTATGTAATGCAAAAGTTATGAATGGTTGAAGGTAAAAAATCTCAACGTGGGCAACGACAAAAAAATTCAAATATATTTTAAGAAAAGAATTAAAAATATCATCATTTTGTAGAGATTCATATTTGAATAGGATGCTTTGATTTAGTCCATTCCAACAAATGAGGTAAAAGATTCACAAGTCATGTTATGCGGTCATTTTTCTCAAGCGTTCATGAGAAAAAACTTTAACAACTCATTTTGAATACAATCTTGACAATTTTTCCAAAATAAAAATTGGAAAAGTTTTTTGTTAAATACCGCATCATTTTCACTGTTGGAAGTAACGTTTTTCACTTTTATGTGGATGTAATTAACAATTTAGTTTCCTTATATTCTACATTGTATTCTAATTATATATCTTTTGAAGATGAAAATTATATAAAGACATGACCAAAAAACTTCAGGAAGAGAATGGAAGACTTAAGACAATTGTTTTGGACATGGTGAAGGATTTCAAGCGCATGAAGATGAATACATAGATTGTTGTTGCAAAAGCACCTAATAAAAATGGAATCACAATGAAAGAATAAGGAATATGATGGTGATGTAGTGGCCAAGAGAGAAGATGTATCTTAATAGTTGGAATGAACAAGATCCAATAGTCGCATTGAATAACATGAACATGAATTGGAAGCATGCAAATTAGTGGGATCAACAATAAGATGTAGAGCAACATGTATAATTGCACCACTTGGTCAGCCACAAATTCTAACCACGTCCACATCTACCGGTTAGCGATGATCTGACGTGTAGCCATTGCAAAAAACCATTTTTCCATATAAAGGATGCTATGAAGTTGGATTGAGGGTCAATTCCATCCATGATACATGATTGCAACAAAATCACATGACTTTGGAAGGTATGCTCTATCGAATTGCCTAATATTTCAAAGTAGGATATTCCAATTATAAATATCAATTGGAAGTAAACTCTAGAATTAGATAACATTATCATCTTATTCTTTTAGTAGCAAAGTTAAACCTAAGTTGACATAAAGGATAAAAGAATACTCTCATTTTTGTTTCATATCTTGGAGCGTAGATACATTGGAGTTTGTACGTATGACCATTTAAGGCGTAGTATCAAACAATAGATGCTACAAATTAGTGTGCATGCGCGTTTAAGTCGGCTCTATTTAAATGTGCTAATACAATAACAAATATCCAAATCTAAACACATCTATAATTTTTGCTCCATGACCACTACACTATCTTCAATGAGCTTGTTCCTCCCTCTCCACAATTCTTCTCTATGACTTTAACTAGTGTACAACATCTAATATACACGTAAATGATTACACAAGTGCTTAGGTTGCATCCTATACATAGGAGTACCAACAACTAGTACAAATGAGTATTGACGACAAACACCTACCTTGTCCTTCAATTCTACTGCACCTTTCAAGAAACATGACGGAATGTAGATGCTACAATTTGATCGTGACCAATTGAGAGCACACAAGGAGGTCGGATTCCATTGTGAATAGTTGGTAAAGCCACCTTCTGCAAATGAAAGCACACACAATTAGGTTGAGCCGAGCTGAATTTGCGTGTGTACAAAAGCTATGACAATGGAACAAAATAAAGATAAAACAAAAAGACATAAATGAAAAAGATAATAACAACCTCTTTGAAGACTAAAAATCTTTGGAGGAAACTATGTAAGGCACAACTCTTGAAGACATCAAGAGAAGAAAGTGAAGCTTACCTCAAATTGGACGCTTTCAAGAGCACAACACTAAACTGATATGGAATTCAAAATTTCCATGCTCACATTAGGAGATGCAACGGATTCATATTGAAAGGCTTGGGACTATGAGGACACTAATAAAATGGTGTAGATAGAAGAAGTACCTATTTAAGTCGGACGAGCTAAATATACAACTGGTTACACATAAAAAGAGAACTCCAATTTAAAGATTTTGCTATATATTGATACACGAGGAGTTAGCAAATCACAAAGTTACATGCAGATGGATGTGCCTTCTCAAAATAGAAAGTATTCTATGATACCGCTTTGGCCAATCTTTGTGTGAAATCCAAGACTCAAATATGCAACAAGGTCAAAGAGGAGAATATATAGTGTCTAAATGAAACAACATTTTAAACGAAGAGCTATTGACTTTATCTTCTTCTCTCACATTGTGAGACTAGTCCTCATTTGTATAGTCTAACACGACGGAATACATAACAATGTGTTCACTTGGTGTAGAAAGTTGAGGACCTCCATCCTTCAACAAAAAATCCCATGAAAAGGGACACAATGATTGTCTGAGAATATAGAAGAAAATAAACACATGTACAAAGTTCAACAAAGACAAATGTATAAGGTACACAATGAGATGCAAAAGAACATTTATTTTCCAACATTTATAATTACAAATTTACAGTATGTTACAAAGAGAAATCTCAATTTGAAGTTAAGAAAGCGTTAGCAGTTTACAACAATTCTTGTGACTTTAAAATATCAACTATTTCCATGAGGTCACTAACCTTCAAGCTATATGGATTCAACAAAAATGAGGGGGGCGACCTAGCAAATTATTCCCTCAAAGACATGATAAATCTAACTCAACAGTCTTGAACAACCAACAAAGTGATGAAAGCAAATCATGCAGAGATATCTATCATTACAACCTTTGCCCACATTTGACTATGAATCCAAGAGAAGTACATTGTCTGACTTGTTCATGACGTACTTGTATAGATTGTCATCCATAATGATGGTATTCTCTTTTGTAAAGTATTTATTTCCCTTAACCAAAGAAAACCCGCTCTAGGCACTTCAATAACACTAAGTAAACCTTCATGTATGCATGACTACCGTAGGTTCATAGCAGCTTAGGCACTTGTTTGCCTAATAATTAATTAAAGTGCAAAAAATGGTTAGGCACTTCAAAAAATGATATCCGGAAAGTTAGGCACTTTTGAACTTCAATTAAATATGAATTAGGCACTCATCCAACTTCAAAGGCATAGTATGCTCAGTGACTTTTACACAAGGAGTGGAGTTGTATTCAACAATGCATGTGGGATATGTGAACTTTGAGCTGAAACAACTAGTCAGTCTTCATTTTAATAACAAGCATAGCTTTTGCAAAAAGTCTCTAAATGACACAAAATTTGTTGGAGGTGAAGATAGCGTGATTTTAAAGCTTTTTTTAGACCAAAATATCTCCGATAAAGTTAATTTTCTATGCACAAATGAGCTTTAAAAAAACTGTTTGGAACACATTTTGATACATGGACCTTTACGTGCTGTTTTGTCCATATCTTTTGCATAAAAACGTTTTTTGACATGAAACTTGTTGGAGATGGAAGAAGGCTTGGTTACTCAACTTTTCTTAGTTCATCACATTTTCATATAACTTCATCTTCTATGCTCAATCACACTCCAAAAATCTGTGTACAACACATTTCAAAAACCCCACCTAGAGTCTTGCTACTTCTTAACCCATATTCTTTGTAGAGTAGTGTAAGTGGGCTTGATTACAAAAGGAGCACCTTCTCCCCCTTTCTCAATCATTCAAAGCTTCAAATTGAGATCTGATCTACAAAAGAGTAGATTTTTCTCAATTCTAGGCAAGATGAATTTTAAATTTCATAATATTAGGCAAAAGTTGTCCATAATTTCCAAAAGTTTTAGGCGTTTATTTTTAGAATTAATTTCTACCTAAGCTGCTATGAACCTACGCTACCATCTTCTATAGAAGGATAATCTTTAGACCTTGTTCTTGTCCAAACATAACCTTTGGAATAACCACGTCTCTTAAAAAGTGTTGAGAGCGACATTCTTGACATTATCCGTCCTCATAGAACTCTACATAAAGATTTTGGTAAACTAGAAAAGAGCTTGCAAGAACTTTAAACAACCTGGACATATGTAAACTAGCTTTAATTGGCCCTTTGCCGGCTTAATTAACGAGTGCAACAATGAATTATTATTGAACCCAAACTTGACTTCCTTTGAGAGAATTCTTCCCAAACACACAGTATCTCGTTCAAGTCAAAAACAACCTAGTTGTGGTCATAATAGAAGGTAAACAGGGAACGTCGGCTAGCGTGCAACTTGAAGCCTTCAAAGGAACAATCACTTGATACCAAGTGGAAACCATATGACAAAGACATGTTACTAAATAGAGAGGCAATGCAAGTAATCCCTTCGCATTCAATAAGGCATAGATAGATTATATACTAGCGGACAACACAATCTACAACTCACATCCATATAGAATTGTGTAAGAAAGTATCTTACCTATAGACGTCTCATAAGCACCACGTCTCTTGAGGCAAAGCTAAAGGATCCAACGCACCATTATAAGTGTCATTCTCAAGATTCAAAGCCTCTGCAAGGCTAAGAAAACAAGAAAAACGGTAAGATCGTACATGTTGTATCTTTAAAATCAAAATGAGATAGAATGAAATATATGATTAATACAAAATTATATAAAATGTCTGTTTGGTAGTTGCTACATTTATGGATAAAGACACTTTTTATAATCCACTTTGCAAGTTGTTGAAATTTGAATTATCTTAAGTATAATTAAAAACCTTTCAAAAAATGAACCTTTCTATATGACAAAATTATATCAAATGTGTATGACATTATTGAACCATTAAACATTATACAAAAAATCAACAATTTTCTAGTTGTGAAATCATTGAATGTTAAATATTTATTCATACTCTAAATATATACTAATTTTCTCAAATTAATTTTTTTTGAAAAAATAGGTTATACTTAAATGACCTTTAAACAAATACTTATCCTTGAATAATTTTTGGAGAATGTGTTTTGTATCTACAGTTTTTGAATGAATGCCTTTAATTATAAACATTTGATAATATACTTTTGGATAAACAACTTTTGAAATAAATACCTTTGAAATTGCCTTTGAGGAAATTAGAATAATTTGAGAAATTTGGAGAATGGTTTTGAGATGATAAGAAAGGTTTTTGAAAATGAACACGCTTTTGAGTCCAGGGTTTGGAGTTCATGCTTTTCAATATAGGCTTTTGAGTTCATGTTTTTGAGATCATGTTTTTGAGTTCATGTTTTTGAGTTCATGTTTTTGAGATCATGTTTTTGAGTTCATGTTTTTGAGATCATGTTTTTGAGTTCATGTTTTTGAGTTCATGTTTTTGAGATCATGTTTTTGAGTTCATGTTTTTAAGTTCATGTTTTTGAGTTCATGTTTTTGAGATCATGTTTTTGAGTTCATGTTTTTGAGATCATGTTTTTGAGTTCATGTTTTTGAGATCATGTTTTCGAATTCATGTTTTTGAAATCATGCTTTTGAGTTCATATTTTTGAGATCATGCTTTTGAGTAATTTGAGTAATTTGAGTGATTTGAGTAATTTGAGTAATTTGAAGGACGTATGGGAAGGAAGTCCTTGAAAGCATGTTTCCAGGAATCTTAGACCGTCCATGTCGGTAATACAAAGGTCGAAAGTTGTGTGACCTGGAAAAGTGAAGCAATGATCAGCCCTACTGAAAATGTAACATTACCAACGACGAAAGCAGGAGAGCCAATTTCTGACGAAGACTGCTGACAAACATCGAGATCTCAAAATACAAATATTCTGCGTGCAGATGTGAAATGAGAACAATTACCATTCTGATAGAGAGTGAGCCTCATTCAGTGAGATGTTGCTGGTACTGTGTGAGATGGTACTGGTTTTGAATTAATTAATTAATGGTGGGCCTTTCTTGCCACATGGACCCTCTTGAGGAGGTGCCACGTGGCATTTACAACTTCGACCTCTCTCTCTCCGAAGTGGAAGGGGAGCGTTTGTTTTGGTGAGAATCATGGTCATCCCTCTTTGCTCTAAATCATGAATTTCACCTTACCGTAATACTAATATAGTGTCGATGTTCGAGACGCAGGGTTTGTACTCTGAATACTTCCTGTTCTTCATCAACAGCGCACTCATGATTGCAAGCGCTCGAGGTAAGCTTCCCCTTTCATTTCTATTGTCTCTTGATGCTGTTCCTTGTCAGTGGTTGAAGGGTCTAAGCTGTGACGAACAAGAAAGTCTTGCTGGATTGAAGTCATTAGCATCAATGTTGTGTCACTGACAACGGAGATGTTCGATACTGCAGTGATCTACAAATTGCAACAAGCCATAACCAAGAGCAACTTCTTGGCTATGAACTTTGAATTCAGAGCAAAACCCTACAATGGACTTCCCACATAGAATCTTCGTTCTGCTTCCCACTCGTCAACCAAATAAAATATCCCCTCTCCTTCGCGAATCAAAATCCGGCACAGAACGAAATCCTTAAACACCTGATTTGCTCAAATCGACAGGAGGGTTGAAATGCGACGATGCAAATGGTCAGAAGACTCAAGCTGCTTACACCCCTCCTATGGCTTCACCCACACCTTCGCATCATACAGCTTCGGCTCCCCACCTTCAACAACCTCGATAGTCAAATAATACATTGTCCCCTGCATCACTTGCTCCGTGGCCGACACCACTTTTGAGAACAATATATCCACAAGCGTGTTCTGCACAATCTAGGAAAAAACCCTAAAAAAACTCCAGAAATGAAAACCACCATCGACTCATTTCACAGCATCGTATCAGGCAAGCTTTGTATTGATCCTGAAGAGCTTTGTATACGATGTTGATATCAAGAAATTCTACGCCCCTACCTGCAAGAGAACAAGCTTGGGCACGACACACACTGCTCAAAACGCGCTCTCGCTGAATGCTCTAGTTCTCGGAGACGACAGTCTGGTGCTCACGGGTGCACTTTGTAGCGAAGGCAAGCTTGAGCGGGACAAAGTGAGAAAGGACAAGTGACGATTTCACATGAAGGCCGCTCCTTTTTCTTTTACAGCAGAGGCTGTCGATGCAAATCATGCACCAGGCAGCCTGGCTCACTGAGGTGCACTTGGAGTGAGCGTGCGGGGGGAGGAAGGTGACGAAGAGGAGCACCAAACCCTAGCCCCCGTGGACCCCGACCCCTGAACACCCCCTCCACCTGGACCCTTGGACACCAGCCCAATTAATTAATTAATTCATCTGGGTTGGTAGTGAGATTTGGGGATATAGTATCATCTACGCAAATAGCTGACAAGAAGAATCAGGAAACAAACCTTGATTTGACCTGAAATGAGTCTACTCATTACTTCAGTGCTCTCACTCGTTGTCTGCAATAAGCACAAACAAATTATCATCTCTTTGGTATCCTTACTCCATTTTCGGGATGCTGGAAATGATTAGTATTCCAAGACTGCAGCGATGAGGCAAGGAATACATCTCTGCTAGAATCATCTGTTACAAGAGGCAATGGCTTTTATAAATACAATATACAAGCCATTTGCTGATAATTTCAAAACCATCCAGATCCAGCTTGGTACCTGAGAACTGTTGATAAGACCTCCAGGAAGGAATGGAGGAAGGTGTTGAAGCTGGTCCGCCATCAAGGCCACCAACGGACTAATCACCAATGTCAGTCCAGGTAGAACATATGCTGGAAGCTGCATATGAAGAGGTTTGTGTACAATGAGTGCCACAATATTTTCAAAGACAAAGACCATGAGAAAAGAAGAGAAAGAAGAAGAAAAAAGGATGGAGCAACCACCAATACCTTCGTATTACAGACCTTCCTCCACACAACAAAAACGCCATCTAAAAGTGAGAACAACTTCACAGACCGCCAATCTAGAATTAGAAACTCACAAAACAATTCCAATAGAGGACTAAATTCAATTCTAAGTAATCCCCATGAATTGTCATATGATGCTTAAGCTGCAAACACCCTTAACATCTTAATATATATATAGATACTTAGTGGGTCCTACTAATACCCTTAACACCTTAAGGTGCTTCCACCAAACGCTAAACAGAAAAATAGCAAAATCCATTACAGACATTCAAACCACAAATCAAGCTGGAGTCCATTTCCTAGCTCTAAAAGAAACAGGTATCCAAGAGACTCATCCACAAACTAACCTGCTTCGCCTTGTACCCGAGGCGACAAGCCTTGTCAAGGCGACTGGGGCGCATGACGCGCACAATGCTGAGGAGCTGGCGGAACTCCCAGCAATGTACACGCAGGAAGAAGCGCAGCACATCTGACTGCTTCTTCCGCCACATCTCCTCGATGTACTTGTAGGCACCTGCAGCAAGCCCACCACCACACACTAAGATGAGCCCCTTATTCTCATTGCCCCCACGATACCCCACTGGAAAATATGAAAAAGATCACACGTTGTAGAGCACGACGAGGAGAACATGACGGTGAAGGAGAGGTAGTCGCAATAAGTACCCATGGTGTGTGGAGAGGCCGCACATGTCTGCAGCTATGGCAATGGAGATCCAAAAAAGAGCTCCTCTGCGAGGTTTCTCTGCCCGTAAGCTTGCCGACATCAACACATTCCTAGGTTTTTCCATTCCGCATTCACATTTTGGGTTTTTCCTGTTTCTCGGATTTTTGGCCTGCAGGTAAGTGTGAACGCAGAAGGAGATAGGTCATTTAAACTGTTGGTACGGACTTGGTTTTGCAAGCTTCACTATTGGCCGCCTATAAGGTTGGTTTGAAGAATGTGGGGACTAGATTTATTGGCATAATGTCATGGTTTCATGCGTTGGCTGTAGAATTTATTGCAGCTGCAAAGCTTCAAGGATATGCACTGCTCATGGTAGAACACTAATCTTAGCCGCAGATTACACATAGGGTCGAATGCCCCAAAACCAACACCGCCTCCATAAGCGTACTGTAGCCCACCCGAGAAGCACAATTAGCCATGACAGAATTCCGTGATCTGTGGATCTAGGCGCCGGATTTGGGTTATTGATCCAAGTGGAGTAATGTGTCAGTGGAATTTGCAATGGGTGGCGGCTAAAGCGGTTTTGGAACAATTCATATATTGTAAAGAGCACTTGTAAGTTGGTGGATTATGGAAAAATACGAAAGTGGTTTCCTGATTTGGGCGTCACGTTGTGTGGTTGGTGATATCACATATTAATACATGCCGTCGTATTACTTTCACATTTCAATCGTGGCTATGTGTACACTATTGCATGACAAAATTTCACACATTTGATGACATAAATAACAACCGCTCCATACAATATATTGAACGATGCAGTGCTTAATTTCATTTCATTGAGAGCAGTGGCATTTGACCTTGGCTTGAGTAAGCGAGGACTCTGGTTTGATTAATTCTTGCTGTGCAACCTCGGCATCATGTCTGCCGTCGACTTAGCTACCGATGAGGGCTTCAGCTATTCTAAAGGAGAAGAATGTGAGGATCGTGCATGTGAGGTGGGCATTGAAGGTGACTCCGAGGGTGGATCACAGTCAAGCAGTAGTGAGGACAAAGATCGTCGCAGCACCCTGCCAGTGGATTATAGCAAACTGCAGCTAGAGCATAAGCGTCGCAGACGATGCCGGAGGGAGTGCTGAGGGGCTTGGTCTGCACCAACAAAGGTGGCTTCAAATGTTCCAGGCACCGGCTTTGATCATCAGCCAAGCTTTGTCAAGGGTTGTAGGGGGGCGACACTCACAGGGAGCAGTGAGTGCAGGGGTCGAAGAGCTCGAGGCCATGGGCGCGAACAAACTTTGGGACGCACACGTAGAGCTGCGACGAGAGTCAATGTCGATAGCCGGCAGGGGTGTCGAGCCACTGTGGCCGGCATCTCCTTGTTTACTAATTTAGCCCGTGGCAGGGGGAGAGTTTAGGGACTCTTGCATGACCTTGCTATGCAGTCTCAATCAACTTTGGAGGGGTTTAATTCTCGTAGAGAGACAGTTCAAGTATGGACAGATGCGCGATTTCCCAAACAACATCGACAGCGAAAGAACGGCAAGTGGATAGATGAAGACTTGAGACTTGCCATGGCAGCAGTAGTCATATATTGGGGAGACCATGAAGAAAGCAGCCCAAGAAAATAACATACCTTACTCGTCGTTCCGTGATCATTGCTATGGGATGACAAGGAGCAGGAGACATGGAGTTGAGGGCGTTCTCACACCTGACAAAGAAATCAGCTTGTCGATTACCTTGTGAAGATGTGCAACATGGATTTTTGCTTGTCACCCAGTGCACTAAAGGTCAAAGTTTATGTGATTACATAAAACAGATGGACGCTATTTTGGGACGGGATTCTCGGTGGAGGTTGGATGCGGTGGTTTCAAGCACCGTCACCTCGAACTGGCAGTCAGAGCTGCGCAAGGGCTAGAGGGTGCACAAGCTAGAGCTCTATGCCCCGAGAATGTGCAATCTCTATACGGGAATTTAGAACGTCTATATAGCAAACTCAATTACCCACCCAAGCCCATATGGAAATGCGACGAGTCCAACGCCCATGCAGGTAATCCACAAGCTGTTTCCTATGGATTGCACACATATGCATGATCAATGTAAACAATGAAATGAGTATACATACCAAATGTGCCCCATGTCTTAGGTATCATGTGATTGAATTTCCTGCATGTATAGAGGTCATTGGATTGGGCCCCAAGTTTTGAACTTGGGGACCTTAGGTCAATGGATTGGGGCCCAAAGCTTTGAACTTGGGGACCCTAGGTCAATGGATTGGGGCCCCAAATTTTGAACTTGGGAACCCCAGGTCATTGGATCGGGGCCCCAAGCTTTGAACTTGGGGACCCCAAGTCATTGGAATTGGAGTTACAGAGTCGCTGTGATGGTCACCGAACCTGGTACATGCAGTACTGTGTGTTATCGCTCCAAAGCTGCTAATGAAATGTGAACTGCTGGTGTTAGTGAATTGTGATCTCATTGACAGCTGCAGTATATGTGAATTGGCTGCCAATGGTAATTAGCATGCCTTTTCCTTTAAATTGCACATAAATGCTTGATAATTGAAATCTGAAAAGGGTAGACTTTACCGAGAGCCATTCATGCTGTATGCAGATGTTAATTGAATGTATGCATGAACTGCTGATGGTTACCGCCCCATGATGCATGCTGAAATCTCACTGATTGCTCCAAAGCTGCAAAAATCTCACTGATCGCTCCAAAGCTGCTCATTGACTGCTGAACCTGCATGTAGACATGAATTGTATTCATTAGGAGCAGTTTGGGGTCTCCAACGGGCCTTTTCCATGTTATTTGTGCCAAAATTTTGGGCATGCCCGTGCACTTTACCTGCTGGCACCAACTGTGCCAGCAGGTCGCCAAAAGCGAGCCAAATCGCGAATGGGGGGGTCCGGCCAATAGTCGCGCAGGAAGGCTTCCCTCCCCCGCGCGTGTAGTCCCGCAGGTCGAGAACGGAGCCTCTTCGCGCACGGAATTCGAGCATTGCAGAAGGGTGTCAGCGGTGGTGGGCTTTATGAACTCCTGCAAAACTGACTCCACAGGCCACCTACCGAAATCAAATTGCCGCTCCCCCTTTGAGATGCAACGTGCACAAGGTGTTGATGTCGAAATGCTGCCAACGGTCATTCCGAACCTCATGCGTTCCCCTGAGAGAGTTGTTGTCGTTGCATTGTCAAGCAGGATGGAGCGGTGGAGGCCTCCAAAGGCTGGGCGAAGTTGTTCGATTTCGGTTGTGGGTGGTCACGCATTGTGCAGTAGAGATTTAGGGTTTAGCTGTAGTGGTCTTCCAACGCTGCCAGCGGTCTGCCATCCACATAGGTTGGAGAGAGCACCTGAGTTGGGAATTGGGGTTTCGGGATGAGGTTTTAAGGTAGGTCGTACCTTGGTTGCGAGGCCGTGGACGCAGGTTTCAGCCGTTCGTGATGGCGGAGGGTGTGTTGACAGCGTGTAGTTCTGGCGGTTGATGACAGCGACGACAGCATTTGTAAGTTTTTGAGTTCACAGTCGAAAATTTCATGCATTCTAGTGGTATGGCTTCACGGCCAAACTCCCTCGTACAGAGTGTCATTCTGCATAATACTCAAGACTTGGAGGGCAACTGGATCCCCATGAGGGTGGATCGTGATTCATGGGTTATGCTGCAACCAGCGTCGGATGGGCCTTGGGGTAGAGAGGCAAGGCGACATGGTGGAGAAAATTTTCGGGGGGCCTTCAAAGCGCAGATCAGAGATTTCTCTTGGATCTCCACGGAGCATGGAGCATGCGACCTCGATAAGGTGCTTGTGCAACATGCATATCAACCAAGGCATCTGCGCTTGGATCCTACGGAGGCAGCAACCAAATTGGGAATGGCAAACTACCTGTACGCGTCGGTTTCGGAGGATTGGGTACATCCTGCATCTATCCTTGGTCCCATTCTTGTGCTCCATGTTGAGATTGGGGAGGCAACACGGAATCGACAGAGCCACGCGGAGTTGCTGGACATATGTACATTCTTCCTTGGTGGTCTGTATTTGCCTCCAACAGGTGACACGCTGTACGGGAAGGTTGAAGCACTCCCGCTTCCAGGGTTCAACGATGTGGAGTGGCCTTTGCCAGACATGCACACATCTGAGGCGTTTAGAACAAAGCTCACTCTTGATTTTGCAAATGCCATGAAAGCAACAACTGGTAGCAGCTTCGTCCACCACCAATGGTTTATGCCAATCCATGTTATGGTTGATTTGTTTGCGGTAGCTGCTGACAGCATTAGGCGGACACCTACATTGTTTGTTTTGAGTACTCCATCCGAGGCTCTGCTGAGCAGTCTAATGAACCCAGGGTGGAACGAGAAGTTCCACATTGGCCAAGATGTCATCAAGTGCGTTGCCAACAGGACCAGCATTGTTTTCCGCTATCACGTGGGAAGACAAACATTATACAACAGGTTCATGTATACAAGGTATAGGGGGGCTGCCAACAGTCAGTGGGAAGCGTTGGATCACCTACCAGAGGAGGTGATGGTGGAAGTGTCTTGTATGTTTAGGGGGAACTTGCTGCCAACATTCGAAGTTGGCAAGGGTTGGCCAGTATCCCACCTGCGGCACGACATTGCAATGGCACTTGGAGATGACGTACCTGGGCAGTACAACCTGGTTTTGATAGAGGCCAACGGTGTTCGTGAGAAAAAGGTACGAGTCTAGCCGAATTCATGTAGTCGTTTTGATGTGTTGGGAATTGGCTGTTCAGAGCTCCTTGCTGCCAGCAAACGAAAATGACAGGATTTGTTGGATGCAGATCAACCAGCGCCATGAGAGACACCTTACAGCTGCGGATGTCACGGTTCCCAAAAGGATGAAGATTGTGGAGCTGTAGGAAAAGTGATTTCGGGGATGGGTAGTCACAGTATGTGGGAAGTCATTAGGTTCTTCGCGAAGTCGTTAGCGAGTTCAGGTAGTGGTTTTGCTTACCATTCAGGACTTTCTGTGGGACATCCTGTATTAACGTGTTATATGGAGGCAAATTTGTGATTACCCTTGATCTTCGTGCTGCCAGCGGAAATAGAAAAGAAAAACAGTTACAATTACCAGTGGTGAATCGTAGGGTGCAAAATGAAAAATAGAATAAAATACAAGAAGTCTGAAGAATGGCCGGGGTTTCAGAGGGCCTGGGTCTGAATCGCAAAATTGTTTCGAACTTGTGGTGGCGCCATTGACGCTGGAGATTGCTGCCAGCGCAAAATAAGAAAAGAAAAACAATTGCATACAATAGAGCACATGACCCTTCAGAGGCACAAAATGGAGTTTGGCACTTGACAAATATGAAGTAATTAGGAAGGAATGTAAAGTTTGTTACTTCCTCCGAAGAGGCTGGCTCCTTCGTGAACCTGGTGCTCTGAACTGGCAATGGCGGGCACAATGCAGCCCTTGGTGCCAACAAAGACGAAAAATTGAAGGTTGCAAATAAAAAAAGAACCACGCTTGATTCTAATAGAACAAGATAAAAATAAAAAACAGTTGTACATAAGAGATGAAGTAGGTCGCAGGTGGTAAATAACAACAATGGCCAAAATTGAAAGGGACCATGGTGGCGAATAATGAAATAAGAAAAAAAAAAAAATGGCGGCTAAAGAGCAGCCCGTGCTATCAGCAGTCCACAATAAAGAAGAAATACAGTTGCAAATAAAAAGGAAGGGTTACAAGAATGCCATATCTTTCAAAGAGACATGGCAGTCCAGAGGCAAATTGTTTTCAAGTTCGGAAAAGTTTAAGAAATGTAGCCCATAAAAGTCCGGACCAAAAGTCGCTGCCAGCAAACCCCTAACCCGGCCTACGAAACTATCTAAGGTGGGAATCTACTCCACGGCTGCATCTGTGGCAATTGCCTCAACAAGGCTGGACAGTCCCTCCATGTTGGTGTCGTCCTCGTTCTTCTCAGCTGCACCTAGTCCTTGCGTGGTGGCGGATGAGCCCTTGTTCCCTTCTCCGGATAGGGCTGCCTGGGTCTCATGAGGAGAGCGTTGCGTGGGATCGAACGCCAGGGAGTCGGAGTCGGTAAGAGCATCCTCTGTAGTTGCTGCCAGCAAACAAGAATTAGAAAATAAGAATTATTCGGATGTAACAACGAATTAGGCAAGTAGCAATGGGCAGATAGGTTAAGGGGCAACAAACCTTGGTCGCCCTTGGTCTTCTTCCACGGAAGCGCGGCCACAGAGGGGGCAGCGGGCCTCTTGCTGCCAGCACGTGGTGAAGCAGGCTCGGCCAGGAAGATCTCCTCCGTGAGACGTAACTCCTCCGCGGCCTTGGAGTCGAGGTCGAAGCCCCATTGCCCAAGCCATCCTCCAGTCATCCCCCGCTCGCATCGACGGCACCGGGCGTCTTGGGAGAAGACTGCCTCAAACATACAATGGGGATGTGCCAAGCAGCCGCAGAACAAAGGTACGCAGCAGGTGTCAACGAAGTAACGCTCGCAGAAGGGGCATGGGTCGTTCAGGGCTATTGGCAACACCTGGAACTCCAATGGATAACGAGCCAGCACCTTCTTCGGGCGCAAGAAAGCTGAAGCCAACTCCAAGGCCGAGATCTCCGCTGTCAGCGCGGAGACCTCGGCGTGGCGTCCCTGCTCATCGGCTTCCATCTCCTCCAACTTCTTGTAGACCCTGTCAATGCGGGCTTGGGCCTCAAGGAGTGCCTTGCTTGCAAGCCCCAGCTTGTCTTGGCCTAAGCGGGCCGCGTGATCAAAGCGCCTCTTCTCTTGGTCGTTGCCATCAGCCGCGGCCTTCTTGGAGGCCTCGCGGGCGGAGAAGATGTCGTCATAGAGCTTGGACTCCTCGGCCTCCTTGGCTTTGATGTAGTCCCGCTGGGTTGCAAGGTCGACCTTCACGCGGTCCCGGCTGGCCTCCACCTTCAGAAGTGCCGCCTCCAAGGACTTCTTCTTGAGGCGCTGCTGCTCCAGGACCTGCTTCGGATCCGTTGCCACCAAGGGCTGCACCTTGATGGCAACGGCAGCAAGGGCCTTCACGGCCTTCTTCTCAGCCACGGCCTTGGCAGGAGGGGGCAGGGATCTAGGTCCCCTGACCTTCTTCGCCTCCGCGGCCGTGATCAAAGCCTTGGAGGTGGCTCCAAGTGGCTTGGCTCCTCCGCTCGACTCCGCCCCTCCTCCCTTGCCCTTGCTGCCAGCACCGGGGATGTGGCCAGCGAGGAAGTCGATAATGGCTTCAATCTGCTCCCTCAAGGCCGGGGGAGTCAACTTCTGCGGATTACGCCCTGGCAGCTTCTCACGCCCCTTCACAATTGCCTCCGCCTTCTGGGCGAAGTTGACATCCACGCCCTTCTCAAAGTAGAGGTGGCAAGCCCGAAGAAAGGAGGTCCCGAATGCCCAGTTGTCGGGGTCACCTCCATAAGTCCACCGGTACATCTCGCAGTATTTCCTCTGGGCCTCCGGATCCTCACAGTCAGCAACGTAGTGCCGCCCAGAAGAACGCTCTGGCCATCTGTCGATGAAGTCGGCCTTCCTGCAATGCTTGTCGCCGCTGAGGTCACTGAACTTGAGCCCCTTGTTGGAGAGCTGCAAGGTGCGGGCGAAGAAGTCCTCATTGTAATCACAGCCCGCCTACCCAGCAGAAATGGGGCGAGGTGGTGAAGCTGTGCATGAAGTGCAGGGGGTAAGCCGTCCAAGTCGAAGGCGTCATCCCACGGCGTCTCAACATCGTTGCCATCCTCCTTGCAGTCAGCAACCTCGACGACCTCCTTCTTCACGACGGCCTCCTTTCCCTTCCTACGGCTCGACATCCCTGGCGCTGGTAGTGCAAAAACAACACGTTTTACGAAAGGGGGAGCGCGCATGGCAGCTGAAAGGAGAGAAACGGACAGGGTATTATTCTTGCAGATTAGAGATTTAAGCTACACATCTCTAAACCATTACCCCCCGCGACCCTAGCAGCCATTGCTGAGCAACTCTATTCTCTTCACCATGGTCGGTACGCTCCAACATGGCCAACCGCAACATAAGGAGGAGCAAGGTTGCAAAAAAATAGACACGATCAGATCACTAACTTCGCAATGCTTCACTGTCAGCGGTGGAAGACGGTGCAGCTTGAAGCCCCTCTCGCCGCGCGTGACAATGCGCCTCTAGATTCTGCAGCCGAGAAACCTCCACCTCACCCCACGCTCCCAGCCCTGCTGCTCCACCCCGCTTCTTCTGCTATAGCTCACCCTCCCCTCTCTCCGGCTGGCCTCGGTTCTTCTCCACTCCGCTCCTCACGCTGCAGCTCCACGCCCGCTCCTCACTTCGCCAATGAGCTCCACGCCTGCTCCTCACTATTCGAGAGCTCCACCCCGCTCCTTGTGCTGTACCCCCCTCCCCTCGGGCTCCCGACCGTGCTGCTCCTCCCCACACCTTGCGCTGTAGCTCCCAACCGCAAGAACTCGCCTTCAGCTCCACGGCCGCTCCTCACGTGACCCTCAACGCGAGCTCCGTGTAATGCAGCTCCGCCCCGCTCTATCACCTTCCGTGACCCACCACAGTGCTTGCGCTTCCGTTTCATCTTGCCAACGACGTTGCTGCTCTTCCTTCGTCCTCCTTGCTGTACCTCCCCGCAGCTCTCGACCCTGCTGCTGTTCCTCGCTCCCGACCTTGCTGTACCTCCCCGCAGCTCTCGACCCTGCTGCTGCTCCTCGCTCCCGACCTTGCTGCTCCAAAACCGCTCACGACCCCCTTGCTCCACCTGCCGTTGAATCTCCACGGCCCTCCTCGACGGCTCGCTCCTCACGCTGCAGCTGCTTCGTGCAGTCGACCGCAACGGCCCCTTCCTTCAAAGTCGTTGCTGGCGGTACTCTTCGTCTCCTCACGCGATCCTCAACGACCCAAAGGGGGTGCGTGACTGTACCGCCCTCTGAACATCCAACTTCCCCACGGCGCCCACAAAACTGCCAAGGTAATTGCAATCGCAAGGGCGCTTGCAAACAGCAAGAGGACGACTGAAGAAGACAGAGGAGCTGAAGAGGTGTTGGAGTCAACGGAGGGTGTCGTATGGGAACAAGGCAGGAAAAGAGAGAGGCCTTCATGCCCGAGTCAACCACATGTGCGTCCTTGGAAACTAGGCCGGGTTTACTTCAAGAGGATATTGGAACGCTTTTAGGGGAGGTTTGGGGGGCTTAGAGGGAGTTGAGAGTCTCAAACAGAGTTTAATGAAGGGAGGTTGAGGAGTTGGTGCAAAGCTCTCATTTCTCCCTTAATTGCCACTCCATGCAAATGATTGCCATGGCCCTAAACCACACATCCCCATTTGATGTGGGTACTTAGAAAATCGTCTTAGAAATTAAAATCTTAATTTGAGCGTGACCGGTACATATGATTACTAAGACCATTAATTATGAAGATTAATAATTGCATGGACTAGGCACTTTAGTGAGCTATCCACAAAACAAGTTTAGGGGAGAAACATGGCCTAACTCATTCAAAAAAAAAATTGTTGCCAGCCACATTCTACATAGCTCTAACATAATTACCAAAATACATTGCAGTCAAGTCACAGACGGCCAATGGCCATTGCTCGCGTCGTCACTGTCCTCATTGCTGCCAGCGACCTCACTGTCAGTGGACTCCCCTTCTTCTCCATGGGTGCCTCTTTAATAATTATCGAGATTAACTTAGCAATGGATAAGCCATTTTACGTAATTGCTCGAAAAAATCCTCATTTTTTGATTAATCTATCCGTAAATGGCTATTCTAGAATGAAACCAAAAAACATGTTAAAGAAGAACCACTGTCTACTCCGATCAAAAAAATTAAAAAAAATAAAAAACTTGCAACATTATAGATGTCCATCCAATGAGTTTAGAACGCATAATTTGTACTCAATTCATACAGGCTCGTTGCCAGCGTCATCGCTGTCCACGTTGTTGCCAGCGTCGTCACCGTCACTTGAGTTGCGTCCTTCCTCAAGATCCACATTGTTGCCCTCCTCCTCGGGGTCATCTTCGTTGGCAGATCCTCTTGCTTGATCATTCTTGGCTCCATCACCTCCAACGGTGTTATCACACACCCAAGCTTTGCCAACACGCCGTCGCCTTGACCGCCAATTCTCCAAAGCCCTGGCAGCATTTGATCGATGCCACTGTTCTCGCCTTCTACGTGTAGCCTCCATGCGGGCCTCATCGTCCAAGGTATTTAGAACCCTGGTGCACTCTAATTTCTTCTTATACCGATGCTGTATATTTCGGTACCAATGTTGGAATTGTTGCAAAATAACACTGATGCGCTCTTTGCCACCACCGTGAGCTGTATGCGCTTGATTCGCTGCCTTCGCTTGATGATGGGATTTCTCCATACCCTGGCAACTCCATACGGCGAGACTACCGTATTCCTCCACAAACCAACTGCCATGCCTGACAATTACATGCTGTCAACAGCCACTTCAAGGTTAGTGCTGGATTGAGAATTGAAGAAAGTAAGATCAGCCATCAACCCCCAATTCATCCCAAACCTCGTTCATATAACTCACCATGTAGTGCGACACATGCTCCTCTCCGAAGGCCTCCAAAAATGTTCTCCCCCACGTTTCTATCTTCCCTTTGAACTGGAGTCGTTGTTCTACTGTCAGCACCAAGCCGCTGAAATATGGTAGAACCTCTTCAAAGGCTTGCCACATAGCAGCCCTTGCCCTACGATGTGCACCGCCGCCACTATTATTGCTCTCTGCTTGACATATGTCTTTCCAGGCCTTGTCGTTTCCAGACCATACGCTTGGTTTAAATAGTCTGCTAGCAACAACCCCACTGAAAGATGGCTTCTGTGGCACATTCCCTGTGCTGCCACTCAGTTTCGGATCCTTTCTAATCTCCACATTGCCACCGTGAGCCCCGATAGCTGACAAGGACTTCTCCATTTGTTCTATGGCTGTAGCCCTCAGTCTTTGATCTTGTATGTTCCAGACATAAATGATGTGTTGATGCAGAATCTTCTCCGCTAGGCGAACTAGGGCGTGAAGTGTACAAATGTGCACTCTTTGCAACGGAATTGGCAAGATAGGCCTCCACCTTGTATGTGCACGCATGTCACAAGGTTTTGGCTCCACAGAGTTGGCAAACAGTCCCCCCACCCAGTTCGGTTTCCCACGTTTTCTGATGGGAGCACTCGCCTGGCTTGCTGTCCCTACGATAGGCTTAGCCCTCTTCAGCTCGCAGTATATGCAGTTCATCGCACACGACGGCCCCGACTGAAGCCCGTACATACACTTGATCGTCTTCATGTCCGCAGCGAGATGCCACTCCACATGGAATTCTCCAACTTCAAGGACCGTGAGTTTCTCGCCACTGGACTGTGCTGCAATCACAGATGGAAATTTGGATTTCCCAAATATCCACGAGAGACCTTCGTAGGACTCTTTTTCCACTTGAAAGGTTGGCACTGGCCAGATTTCCTGCTCCGACTGGACCGAGAAAAATAGGGCATGGTTTCTCTGAATGTCTAGGTCGAGCGCCCTATTCATCAATGTGATGCTGACCCGTTCAAACTTCTTGCCATTGACAATCTCGGCCTCGTCCAATTTCATGACAAATACCAGCGGTGCCCCTCTTAACTCTGTGGAAACATGGCGAGTGGATGTGTAAGTCACGGTTAATTAAATAATAACCCTGCTGGCAGCAAACTCTGAAAACAAAAGTCTGAGGTGATTACGTTACCTTCTTCCGTGATGCCTAGAAGATCACCATGCTCCTTTGGACCACCTCAAGGTCTGTGAATAGGGAATTCTTGTCAGTCAAAACGACTTCCTTTACCATGTCCTCGGACATCTTGTTCTTCTTAGAACTTGCTGGCAGCGTAAGTCGACCTTCAGCATGGTAGTATTCGCCAATATACTGTGGCAGGTTTGCATTTAACTCCTGCCGAAGCAGTTTCACGTGATAGGGGCTCGGCAAAATACTCCCGGAGACTCCTTTGTTCAGAGCAGCAATGGGAGCCTTCACAGATTTGTAGAGAGCACCATATCCCCGATGGGAAACCCCTGCCTGGTCGCAAGCAGCAAGAATTTTGTCCGGTCCAATACTCTTACCAATCGATTTGAGCACATTTTTCGCAATATCTGACTGAACATGTGCCATTGCAGGCTGAGAAGCGAGCGCTACACCTTCATGCCGTGACAAAATTCGAGCTAGTGCTACTGCAGTCCTATTTTGGGACTCTTTATCCCCCCGCAGTCGAGAGCACTTCCGGTTCTCTCGGTTCCTTTCGACAACAAACTGCACCACATCTGGTTGCAACACTGTCCGTAAAAGCTTCACTCTTGCTTTTGATCCACCTGATCCAGGTTTTAACTCGTGAATCCCTCTGAGAGCCCTCCTCCTATTTCGCATGCCCATGGGGGTCTCCTTCTCGAAGCTGGCCCTCCGCTGGCAGCGGTCAACGTCTTCTTGGAGACCCCGCACATGGCGCTCCAATTGCTCCACCCTTTGGGCATGGCAATCACGGACAGCCTGTAATTCAGCTTGCAAATTCGTGCATGTCTTCTCTAACTCAAGGCAACGCATTCTCCCCAATTGGACATCTTCGGCTCCCCTTGAGTTGCTGGCCAGAGCTTTGCCTCTAAGCTGAAGCACTTCTTCGCTCAACTGTGTCAACTCGATCCATGTCTCCTCCTGTGTAGGACCATGTACACAATGATCCAGCAGCCTGTGTGTATATCCGCGAAGACCCTGCTCTCCATGACATATGAATTCAACGAACTCTTTTAGCGACTTGATTGGAGGTGGCTTCCCTGTCATTGGGTCAACATGGTAAATGTCTCCATTGATCCACAAGTCAATGTTCGTGTCTCCACGCAAGCTCCGTGTTGGAAACGAGCTCCTCATGCATAGCTCTACTTGCGTAGAACCTCGTCTTATGACCGGGGCATAGCGTGTGTCCAGTGCAAAGTGGGGAATGTACTGATTGCTTCGTTCAGCCCTTGCTGCCATCGTGGACCCTATAGTCGGTAATCTTGATTGAATCTCCCCTGGTCACACTTGGTGATTTGCTGTTATTCGAGAGAACTTGTTCTGATCTTGGGACACCTCGTACACCCAATGAAAAACTGAATTCACAACCTCAAATACTCCGAACCTAATTCGATAGACCTGCGTGGCATCTACAAGCGCTGTCGACCACGAAACCTACATTGCCTTATGCCGTTGTGGCAGCAAGGGCTAATGAAATCAAAATGCAAATTGCTCAAAAACCCAGTAGCCCCTGAACACCCCACAATGGTTTATCGAATTAGGTTAACTTACCTTCCCTTCAAGTACATCAGTTTTCATCTCTTCGTTGAAACCTTGGTCGCCGACTGAGAACAACCCCTCGCCGCCGTCGCTGCCAGCGGACCCTGCCAAGAAATGAATTGCAATCTCAATTTTGCTCCTCCGGTCTGGGGCGCCATCGCCACTCGGAATCTTTGGAGCAAATCACATACGATTGTGCGTCCCACAGTGCCAACAACGACTTGCTTGAAGCAGAACAAGGCGCTTCGTTTTCTTGGTGCTGAATGGCGTAGAGCCGATGGCGCCATCGCGCCCAGTCCGTTGTGGCAACAACTCGAACCATCCTTGGATCGAGGCAACGGATCGAGGCAGTTCATTAATCGCCGAGCAATAAATCCCACTCCTTGGCGCTCAACAACCACCGTCCACGCGTTCTCGCCAACGAGGCAAAACCCCGCCACGCAACTCCCGTCCGTCTCCAAAAGGCCGCTTCGGGCAGCGTTTCAGACCCCTGCTGACAGCGACAGAGGGGGTTTTGGGCAGGCAGCCCACCTAATCCGGGCTGTCTTACAAGGCCCGTTGGAGACCTCATTTTTCCCCTAATGTGAGGTCTACTGTTACTGGTAGCTGCAGATGATGATGTGACTGCCGAATCTAGTCATTCACCGTGATACTAACCTTGGGCTACTCACTGCATTCACATGATGTAGGGAAAAGTGGAGGTGGAATGGTGATAGCAAAGACTGGAGCTAAGCAAGTACAGTCACACATACCGAACCAGAGAGAGTGGCTCTTAGTTTTGGTATGTGTAAATGCTGCGGATCAATCAATTCCATCTTTCTACATTTTTAAAGGACGACGATTTAGAAAGTATTACATCAATCATTGTGAACAGGGGGCAGCAATGGCAATGCAACCACAAGCATGGATGACGTCTTACCTTTTTAGCGCATGAATATCTCACTTCATTGCATCAATTAGACGTCATAGTGTTATATCTCCAGAGCATCGCCATCTGTTAATTCTAGATGGCGACAACTCACATGTTACATCAGAGGTGGCAAGACTAGCTAAGAATGTAAGACTTGATCTAATCAGCCTCTCATCTCACACTTCTCATGCGTTACAACCACTTGACGTATCTGTCTTTAAACCATTCAAAAAATATTTCAGAGAATATAGGGACTATTGGACATCACGTAACATAGACCAATTAGCGACAAAAGAAATCTTGGCCCAGTAAGTCTCTCTGGGACTGAAGAAAGCTCTCTCAGTTTCCAACATTCGTAGTGGATTCCGAGGCACATGGATTTTCCCTCTGAATAGTGAAGCAATAGATGCCTACATGACCCCATCTCAGGTTTACATAGAAGAAGCACCAAATTCAGCCGAAGGAGAAATAATTGCAGAGCAACAAGGAGAAGAGGACGTGGGAGGAGATTGGTAACTACCAAGAAAGGAAGAGGGGATGGACATATCTGGAAGATTGGCAGCTGTCAGAGAACCTCCTTCCAGTGACCGCAATATTACAGCGGACTTCAGCCACAAACCAGACTCCACGATAGAGCATTATTTTGTAGATGTAGACCCCTCAGACCAGGCTGCGGAGAGCGACGTCGCTCAGACAGACACGGCAACTCCACAGCCGGAGTCAATCACTCAATTCCTACAGGTGCCTACTTTCACTCCGAGAGCAACTTCGGGCCTTTGGGATCCAATTGTAGATTTTGCAAAATCTGTAATACTCACGAGCACAGGGTATGACAAGGCTGCAGTTGGAATCATAAACGTAAGGGGAGAAGCTGCGAAGGAAAAGGAGAGGCAGAAAGAACAACTTGAGAAATCAAAGAAGCGGAAAATGGCAGAGAGAGAGAGGAGGCAATGGCTCGAAGAGCAGCTTCACGTGAAGAGAATCAACACATGAAGGAACTGAAGGCGGTCGAGAGGGCCGAATCTCAAGCCAGAAGAGCAGCTGCGCGAGAGGAAGCTGCGCGGGCCAAAGCAAAACGCGCCTACCAGCTTGCCATGGCGAGAGCGGAGAAGGCAGCTGAGCGGTCGCGTAGAGCAGAAGGGCAACGAAGTGCTTGTGCACGTAGGGCGTCGGAGAGTGTGGAAGTACGGCAAAATAATGAGGAAGATCTTGGGGCTGCAGGTCGTTGGACAAGGGAGTCCTTGGAGGGGGCGCCCTTGCCTCAAGGGCAACATTAGGCCACACCGTCATCGCAATTCTTGACGTTTGTACCGCTGGTGCATGCCCCTTTTTACCACCCATCCCTCACGCCACAACCTCTCCATGCACACAACTTCTTTTATTCGCCTTCAAACGGCCTCCCCTCTTTCTTTCAATTTGCTGTAAGTCGACATTCTGCGAGGCCCATTACACAAATCATCAATCCCTTCCAAGTCCCTGCAATTCTACGAACCCATCCCCAGAACACACCCATGCTGCGAGAAGGGGGTCATTTGGAAGAGGGCTTTGGAGGGAGCCGTTACAACGTCCTTACATTGCGACCTAGTTGAAGACCATCGCACGGGAGAGACCAGCCTAGGAGAGCGCGGGTTTGCATGACGGAACGACCGAGTCATCGAGGAGCAATGCACGGCACACCCACACTCCGAGAGCGGGAGAAGGGAAAAACGTGCTCGGGAGCAGGCGACTAGGCTGTGGGTTTGAGAACCGCCGGGAGTGAGAATGCGAGCTACAAAGTTTGGTTGATATCGCACGCAATTTGGATATGGAGTAGTAGCTGGACACGCTTTACAGCCCGGGCCTTTGGGGACCACACCGTGGCCTACAACAAGATAGAGTCATACATGACTTTTTTTTTCAGTAGTAGACTTTGCAATTTTAACAACCATAGCAAAACGTTTTTGAGTCACTTTAGACACCATTGGATGTTCAACACAATTTGGACCTAGGAGAACCTACTGATCAGATTTAGGTCACAAGGTACTTTTGCCTTTGAAAATTTGTAACTATGTCAGTATTGAGTGTCAAATATAGAAAAAATTTGCATCCTTTGAAAAAACTTCTTCCCTTCACAGGAAAATACACTCCAAAAATAAGCCTCCAAAAAATGCCTCAGATTGCTTAAGTTGGTGGTTTTAGGACATTCGATCCTAATTCAAGTTGGGCAACTAGGATTTCTTTGAGTGACTTTTCTTTCTTGCTTAATTAATCTGATGTAGGGTTTTCCTCAAGCGATTGTAGCCATCAATTATCAAGGGTTTGAGATCTTTGATTAAGATGTGTTGCTGTAACTTTGTGTCTCTCAGTTGGTGGTGGCAGTTTGTTTTGTCCTTTGTCTATTACATTGTGAGCATCTTGCAAGAGATATTATTGGATTGTCTAAATGTGTGTATGCTTGATCTCAAGAATATTGTGTCGCTTAGGTTGTGTAAGAATTGTGATGTAAAGACTTTTTGTATTATACATTTGGAAGGATGAGTGACTACGATTAAATGGAGAATTTGAGGGAGAATTTGAGGAAGAGCCGGAACAAACACAAGGCATTGTTGGAAACCATGGGTTTGAACGGAAGAAAGGCAAAGTTGAGTCTTTTGCATGGGCAAACTCCATATATAGTGTGCAACTAACATGTGAATGATAACTCATCAACGCACAAGTGTTATAGCCGTTAAATATAAATATTTTGTGAATGATAAATCATCAACGCACGAGTGTTCCAAAGACAAGGTGGATCAATGTGGTGGAGGCAAAGGGTTTTGCATATGAACTTGTCAACAACAAGGAAAAAAATTTGGTGTCTTCATGGAGAATGGACGTGCCGTGAGGTGCTACGTAGGACAAACTTATAGCGGAAGAAGGCATGCTTGATAGAGTCTGCAGGGGTGACAAGCAAGGGAGAGAAGGGATTGGAGCAGGTGCTTGTTGTTGATTTAATCAACGTCGAGGTAAAAGATAAAGACACAATGGTAATAGAGTGTGTACAACAAACGAAGAGTTAGGTTGGGTTATTGTCAAAGGCCTCAAATTAGCAGTCTATAGCCATTTGAGAATGGCAAGAGTACCTATTCCATTTAAATAGAGACATGTTGACCTTAGATACATTCGCTAAGCGCTACAACAAAGCAATAGAAGTTCCAAAGATATAGTTTCTTAAGATTTCAACCTGCACCTTTGTCTTTTTTTTACCTCAATTGTGAAGAGGTTTTTGTAGGTACAATGCATTGTGATATAGCCCCTTGTCCATTTTGTACTTGGGAATTTGATCCTGCTTGGGATTGCAGATTTCCTAGTTGTTAGCATGCTCATCATAGTATGTGTGCTAACTCTTATTTTTCGTGTTCTAACAAATGTATGTTTATGGGTTGTAGGCAAGAGATAGTGGAAGACTGGTGGATGATGGCAAGGATTATGAAGGTGGTTGTGGATAAAGGCAAGGATGTTTGCCTTGAATCTTGGGACCCTTGCAAGGCCAAGAATGTTGGCCAAGGTGGGCTGACTTTTAATTGTATTCGGCCGGAGATCCGCGGGAAGGTTGGAGTATGGACGACATTAAGGACGAGAAAGCCCGGTTGGTGGTAGGGTTTATGAACCCGATTTTCCACCCGGGTAAGCCCAAACGGATAACCATCAAGTGGGCGACCACCTTCATAGGTGCCATGAACGGGTTGATCCAAGCGGACTGGGGCATTATGATCAAGACAATCGTCGATCAGGAGGTGGCCAAACTGAAGAAGGTGAAGAAATCTCCCACCTGCCATCTGACTTTCCTCATTCACCTCTACCGGCACAAAGGATTGTTGACACCCCGGCAGATAGTAGAGTACAATAGGCTGAAGAGTCTCCAGATATACGCGGAACCGGAGACGGAAGTCTCTGATGACAATGAGGACTTGATGGAGATTTCGCCCACCCCGACGAAGAAAGCACGGCCTAGCCCAGAGAAAGGGCATCCATCCGGTACTTCCCGGTCCCCCACACCGGCTAGACGCAACCTGAGTCGGAAGCCTTCAAACCTATTGGTCCACCGGAACACACCGAAGATCCGTTTCAGGATTTGGCCAACCTGGCTGGGCAGATGACCGAGTATGTCCAGTACCTATAGGAAATGTCCAAGCTCGAACACCGGTTGACAAAAGAGGTGATTTCCCTTACTCGAACACACCGGCTAGAGGAGTGCATTACTATTCTTTGCAACTTCCGGGACCTGGCCGGCCTACAGTCAAGCCATGTCGAGGAATTGGAGCATAACCAGGAGACGATCATCAAACTCCAACAGGATGTAAATGATGCACAGGTAGACTTCCGGGAGGCCCGCAACCGAGCAGCCAGAACGGTCCAGAGCGTGGTGAAGATTAAGGACACTCTAGCCCTTTTTGTGGATGTGGCCAACCAGTGTGCCGTCTATAAGGAGTTTTGGACATGCCTACCGGATCCAGCGCGGAAGCTGATTGTGAATTTCACGCACGATCGGACACATGTGATGAAGGCGACCTGGTTGAAGATGAGAGCTCTCGTGGAAAGCCTTGACGGGAATAAGTCCGGTCCGTCAGCACCACCAGGTCCACCGGCAGATCGAGAGGCGCATAGGACTTCGGTACCTCTAGCTCCGCCTTTAGAATCGGAACCAGTGCTGACTGTTCCCTCTCCAGTCCAGTCGGCCATCCGGTCCTCTATTCAGCCGGAGCTTGGACAACCGCTAGCGGAACCTCTTCTAAATACACTGGACAGCCTGCACAATCTCATCATACCCGAAGGCGTGGAAGCCACTATCTCGGAGATCATCAACTTGGATGGGAGCCTGGGCCACCGGCAAGAACCCCCTTCGTTCCAGTACAAGGAACTCCATCCTCGGAACAAGTACGGACGGATCTCGCTATCACCCCGGTGGCTACACGGTCTCCCTCCCCCGAAGTAGAAACCCGGCAAGTCCGGAAGGCGGCCGACCAACCGGTGCCAGGTATTCCCGGAGAGGGTTCCTCTCTGAAACGGTTGAAGAAGGGAGGACAGAAGAAAGGACGACCGGACGGAGCGCGGACGAGCCCAAGGTTCGAGAAGAAGAAGGAGTAGTGATAGGATAAGGACTGAATAAAATGGCAGCGATTAACGATGGGGCTCACTTGCACCGGGTTGTCAATCCAGATAGATAGCGGCAGTAACTAGGAATAGAAGGCGGCCACCGGTTAGGGATTCGCGAGGTCCAAGATCCGGAAATTCTGGATCTTGGTTGGCCACTTGTCTGCTATAGGCTAGTTAGGAATTACTACTTAAGCCAGAAGTTTTTCCAAGGCGTGGGCCTTGTTTTTGTAAGCCGTTTTGATTTTGCAATTGAGAACATACTTTTGGATTTGTTGCGTCGACCGGCTGGCTGGCAGGCTCAATACCGTAAGGATTTGTTGGTACTGTTGTCTCTCATAGCATTCCGGGAGAGTGTTGAACAGTGTAGTAGTCCGGAGAGCGCCTGGAGAGATTGGAAAGGTGTCAAGCGTCGAGTGTTGACGGTTTCTAATGTCAAAAAGGAGCCTAGAGGGAAGGAAAGACGTATTGTAGCAGGGGCTGGTAGTCTTAAGGACACGACGGGTCGTGTGTACATTGGAATCCGGGATCGGGCTGGTTGCTTCCTACCGAGAGGATAAAAGCCGGACTACTCACTGCAAACTAGACCGAAAGACGGACGATATAGTTAGGATACCGTGCAGTCGTAAGGTGATGTCGTTGTAGTATGAGTTTCGTCCCTGTAATCGGTATTGAGTAGTTATCCGGACCGGTCTCTAGTCATACGGGAGGATTACTGCACCCCTAGCCGGGTGGTAGATAGGAACAGTGGGGTGTCCAGCCACTTTAAGTCTTGGGACGGTGGAGAATCCAGCCACTTGAAAGCATAGACGGATCAGTGGGAACCGGCCACTAGTCTAAAAATCCGGAAAATAGGAACGAGGAAAACTACCGGTTCTGGACGACCGGCATTGGGACGGAAGACGGTTGGAACCGGGTAGTGTTTTACCGTTATGGTCTAAAAGGGAGGAAACTATAGGTCTTTGTGGGAACGTACACGGAGTGGTTTACTTTGGAGGGTATTTAGTGTCAATTAAGTGCTTTGCGGAGGAATAATGATGCCTTGTCATGCTACACAGACTGAGAGTTATGAAGCTAGTATTGGACTTCTATGTTGTTTACAATGTCTTCACAATCATGTAGGTAAATGCACAATTGTAAACTACATGATTGTAAACTTAGACTCTACAGTTACTTTGATGAACATTGAGAAATAGCCCTACCATTTGCATTAGTTCCTAAGGACAATCATATCAATCCTTGCCATGACAATTGTCTCATAAAAAGTTCAAATTGTCTCAAAACAATTGCTGAAATTGTAGGCAAAAAGTCTCAAAGTTCAAAAATTGTCTCAAATAATAAATATGGTCATGTTGATGCAAAGTTTGGTATGAGTCTGTAATGTATACACAAATAGGATGGATGTCCATGGCCCTTTATGATGTCTCAATGCAAGTATTCAATAGTGCGTTGAGGCTTAGCATCAATCCATTAGAATTTCATGATAGTTATCTATCTTATCAACTACCTCATGTAGAGTCAATTGTGGTCTATGCGAGTCTCTAACCCAAGTTTCAATTTTTTTAATTTTTTGTTTTTTTATGTTTTACATATTTTTTATGTTTTACATATTTTTTTTGTTTGTGAATGCACGGATAGCTTCAAAGTCCAACTCTAGGGTAGAATTATGTTCACCCCGTTCTAGCACAATTAGTCCTTCTGTGGTAAGCTTTCAATTGTTAAGGACCAAAAGATTTGAATTAGAGGAGCCTAGCACAAGGTTTCTTTAGGAATATAAGTGAGGGTGCATTGAAAACAAAGAGCAACATCCTACAATGTCAATTGAGGCATCCCCTAAGCTTTGGAAGTTTTTGAGAAGAACGTGTGGCAATTAAACAACAAAGGAAAGTGATCAATGTAGGTAGATTCTTCAAATTTTGTTCCCAATAGTGGGTGGGTGCCAAAGGCAGTGCTTAGGAATGTTCCTTGTGAAAATGCAAAATTTCAAAATATGGAGAAGGATTATGTGGAGGAAGCAAATTGCTTAGAGACGCACAAGCAACGCAAAATAGAAGTCAAAAGGAAATGGACACTTGACACAGTTCATGAGGATGACATAGTGCAAAAGCAGACTAAAGAATTCTGTCTTAAAAGCGAAGACGATGAGGCATTGAGCAAAAGCGAATTTGGAGACAAAGATTCAGACAAATATAAAGAGAATAATGAAGACGAGGCTACTTAGGACCAAAAAAATTCACTTGAGCCTACAATTGTAGTGCAGAGGAGAGGAATTGGTCGAAGTGGTGGACGGGTGCTTAGCATGAGAAGGACAAGAAGGGAAAGACCCGCGTATACATGAATAAGTGAGTGTGTCCACAAAGATATGAGCAGCGCTTACCAAAGCAACTAAGAAGTAGTCATAGTCGTTATTGTGCATTGATATGTGCGATCGTAAATAGCTGAACTTTGGTGTGAATTTGGTGAATTTTGAGTAGATGGTACAATATTTTGCAATGTAGTTTTCAAATTTTGACTGATGGTCTTCTTTGAAATTCCTTCAACAACATTTTCCACAAGAAGCTTTGGACATTGAGACTATATCAAGGATTGTTGATTTGGAAAAAGTGAAAAATAGCATTGGAAACAATGTATGTATGAAGAGTTGGTTGTTTAGCAGCTTTTGAAATATGTACTAAGAGTGTCTTGTAAATTCTGATGACGTAAATGACCGTATGATCACATAAATACCTTAACAACGGAGAAACTATAGACCACTCAGAAGGAAAGCAACCTTAAGAAACTTAATCCACAATATTTGTATAAATCCAACAAATCTCTAAATTAGTATTTTTCTCACACACTAAACACTTCCACAGTCATACATCCAACACTTCCATAGTCATACATCCAAAACTTCCATAGTCATACATCAAAAAAACACTTCCATAGTCATACATTCAAAAAACACATTGTATCATGCTATGAAATAGCTACTTATAATTTAAACACAATACTTCAATATGTTTCACCCTCCTACTAAGCAATGGCTTACATTCAAACATATTACTCTCTAGATACATTTACTTATCTTATGAATCGGGTGTGTAAATGCAATATGGCGCCATTATGTATTGCTTCTAATTTACTTCAGGTCACCATAATTTAGATAGATCCTCTAGAGGATTATCTACGTAAAGGAAAAAAAAAAAAAAAAAAAAACACACAAAAAACCATATGTATGGTGAGTTAAAAATCACATGTGGGGGAGAGCACAATAAAGTGGACCACAAAGTGCAAAATGTGATCACTAAGAAGTGAATATGAAGTGTGCTGTTTTTTAAAGCTCAAAGCTGATTTGAGCATTTTGGTGTAGTTTTTGAGCATTTTAGTCACTTTCTAGGGTGTATAATGGTATCTTACATGCATCTTCCTAAAATGAACATTCTCAATTGAAACTTAATTTGACCACTAGTTCTAAATTATGAAAATGAACTTTTCCAAAGTCTTAATTTCTTCATTTGGGGCCCTCAATTGCCTTTAGAGGATGTTTTTTTCAATTTTAAAAACAATGTTTGGTAAAGAAAAATGCACAAAAGGTACTGTGGAAGTGACCCTTCTTAAAAAATATCCTTGCGCTACTTTTGGAATCCTAAACCAATTAATGAGTATATGAATTGACTATTTTAGAATACCTTTTAAACATACAGAGGGCACCACATAATTAATAGTGATTTTTTGATAGTTTTTTATTCTTTTATGGTCACTTTTTTAAATGACTGCATTCACTTTGCTTGGATTTAAAGTCTTCATTCAATAGTTTTAAAGTGCCTACTTTGCACGAAACTTTTCCAAGTTGTAGAAAAACAAGTTGAGAATCCATATTAGCAAAGAAGATTGACTTCTATTACATCTTTCCATCACGTATGTGCAATTTTTGCAAAAGGGCTGAAATTGGCAAATAGCTAAGCACTTTTTTGGTCCACTTTATTGAGCTTCCTCCCATGTTTGGTTTATTCTTTTCATTTTTTGTTTTGGAAAGTATGTAAGTGCATGATTTTCTTGGATTCTAAATTCTTTACAAAATTTACTTTCAAGTATATGAGCCCAAAATATATTCTTCACTGTATTAAACACCAAGAAATTTCTATATTTATTTCCAATTTGAGTGTTCTATTGGATTGTCCTACGCTAGGCAAGACCCAATAGGAGGTGCGTTGCTAAGAACAAGGCAAGGCACAGAACCTCCACAATGGCAAACAATTAGAAGGCAATTTGTGCAATTAGTACAAATACTCGAGTATTGCCTTTTCAACACTCCTAGGCAATTTATATACATCATTGTTTTTGAAACAAGATGGTCAATGATAATTAGCTTTGATATTTTTAACATGTCCGTGAGCCTTTTGATATTTCTTTATATGCACATAAGTGTCAGCTCTAGTGCCATAGTTTTGGTAGTATCTACCTTGAATTATAGATTCTCCGAGCTCAAAGGACCCACCTCCGGAGCACGAGAAAGCCTTTGTGCATGTGTAATCTTGCTTTGTGCACACAAGTAAATGTCAACATTTTCCTTCTTCTTAGATGGAGCAACAATGCCAAAGTTCAACCCAACACTACAAGAAAACCCAAAGAAAACCAAGCCTGAAATCAAAAGGAAACTGTTGTGCTCAACATCAGATTCGGATTTCAGTTGTTTTACCACGTACATCGACTAGACAAGAAATGTGTGATTTCAAATAAAGAGAAAACTCTTGGGCACAACTGCGTTCTTGAGAAGCGGCTGACGTGTCTGCTCCCGAAATAGACGGGATGTCAGGAAGTTGTTTTTGTGGTAACATTCCATGTATATTACATCAAAAAATAGGAATTTTACAAGAGTAAATTCTTACATGCCATCGAAAAGCATCTAATCATTTGCATGTGATGGAAATTCATAATCATAAATTTTTGTAGCCTACATTTCCAAGACCAACTTCGGTCCATAAGTTCAAAATTTTCTTTTGATGTGCATGCAACTTAATAATCCAAACTTTTTGATAGTTTGTATTGGCCTTTTATAGGAGAACGCTAAATGCCATGTAAGGAAGGATAAGGCGGGACGGCGCGCCACGGCGTTTGCCTCGCCCGCCACCGTGGACGGCCCGATTTTCCCCGCGCTTTCGATCGCCGATAACTTCCCCTCTCAATAACTGCCAGTGTCGCGTAACACTGTGACTCCTTCGACGATCGCATGACACTAAACACTACCCACACCTGTGACACTAATTTTCTCAGACTGACCGTGCTCAGAAAAAATGATGTCATGCCACGTCACTTGTCTCCGTCTCGTCTCTCACCTTCCTCGCAATTAGGGTTCTGAAGAGGATTAGGGTTGCCAGGTGTTATCGTTGTCTGTCTACACTGTCTGATGTTTCCTCGTCCGTGAATGTAACCGATTTACGAATGCAAGCATGTTTTTTAGATCACGCTTGCGTTGGTATGTTGTAGAGATACGGGTGAGATTGAATGGAGATGATTAATGTCACCTACGGTCTTATGTGTTTTAGTTTGAGGGTTTCCGTTCTTGGATAGCATGCATAGCAAGAGGTTGGAACTTGTCAGTTTGGGTCGACGTCGTGAGTCGTACGGGGGAGTCCATCGTTGTCTTGGATATGGAGACAAAGGATTGATGGGATACAAAGTGCCCTAGATCGGTTGGCAAAGACAAAAGCGTAGAGGTAGATGTTGGTGTCTTCGATATATACAAGCTTCAACTTTAGGCAATCTAAGAACAAGTTCAGAATCCCCCATCCGGCGTCTATGGTCCGAGCGATTTGAGATGGGAGCTCGAATACAGACTGCCGAGGGGTGAATACAAAAAGTCTCACATCGTGCCACAATGTTATGTGCCTACAACGCGTGATCAGGATTTCATTCAGGGTATGCAGTGCGGTCAAGAAGGAGCACAGTGCAGATTTTGACCGGATAAGGAGAATCGGCGTCCCAATCAAAGTAGAGACGGACACAAGACCGCGCTTGATTTCACCTGGTAAGTCGTTCATTGTCATAGTGTATTGTGTCATCTTCTCCTGCTCAATTTTTGTCTATTATAGGGATTACGGGTTTTAATGTCAAATCCGAATCTGCAGCTATAAGTGCGAGTATGGGCCGAAGGATTTCTCTTATATTGTCAAGCCGATTTTGGAGGAGCTTCTGCCGAAGCCCAAGAAGAAACCTCGTACTCTTGTCTCCGTTTCCAGAGGGAAACTTGCTTGCGTTCACACGTAAATCCAGAGCAAAAAGAACCAAAGATCCACTGGGGAGGAAACCGCCTCGAAGATTTAAGTAAAAAACACCTATATGTGCTGGGGATGCAATGGACTGGATGTTCGCAAACCCCCTCTGCATTGGAGAAGAAGCCGCGAGGTAAGAAGTTGAATGAAGATGCCATGGTCGAACAACCTATTTAGAAGATTGTCAACGTAGTTACGACCTCACAGATTCCGGATTTGAATGAAGTGCCTGCACCTAAAGACTCTTTCAGTAGTCCGGTACTAGTAGTGAAAAAAAAGGGTCTCAGAAAAAGAAAGTAATAGACTTCGGTGTGAAGCCCAATGTCACAGACGTGGCGCCTCCTGTCAAGATGGTGAGAAGGAGGGCTTTCAAGGCAAAAGTGACTCCCTCACAGGTGGAAACGTCTGCTATTGTTTCTGGGTGTGGAGTAAGAGGACCTGGACCGTCGGATCCTGGTTTAGTTGTGGATCCTGTGATAAATTTGAAACGTACTCCAGGGAAGTATGCACCTAGGAAGAAGAAGGCATCACTAACGTGCAAGCATCAGTGTCACAACATCACTAAAGAGAGTACTATAAGGGGGCATCATGAAGGCATGAACGCCGTTCTTCAATATAACAAGGGCATTGACACGCTCCCATCGTGCGGGACTAATGCTCCGGTTTCAAATGACAATTCCAGTGTCACAAATACTCTTACACCACTTATGTCTGCGCTATGTGTCCACGGTGACGACGCATGCTGAGAAGCCACTTTAGCACGGACGAGAGATGCGGATAACGGAGAAGCGGTCTGTTTGGGGCAACTCGGAGACATATCCCAGTTGTACAACTGGCTAAAGCGCAGTTTAATAAGAATGGCACATTGAAGACACCTGGTCGACAAAAACTGAAGCGAGACTCAAAGAAGAAGTAAAGGGAGGGGGTTCGATAAAACGTGGATGCTTGGCTCAGTTCACTATGAAGAGTCTGTTTCATGCACCGCATGTGTCTGAGATATGAATAATTTAAGGTAAGCACATTGTCAATCGAGATAGCCTTGTTGTGCATGGCGGGATGAAGTCAGGGGATAGGAGCGCTTTCTCAGCCCACTTGTCGCCCGAAATCCAAACATTTGTAGAGGAATGTCTGCTATGCAAGGACTCTTTGAATCAAATTATAAAGAAACATCTTGAACTTTTGAAGCAGAACGAGGCGGAGGGCAGGGATATAACACGAGACTTACTGCTTACAAATAAAGATATTTGCAACATCTGTGGTAAGATGGCTCAAGAAACTTCCATGCTTCACAAAAAGGACGCCCTGAGTGTTTGAATGTGGGTTCAGAAAAATGTGGATTAGGTATTTTACTATACTGAATCCAATAAGGAGAAGCTTGTTCCTGTTTCAGGCAAATTCACAGGGGCGAATATGCCTTTTACTATTGGAATTCAAATGGAGTGGCAATGAAAAATGATGTTAAAATATGGCCATCGTGGAGGGATTTTAGTTGGTGTCGCCTTCGATACTAACGAGAAGAAGGTAATACTCTTTTTCGACTATGCATTCAATTCATTTCCTTTGTTATTGTTCTTGGTCAATCGTAAGACTTCATACCTTCCGTGTTGTGAGACTTGAATGCCTTGATAACCTGATTGGTCGCAGTTCCCTCTGTATACACTGATGGTTTTTGAAGAGTGGCATAATGGCATCCCTGTTGCCTTCATATTGACTTCGAAAAGCATTGAAGTGAATCTCACCCCATGGATGAAGGCTCTAAATGCCAGAATGGTAGCTGAACAACCTGATTGGAAGCCGACTGCCTTCATACTGGACTGCGCCAAAGAGAGATCAATGCTATAAAGTGAGTTCTCAATCCTATATACATCCATGTGCATTCTACTCAGTACTACTACAGAAATCAGTGTCACAGTGTATAACAATGTGTCACAGTGTCACAATGTCATTCTCTACTACTTTAACGTGTACTATTGTCGTCATTACTCGTACTTACTTTTGTTTTTGTTACACCCATTTTGTTTTTGACACGTGGTCGAATACGGCCATCTTCCTATGCTTGTGGCATGTTAGGAGAGCGTGGTAGAAAAATTCCTGTTATAAAATTTCTAATCTGGGCCGACGAGCTGATATTATGAAGGAGCTAGGTTCTATAATGTACGATCAGAGTTCTCCACCGGGTGAAGAAGGTAAAGACTGGGCGAGAAAGAAAATTGAAGACCTGGAAAAAAAAGTACCCTCAGGAATCGGAGTTCTGAGAGTACATGAAAGATCAGTGGGTAGAAAAGGCCCACATGTGGGTGGTAGGATTCCGTAATTTACACTACTGCGGTCAAGATACAAATGCGCTATCGAAGGGTACCATGGTTTTGCAATTTAAACAATTTTGAAGTCCGAACGAAGTAGGATGTCCAGTTGAAGAGTAGACTGGTGCATTATTGCTTTAACAGAAGATGTCCTCGACCACTACTGGTAGAAGGATCTCCAAAAGGAGAAGGGTTTTGTCGACAACAAGAAAATGCAGGATACGGTGGTGGATTCTATATTGAAGGCTGGGGAAATACCTGATACTAATGTCACTTTACCAGAGATAGATGGTGACAGTGCCATGATTACGTCTACAACGCATCGTCACATGCGGTATATAGTGTACAATCCAGGATCTAAATGGGGTGTTTGTAATTGTATTTGGGCGCAACGTGGGAACATGTGCAAACATCATGTGAAGGTCGTTATAATGATGCATCTTGAAATTGCAGAGGGGACTATTGCAAGATATTATAGGAGAATGGCGAGTATGTCAATGGAGGGTTACATCAATTGCTGACGCTTCGTCGAGTTCAAATCAGTGCGCCAATTGACAATTCAACACCATTAAGGGATCACACATCCGTTCCTCTGACACGAGTTCCTACCCCTCAAAGGAGGCGTGCAGTTGACCTCTCCGGGATACTGCGACAACAAATTATTCTGCTACATGAAGAAGTTCACGGGGATGCCTTCTTACAAGAGCACCTAATTGCAAAGCTAAATCAGACACTCGGTCGGCTACGGAAATTGAAAGTGGAGCAAAGGGACGGGACATTCCACCCAATGGCCGGATCCCCTTTGTTTGAGATTGTTGATGACGGAATGGGATTAAAACTTCGTCAACAAAAGGATTTGCTTGAGCGCTCAGGGCCACCGGTGGCTCGTCGTCTTTGAGTAATGTGAGCATTCCATCATTTGTGCAGTAACAGAGTCCATCCACCTTGAAGCGTGTTGATCACTTCTCATTCTTGTGACACTTTACATACCGTCGGAGTCCATATAGCAAAGACTCTGCTATTCTGCTGCTCTACTTTTCGAACACTTCGTGGGTTTCTCTTTAGGGTTTGTTCCTCGAGTAGACATGATTTGTGTTGGGTTTCTTCTCGAGATTGATACAATGGAGAGCCTCATTTTGGGATGTGTTTTTTTTGTTCTATCTTCTCTTTAGAAAGAATTATGTAAATCCAGGGGTGGAGGTACCTTCTCATGGCCGTCGCGGGGTTGCATCACCAATGTATGCTAATCGTCGAGGTTACAGTGGGACTCCTTCTAGAGGCACATCTATGCAACGAGGGCAACCAGGTTCTTTACCAGGCGGCCGCATTTCTACAGAGATTGACAACCCCAGCCTGTTCCTGAACGGACCTTCTTGGTGCAAGGAGTTTATCGCTGGAGACAGCCACGAAAAGGAGTGGGTTCTGAAACAGTTCTACGGAGGCATCGGAGAGGAGGATTGCGATAATCTAAGCAATTTCAAAGCAAAGTAGAGTACGGTACCATCATATACATTTTGTAACAGACTTTTCCCTACAATATACATTCGTCGACTATGTCTATGGAAATTCATTTCAACGGATCAGCGGCTCCTTGTTTCTTTATCATATGTGACACAGAGAGTGCATATTAATGTGATACTATGTGCTCTGACATTACATATACTCATTGGCTAAACTATTTCACTTGCTGTTGTGTGGCATCTCTTGTATTCTGTGTATGATCTTAATATATCAACATTGCTACTTTGCATACATTCAGGTGCCTACATAGCATCGTTGAATGGAAAACACAAAACATGATTTATATTAACCGTGACACTCAACCCTTTTCAAACTAGGAAGGCACATGTGAGTACATGGAATTTGTACAAGAAGTTGTAGTCATTGTGTTTTTTTCCATGTACAGGGAGAACCCAAAATTCTTGATTATAACTATTTACTTTGTTTCATATTCCTTTGTGTACATAAGTTCTTTTTGTTTTAACCCCTAAAGTATCAACTCAACAGTTTTGGTATGATTTAGGGTCCGGTCAGGCTCCCTATGAGTCAAATTTTATCGGATGTGGCTGTAACTTTGGCATAGCATGGGAAATTGTCATATCTTTCTAGCAAGACCAAATTTTACTTCCATCGGGCCCGTAGTTAAGAAATAATTGGCGTTTAAAGATCAAAATTCAATTCAGGGCAGCTCGGGCAGGTTTGTGGCCGATGGGAGTGGTGTACCAAATCTGTGAAAGTCTACAGTGACTTCCAAATGATCCTTTCTGAAATTGTTTCATAATTTTTTTTAAATTTGATTTTGAAAAATCCAACCGTAGGATCTTGTTTAGAGCCATCCAATTAGTCTACGTACCAAGTTTTGTAAACTTTGACCGTACGGATCTTGAGATATATTTAGTCAAAGTTTCAAGTTTTATAAAAACTGTCAAGACAGATCAACAGTGATTGGGTCACCTTCATCACCCATTTTCCCTTCACCATTTTCTCCTCCTAAACCACAGTATATGCTGTAAAATTCATATCTATTTTGGATTTATTTATTTTTTGGATTTTTTTCCTCTACAATTTCTTTTCCATACAAATGCATGTATACACCGTTCGGATTCCCAAAAATTGATGATCTTCTTAGGCATTTGTAGTGTGGAAAAAGACCTAGTGTATATGCATTTCATTTGACTCCCGTCACTAGAAATGTGGTTTTCCAATGCTTTTGTGTGTTGTATTGTCTTCAAATTTTTTTGGGCATACTCCCAACTCACTTTAGAATCCAAAACTGAAGAGCCTCCACCCATGCGATCTTCAAAAATGGACTGTTTTACTCTCTGAAGTCTGGCTGTCCCTGCCGGGCAGGACCAAAAAAAACTTTTCACTCAAGTTCAAACCTTATGATCTTCCAAACGGTGAAGAGTTACAGTCTAAAATTTTGTGTGCACATACATGTACAAATTAGGTACTAGATCCTACGGTTAGATTCTCCTAAATACATTTAAATTTGCATAATTCTACTTTGAACTAAAACAGGGCAGAATTGAGGCAGAATTTGGGATTTTATGGCCAAATACTTTAGGGGTTAATCGAAGCATTCAAGTCGAATAATCAATTCATTTTATTTTGCCAATCATTGTATACATATGAATGTTTGGGTCAAAGGGTGAAAAAAAAAAAACGCAAATACTATATGCATATAAGTTTAAATTGATATATATATATATATACATATAAATATTTATATACATATTTTTAATTTTATCTACATGTTTAATTAAACTCGTAATTTTTTAAGATATATAAATCTTTTCCTATATAGACTTATTTGTTAACAAAGTATTCAATTTGATACCATTGTGTTTTTCTATAGATGAATGTTGCATAAAACATAAGTTTAACGTTGAAACATATGTAAATATGGGATTCAATATTCAGCCATGTACATAATTTTTACACTATGCTTATATCTAAATAGAACTATGTTCTTTGTTGTTTTTTAATTTTAGACTAATATTAATATAAATTTATATGGAAGTGTGTTCGTCTTTATGTTTTTCTAATTTTTTTTAGAGTTCGTTTTGATACTTCTTCTTTCTAAACTCTACAATTTGGGCAATCATAATATTAATGTTCATAAGTGTATATATTATTTTCATGAGTCTAATAAATTCAAAGAATCAAATCGATCATGCTTATAAATTAAAAGATAACTGACGAGTTTAGTGTCACACATTGCTGTTGATCCGTGACATTAATAAATGGTGTCATTCAAAGAAATGTAAATATCGTCTTGGTCGGTCCGTTAGTATTCATTGCATATGCTAAGGTAGGAATTCGATACACATTCTTTGACTGCGGTGGTAGTTTTTGTTTGGAAATATGTACATTTATTAAGAGTTGGGGTTATAAGCACACACTTACATGAAGAGCATTCAGAACTATGGATACACAGTAGATCGCCCTAAATTGACAAAAAAATGGTGATTTCAATAAACGCATTTAAAAAAAATGGGCATTTCAATAATTTAGTGGACGGGAGTCTAAAAGCGAGTCGCATGTTTTTTTAATGTCACACACGGAAAGAAATAAAGCTACATACCCATACCAAAGATAGAAGTCCTCACTTCTTATGAGGTACACTGAAAGGAGCCCTAAATTTAGTGTTACGACGTTCAACGTCCATTTCCCTTGCCAGTAGACATAGAATCTCGATATTAGTGTCCTTCGGAGTGAAGTCTGTCAAGAGTGCTTTCTTCATGAGATTCTCCCTCTTGCCAAACTACCATGCCCATAGCTAGAAAACATAGCACCACATTTTCAGATGAAGGCGCCAATTCTAGTCACATACTTTAAAAATAGAAACACTGATTACAAAAATATGCAATGTAGGGGCTTTAGAGTACGTTAACCTTTAAATATAGTAGGGTATTCCGTATCGTATGGTGTCCACACTCATAATGCATGGCTTGCCATAACACTTCCAATCTTACAAACAACACATTTTACGGCTCTACGCCTATCAAGCACTGCCACGCGTGGGAGATCCATTCCACGAAGGCTAAGTCTCTCCCGTCCGGAAGATGGTACTTCCGTGAGCCGAGTCCAAATGCACAACCTTCTCGTTGTGAAAAACGAGGAGTGACCAGTGATCATGGTCCACCCACGGCACAAATATCTCCTTAACGTGATGCACCTTAATAGGTGATTGTGGCTGAAGAAACGTCCTTGCCCACTTTAGCACACCCTCCTGGTCAGACACCGAACATTTGAATGTAAAACTGACGCGCAATAAAGTAAACACAACTTCATGTCTGTAGCAAGAAGGATACTGAACATATAAACGTGACATTACGAAGTCTACAATGTCATTTCCAAGTCGTGTCCGCACACGTCTAAGGTCTCTTATCTCTTGGAACCTCACCTCGAGCTCCTTGTTCTTCTCACTAAAGAAAATGACTTCAACCGCTCTGTCCCTCCGTCCTTGTCGTCCCGGCAATGTCTGCAAGAAGTCCTCGATGTCTAAGTAATTGTAAGCTTGTGACAATGTCATGACAGCAACATCCTCAACTCCCACTATAGCACAACCTGGCCAAAGAGCTGCTGCCATGAAATTTGCGAGGTCTGTCTCTTCAACACTCTCTACCTCCCCATCAACCTTCTTACACTTCTTTTCAGAATGCTGAGATAAATTGATGAGCTCTGCAGCAGTGACCTCGAGATCCTCCTCTTCGTCAAATGTTGCCCTTAGGTTCCTACACGCAGAGTCTTTCTTCTTGCATGTATCATCGGGTGCACTGTTTCATGGGACTATGCTAAAACTTTTGTAAGGTGTGCAGATGTTTGCTTCAGTATTGCGAAAAACTGGTTTCCTCAACAAATATGTCCACACCTGCATGCAAAGTGTTGTGAAACTCGCTAAGAGTCAATAAGGGAGTCTGAAGTAGAGGTGAGCTCTGATCCTCTAGGATCTCGCCGATTTTGGGGAAGATTTTGGGGACTGCATTCCCCTAAGTTGATTCTTGTACAAGCACGTAACATTTTGAGGGTGTGATAATAGACTTTAGTGTGACACCGGATGGTCCACCGGAGTGGTGAGACTCTAAAATCGCAGCCTCTTTGTCAATGACCTTTGGCCCGAGAACTGAATTATCCTCAGGAGACAACTTTGTGTTTTGATAGGCCACTGTGACACTGATTGTTTAAATGCCGTAACTGTTGTCTGAAAGATTGCCGGTCTAAACCGTCACAGCCGCATCTGTGACACTGATGCCCTTCTCCACTGCTCCGTCGTCAGAGATAGTAGGAGACCCTTTGGTCCGAGGAACAACGGTATTGCTAATCTGGACTCCTGATCGGACTAAGAACCCCCCTGTGACGCTTTTACCGTTCTCGTGCACGGTGACATCGAATGGACCCAAAGACCCGTCTGTAACATTGTTCCCTCTTTCCCTAATTGTAACCTCAGAAGGTTCTGAAGAGTCTACGGTATCACTATTGCACTGCTATTTTGGCATAACGTTGGAGAGAACACACGCAAATGGGGAGACAATGTTACCCACCCAACGACCAGAACATCTAAACCCAACGGGGGAATGTGCTGAACCGCAAACCCTGCCTCCCCAACTTCTTCCCCAATCGCAATCCCAACTGTCGTCTCAGCATTCATATATTCACAACAGTCCACGTCAACAGGGGATTTACACTCTTAAATGGTCGTCTTCAGTAGGTCATAGTCAGTGACACAACCAAGATCCAGCTTATTCCCTATGTGATATGTGACACTGATATGATCCTTCGCTTCACATTGTCTGTCAGTGACACTGGCTTCATTAAGAGGTACATCGTTTTGTAAAAGCCACGAGCCCCCAATTTGCAGATGGGTCTGAATTGGACTCTCCTGTAAACGGTCGTGAAATGCCCCATCGGGCTCATTAGTAGGTAGTGGATCGAGCTCACCATTTGTTGAGGTGGATATCCCACCCTACTCCGTAGAATGTTCCTCATCCAATGTCACGGCAGCACAAAATTCCCTCGCACACACTTCCCAATGGGCCTCATCCTCTCTCTTCATTGTATCTCCAATCTGTGACAGTGTCTCTTGGATCTTCAGTCTCCGAGCGGCAACGCCTAAATTCCAGTTCAGAGTACGCACAGTGGCCACCCATCCTACGTCATGCTCCTCCCTTGTCTGAAGAATGGAATCCCATGTCTGCGCGTGTTCGTGCCACTGGTCTTCCAATACTCTGGCCCATATTCGATTGAATTCCATAGCATGGCACACAGCCAAATCATGCAACGCCCTGACCTTAACTTGATGAATCCATCCAAGGAGGCTCAAAACTATGTCTTCTCCTTGCCCGTTGTTAATCTTCTCCACCTCTGATATAACTTTCACCCGCAGCGTCTCACCGAGTCCGAAAAGAATACCTGAGTACGTGTACAAACCTTCAGCAATGAAGATCGTCAATGCGCGTTGAATATTAAGAACAAGTCTACATTCCCTCCAGATGATATTAACTGTTAAGCCGTATAGTGGACAACTAGAAAGTCTGTAATGACCGCACAGACACTTGAAGAGGATCCTAAAGACGTACACCAAAGGTACCGGTGCTGCTGGATCCATCTGATTTCAGGCACAGTAACCTACGGACTTCGCGTGCCTCTGCCGCTGCACCACAATACTAAAAACGAATTTGTTTTCAAAGATAGCATAGGATGAAATGGGTGCAGTTATACAATTTTATACATGAATCATAGAATGACACATTCGGAATCTGTGAACCACTGTAGATGGTATGACCTAAATAAGGGGGGTAAAACTTACCGTCGTAACGCTACAGGAAAGTAGGCAGTTTACAGAGTAGGTTTGTGGTCGACGACAAAACACGCCAAACAGGGGACTAGTCTTAGAGGACCTCTTCATATAGTCGACCATTCTTCTCCCTAAATTGCCACGTAGTTAGTGCCGCCCGGTTGATTTTGGCTTCATGCAAGTCCTCACAATACACATCCACGTCGGTCTCATAATTGTCGAAGTCAATTCTCCACTGTACATAGCATCCCAAAGGCACAACATCCTCATAAGTAGCGCCATCCTCCACACTCTGGACAAGAGCATCAATGGCCAGTGTCACTAAGTCGATGACGGTCTGATCTATAGGTGCCTTTTTATCCCCTTGCAACGTAGTTCACTGTTATTGTCGTATAAATGGAAACATAACAAGGAGACGTCAATAACCATGCAATTTATGAGGACATTACTTAGCCGTGACACTCACCTTCTTCCGTATCCACCAGTACGCAAGGTCCTTCAACTTTATCCTAAATTCAGGTTGACCCATGTCTTTATTCCAACGTCGTACAAAATCTTCCCTACTGTTAGTATCTCAAGTCCAAGGCACTATCACACCCAGCCCAATGTCCCGCAAATGGTTAACTCTAAAACCTAAACCTAAACTACTGCCCCTTATTCCAGCTTGATTAACCCCCGCAGCATCCCTAAATCTAACAGTAAATCGCTCACGTAGGGTATCAATCGCTCTTTGTTTTATGCTTATCTCTCTGACTGCGGAATTACCCACAGTAGGTTTCTTGACTGGCTTGCCCTTTTTACGGCTGTTTTTCTCAACCTTATTCGCCTCCGCCTTTCGCTTTAGTGCTTCCCAGAGTGTATATACCGGTACATGCACGGGTATCTCCTCTTCTGGTGACATCTCAACCTGCTCGTTAGTGTCACAAGACAGAGTTGATGGGCCACCTTCGACTACGTTGCGTGAGAATGTCACGGTCTTCACCGTTGTTCTAGTCTCCTGCGTTGGAGAGCCTCTAGGTGACATATTCCTCCCAAGTGCCCCCACCTGAATCGCCACGTCTGTTGTCGTATTACCGCTGAACACTGGAGGATCATCGCCAGCACCTTCATCGTCCCTAATTCCCTCCATTTCTCGACTACGTTCAGGCACAGGGTCATCCTTCTCCGAGGTACCCTATTCTGGCAAAGCAGGGGCACCAAATGTTGCGCTCTTTCTACAGCTCCTGAATGCCGCTGCCACTAACTTCGTTGGAGTCCTTCGTACCTTCTTCTTTTCCGCTCCACCCTTCACCTCTGCCTTCACGGCAGTGCCCTTCTTGGACATTACGTCTGCAGCACGCGGGATGTTTCTATTTGTACTCCCATACCCTCCTCCTTCATTAGCATCTCCCGAAGTAGGACTTTTCTCAGCTTCCTCGGTTTGTCCTCTTCCTTTCCTTGATCGACATTGTGGCCCTGCTTGTAAATTCTTTGAGGACTCTGTTTTCTTGCACATGACCTCTACTCGTTTCCCCTCTCCCGGCTTGAAATTCGGATACCGAAGCAACAACGCCATTGCAATGTTAGGGTACCTAGCAGCAGCGCTGCCCTCAACGTACCAATGACGATTTAGCATCATCTTGTTGCTAAATTTGTCTTTACCGCGGTGGATGGAGACAAAGAATCGCCGCCTCCCACATTCCTTGAATTTCCCTTTGCACATCGTAGCGAACTCTGTCCTTAAATCCTGTACCTTCTGTAGACTCGAGTAGACATTTTTGTAGGAATGTCCGTAGATTACCGCCTTCAGTATCACGGGCTCCTCCGCCATGTCAACCGCCTTGTAAACCCTTGTATCCACTCCACACTTAGCACAACCCGAAGAGAAAAAACAAATGCATTTGAACCTATTAACCACCCCTATGGGACTACTGGGACGACGCTAAAGTGCGAGCGGTGAGCGTTGAGCGGAGAGCGGTGTGCGATAACTTTTTGGATATTTTGATGAAAATATGATTTAGAGCAGTAAGATTACGGTATTTTATGGATTAACAATTATTTAAAAAATAAAATCTAAATATAGTTCGTAATGTGACCTATGGCCGTGGACAATTTCTGTAAAATGACTGGAGGACCTAGATCTATGGCCGTGGAAATCTTTGCTTAGGGTAAGTGGGTAGTACTGACCAACACCCGTGGAATGTTGTCATAAGAACAGTTCAGCCGGTGCCTATTTTGGGGACATTCACTGAGGTTACGCGGTAGCGGCCTCCTTTTCTAAATTGCTAATGTTTGTCTTGTACAGGTTTTGTCACTCTTGTATGATACTTGAGAATTTGTATCTCTGTAAGCATGCTAAATTGACCTTTCATATTACAACAACCTTTAACCGGTAACCTCCTCAGATGCCTTTGACGGTTCAAAACATGGAACTTCAATTATTGATCTCTTTTTGCCTACATTCAACCGAGTGAATGACTGCTTGAATTTGAGTTAAATACGTCGTGATCCTTTTTGGAACACAACATTCGCCAGCCAGTAATTTGTCAGTCACAATTTCCAGGCAGAATCAAAAAATAACATTGTTGCACATAGTAATAGTTCTCATCCATTCATAGAGATGCGAAACCAGATCTCCAGGAATCAACTATGTTCTCTAATTTTCTTAATGTCTTTAGTTTCTCCTTGCGTACATACTTCAAGACCGAATACACATAGTCCCCTCTAGATTCAAAACGCTTCTCCTTCTCCAGTTATAGTGAATTGTGTCAAAGAATTGTGCAGCTACAAGGCAATTCCGCAAGGATGTGTTTCTATGGATACCTCCTGATGACCCCAATGATTCCATGATGTGTATTGATTGCGCTTGGAAAGCAAATGAAAGTGGTATTTTTTTGGATACAAGAGGCTGCAATCAGAACAGCCCTAGGTGGATAAAACAATTTGATTGGATAAGACGTCCTGAGCCAGGAGTGGATTTGGAGGACCGTCAGTCAACGGCCAATGCGGATAATGAAAACCCAAGCAAGCGTCAAAAATTGGAACACAATGAATTGTGACTACTGTGCGCATCAATGAAGTCATTAGAACATACATGTGCAACATAAACAAACACACCTACGCACGTATAGCAATCTGCGACAGAAGGAGCAGTTCCGAGGAGGATATAAATTACTGCAGAGGACCGTGAAATGAAAACGGTCTAGAGTCTCCAAGGTCGTGCATGGACCTCGTGGTCGGTGTAATATGATCAGAAGCTTTTACCCTATTCATTAACTTATGACAAAGTTGGGTCACGGTATACCTTCCTTTGACTGAGAGTTCTCTGGGTTCTAGTAGTCTGGAAAAGGTTTGGGAGGGCCCGAGCACACTTACGTGGCTCCCTCCTAAGCCCTTTTATCATGGCCTCCTTAGAAATGAAATAGTGCTTTACATTGCTTACTAAATAGTTCTTTACAGTGTTTATGTATATTCCGAGCAAAGTTCACACCAATTTGAGGAAATTGAATCCAGTGGTACTGCAAATTTTTGGTAGTGGCCCTTTTAGTCTCACTACTTCACCATTGAAATAAATTTAGAGTACACATGTGCAAACAACGAACCAGATATCACTAGTTGTCCAAGTACTTGAGAAGGCCACTCTCTAGGACTCGCTTCACTTCGTCAAAGCTAAAACTAGCTGCATGAATGAATGTATCCGACTTTGATTCAAGACTGCAAACTACACTGAATAAATAATACAAATGCTTACAATTAGTCCATTGACCCCGCTTCCCAAGTGCCGTAATTGCCATCTCCTTGAAATACGGGCAAGAGCAGGCAGGGTGTTGCGAAATGGTCAGGTAATATTGCTGTACCTTTGGAAGCTTCGTAGGATCCAATGTGACGATGCATCCCAGGGCTGGGGCAAGCAGCATGCACAACTTGCTGACTTTCGCGTTCAATGATAAGGCAGAGGCACAATAATTGCTATGCTTCGTTGATGGGGCCTTCTTGTTCCGTTGGATGTGCTTTCCTGATCGCCGGGTAGGGAACTCATCCGGGTTTGCCGGCGTAGGGTAGGCTGAGAAGTCCATTGTTGCTGCCTGGTCTTGAAAGAGTCTTCTCGGTGACGTCTCCTTCTGCTGCGGGAGTCTGAAGCCGGCATTCTCTAGAGACAGGATCTCTTTCTTTGTCAACTTGGTTCCAAGCTTCACCGGCCAGACCTCATGTACCTTTGGCACTGATAGGACCCACTTCCGTTTGCTACCCTTGACGCACCTGTCAATGTCGTCATTGCAGAAAAAGAACTGATGAGTCTCTATTCTGTCTTTCTTGTAGTAACACCATATTCGTTATTTTGGGAGATATTCTTGATTTTGGGAAATCAGAGTGTAGAGAAATGGCGACATTCGTCATCTCCCATTTACTACAATCTTGCGGAAATCAATATTGAATCATTAAAAACACCTTAAAGGAACAATGAGGCCCATGTCATTTAGGTCGAGTGGACCTAAATGCACGAACATACAGGAGAAAACTTAGTAATGTTCATTGATTCATTAAAAACATGTTTAAAGAGAGATAATGATTAAGTCATTTAGGTCGATCCACCTAAACGCAATATAAACAAGGAAAAAGAATATACCACGTCCCTTGTAATTTTAGTAGTAACTATTCGTTACCTTTCCAAACCAAGGTTTCAATAAAAGGCAATGTCCAATCACATAAATTACATTCGGAAATTTGAATAACACAAAAAGTGTGCAAGACAATGAGGCAAAAATAGCAGACGAGAAAATTTGACAAACAGATCAATCGTATTATTCAAAACATAATTACATTGAAATAACACAGAGGACTCTTATAATCGTCTATATTGTCTGCGCCATTGCTATACAGTACATAGTATCCTCTATATGGTTATGGAGTCCCTCCGTAAGCCTCAATTCTTGACTTGACAAATTCCCGTTGGCGCTGACGTGTCCACGACATTCCCTCAACCTGCATCATTGGACTATCAAGAAGACGTTGCAACTTCTGCCTACGCCTGTCACCGATGCTTGACTCTGGCAGAGAGTGGCGACGGGTACTGGATGGTTTAGAGTGGGAGTCGGCGGACTTCCTTGCCCTGGATCCAGTAGTTGTTGATCGTAGCCTCGGCATCTGCAAAGGGGATAAATTAGCATTGGGAAGAGATTTCGGTTTAGGTCGAATCGACCTAAACTGCTGAGTGCAATTGTAAAGGTCGAACGGACCTTGAACGAGGAGGCCTACATAAGCTAGAACTAGACCTAGACGATAGTATAAGAAGATCAATCATTTTAGGTGGCCTCGAGCTAAAATAAGGGCATCAGAATGAAACATCATGAAAGAAACTTACAAGAATGAAACATCAGAAAGGAATAAAAAGCGAATACTGAGGAATGAAAACCAACCTTTGCCGGAGGTGGTGACGGCATGTCCTCCACATTGTTATAAAGAGCACGCTTCGTAGGGGTAGAACTTTGTCGTTTCGGAGATAGAACCTGCAGTACGGTCCGTGGCCACATAGGAGAAGGGGATTTCAGGGTCTTGGGAACGGACAGGTTAACCGGGCTGTCCACAACCCCTTCGTCGACAGCCATAGTTGAATAGTCCATCGTGGACTGCGCTGTTGCAACGGATTGCAACAGAAGCCCTCTCCTACGTAGAGAGGGCCCGCAGCCATAAGCATAATTCAAAGAATCCACAGAGGCTCGACATGCATTATCCTGCAATACACTAAGCGAATAGAAACATACATCCACCAATAATTCAGCAATGGACAAGGTTTCGTCGCAAGGGGCAGAGTAAATCAAGAAAGAAATATGATCTTCGTATTACAAAAGGAGTAGTCTGGATACAAAGATTACACAAGTGGTCAGGATGTACAACATACTAATAGCTGCGCGGCAGTGATGAAATGTCTATTAACAAAGTAGAGAACCGGAACCATGCGAAATTATGGTCTACGACTAATTGCCTCATTAATCTTAGCGTATTGTTCACAGGTAGAACGGTCATCATAATACATTTTCTTCCCGATCGGACGCTCGGCCCTGAATCTAGCGATTGTCCCCACAAAGTGATGTAGGTCTACAAGATATGGCAAAAGTTTCGACAACAAGAAACGATCATCTGCGGCATCGGGATTCTGGTTGTCCCAAGTGGAGAGTAAAAGGACATTGTAAGAATTATTCTGACAGTGCTTGATCGGGCTGTCGTCGATAAAAATGGTGTTGGCTTCGGAATATATGCCACCAAATTTACGAAAGAGACCATCAGACATCGGCTTAAGGAAGATGTCCTTCTGAGTCCCGGGTTCCTTCATATATACCGGACGACCTCGAAAATCTACGCCCATAGGAACTCTCTGACAGTCCTCTTGACCTAGAATTCTGAGCGGATAGATAGGACGAATCGGACCGAACAGATAGTCGCAGATCAATTTTGTCGTCGAAGTCTTCATCGAACTCCAGACGGTTATGGTTGCGAACGCTGACAACCGACGAAGGAAATCAGCGCAATTGGGCCTGACACAAACAAGCTTGGGGCCCACGACTGCTGGCTTGGACGCTGAGTGGCTGCTAAAGTCATGGCTAACGAATGATTTTCCAGGCCAATTAGGAGTACTGGAGCAGAGTATTCCATTGAGGTCGAGGACATCGTTCAACCAACCACTCTGAGGTCTTGTCGGGACAGGACTCAATTCTTCACTAGAACTTACGTCACATCCAGATGCCTCGCGCACCTGGAGAGGAAATACCGATGACAGATGGACATTACTATATTATACTAGGACGGGGTTATACGAATGATACAATGAGGACAGTCGCAAGGCAAGTCAGTCTCCAAGGAAATAGTGCAACGAGATATAATGATAGATGAAATACCTGAGCATCCTCGGCTTGGCCTTCTACAACATCCCGATCCTCCACAGGACCCATCGACCCTAATGAATTCTGAGGTTGATCGCTAGGAATGACCTCTACGCACGTTGGCAAGGTAAGAGCACATTGGGCCGTGACATCTAAATCCATATTTGTGCGTACAGGCTCATCCGCAGTTTGGGCCATGACAACATCATCCACGATCCGAAGATCTTCCACTTCCTCATTCACTTCGTGACCTGGGCATTGCAAGAGAACTATTGAATCATCAGAGAGTGATCAATGAAGCTGACATAGAAGGGATTGGTAAACAGTTGAACGGTTTAGCTCGAGTCGAGCTAAACAGCCCATTTGTATTAATTACAATCGTTTTGGTACAAAATGCACATTTCAGTGAACTACTCCGGTATGAACACCTCATCTACAAAATTCCGAGTTCAAAAAAACTAAGTTTGGGAGGGACCTGAAGATGTCTCGGGAGCATCTCCCTGAGTCTGATTGCGGGAGGGAGAACGGGGTGGACTGGGACTAGGGTCACGCATGACCTGGTCGGTGGAATGATGGCTTGGCTCAGGCACTGATGCGGGACTCGGATCCGACTCTAGCAATTTTGCACCACCAGTAGGGGAGCCCAAAATCTCAAGTACTCGCGAAGTAGGCAGGGCACTACCTATCGGCTGGACATTGGGCAGAACTGGACCCGCATTCGGGAATAGAGTGGCATTACTCATGCCTTGCAGAACATTCTGCAGTGCCGCCTGCACGGTCTTCTCTATATCATTTTTCTGCTGTGCCATCTGATCTTGTAATGCTTGATTCCTATCCTTGGTCGCCTGCAATTCTGCGAGAATAGCTTGAATATCCGGATCGGGAGCGGCTCTCCCCAACGGGGAGGCTTGCCGAGCTGGAGGATTGACCCTCTTTTTCTGCTGAGCCGGCTTTCCAGTACTTCGCGCACCGCCAGTCTTTCTCCCACTTCCGGATCCCAGCTCCGGTGCAGAACTCGGTCTCTCATCGTCCGTACGTGTAATGTCGTCGTCTGGAAAATCGAGTCTTCTCCCCACTCCACCCTCAGATGCGGTCTGACTTACCGGATCAGAAGGCGGAGCATCGCTCTCATTGCTAATGTCCGCAGCACTGGAGGAGGGGGTCTGTTCCTCGGTTGGGGCATCCTCCTCCAGATCAACATCGTCACCCTCCTCCGCAGCTCTGCCTTTCCCTTTCCGCACGGCTCTGCCGTATTCCGGAAACCGTTCCTTATCGACAAAATAAGCGTCGACAGTAAAATCGGTTGGGTCCAGAGTTAATCCAAGTGCTTGAGCTTTGACCATATGAGGAGAGTCACTATCATCCGCGACCACGAAAGACGAGATCGAGAGCATCTGAAGAAAACAAAGACAAGGTAAACACGGTTTAGCTCGACTCGAGCTAAAGTGTGTAAGTGTGTGCATACATGGTGCATAAGATCAAAACAGTGGAACGATTTAACTCGACTCGAGCTAAAGTGTGGAAACTTACCGCGACGGCCATGAGGGACTTCGTTCCCGCATAGAGCTGATAAACCGCCACCTCAGTACTGCAGAAAGTGTCGAGGACTTGCAGGTAGAACTCCATCCTTAACTCGGATGGATACATTGCATACCTCCTTTCGTTGAACTTCCTGTTGTCCTTATACAGTGGGTGGTCCGGAGTTGTGTACTTGCTCAGAGGTTCAGGCGTTGACCCGACGTTCTCAAGTACATTATCATCAATGAGAAACAGGAGTTTCACGGGTTCCATCGCGATTCTGCTCTTCGGGGGGTGTCCGCCAAGTCGCTCCTTAGGAGCGGGTAAATACTCAGAGGGGAATCTTCTACGACCACTCAAGGTGTTTCGCTCCACCCAAGTGAGCACCTGGGCGAAGTCCTCATCGTCTCCGCAAATGAGAAGCCAGTGCCGAACATCGTTAAATTGGGGCTGCCCATACTCTTCGATCATATTGAAGAACTCCATGAAGAAGGGGTTCTCCAAAGTGTAGTTATGCCTCGTCTTGTAGGTTGGGAGGAATCGGAAGTCGATGATTCCGAATGTGACTGCTTCGCCCGTCAACCTCCATATATCGGAGGGCCAAGATCCGAAGGAGAGTCGAGGCTCCCTGATGAATGGGAGGAACCACATCTCAGCTGCAGGACACTGAAATGCATGTCGAACCTTCAGGAAGGTTTTGAAGAACTCAATCGCATATGGGGAGAGATCCTGTGCCGGCTTGTTGCGGAACTGTGTAGCTCTGGAGTTTGTCCAGTACGAGTCTGGAATACCCCAATCAAGCAGAACGTGCTTCGACTCCTTGGAGACATAGTAAGTCTTCTTGAAATGCTTCCAAGCGGGTACATCAAAGCCGTCTCTCTTGAATAAATGGAGCGTTGGATTAATGTTGTTGAACTCCGCTTGAGCTACAGCCTTACGTTTTCTCCGCTCCGCCCACTCCTTGACCGAGTAGCAGTCCTCCAATACACTCGTATTCTGCTTGATGGTAACCTTCGGATATGTGTACTTCCGACTTGGCCCAGACTTATGCAGGATGTGCTTACACATCTTCTGGTGATCTGCCTCTGTCAAGTTCCCGAGCCATTTGAAGAACTCCCTCGGAAGCGTCCCATCCTTGTCCGGACGAACCCCTTCTTCTCATAGAATTTCTTATGAGGAGCTTTGGTGTCGGGATCAATGAGTCCACCACATGCCGCAGACGCGATCACCTCTTTCCACAGGTCCCATGTTTCATCACTGGATGTGATGATAAACAGCTCGTTTGTTAGGGAGATAGTGTTCTTCCCTCCCTTCTTCGCACCATGGCTTGATGCTTCGCCACATCGATCATAGCGAAGCGCTCCCTGATTGCATTCAGAAAGTTCTGCATATGCACAGGAAGAGACCTTAGATGATGCTGTCTCGGAACTACTCTTTAGCTCGACTCGAGCTAAATTGATCGAGATACACCAGACTATTGAAAAACAAAAAGATTATCAATATTTAGCTCGAATCGAGCTAAACTGAAGGAAGTTTAGCTCGAGTCGAGCTAAACTGCTAATGCTAATGAATCAGTGAACTTACGTCGTATGTCTTCGACGCTGGATTACTTTTCGGACCTGTACTCCTGCGGTCCGCAGCACCAGCGGCAGCATTTTTCTTTTGGGGCTTACCATACTTCACCCACACTTTTCTAGCGGCAAGTATATTGCTCGCCCAAGTTGGCTTGAAGGGTGCGAGATGGTTCACCCGATTATAGAATGCTGAGATTTTTCGCAGCTTATCATGATCCTTCGTCCAAACGATGTACGCATCCCACCTCCTGAAGTCCCTCAACAACTCCTCACTGGCGTTATCCTCGATAAGAGATTTGGACGCCGCCACGCTGTGTTGCCCGTTGATGATGTGGAATGTACAGTCTTCCAGATCCTCTTCTTGTTGAGGTCGTGCCTTTGTGTCTGGCATCAGACACAGGGTTTGCTTCTGACCCCTATCAGGCATGTTGACCAAGTAATTCTTCATCTCCTCCATGCCCCGCTTCTCATATGCAGGGATAGTCCATGCGGCCGGTGCGGGCTTGCACCGCGTCACGTCCACACTGAACTTCTTTGGTTGCCCATTCGTTTTGAAGACGAACTCGTCCTGGCAATCAGCGAAGAAATTCTGGTAAATGCGATTGGCGTTATCGACGTCCAGGATCTCTCTAGCCTTGTTCACCTTGGGGAGTTCCCCGAGAACAGAGTTCAAACTTGTTGCCAAGTCCTCCGCAGATAAGAGCAAGTCCTTCTTGGGCTTTGGCTTGTCAGTTTTCTTCTCGAGGCCTTTCTTCTTCAATGGTGAGTGGGGCGTGGGAGTTGCAGAAGCGCCTCGGCTTTGGGATGGAACTATTGCTCTCCCCCTACTGCGTCCTGTCTGTTGGCTCCCCATTTGACTCCCGGTTGTTGTCACTCCAGAAACGTCAACATGAGATTTTCCGAGGTTCTGCTTCACCTTTGACTCCGTTGCGCGGAGAGCAAGGGTGCAGACAACATTCCTCAGTTTCCACACTAGGGATTTCGCCGCGAGAGTTCGTCCATCCTTTGTTGCCCATTTCCTGTCCAATATTTCTTGTCTCATCGTGGAGACTATCTCCTCGAAAGGTGAATTGGATAGACTTTCCATTAAGGAAATGGGGTCGAAGAGGTTCTCCGCTACGTCTACTACTATGGAGAAGAGGTATGGATTAGCCCCGATAGATGAGGAGAGGATTTTTATTTGGTTTTTTCCCTTATTGTCAAACTCGGTGACCTTTGTATCCATATCGATGACCTCGGGATCATTGACTTCTCCCTTGAAAATGGTTGCGAACGTTAGATATGATGTGTATGCAACTCATCGCAGAGTCCAATTTTTGACCTTCGTGGGGTCTTTGAAGGTCCACGGCTCGTATGTGCTTGAGTCATCCCCGTCATCGTCATCTGAATCAGAGATAGAAACAGGCTTGAAGAAATGTCGTAGCGCCTCAGTTACTTTTGCTTTCTCCTCACTGCAAGGTGGACACATTTAGCATTAGACAGATCCAAAGCCATTTAGCTCGATTCGAGCTAAATGATGGTACTACTAGATAAATAACACATGACATCCCAGCAGTTTAGCTCGACTCGAGCTAAACTGCTTGGCCTTTCAGCATGGGAGCCTTGCAGTTTAGCTCGACTCGAGCTAAACTGTACAGCTCCCATGCAGGAATGCACAAGCAGTTTAGCTCGAGTCGAGCTAAACTGCAAGGCTCACATGCTGAAAGCCCAAGCGGTTTAGCTCGACTCGAGCTAAACTTCTTCGGAATAAGCATGGGAGCCTTGCAGTTTAGCTCGACTCGAGCTAAATTGTTTGTGCATTCCTGCATGGTAGCTCTACAGTTTAGCTCGAGTCGAGCTAAACTGTATGTGACACTCCCTGGAAGTGGAGGACAGTTGTACCTCCAGTTTAGCTCGACTCGAGCTACACCATTGGCTGCTAAGCAGTTTAGTTCGAGTCGAGCTAAACTGTGGGCTTTTATTATCGAATTATCGTCAGTTTTATGAATAATATATTGCATTATTCTTTGTTTATGTTGAATTTCACATTTTAGCACTGCAGTCAAGCTTTGTTTGATGAGGAGTATATGATATTGGCATTTGGTTTTATACCTCTCGGCCATTTCCAGATGTATAAGCTCCTGTTTCTTTCTTGGAAATTATGTCAATCGTGTTTTGCCTGCAAAAAGAAATGGTTGCAGAGGATCAGAAGATGGAATAAATATTCCAGACGTTCAATATTCGCACCGAAAAATACGGGAGAAAAGTACAAATGGAATAGGATTCCTTTTCAGAAGATTCTAATATAAGCAAAGTCGATCAGATTACCAAAACACATAAACATATGGCTCAAAACAATCGCGCCAACATCAATGCAACGTAGCAAAAACTGTTATCAACATAACTACAACCTCGACATCAATTAAACTAACAATTAGTCCTCAAATCAGTAGAACCTATCAATTCCGACACACAGCAATGATAATAATGCAGGAATACTCGTATTAGTTTTTCAGAATTCCTGAAATGCATGTTGTTTGACCTACAAATCGAATAAAACAAGAAATTCAAAGTACACAATGGTAACAATTACAGTGAATTATAGAACATTCATAGCTTCAATTCAATTCCGCAAATTGAACTCAAACAGAACTTCTGTGCATATTCTTTGTAAAGACAGGTAGTTGAAATCAACGACACGAATCCATGACAAGAGTTTAAATCAAAAAATCCACATTTCCAACCACAACTAACAAAAACAATACAGAGCTTCGCATATTGACAGAACTGTTTTAAAAAAAACCGCACGCAAACTGATAGAAGAGAAGGAAGACGACGACTTACCTGGAAACCCTGTGAAGAAAACCCTGCTTCGTAAACTTCCGCAACCTCCACTTCACTCCGCGATTGTCAATGCGGCACTACTATGAACAACTAAGTGTATAACCTAAACCCTAAACAGTGTCCTAAACCAAACCCACGAAGTATTCCCCAGAAACTGCTGAAACCCTTATCGAGAACAAACGCATGCGGCACGGAATCAAGAAACCCCAAAACCTAAAACCCAGCTTCTTACCCTCTCAAACCTACAAAACAATGCAAACAGAACGTAGGAAACACAACAAAGGAACAAGAGAAACAAAACACTTCGCGGCTAACACTACAGTGGCAGGGTATCGCACAGCAGTACACAAGAAGAGCGCGCCACAACGAACAAACATTCCCGCCACCACCAGAAAACAAGCGCAAGACACACACAGACAGAGAGAGAAGAGAAGAGAATACTTCGTGGACGCGGTCGCGGTGGGGAACAGTTCCGCCCCCTCGCACGGTCCTGTGACCGCGCCGCCAAAGCGTGTGGCCCTTCACCGCGGGGCTCTTTGTAAATTTAATTTAGAATGCTTCGAAATCGAAATTCGGTAATTGTTGGTGTGTACAGTAGTCAATAATTTTCATTATGGAATATTAATTTCAGTTATATCAGAATCACCAAATGGTAATATCAATATTTGTAAGAATTGCGAGATAAATATTACTGTCCATTTTCTCATTTTACTTGTGTTTACCTGATTCGGGTAGTGAGAAAGTGAAAATAACTTTTGTTTAAGAAGTTACTTTAAAGATAGATAGTGCGGTTCACTCTCCATATTGTTAATCCCATGTGGTTTGGTAAACCTGCTCTTTCTTACCTTAAGAAGAATTCACCACGATGGCTCCAATAACTCACATGAGATTGGGGAACCATGACCCTTAATGTGTACTATGAATGGGGCTGAGGTTACCAACCCAGTGTGAGTTTCAATGAAACCTAAACAGGATAGGGAACTCGTTTTTTCAGGGTTCTGATGAAATGTATTGGTAATATTTTACAATGCTACACAACATGCTTGCATTATGTGAAGTTGGTTTAGTGTTTTGATTGTATTTGCATTTATATACATTTATGAATCTACATTAGATTTTGATTTTTGATCTTTTTGAAGTAACTAAATTTTAATCAATTCAATAATGCTTCTTCCAATTTTGTAATAATAATTTGTAGTTATTTGCCTAAGCATCAAATTCAAATACACTACTTGCAATGATAATGAATTTCATATACGCAAATTGGAAACATATTTACCTAAATATAATCATCATATTCCTAAAGTACATGTTAGGAACATAATTTAATTATAATATAATAATATAGTATAGTATACTAAGGTACTAATATATTCTTTTACAAATTTATTTTTATTTATTCATTATGAAACGAGAATAATAATCTATATTCAAGTATACTCAAATTTAAAAATGATATACAAATATATTCGAAATAGTTTTGTAATTATATTACGAATGCATCAAATATAAATACACTATTAGCAATGAAAATTTATTTACTATACTATAATTGGGAACATATTTACGCAAATGTTATCATCATATTATTCTTCTACAACTTGTAAGTTTAATTATGAATTAGAATTCTATTCCAAATTATTTCCATGCAATTTTGAAGATTTTGGTAATTCAGAATTCATATACAAGCATGTACATAGATACTGCAATTTAAAAATATACTTTTCATTATGGAATAATAATTTTAGTTATATCAGAATCACTGATTGGTAATATCAATATTTGTAAGAATTGCGAATTAAATATTACTGTCCCTTTTTGTATTTTATTTGTATTAACCTGATACGGGTAGTAAGGAAGTGAATAACTATTTATAGGAAGTTACTTTAAAGATAGATAGTGCGGTTCAGTCTCCATATTGTTAACCCCATAAGGTTTGGTAAACCTGCTCTTTTTTACCTTAAGAAGAATTCACCATGATGGCTCCAATAACTCACATGGAGTTGGAGAACCATGTCCCTTAATGTGTACTGTGAATGGGGTTGAGGTTGCCAACCCAATGTGAGTTCCAATGAAAACTAAACAGGATAGGGAACTCATTTTTTTTTATTCAAATGAAAAGCATTGGTAATTTTTTACAATGGTTCAAAACATGCTTGCATTAAGTGAAGTTGGTATTGCATTTTGATTATATTTGGATTCATATAAATTTATGAATGTACATTAGATTTGGATTTCTGAATTTCTATGAATGAAAGATAGAGAAGTATGTTTTTTTATTGTCTTTATTAGCTTTCAGCCTCCCCGTTACTAAATTTACAGGAAAATATGGAAATATTATAATACAAAATAAACAAATAGGGTTTATAAATTAAAATTCTATTCAAAATAAATTGAACGCAATTTCGGAACTTTTGAAAAATAACACAATTTCGAGCTTCGAAGTGGACAAATTATGAACAATTGTAAAGGATGAAATGTACATTTTTATTTTATGTAATAATAATTTGTAATCATTTGACTAAAGCATCAAATGTGGATACACTATTCGCAATGAAAATGAATTTCATATACTCGAATTGGAAACACATTTACATAAATGTTGTCATCATATTCTTAAGGTATATGTTAGTATCATAATTTATTTAGAATATAATAATATAGTATAGTATACTAAGATACTAATATATTCATTTATAATTTTATATTTAATTAATGATTATAATACTAGAATTATAATCTATATTCAAGTATATACAAATCTTAAAATGATATATAAGTATATTCAAGTATATATATGAAGTACATTGTTAAAAATAATAGTATTTAATTTTAGAATTCAATTCATTTATTATGGCAAATTCTTTATATTGTTTAGAAGGTTTAGGGTTTTTTATATTTATTCATGAGAAGCGAATATTTAAACCATGGTATGCCTTGTATGATTGGCATGTATATTACAATAATCTTAATCAATTCATTCACGTTCTACCTTGACTAATATTCTTACAATTTTATTACATTCTAATAAGAAACTGGAATTCTTGCTTCATTTGCATAATTTTAAAATACAAAATTCATAATTCATAGATTCAAACGAAATTTACTACTACATTTACTAGTTAGCATGGACATATTAGAATACGAAATATACAAATATGAAAGCATCAGATGAAACACTGGTTTTCGTCTAGAAGAACCCTGTTTTGAAGGCATTCCATTCCAAAAATTGTTTACAATCCACACGGGGAATACCATCAGCAAAAGTTACCAAAAGATGAAAGTCATCTCTTTTCACATCTATGGTTTCTAAATATTGTATAATCTAACGGTCCTGCTAACTACTCCTGGAGTCCCCATTCCATATCTGAGTTGAATAGCAGCAAAAAGTAAACTCGTAGAAGTATATCGAAGATGCCTGCAAGTTCTGGAGAAAAGAGAAAAACAGGATCAGATGGTATGATGTTTAGGGTTCAAAACGGAAGAGTGCATGTCAAAAGCAAGGACTCATCCTTCTAAGAATCAGAACGAACACAGCATGAGCCATTAAAATGCTGCGCACCACATACAGCAAACGCAATCTATTATTATGAAAACATCAAACTGAGGGCAAGGTTAAGGGTTCTGAGGAGATAACAATTCACCTACTCATTCATGTGGTGGGCTCCCCAAATCCACGCTCCCCTCCTCATTAGAATCAGGCATAGAGAAGCCCTCGCCGGAGGTGAGGGGAAACTTGATGTTGGAGGCGTTCATAATCTCCAGTTGCTCTAGACCATGTGCAATAGTCCAATCCCACTCCACACCGGGCTGCATTAGGCGTGCAATGAGGTTCCACGGGGGAATCTCCACGCCGCGACCACGGGCGCGATCCACAGCCATAAACCAGGGACGAAGCTCCTCCACTCCTTGTGGAAAAACAACCACCTCCCACTCGTCTGGCGGGTAACTTGACACCCTAAAACCACCGCCCGACCTCCTCATCACAGCAAATGAACTACAAGTAGATGAAACAGAAGGGAAACTAAGAATGAAACAACTGTTTTGTCGCCCAAAGGAACTTATGCTTATGAAGCAGCATGGGCGGGAAGCCGAATGTTCCAGAGTAACGAAGGGGACTTTGACCAGACTCGGTAACGGGACTTTGACCGATGTGGGCTTTCGAAAGTCCGGATTTACTTAAATGTGTCATTTTAATTTATTATTAAAGAATTGATTAATGGGATTGTATGCTTAGACAAGCATCTAGAGCCTTTCCCGATATTATATATTAATACTACAACTATAATTATGATCATTGGTTTAAAACGTTTCATTTGAATCCATAATTTATGAGTTTTTTTTAAAAAATGAATGAACCAAACATTCCACTTTCTTATTAGAATGTAATAAAATTGTACAAATAGAACTCAAGGTAGAACATTAATGACTTGATTAAGGTTTGTGTAATTTCCATGCCTACCATTCAAGGCATACCATGGTTTAAATATTCGCTTCTCATGAATAAATATAATTAACCATAAACCTTTTAAAAAATATAAAGAATTTGCCATAATAAATGAATTGATTTCTATAATTTAATACTTTTATTTTTAACAATGTACTTCGTATATATACTTGAATATATTTGTGTATCATTTTTAGATTTGTATATACTTGAATATTGTTTTATTATTCTCGTATTATAATCAATAATTAAATATAAAATTGTAAATAAAAATATTAGAGCCTTGGTATACTATACTATATTATTATATTATAATTTGATTATGATACTATCATGTACTTTTAGAATATTAGGCTTACATTTAGGTCAACGTACTTTCACCCCATGCCTATCATAGAAGGCATACCATGGTTCAAATATTTGCGTCTCATGATTAAATATTAAAAATTCAATCTTCTAAAAAACGTATATAATTTGCCATGAGATATGAATTAAATTCTATAATCTAATACTATTATTTTTAACAATGTATTTTGTATATACTTGAATATACTTGTATATCATTTTAAGATTTGTATACATTAGATTTTAGTTATTTATTCTCGTACTATTCTTAACTGGACATTAAATAGTTAATGAATATATTAGTACCTACTTGTAAATGAATATATAATTATATTATACATATTATAATCCTAACATGTATATTAAAAATATACATGTTAAGATGTAGAGTTCGAGAAACGAATAAACAAATCTACACCATTCACGGCGTAAAGAACACATTATGAAATAAATAGAGACATAAATAAAAGTACATGAATATATATACATAATACATGACAATTATATCTGAGTAAATTTGTAGAATAAATAAATAATTCTAAATTTAAAAACATATCTACCTAGGTCTATCAAGAACTATTCATGAACTCACATATAATGATTTGATTTCATACATCATATATAATAATGAAATTGAGCATAAATACATACTCTAGTACATGGAGGTATGAATATTTGCAACGATATACTTCCCTGTATGAACCTTACTCACGAAATACAAATAGGTTCAAACAATTTTCGATTTAATTTTATTCCATATACGTGATATTTAATGTCCCTAGAAATGCCTTAACCCTGTAGACTAAACCCTAAACCCTGGACCTAAGACCCTAAACCCTTAACCCTGAACCCTATACCCTAAAACCTGAACCCTGATAGAGGAAGAGAAGTTCGCGGCCAAAAGTCAACACTCTGTCTGGCGCTATAGGGACTTCCAACCCATCCCATTTGATTTAATGCACCAAATATTTTGCATCTGCATCTATCTAAAGGGCCGAGAAGTATGGAAAGTGGTAATTCCCGCGCATTCTCACACCCCAAAATGTGGAGGGACGAATGGTCATGCATGATTCCCGCCTATTTTCAAAACTCAAGCGGCATGAAAACGGTCACACGTTGGAGAATGACCTCTGGAATCGTCCCCGCTTGAAGTCTTTTCTGTACTCACTTGCTTCTCTCGCTTGTAGGAGCTCTCGGCGCTCACTTGGAGGTGGTTGTTTTCTGGGCGGAAGCTGTATTGCGCCGTTTCTCTTGTACGTCTTCTCTTTAGTTTTCTCCGATCATCAGTACACTTCATTGATATCAGCTTGTTGTATGCTTTCCATTGATTCAAATCATGGTGTATTTGCAGTGTCTCTCTTTCCTTCTTACAGACGTTTTAGAGCGGACACCGTAAGCGTACTCTGAGTCTGCGACTCAGAATTCCGAAGATGGAAGCACCTATTAAAGCGCCGCTTTTTGCGGACGGCAGTTTAGCTCGACTCGAGCTAAACTGCTGCATCCAAAGAGCATCACAAGTTTAGCTCGAGTCGAGCTAAACTCAAGCACCCAAAGAGCAGCATAAGTTTAGCTCGAGTCGAGCTAAACTACCGCACCCAAAGGGCGGCAGAAGTTTAGCTCGAGTCGAGCTAAACATCTGTATCCAAAGGGCAACACAAGTTTAGCTCGACTCGAGCTAAACTTCTGCATCTAAAGGGCAGCAGCAGTTTAGCTCGACTCGAGCTAAACTCATGCTTCCCATTGTCCAGGATCAGTTTAACTCGACTCGAGCTAAATTGCGCCTAGGATAAGTTCTCAAATTCAGAGATTAATTCTCTTTAAGGAGTATAATATGTTCTAACAGAATTGGGTCTGTTGCATTTCAGGTACAATGGACTATGTCTCAGATGACGAGGTACCCGTTGAAGTGCCCGTAAACCCAGACCTTCCAGACTTCGTGGTTGTACCCTCAAGACAATGGCAGAACAAGACTGTAACAATATATAGTGTCGACAATATCCCGTTAGCAGAGGGTTTGATCCGGAACCCACGGTCTAGCTTGGTATCTGACACGGTTGGTCCCCTTGGTGATTCTGTTGTCGTCGTCCAGGTATCACGTTCTTTGGTCGAAGAAGGGTCAGAGGATGATTGGAGGTACTCCTTCAAAACGTGGCCTATCAGCCACGGCTATCTGGATGGAGTTAGCCTAGAGCACCATAGTCAACGTGATGTGTATAACCGTTGGGTTGCGGAGCGTAACCGATCCCTGGGAGATCGTACCCGATCGTATGATAACTCCTCTAGGAATACCCCCCCTCCTATATCACGTCACGCTGAGTTTCTGATGACCCAGCCATCTATCAACTCTGTAGCGGCAAACACGTGCTGCGCTCACCTATGCGTCCAACACTATCCCAGAGACAAAATCTCTAGTCTACGGTCGCGTATGTACGACAAGACCACAGTGCAGTTCCGTAACCACATAAAACTCGACGTGCATAGACAGATCCACAAGAATTCAGCGGGGAGGAGTGTGGTGACTCTAGAGGGCATAGATGTTTGCCCCTTCGCCTGGATGAAGATTATGGGAGTGAGCTCCTGTACATTTTATAGAAATGCCAAGTATGCTGCTGCTGGTTTCGAGGCCCAATTTCACGGTAATACTGGTTTACGTAAACCTCGAAATCACATAGTAGTAGCAACTGCCGTCCAGCGGCAGCATTTTTCTTTTGGGGCTTACCATACTTCACCCACACTTTTCTAGCGGCAAGTATATTGCTCGCCCAAGTTGGCTTGAAGGGTGCGAGATGGTTCACCCGATTATAGAATGCTGAGATTTTTCGCAGCTTATCATGATCCTTCGTCCAAACGATGTACGCATCCCACCTCCTGAAGTCCCTCAACAACTCCTCACTGGCGTTATCCTCGATAAGAGATTTGGACGCCGCCACGCTGTGTTGCCCGTTGATGATGTGGAATGTACAGTCTTCCAGATCCTCTTCTTGTTGAGGTCGTGCCTTTGTGTCTGGCATCAGACACAGGGTTTGCTTCTGACCCCTATCAGGCATGTTGACCAAGTAATTCTTCATCTCCTCCATGCCCCGCTTCTCATATGCAGGGATAGTCCATGCGGCCGGTGCGGGCTTGCACCGCGTCACGTCCACACTGAACTTCTTTGGTTGCCCATTCGTTTTGAAGACGAACTCGTCCTGGCAATCAGCGAAGAAATTCTGGTAAATGCGATTGGCGTTATCGACGTCCAGGATCTCTCTAGCCTTGTTCACCTTGGGGAGTTCCCCGAGAACAGAGTTCAAACTTGTTGCCAAGTCCTCCGCAGATAAGAGCAAGTCCTTCTTGGGCTTTGGCTTGTCAGTTTTCTTCTCGAGGCCTTTCTTCTTCAATGGTGAGTGGGGCGTGGGAGTTGCAGAAGCGCCTCGGCTTTGGGATGGAACTATTGCTCTCCCCCTACTGCGTCCTGTCTGTTGGCTCCCCATTTGACTCCCGGTTGTTGTCACTCCAGAAACGTCAACATGAGATTTTCCGAGGTTCTGCTTCACCTTTGACTCCGTTGCGCGGAGAGCAAGGGTGCAGACAACATTCCTCAGTTTCCACACTAGGGATTTCGCCGCGAGAGTTCGTCCATCCTTTGTTGCCCATTTCCTGTCCAATATTTCTTGTCTCATCGTGGAGACTATCTCCTCGAAAGGTGAATTGGATAGACTTTCCATTAAGGAAATGGGGTCGAAGAGGTTCTCCGCTACGTCTACTACTATGGAGAAGAGGTATGGATTAGCCCCGATAGATGAGGAGAGGATTTTTATTTGGTTTTTTCCCTTATTGTCAAACTCGGTGACCTTTGTATCCATATCGATGACCTCGGGATCATTGACTTCTCCCTTGAAAATGGTTGCGAACGTTAGATATGATGTGTATGCAACTCATCGCAGAGTCCAATTTTTGACCTTCGTGGGGTCTTTGAAGGTCCACGGCTCGTATGTGCTTGAGTCATCCCCGTCATCGTCATCTGAATCAGAGATAGAAACAGGCTTGAAGAAATGTCGTAGCGCCTCAGTTACTTTTGCTTTCTCCTCACTGCAAGGTGGACACATTTAGCATTAGACAGATCCAAAGCCATTTAGCTCGATTCGAGCTAAATGATGGTACTACTAGATAAATAACACATGACATCCCAGCAGTTTAGCTCGACTCGAGCTAAACTGCTTGGCCTTTCAGCATGGGAGCCTTGCAGTTTAGCTCGACTCGAGCTAAACTGTACAGCTCCCATGCAGGAATGCACAAGCAGTTTAGCTCGAGTCGAGCTAAACTGCAAGGCTCACATGCTGAAAGCCCAAGCGGTTTAGCTCGACTCGAGCTAAACTTCTTCGGAATAAGCATGGGAGCCTTGCAGTTTAGCTCGACTCGAGCTAAATTGTTTGTGCATTCCTGCATGGTAGCTCTACAGTTTAGCTCGAGTCGAGCTAAACTGTATGTGACACTCCCTGGAAGTGGAGGACAGTTGTACCTCCAGTTTAGCTCGACTCGAGCTACACCATTGGCTGCTAAGCAGTTTAGTTCGAGTCGAGCTAAACTGTGGGCTTTTATTATCGAATTATCGTCAGTTTTATGAATAATATATTGCATTATTCTTTGTTTATGTTGAATTTCACATTTTAGCACTGCAGTCAAGCTTTGTTTGATGAGGAGTATATGATATTGGCATTTGGTTTTATACCTCTCGGCCATTTCCAGATGTATAAGCTCCTGTTTCTTTCTTGGAAATTATGTCAATCGTGTTTTGCCTGCAAAAAGAAATGGTTGCAGAGGATCAGAAGATGGAATAAATATTCCAGACGTTCAATATTCGCACCGAAAAATACGGGAGAAAAGTACAAATGGAATAGGATTCCTTTTCAGAAGATTCTAATATAAGCAAAGTCGATCAGATTACCAAAACACATAAACATATGGCTCAAAACAATCGCGCCAACATCAATGCAACGTAGCAAAAACTGTTATCAACATAACTACAACCTCGACATCAATTAAACTAACAATTAGTCCTCAAATCAGTAGAACCTATCAATTCCGACACACAGCAATGATAATAATGCAGGAATACTCGTATTAGTTTTTCAGAATTCCTGAAATGCATGTTGTTTGACCTACAAATCGAATAAAACAAGAAATTCAAAGTACACAATGGTAACAATTACAGTGAATTATAGAACATTCATAGCTTCAATTCAATTCCGCAAATTGAACTCAAACAGAACTTCTGTGCATATTCTTTGTAAAGACAGGTAGTTGAAATCAACGACACGAATCCATGACAAGAGTTTAAATCAAAAAATCCACATTTCCAACCACAACTAACAAAAACAATACAGAGCTTCGCATATTGACAGAACTGTTTTAAAAAAAACCGCACGCAAACTGATAGAAGAGAAGGAAGACGACGACTTACCTGGAAACCCTGTGAAGAAAACCCTGCTTCGTAAACTTCCGCAACCTCCACTTCACTCCGCGATTGTCAATGCGGCACTACTATGAACAACTAAGTGTATAACCTAAACCCTAAACAGTGTCCTAAACCAAACCCACGAAGTATTCCCCAGAAACTGCTGAAACCCTTATCGAGAACAAACGCATGCGGCACGGAATCAAGAAACCCCAAAACCTAAAACCCAGCTTCTTACCCTCTCAAACCTACAAAACAATGCAAACAGAACGTAGGAAACACAACAAAGGAACAAGAGAAACAAAACACTTCGCGGCTAACACTACAGTGGCAGGGTATCGCACAGCAGTACACAAGAAGAGCGCGCCACAACGAACAAACATTCCCGCCACCACCAGAAAACAAGCGCAAGACACACACAGACAGAGAGAGAAGAGAAGAGAATACTTCGTGGACGCGGTCGCGGTGGGGAACAGTTCCGCCCCCTCGCACGGTCCTGTGACCGCGCCGCCAAAGCGTGTGGCCCTTCACCGCGGGGCTCTTTGTAAATTTAATTTAGAATGCTTCGAAATCGAAATTCGGTAATTGTTGGTGTGTACAGTAGTCAATAATTTTCATTATGGAATATTAATTTCAGTTATATCAGAATCACCAAATGGTAATATCAATATTTGTAAGAATTGCGAGATAAATATTACTGTCCATTTTCTCATTTTACTTGTGTTTACCTGATTCGGGTAGTGAGAAAGTGAAAATAACTTTTGTTTAAGAAGTTACTTTAAAGATAGATAGTGCGGTTCACTCTCCATATTGTTAATCCCATGTGGTTTGGTAAACCTGCTCTTTCTTACCTTAAGAAGAATTCACCACGATGGCTCCAATAACTCACATGAGATTGGGGAACCATGACCCTTAATGTGTACTATGAATGGGGCTGAGGTTACCAACCCAGTGTGAGTTTCAATGAAACCTAAACAGGATAGGGAACTCGTTTTTTCAGGGTTCTGATGAAATGTATTGGTAATATTTTACAATGCTACACAACATGCTTGCATTATGTGAAGTTGGTTTAGTGTTTTGATTGTATTTGCATTTATATACATTTATGAATCTACATTAGATTTTGATTTTTGATCTTTTTGAAGTAACTAAATTTTAATCAATTCAATAATGCTTCTTCCAATTTTGTAATAATAATTTGTAGTTATTTGCCTAAGCATCAAATTCAAATACACTACTTGCAATGATAATGAATTTCATATACGCAAATTGGAAACATATTTACCTAAATATAATCATCATATTCCTAAAGTACATGTTAGGAACATAATTTAATTATAATATAATAATATAGTATAGTATACTAAGGTACTAATATATTCTTTTACAAATTTATTTTTATTTATTCATTATGAAACGAGAATAATAATCTATATTCAAGTATACTCAAATTTAAAAATGATATACAAATATATTCGAAATAGTTTTGTAATTATATTACGAATGCATCAAATATAAATACACTATTAGCAATGAAAATTTATTTACTATACTATAATTGGGAACATATTTACGCAAATGTTATCATCATATTATTCTTCTACAACTTGTAAGTTTAATTATGAATTAGAATTCTATTCCAAATTATTTCCATGCAATTTTGAAGATTTTGGTAATTCAGAATTCATATACAAGCATGTACATAGATACTGCAATTTAAAAATATACTTTTCATTATGGAATAATAATTTTAGTTATATCAGAATCACTGATTGGTAATATCAATATTTGTAAGAATTGCGAATTAAATATTACTGTCCCTTTTTGTATTTTATTTGTATTAACCTGATACGGGTAGTAAGGAAGTGAATAACTATTTATAGGAAGTTACTTTAAAGATAGATAGTGCGGTTCAGTCTCCATATTGTTAACCCCATAAGGTTTGGTAAACCTGCTCTTTTTTACCTTAAGAAGAATTCACCATGATGGCTCCAATAACTCACATGGAGTTGGAGAACCATGTCCCTTAATGTGTACTGTGAATGGGGTTGAGGTTGCCAACCCAATGTGAGTTCCAATGAAAACTAAACAGGATAGGGAACTCATTTTTTTTTATTCAAATGAAAAGCATTGGTAATTTTTTACAATGGTTCAAAACATGCTTGCATTAAGTGAAGTTGGTATTGCATTTTGATTATATTTGGATTCATATAAATTTATGAATGTACATTAGATTTGGATTTCTGAATTTCTATGAATGAAAGATAGAGAAGTATGTTTTTTTATTGTCTTTATTAGCTTTCAGCCTCCCCGTTACTAAATTTACAGGAAAATATGGAAATATTATAATACAAAATAAACAAATAGGGTTTATAAATTAAAATTCTATTCAAAATAAATTGAACGCAATTTCGGAACTTTTGAAAAATAACACAATTTCGAGCTTCGAAGTGGACAAATTATGAACAATTGTAAAGGATGAAATGTACATTTTTATTTTATGTAATAATAATTTGTAATCATTTGACTAAAGCATCAAATGTGGATACACTATTCGCAATGAAAATGAATTTCATATACTCGAATTGGAAACACATTTACATAAATGTTGTCATCATATTCTTAAGGTATATGTTAGTATCATAATTTATTTAGAATATAATAATATAGTATAGTATACTAAGATACTAATATATTCATTTATAATTTTATATTTAATTAATGATTATAATACTAGAATTATAATCTATATTCAAGTATATACAAATCTTAAAATGATATATAAGTATATTCAAGTATATATATGAAGTACATTGTTAAAAATAATAGTATTTAATTTTAGAATTCAATTCATTTATTATGGCAAATTCTTTATATTGTTTAGAAGGTTTAGGGTTTTTTATATTTATTCATGAGAAGCGAATATTTAAACCATGGTATGCCTTGTATGATTGGCATGTATATTACAATAATCTTAATCAATTCATTCACGTTCTACCTTGACTAATATTCTTACAATTTTATTACATTCTAATAAGAAACTGGAATTCTTGCTTCATTTGCATAATTTTAAAATACAAAATTCATAATTCATAGATTCAAACGAAATTTACTACTACATTTACTAGTTAGCATGGACATATTAGAATACGAAATATACAAATATGAAAGCATCAGATGAAACACTGGTTTTCGTCTAGAAGAACCCTGTTTTGAAGGCATTCCATTCCAAAAATTGTTTACAATCCACACGGGGAATACCATCAGCAAAAGTTACCAAAAGATGAAAGTCATCTCTTTTCACATCTATGGTTTCTAAATATTGTATAATCTAACGGTCCTGCTAACTACTCCTGGAGTCCCCATTCCATATCTGAGTTGAATAGCAGCAAAAAGTAAACTCGTAGAAGTATATCGAAGATGCCTGCAAGTTCTGGAGAAAAGAGAAAAACAGGATCAGATGGTATGATGTTTAGGGTTCAAAACGGAAGAGTGCATGTCAAAAGCAAGGACTCATCCTTCTAAGAATCAGAACGAACACAGCATGAGCCATTAAAATGCTGCGCACCACATACAGCAAACGCAATCTATTATTATGAAAACATCAAACTGAGGGCAAGGTTAAGGGTTCTGAGGAGATAACAATTCACCTACTCATTCATGTGGTGGGCTCCCCAAATCCACGCTCCCCTCCTCATTAGAATCAGGCATAGAGAAGCCCTCGCCGGAGGTGAGGGGAAACTTGATGTTGGAGGCGTTCATAATCTCCAGTTGCTCTAGACCATGTGCAATAGTCCAATCCCACTCCACACCGGGCTGCATTAGGCGTGCAATGAGGTTCCACGGGGGAATCTCCACGCCGCGACCACGGGCGCGATCCACAGCCATAAACCAGGGACGAAGCTCCTCCACTCCTTGTGGAAAAACAACCACCTCCCACTCGTCTGGCGGGTAACTTGACACCCTAAAACCACCGCCCGACCTCCTCATCACAGCAAATGAACTACAAGTAGATGAAACAGAAGGGAAACTAAGAATGAAACAACTGTTTTGTCGCCCAAAGGAACTTATGCTTATGAAGCAGCATGGGCGGGAAGCCGAATGTTCCAGAGTAACGAAGGGGACTTTGACCAGACTCGGTAACGGGACTTTGACCGATGTGGGCTTTCGAAAGTCCGGATTTACTTAAATGTGTCATTTTAATTTATTATTAAAGAATTGATTAATGGGATTGTATGCTTAGACAAGCATCTAGAGCCTTTCCCGATATTATATATTAATACTACAACTATAATTATGATCATTGGTTTAAAACGTTTCATTTGAATCCATAATTTATGAGTTTTTTTTAAAAAATGAATGAACCAAACATTCCACTTTCTTATTAGAATGTAATAAAATTGTACAAATAGAACTCAAGGTAGAACATTAATGACTTGATTAAGGTTTGTGTAATTTCCATGCCTACCATTCAAGGCATACCATGGTTTAAATATTCGCTTCTCATGAATAAATATAATTAACCATAAACCTTTTAAAAAATATAAAGAATTTGCCATAATAAATGAATTGATTTCTATAATTTAATACTTTTATTTTTAACAATGTACTTCGTATATATACTTGAATATATTTGTGTATCATTTTTAGATTTGTATATACTTGAATATTGTTTTATTATTCTCGTATTATAATCAATAATTAAATATAAAATTGTAAATAAAAATATTAGAGCCTTGGTATACTATACTATATTATTATATTATAATTTGATTATGATACTATCATGTACTTTTAGAATATTAGGCTTACATTTAGGTCAACGTACTTTCACCCCATGCCTATCATAGAAGGCATACCATGGTTCAAATATTTGCGTCTCATGATTAAATATTAAAAATTCAATCTTCTAAAAAACGTATATAATTTGCCATGAGATATGAATTAAATTCTATAATCTAATACTATTATTTTTAACAATGTATTTTGTATATACTTGAATATACTTGTATATCATTTTAAGATTTGTATACATTAGATTTTAGTTATTTATTCTCGTACTATTCTTAACTGGACATTAAATAGTTAATGAATATATTAGTACCTACTTGTAAATGAATATATAATTATATTATACATATTATAATCCTAACATGTATATTAAAAATATACATGTTAAGATGTAGAGTTCGAGAAACGAATAAACAAATCTACACCATTCACGGCGTAAAGAACACATTATGAAATAAATAGAGACATAAATAAAAGTACATGAATATATATACATAATACATGACAATTATATCTGAGTAAATTTGTAGAATAAATAAATAATTCTAAATTTAAAAACATATCTACCTAGGTCTATCAAGAACTATTCATGAACTCACATATAATGATTTGATTTCATACATCATATATAATAATGAAATTGAGCATAAATACATACTCTAGTACATGGAGGTATGAATATTTGCAACGATATACTTCCCTGTATGAACCTTACTCACGAAATACAAATAGGTTCAAACAATTTTCGATTTAATTTTATTCCATATACGTGATATTTAATGTCCCTAGAAATGCCTTAACCCTGTAGACTAAACCCTAAACCCTGGACCTAAGACCCTAAACCCTTAACCCTGAACCCTATACCCTAAAACCTGAACCCTGATAGAGGAAGAGAAGTTCGCGGCCAAAAGTCAACACTCTGTCTGGCGCTATAGGGACTTCCAACCCATCCCATTTGATTTAATGCACCAAATATTTTGCATCTGCATCTATCTAAAGGGCCGAGAAGTATGGAAAGTGGTAATTCCCGCGCATTCTCACACCCCAAAATGTGGAGGGACGAATGGTCATGCATGATTCCCGCCTATTTTCAAAACTCAAGCGGCATGAAAACGGTCACACGTTGGAGAATGACCTCTGGAATCGTCCCCGCTTGAAGTCTTTTCTGTACTCACTTGCTTCTCTCGCTTGTAGGAGCTCTCGGCGCTCACTTGGAGGTGGTTGTTTTCTGGGCGGAAGCTGTATTGCGCCGTTTCTCTTGTACGTCTTCTCTTTAGTTTTCTCCGATCATCAGTACACTTCATTGATATCAGCTTGTTGTATGCTTTCCATTGATTCAAATCATGGTGTATTTGCAGTGTCTCTCTTTCCTTCTTACAGACGTTTTAGAGCGGACACCGTAAGCGTACTCTGAGTCTGCGACTCAGAATTCCGAAGATGGAAGCACCTATTAAAGCGCCGCTTTTTGCGGACGGCAGTTTAGCTCGACTCGAGCTAAACTGCTGCATCCAAAGAGCATCACAAGTTTAGCTCGAGTCGAGCTAAACTCAAGCACCCAAAGAGCAGCATAAGTTTAGCTCGAGTCGAGCTAAACTACCGCACCCAAAGGGCGGCAGAAGTTTAGCTCGAGTCGAGCTAAACATCTGTATCCAAAGGGCAACACAAGTTTAGCTCGACTCGAGCTAAACTTCTGCATCTAAAGGGCAGCAGCAGTTTAGCTCGACTCGAGCTAAACTCATGCTTCCCATTGTCCAGGATCAGTTTAACTCGACTCGAGCTAAATTGCGCCTAGGATAAGTTCTCAAATTCAGAGATTAATTCTCTTTAAGGAGTATAATATGTTCTAACAGAATTGGGTCTGTTGCATTTCAGGTACAATGGACTATGTCTCAGATGACGAGGTACCCGTTGAAGTGCCCGTAAACCCAGACCTTCCAGACTTCGTGGTTGTACCCTCAAGACAATGGCAGAACAAGACTGTAACAATATATAGTGTCGACAATATCCCGTTAGCAGAGGGTTTGATCCGGAACCCACGGTCTAGCTTGGTATCTGACACGGTTGGTCCCCTTGGTGATTCTGTTGTCGTCGTCCAGGTATCACGTTCTTTGGTCGAAGAAGGGTCAGAGGATGATTGGAGGTACTCCTTCAAAACGTGGCCTATCAGCCACGGCTATCTGGATGGAGTTAGCCTAGAGCACCATAGTCAACGTGATGTGTATAACCGTTGGGTTGCGGAGCGTAACCGATCCCTGGGAGATCGTACCCGATCGTATGATAACTCCTCTAGGAATACCCCCCCTCCTATATCACGTCACGCTGAGTTTCTGATGACCCAGCCATCTATCAACTCTGTAGCGGCAAACACGTGCTGCGCTCACCTATGCGTCCAACACTATCCCAGAGACAAAATCTCTAGTCTACGGTCGCGTATGTACGACAAGACCACAGTGCAGTTCCGTAACCACATAAAACTCGACGTGCATAGACAGATCCACAAGAATTCAGCGGGGAGGAGTGTGGTGACTCTAGAGGGCATAGATGTTTGCCCCTTCGCCTGGATGAAGATTATGGGAGTGAGCTCCTGTACATTTTATAGAAATGCCAAGTATGCTGCTGCTGGTTTCGAGGCCCAATTTCACGGTAATACTGGTTTACGTAAACCTCGAAATCACATAGTAGTAGCAACTGCCGTCCTAGGGGCCATCCTGGACAGGCATGCCGACCACATGCCCCACAAGAGTCGTGTTCTGCCTTCAGGGGAGACAGATGTAGCTAAAGTTCTGCCTTCCAGTTTCAAATGGAAGGAACAGATTCCCATCCTCGATGAGCATTTAGCGGAGTGCGGATTGCCTCCTATGTCCGCTTCTAACTTGAGCAAGATCAGGAGGCTTAGCTATCCAGAATATTACGCCAAACGGGCAGGAGACAACTTCGCTCGTTGCTCAAAATGTGATGAGTTCCAGTCCCAGAAGAAGTTGACGGTTACAGGATCTCAGGCGTCCCTGTTGTGGTCTAAGAAAATGAGGCTGCACAATGACTCTGCAATGGCGCATAGGGACTTGTACTACCTATATCGATTTAGGTCGAAGGCTACTCCGCATGAAGTTCTTACTATTATGCATGACAAGATGGACCATTTGAAGATGGCGTCGCCGGCGTTATCCCACAAGGTCAAACACTTAGACGGTCTCATGAAGCTTCCTCTCGCTGTCACGGGAATGCTTGCTCATGGGCATGTGGACCAACGTTACGCCCATTATGGCCTTGACATTTACTCACACGACGCTAATTACACGATTGGATCGTTTGCGAAGCTCCTTCGGGACCTTGAGTCACCCCCTAAATCCACCTCTAGGGAACTCTTTCAAGAGAATCCTTCCCACTCATTGTATGCCGCGCTTTTGCATGGTTCAGAGATGTGTTTCGATCCTCTTGGCCCTCCTCCATAGGTTCCTGTTGCTGCTAAACCCTTGCCTCCTATTCTTAACGTCCAAATGGATAACGCTGTCAGTGATAACAAGAATAGGTTTGTATTTTCATTCTGGTCCCTATTAGTCGCGAAGCGGGTGTTTCGCGAAGTGTACGTGAATTTCATGCTGGTTGGCCATACTCATGACGATATTGATGCCCTTTTCGGGCGATGGAGCATGGCTTTGCGAAGGGAGGACTTCCCCACAGTACCTCTCCTCATGAAGTCCTTCATGAAACATGAAGCAGTACCAACAATTCCGCATCTTATTCAGGAGGTCCCAGATTTCAAGAAATTCATCGCGGAGTGGATGCTTGATGGCGACGATACGTTAATGGGTCACACTAAAGCTCATCAGTTCAAATTCTATGTAGATTCTTCAGGATGCCCAGTCATGAAGTATAAAATCTTCTGTCACGACGACGACTGGTTGCCAAAAGGAGATGGTTGTGGCATCAAGTTGTGGAAGGAGGATTCAGAAGGTCGATCTTTATGGCCCCGTGGTGTTCCTGGTGCCGTGGCGCCTCGCGAGATGCGGCACCTGCCTGATGTGATTAAGGGCTTGTCGCGTTTTGTAGATCATTGGGAGAGGCTATCTTCGGAGTCAGTCCAGTCCAGAAGAATCTATGAGCCACTCTCATACTATTGGAACGATGTTAAAGACGCTCTTTCCATCCCCTTTGATGCTGTCCCCGCCTTGGAGCATGGTTTTTGGCCATCCACGCGGCTCGCTCACTCCGTCAAAGACGAGTTTCAGGAAGATGGAACTTTGCGCGAGGAGTTCGCAGAGGATGATCACTTTGTTGGTCACAAACGAGATCGCCCAGGACCGTCGTTCCCTGTTGCGCGAGACCTTTTTGCAGGGTACTTCTTAGCGCTTTGACCCTGCGATGAAGACGATCGTCCTTTCTGGCTTGCGAGGGCCTTGACTGACCCTAATTCGAACCCTGACCTCCCGAACACGCTCCAAGTAGAGTTCTACCGCCCAATTTCCCGAGATGAAAATGTTTTGAAATTCTATACCGGCTGGGATGTGGATGGGAGACTTCGTTGGACAGTTGAGAAGGATGTACCCGAGTCGTGGCAGAGTACTGATGCAGTCATAACAGCTTGGAAATCCAAAGTTAAAAAAAATGTCAACGAGCGAGGCGTTGGCAAGGATCCAACGCTGAAGATCCCACTGAAACAACTGGACATTATAAAGGCCTCCTTGGAGAGATTTGTGTCTCCGGATTTTGAATAAACATGTAGCTTTGAAATTGGTGGTCTTGAAGTTCTGAATTTAGTCAGATCCCTTATATTCGTTTGAAGACGACTGAACTGAATACCGTTCGTCCCTTCTGTTTTCAAGACAAAGGTAGATGTTTAGCTCGAGTCGACCTAATCAGTTCTAGCGTATTAGTTCTAGCGTATTAGTTCTAGCGTATTTATGTTTTGAATACTAGCAAATTACATATATTTAATTGGAGGGAACACTACTTAAGTGTTTCTGTCCATTCCTTATTTATCATGTGTACCACATTATAGACCGCAGTTTAGGTCGAGGCGACCTAAACTGCATTTGGCGTTGAAGTTCGTACTTTACGAGTGCGGGATACCAACAGGTCACCTATAGTTCTTAGTCTAGATTTTTACTTAGTACCCTAAAGCGTTGATTCTATATCATATGTACTGCCACATAACAGCCATTTAGGTCGAGGCGACCTAAACGACATCTAGCGTTGAAGTTCCTAGTTTGGATCTCTGAAGTAGAGCCGATAACATACATTTGTTGGCATGGGACTATACTGAAGTCCGTATGTTCTTGGATTGCATATCATACTCCGGAAACTGTAGGCAGCTATGTTAGTCGAACAACTTGATTGTTTGTACAGGTCTGAAAGAGCCTGTCACGGATTCAACATTTAAGGAGTGTCGACCTAATTTGTATTTCCACACATATATATAATATAAGATTTCCCAGCATATCCGTTGTGTCCATTTCTTGTGATTTGTTTGATGTTCATTTAGGGTGGTTCGACCTACCTTGTATTTTTTCAAGTATTTCTAGTAAACCACTACCTTCTTTCATTTCCCATTAGTACTGTGTGATCATGTCCCAAATTAATGGAAATTGCTTATAAGCTTTTCCTTGCAAAGTATGGGACCATTGTGCCCATTTTAACTCGACCTGACCTAATGCATTATTTTGGGAGATGATAGATCTCCCAAAATAACGAATATGGTGTTTAGTTCTTCATTGGACCTGTGTATGTGGGCGCAGCCGTGCTCTTCCCATGCTGCACAATCCGTGCAATGCATTTCTTCTTAGTCATAGCATGTTGGGCGAAGCAAGCCTTAGCGGATGTCTTAGGAAGTCGTACTATGTGCCACTCGGAAGGGTTGCAGGCGGTCTCCTCAATTGAAGTAACGTGATGGTAGTCGACTGGAGGTGGAGACTGCTCAAGGTGAAGGTCGGCTTGGTCCTCTTCACTGCTTGTAGGAGAGTCTGCTCATACCACCGTCGGAGGATAGTCGCTCTTTCGGCGTGCAGCTCTGGTCTGGACACGAGGTCTTGACACGATAATCTTGTCTGGCCTATGAGACTCCCGTTCATCTCCAAAGGCAACATCAGGTTTTTGTTTCAGAGAGACAAAGACCTCCTCCCCTTCAAGATGCGGGTCTGTAGCACGACGTAGTACCCGTATTCCTCCGGAAGGCACTTAATTGACACTAAATACCCTCCAAAGTAAACCACTCCGTGTTCGTTCCCACGAAGACCTATAGTTTTCCCTCTATTAGACAAGAAGCTACCTTTCCCCGTCCGGCACTTAGCCAACCGGATTCCCTAGAGGTGTGGACTACCGGATTATCACTTCTAGATCCGGATCCGTCCGGATACCGGCTTCCAGACAGTTACTCTCCGTCCACTCTAGTTACCGTCCGTCCCAAATCCCCTACCGGATGGTACTTGGACGGACGTCTATTACAGTTTATTGGACAAACTTCCGGATTTTTAGACTAGTGGCCGGTTCCCACTAATCCGTCTATGCTTTAAAGTGGCTGGATTCTCCATCGTTCCGTGACTTAAAGTGGCTGGACACCCACTGCCCCATATCTTAAAGTGGCTAGACACCCATTGGTCCTATTCTAACAACCGGATGGTATGATTTCCGTATGTCTACTCTACCGGGCCGGATGGCTACTCAGTACCGGATACAGGGATGGAATCCTATACTACAATGACATTCCTACATTCTAATTGCATTGAAATCAATGCGCGAGAGAACACTCTTGGACCTTTTACGGACGTTTTGCTTCATGAGGCACTGGACGACGCTCTCTGAAGGGGAGACTGTAATAGTAGAAGGAACGGAAGACTTCATAGGGACAACCACCTCCTCATGATTATCATCTGCAATTGGCACTGTCTTCTCTTTGCTCTCATGGATCACCGGAATCTCTTCTACCTTTGCACTATCGGAGTCATCACTCAGCTCATAGATGGTCTGAAGACTTGGCTCGGTCTTGACCTTCCTCAACAACGGTTCAGACTCAATGCACACTGTTGTGGACGATCGGGGAGTAAGCAATTCAGTAGAGGCAGCTAGTAGAGACTCGGTAACTCCGTAAACTCTATACTTTCCAGGTTTGAGCATCCAGAACGTTCCAATCTCATTCTGAGTTGAAAACTGACCTACGGCATGCGAGAGAGCGCTAGTGATGTCGTCAAAGAACTTTTCTTCTACATGCAGTGATTCCTCCCGAAACCGAAACCAAAGACTAAGGGTGGTAGAACTGATCATAGCACGGCCATCTACACCCAAAGGAAAGGTAATAGGAACGGAATGCGAGTGTGCACAAAGATACGCCATCGTGTTCGAATGAAGCGGCACCTGCAACAGTGAGCTCTGTAAAGGGGAATAAAAAACAAAGAGGAACGCATAAGAATTCTCGAGTGGTTGAGTATGACGCCAAATAGAATCATCGGGTGGTTAACTACGAGAGGTGGAATAAGAAAGAAACCGAATTTGCAAGCTATAGCACTGTAATTATAATGAGACGCTCTGTACATACTTAGTTTGGCAACTGTAATTTATTACATTTGGATTAGTACACGTACCCGCCCTAATCAGCAGAATTAATCCAGAGGCTGCGATACGACAGTCATGACTTCTTATATCAGCAACTTCCTAAAATATTATCCTCAAAAATCGAATGAAATAGTTCAGTGTTACATTGGAACCACTCAATTCATAATGGTCTAGAAGTAACTAATAAAAGCTACCCCTAGTACCTATATCACATTTGACAACTGCGTTTCATAGATCTCTGAGCGGCAGCAGAATCATTATTACTATCTTCTTCTCCTCCTTCTGTGCTATGAACTGCTCGGCATCCTCTACTCTGTAGCTTGCGTCCTTTGGGCCCAGGGGTACTTCTCAAAAGAAGTCTAGAATATGTTCCAGGCTTGATGACCCCTACATTTGCGTACGCATGGGAAGCATTACTAGAATTGCCCTCGGACTCCTGAAGTTCAACAGTGGCTGCTGGCAACGACCGGTCACACTCCTTTGCATCCAAAGTCATCACATCCGAGTGTATGATCGGTGTGTTGCACTGGCTGCAATCAGGCAACTTGGACTCCTGAATCGGTTCAAAAGGCCCGTCAAAATTAACTAAGGACATGGATTCCTCTCCCTCCTGCTGTGTAACCGGAACCATATGAGTACGGAACTGAAGCAGGTCCATGGTGTCAAGACTAAAAATATCATCCGAAAAGTTTGATAATGCTTGTGGCAATTGCATAGCTAGCAGTCTAAGAACATTATCTTGGGCTAGGGAACTGCAAGCACTCGGTACAGAAAGCTTGTTGGTCCATTGACATTCCTACCCTAATGGTTGACCTTAAAGCCACCCTCCTACCTAAGTTGATCTGCTTGACAATGTGTTGTCGGAACACGGAAACGCAACTAACATCCGGATGGCACTCAAAGTGAGCGTAAACTTCCGTATTGTCACTAGGTTCCGAGTATCGTCCAAGGATTCAATAGTGCTTCACCAAGTAGTTACCCACAATAGTTCTGAGCCCTGCCACTGCTCGGATAGCGTTTCTAGAACGTAACTCTTCGACTCTCTCTCTCTGTTACATCAGGTGTTTCGTCCACAAACCCCAACGACTAGGAAAGGATACCGCCTCACAACTGACTTAGAGTACTCTAGTGAGCAAGTCACACAGACGACCACTTCTGATCCGTGAGACTACAACGACAAACCGATCCGGATCTAGGAGAACCAAGATCCGATTATCTCTAGGCGACCCGTGCCACGTTCCGAATCGCCCTTTCACTGAGTGCGGAACCTCTTCAGAAGTTTAGGGAGCCCGATCAAGTACCCCTCGATCCGCTTCGACCTTAGCGACGGCTATTCCGCGTGAGGTTGGATTGGGGATGGAACAGTGAGGTTTCACTCCTACGAAAATCCACTAAATCTTTTCGCTCAATTCCGATACCATTCCGGTTTGGATCTTGTCACAACTCCCATCACCTTCCTATCCGAGCTACAGCGGAACTTTCATATCCTTCCCGGATCATTCACACTTAACTGGAAACCACGCACAGTACTTGCTAAACACGAATACTTTATTGATAAGGAATATAGGGAGAAAACATGCAAAACGAAGACCCGGACTGCATCGCCTCCCCCGTTTAAGTAAGCAGGGGCTTCCACAAAAGCGGCGGCGCCAGAAGTTCAATAAAAAACCCTAATTCCTAATTATCTACCTAGAATCCTACTTTACGGTTAATCCGGATCTCCCCAATCCGAAATCTACTCCTATAAATCTGGAAAGCGACTGACAGTTCCAGTGCGAGGAATCTATCCCATCTTCGACTTCTTGTGGCTCTCCTGCTCTCTGTCCTTGTCCTTCAAACGGGTCGTCCGGGGCTCGGATCCTCCTGCCTTTGCTGCCCGCTCCGCCTGACGCCTAACACTCCGTTCCACCTTCGACTCCTTTGACTTGGTCTCCAGGGAAGACCGGGTAACGACCCGGGTCTTTGGAGACTTGGGAGACTTGGGAAACATCCTCGAGGGAGGGGTTCCGGATGTCGGGGTCCGAGTCTCAGTTCCGGCTGTCCCTATCAGGGAGCTCGCGTGAATATCCGAGTCGGACCAGGTAAGCGTAATTGGTCCCTTCTCCTCTGGATCCTTCCTCTTCCTTAGAACCATTCGAGCACCGGAAGAGTCAGCGGGTGATTGCACCATGGGCGTCACGGTTGGTGTAGGAGTCACAGTCCTGGTCCGGGCCGTGGGTGAAGGGGTGAGTGCCCCCTCCTAGGTCACTCGGGTATGTCCGGGAGGTGAAATGGATCTCTTCCATTCAATTCCGGCTACCTCTCCTTCGTGAACCGGAATAATCACCGACAAACCTAGCGTTGGGGGAACAACCGGCTGCACGGACCGCGTCACTTCTTCCGTAACCGTCTGCTCTTCGGATCGCCTAACAGTGACCGTAGTTTCCGTGACCTCAGCCTGTCCGGTGGGAATCCCGTAGCCTTGCTGAGCCGTACTGGCTCCGGGTGACGCCTCCTTGGCCTGAACTTCTCAGATCAGATCCGCAATCGTCCAAGCCGGTGCGAGGATGTCTGAGTCAACAGCCATTTGCTCCTCAAACTGGAGATTTTGCTCCATTGGGGTAGTGAACTCCAAACCGTGAGAATCTCCTACCACGGTCTGAGAGAGAGATCCGAGAAGTCTTGTTCTGACGCTGGGACTTTCGGTTCCCGGATTGAGCAAGTTCCGTATGAGCTTTGAGATCTTGTTCATCGAGTGCTCGCACTTAGAAAGGATCGTGATAATCCTCTCCCTCTTCTCCAATTCAGCCGGCTGCAGCACATTCTCGTGGAACAACTTGGCCTTGTTGACTACATCACCCGGAACTCCCACCAACTTCCGGATCTCACCCAAAGTCTCCTCCTGCTCGGCAAGGAACTTACGGATCTCCTCGCTCTTCGTTGCCAGTTCCGAGGTAAGTTCCTTAAGCTGAAGCTCCAGTTGCTTCTTCTCGCTCTGAAGCTTCGGGGCATCCTTCAAAAGCTCCACCTCTCGGATCACCTCCTCCGATAAACAGCGTCTCAATCGGATCGTAAGAGGCCTGGGCTCGATGAGTTTCTTCTCTGAGTGCCCGGAACGGATCAACCGGAAATCCTCGCTCGGAACTAACCTCCCTCCGTGTCGTATCATCTCGGGCCGTGGAAGGTTCCGCGTGCTGCGATGTGGCTCGTTCCGATTGCAACTTAGAATGGGCCTCCGTAGTGCTGGGATTCGGAAGGATCACAATACCGTCTCCTCCTTCCGTGGATGCCGTATCCGAGGTGTCCCCGTGAGGTCCGACATCAAACCCTGCCAGAACCTCCTGAAAGGTGAGGAGATTCTTCGCAATCGTGTACCTCTCCTCCTCTTTATCTAACAGCAGGCTACCGGAATGGTAGAGGTGGTAGAGAAAGGGGGCGATTGGAGTCGGCTTCTTTCCGATTGCGGGTACCAACTTCTGCACGGTTTCCGCTATGAGTGCAACCCAATTCACCGGACGCTGCTCTGTGTAGGCTCCGAAGATGGTGTTTCCGACCGTGATGTGACCTGTTCCGGTTTCAACGGATACAGGATCGGAACGAAGAAGGCTAGGACCTGTCTCTGTCTCCTATCCTTGCAAGCGTCTATCACGTATCCATTGTTCTTATGGATCTTTCCGTGGAACCTATCTTGCACGTACTTATCCGTCCAGGTTGCCCAAACGTGTCCGGTTTGCTCGAAGTCGTAAACTTCCGCCCATACTTCCGCACTCCACTGAGTAGGCTTGCCTCGGATCGTATTGTCCCACCTATTATCTGGTCCCTCGAGGATTTCCGTCACCATCGCATCATCCCTCAGCAACCAAGGTCGCGAAAGCAAACCTTCGCACCTCATCCGGGTGAGATCGTCAATCAACTCGTTCATCTCCCCCTCTCTCACCGGAGCGGCGGGGCTGAAAATTCTACACTGAACCGGCGACATAGCTACGTCTCACTTCTCTCCCTTTGCGAGCCGACAACAAGAAACCCGGCAATCCAACTGCCAGTGAATCGGAAAAGACAAAAACACCTCACCGCTCTTTCACTCTCTACTCCCAGTCCGCAAAAAGGAACTCCAAACCCTAACACTCCCGCCTATATACTCACAAACCATAAACCATGCAGCTGCGCGTAATTGCAGCCGCCACCGTACCGGGCTCGGCATTATCCGAGTCATGATGACTTCCGCGTATTTTCGGATCCCAAACGCGGTTACAGTAACGGTCAATTCTCGGATTGTCAACCCGTTCCGAGTTTTCTCTTCCGAGTTCCGGGATCAAGGTTCCGAGAACACTTCCTGCGTTAACTGTTTTAAGGATTCTGGAGCATCCGGTTTGTGTTAACTCTTAATGCGGCTAGTGTCTAGCTAATTTTTATCTAATTAACCAGAAAAATGAAAAATTAATCGAATCCTAACTCGGGATGGGGCTCTTCCGGTTTATTCTGAGTTTTTCGGATCCCACATGTGTTCAAACCACTTGCTTCCGAAATCTCAGATACAAAACCCATTTCTCACGCAGTGCATTGTCTGTCGAGGAAGGAGATTCACAGTCTGGGGACTCTTCCACAGGTCAAGAGAGAGTGAGGCGGCCTCCCAATTTTTGTGCACCGTCGAGTACCAAGACGTAGCATTTCGCATCCGAGACCCCTTCTCCTAAGCACCCTCGAAGAATGGAGGATGCAGGACCGTCTAGCGTTGGAGGTGAAGCAGATCACCAACCATCTATCGAGGTAACCGAGCTTCTGAACCCACTCATTAATTTCCGACATTCTAGATTCTGGTTTAGGTCGACATGCTTTTCGAACCAGCGTGTGTGGGAGAGGACACTGTAAGTGAGGATATTGGTTTTATTTGATTAACTTTGCGAACCTTCTACCTAGAAGTGACTTAGGAATAAGGTGTGCTCGGAGCCTAGCAGACTGTTAGCACGGCTTGTGACCCAGTCCATCGTCTTCAATGATTCTATTTAAATATTGCTTGTCACCATTGCTAACGCTTGATTGTGGCGTTATGGTCCCTCTGGTCAATGCCTTTGGTGTTCTTCAAAAATCATTGTAGGATACTTCGAGCTTGATCAAATCCAAGAACAAACAGTCGTAGGCGAACGAAATGATGAACTGCTTGCTTTGCGAAAGAATTGTCAGCCACCAAATTTGGATATAGAGACGATTTCATGGGGAGTAATAAAGTGTGCTAGGCTCAGAGCACAGTTGATATAGCAAGTAAATCAATAGAAAGTCATACCTTGGTGGACCGAAAGTCTCTTGGTTGGGGCCGAGCAGTCTCAGTATCAGACGTCAGGGAGATGTCATGAGGGAGTGCTCGGCTTCGAGCACACTTGCCGGAACGAGGGCTGCGCCATCTATTACTCATTAGATTTGGACCGAAAGTCACTTCGTAGGATCAGAGCAGTATCGGTAAAAGAGGTCAAGGAGATGTCATGAGGGACCGGCTGGCTCCGAGCACACTTCCCGGAACGAGGGCTGAGACTTGCGTTACTCATTAGATTTGGACCGAAAGTCACTTGGTAGGGTCCAAGCAGTGTCAGTAACAGAGGTCAGGGAGATGCCATAAAGATCTGCATGGCTCCGAGCACTCTTGCAGGAACAAGGGCTGCGACTTGTCTAATCCTCTTTAGTTTTTGTCAGTCACTTGGTAGGGGCCGAGGAGTCTCGTTAACAGAAATCCTTTTTAGTTTGAGTCAGTCACTTGATAGGGGCCCAGGAGTCTCATAAACTGAATTCATTAAATGATCAATTAACGGAAATAATTTAGGGATTGACTTGTGGTTGGTGCCGAGCACACTTACGTGGCCTTCTTTGGAGATGGAAAAATGGGTCTGTATTCACTTGACTTGGCCAAATTCTGTAAGAGCGCTCGTTGATAACCAAGCTTTATATGAACGATATTAAGCATGAAATCTATGTTTTGTAGGATTAAATCAATTCATCAGCTCATTTTCGTGTGTTGTACTCAATATTTATTGATAAGAAGTGTAATTTTGTTGGTTCAGGAACTCTGCTCGGATCATGGCACCATTGGAAAGAGGTGTTCTTATTGTAATTCATAAAAAGGTGATAGGTACAAGTGTCTGAATCAGTTCGCATTGGCCCGAGCAGACTTTGGGCAGCCATCAGAATTGAATGGAAACACATGGGTCAGGACAAAGGTCATATGTCCGGGAGATGTCAATAAGCTTAGGTCGGCTCCGAGCAGACTTGTATCAACGAGGGTCGAGACTTGTGTAGTTCTTCTTAAGCCCACTCACTCACTTGGTAAGGGCCGAGCAGACTCAATTTCAGAGGTCTAGGAGATGTCATGAGGGAGTGCTCGGCTCCTAGCACACTTTTATGAATGAGGGCCGAGACTTATGTACTTCTTTTTATGTCGACTCAATCATTTGGTGATTGCCGAGCAGTCTCAATTTCAGAGGTCTGGAAGATGTCTAAAGAGAGTGCTTGGCTCCTAGCACACTTGTATAAACAAGGGAAAAACTTATGTATTTCTTTTTATGTCGACTCACTCAATTCGGTTTAGCCGAGCAGTCCCAATTTGAGAAGTCTGGGAGATGTCATGACGGAGTGCTTGGCTCCTAGCACACTTGTAGGATCGAGGGCTGTGACTTATGCTATTCTTTTCATTTTGACTTGATCACTTGGTAGGGCCGAGCAGTCGTAAATCAGAGGTCTGGGAGATGTGATGATGAGCTGCACAGCTACAAGATCACATCGAGCACACCCGCGCAGAAACTTATGCACTTTCAGTTCTGTGGCATCTCATTAAAGTTGTTTAGTTCAGCACATTAATTTAGGAGTCAGACCTAACCTCCTAGGCTAGTCGGGTATGACACAGAGTTACATTTCTTTTACTTTTTGTAATGGTAGCAAAGTTGGCTTTGATATGATGAGCCCTGTTAACCATTCTAAGGGATATGTCAACTTCTAACTAAATCACATCGAATTGATAAATTATGCGGATTACTCTCTCTACGAGTGGCACTCGTAATGTACTAGGTCCTGAACCACCTATCTCAGCTTCTTGATTATGAATAATTCTGTCACTGGTATACCGCAGTGTCTCTTAATTTCTTTGCAGATCATGGTTGGTGACATGGCAATGCATGTGATTGTAGAAACACCAACCTCAGCAGGAAGGCAGCCTCGACGAGTCACCCCTTGCCCTCACTCAAAAATATGACGGACAGGAGGGAGACTCGGATGGAGAAGCGGACTCAACTAGTGAAACATTTGTAGGAATCGAGGACGAAATTCGAAACCGTCAGAAGCTAAACTCTGTTTCGACAATTGCAGAGCTCCGAATGCAGCCACATTATGCATTGAGATTTGATGTTCCTCTCTGTCGTATGCTTGCAATGACGATGGTGCGGCCCACGTTAGAGAGTGACCTATCCAAGCTTGAGCAAGAATTCGTGCATGGGTATTGCAAGGGTGCCTTGGTATTCTATTTGTCAACCACCGATGAAGAGGGGAGAACGAAGGAGGTTACTGAGATTGACAAGGCCAAATGGGGACCAATATGGAATACCAAAAACGATGAATTCAATGACTTCCTCCTCTCCATTCCTGAGTTTGCTTCCCTTACCAATTTGATGTTTTTTATTTGCGACGGTAACCATCGATACCAGGCCTGGTGGAACCACATTGAGCGGTTGCACAAGACGGATGAGTCATGGCACTACACGGTTGATTCGATTCTCCTAGACACCAAGGGCAAAATTGGCCTAGTTATGCAGGTGATGCATAACATCAACAAGTAAGTAATATTTTTAAACTTAAGCAATTTTAATGTAGTACGGTATCATTCGCAGTGGTTGAGGTCAGATTCAATAGTATGTTTTATTTAATTAAGTTTAATGTGATAGGCACACGGAGGACCCCATGTCAAGACCAATCCAGTTCATACCCTCTTCAGGGTCCAGAAATACGGCCTCATGCCATTGGAGCAGTTCAAAGATATTCTGTCAGATTCAGATTTCAAGCGGTGCAAGAAAACAAAGCATGTTACATGGCATACCATGCCTATTAACGTGTTTACGAGTTTCATCTTCCAGGTTCACATTTAAAAACCGATTTCATTGATTATTGATTGCTCTGCTTGGCTGAATGGGTAATGATTATGCAAATCTTTTTCACCATCGAATACCATATATGCGCATATGGTATATTATGTGGGCTGTCGTGGTTCGCATCGCTGGTCCGGCATTGTCAGTGCTCAATAGCCACTGGAACACTTAGTGTATCGCTGGACGTGATTTGATTGTGAGTGAGTTTTTAACCTAGTATGTGAACTCTCTCTACTGGAGCATGAGATAAGCCGTGCAGCTGATGATGGTCTTCGAGGCTTCCTGGAACACAACGATGGCGATGTCACTAAAGCGGATAAGGTCAGAGCAATGAAAGCCGCTGTGAAGACCGTAGTTCGAAAACTTCGCTTAAAAATGAGTAAGTACATTGCGGTGGCAAATCCTGAGCTGACACCAGCGTGGCTTCGTGAGGTAAAGTTCTTTCGTGCTTATGCCAAACCCATATAGCTTTTTATCTTGTAAACGGTAATTAAAAGTTAAGCTCTCAAAGTCCACCTTCTCTAATGTTTTGACTATACAGTCTCGGTCGGATTTCTAAGGCAATTGTGATTTTGAATGAACTGCCATAGCCTAATAGCATACCAGACATCCAATTATAACATCGGCTTTTTATGCGAATCTAGGGTACTTAGTTAGATTGTATGAAAGAGTTAATAAGTTTCTTCTGATATGGTGAGGCTGTCTGGGCTCAATACAAGCAAGTGTGCTCGGAGCCGAGCAGAGTTGATCAAGACCTTATGGACTTGGCTCACGGTTCTCTAATTGTTTTCATCTCAACGTGACAATTTTCGTGAGGATGATTTCTGTTTGTGTGGATCCAAAGAAAGTCTGCTCAGCTTCGAGCATAGTGGAATAGGTTCGAAGGGTAGAGTTTTAGGTTGATTTAGCTGGACTATTTTGATAACCATATGCTTGATGCACCCATTTGTTTGGACTTGATGCTACTGTACTTTTTGTATGCCAGCTTCAACAAATGAATTCTGCTCGAGAGTGTTAATTAAAAAATTTATAGGGTCGCTTGATGCGCGTGATTTATTTAGACCTTACGAGGATTAGGAATTTAATGACCAGTTGATAGATTCTTGGATCATGGCTCCGAGGCTGGTTCAGAATTATGCCTGGAGTTCTGAATAGCTGATGGTATTGCTCGTTGGGTGCAAAATTCTTCTATGTTTCTCTGATTGCACTGGATGTAGTCAACTCCCGAACTGCCAGATAGAACGATTGCATTCATGCTAGAGGGCAGTTGCAAAGAATCAGTAATCGTATGAGCAGTTTGAGGATTTGGGGTCATCGTCTATATCTCCTAAGATTCTTACAATCATACATTCATGTCGTTGTGTGCAGGTTGAGCAGCATTATTCGTTCAACTCCCCCAACCATGAGTTAACTATGGAGAAGTTGCAGCTGCTAGTCACAGCAAAGGCTTCACCCACGGCAAAAATCAAATGGCTCCAGTTCTTTAATTCCTCTGCAGCAACCCGCGAGGCCCGGAAGATTCCTCCTAAGCCCGTCAACGAGGAGAGGCTTACAACTTGGCTCCATAGGGCAACCTTTTGGGCAAAGGTATAACCATTGCAGTACATACGATGTGAATTGAATTTATATGCAAATTAGTTTCTATCTAACTTCTTGTATGCTGTATTGGACATGTCAGCTATTGTAGCAGGCGACGGTATCTTTCGATGAGATTGTGCGCCAGGACCAAATTACTATTGACATAACAGTGTCGGCCGAACCGAACACTCTAGCTACGTATGTGGAAGACTATCGAATGAAGCTCTGGGATAATGTGTTCAATTCTTACTTCCGGGGAATTGATGGTTTCCAGAAACAACACAACTTTCGAGAGTTGAAGGGATCAGATCTTGTAGTTAGACGAGTTCTATTTAGGTACTCCTCGAATACACCATAGACGCATGTGCACACTCTTCAATTGCTTTGAATGCATTGGCTACTTGGTGAGGGCATTACAGTGTATGCCTTTTGACGATTCCTAGCAGTGTACTTGGATTTCTTATGTCAATTCCCTAGTATGGTTTCTTCTTGAGCGAATTATTCTGTAGCATTTACTGACAATTGTGCTGGTCGAATTTGCCTCATCCCATTGTCCCTATTGACCTTTTGGTTTTGCAGATATTTGATAATACGTATGTAGCACGACGTGGTATCCGTATTCCTCCGGAAGGCACTTAATTGACACTAAATACCCTCCAAAGTAAACCACTCCGTGTTCGTTCCCACGAAGACCTATAGTTTTCCCTCTATTAGACAATAAGCTACCTTTCCCCGTCCGGCACCTAGCCAACCGGATTCCCTACCGGATGGACTTCCGGATTGTCACCCTCTAGATCCGGATCCGTCCGGATACCGACTCCCAGACGGTTACCATCCGTCCACTCTAGTTACCGTCCGTCCCAAATCCCTTACCGGATGGTACTTGGACGGACGTCTATTACAATTTACTGGACAAACTTCCGGATTTTTAGACTAGTGGCCGGTTCCCACTGATCCGTCTATGCTTTAAAGTGGCTGGATTCTCCACCGTCCCGTGACTTAAAGTGGCTGGACACCCACTGCCTTGTAACTTAAAGTGGCTAGACACCCACTGGTCCTATTCTAACAACCGGATGGTATGATTTCCGTATGTCTACTCTACCGGGCCGGATGGCTACTCAGTACCGGATACAAAGACGGAATCCTATACTACAATGACATTCCGGTCCGGCTGCAAGTACTGTTTCTACACTGTTACTCCTTCCGGACGGTTTCCGGTTGGCTAGTCAGGCTTTTGTCCCTGTCACCAGGCTCCTTCCGGACGTTGGAAACCGTCAACACTCGGCGCTTGACACCCTTCCAATCTCTCCGGGCGCTCTCCTGATTCACTCAACCGGAAAACACACTTCCGGAATCCTACCGGCAACAATGGTACTTCCAACCGGAACCACAATGGACCTGCTATGCAACCGTCACTCGCTCAAACTCCAACAGTTTCTCAAAACATATTCTGAATTTCACAAGCTAATGGAATACAAAAACAAGGTGCAAGCCTTGGAAAAACTTCTGGCTTAAGTACTATCTCCTACCCGGAGTTCCCGCAGCCTAGTGGCCCACTAGATCCCAGAATTCTGGATCTGAGATCTGGATCTGAAATCCGGAATTTAGATCTGAGATCCGGTTTCTAGATCTGAGATCCGGTTTCTAGATCTGAGATCCAATTCTAGATCTGAGATCCGGATTCTGGATCTGAGACTTCCGGATTCTGGATCTGAAACTTCCGGATCTCAACAACAACAAATCACTATATCTAACTCCCTGTTAATAGCCGGGTGCAATTGAGCCCCATCGTTAGTCGCTATTAAGAGTCGGGAGATTTCTAACTACCTATTTCTACTTCTTACCTGATCCGGAATTATAGAAGAGCCAGACTTCCGGCATCTTGGGCATCTACCTACCGGCTTTGAGGTTCCGGTCAGTATGGGAGCTGGCCCCATCTACTATTCTTGATTTCCGGTATTTGTCCAACAGTTTCTGGATTCCGGATTTCCAAACTTCCGGAGTCCAGATTTCCGGATTTCCGGACTTCAGATTTCCGAATTCTAGAAACTTGCAGTCCAACCGGAACCGTCCGGCTAGCCGATATCAAAGACTTGTGCCACCATGTCCGGTTATGGCTTCTAGTTTCTCCCAACCGTCTTATTAGCTAAAACTATCATATTTCTAATATTCCTATCTAGCTAGTATCCTAGAAACACTATAATTTCCGGTTTAGCCGGAAATTTATGCTTACTTCCGGAAACATGTGGGAACGTCTTCCCACAACGTACTGTGGTCTCTTGTGTACACATATAGGATTGATCTGCTATGCTTGCGTTGAGCCTTCCCCTGTTTAAACTTATTGGTATAGTATCTGATGAAATCGGTAATACGTTTGTGCAGGTATTTCAAGTATGAGCTCCTGGCCAAGCAGGCAATCTCAAAAGAGAACCTCCCTATTTTCCTCACCACGTGGGTTGACAGATCCAATGCAGCATGCATGTTCTCAGCTTCGCAACAACGGACATGGACAACTTCACATCTTACTGGTGGAACATGGTACTTGGACTGTGTGCCAAATTTTACTCCGTCCTTCGAAATCAAGCTCCGGAAGTCGAGGGATGCCATCGGTGAGTCAGGTATTGAAATGGTAGATCTTCAAGGGATAGAGGATGAAAGTGAACGGGCTAAGGCTCTGGCAAGAAGGATCGAGGAGGACCGGAAGAAGGCCCTGAAAGTAAGAGAAGCCGAGGAGAAGGCACTGCAGAAGGAGCTCGAGAAGGAGTAGAAAGCAAAGGAAAAATCGACAAGAAAGGGGAAGAAGAAAGCCAGCACCCCTAGACAGCGTGATATGAATAGTCCAACCACCAAGTCCGGCCAAAATGAGAAAGGTAACTCTAGGGGTACAAAAAGAAGATCATTCTATGATCAGCTGAATCAACTCTTGGAATTTAACGACACTGGGGATTGTGGTCACAACGATGAGATGATTCTCAACTCTTCCCTGAAGGATGTCCTCGTAGGCAATAGCGATGACTACACTCCCATGTACGTCGACATCAAATGTTTTCTGCTCAAGGTAAAATATTGCGCATGCATTTTAAATTAGTTCTGATTTTCAAGTCAAACTGCTCATGCCATGGTATTCGTATGTGTCTGCTTGTGTTTGTTCATGGTGATTGCTTCTCTTTGCCAAATGTTGTTTGTTCGTGCATGCATTGGAAACACCACTGTTGTTCTGACCGGTTGCGCATAATGGTTGGCCTCAATCAGCTTTGGCGTTTTATGGCTGGAGTATATTTTTATTTCTCAGATTCAGCCTTGTGTCTAGCTGTGCTCCTTACCGAGCAGTGTCAAAAATGATGTGCCTGCAGCCGGTCTGAGCTAGGATAGTGAAGTATTGCGGGTTTTTGCACCTGGTAATGATTGTATCGGGTTTCATTGTTGTTCCTATCATTGACTTCCCTCAGGATGAGATGCTTACAGGTCATAGATGGAAGAAGCCTCTACATGAATGGTAAACAGGTGAAACACCAGTTTGTCGACTTAATCATTGCTGACTTACCAGTGGGCCTACCCGTCTCCGGCGTTTCAGTTCCTCCTACATCCATCCGTGCCTGGAACGAGGACTCAACAGATTTGTTGCAAAACGCTTTCGACTTTGCCGAGCACCACCTCCAAGATGACGGGGCGATGATTCTCTTTCATCCTTATCACGTAGCAACAAAATCAAATATCTTAGGGTATCGTGATGCATTTGGATTCAAGGTTCGCAAGGAATGGTGGGCAATGAACCAACTCCAACTCACATCACCATTCGACCAATCAGTTACTGTAAGTTTCCATGCATTATAGAAATCCCTTCTCTTCCTTTGAGTAACATTTCGGCTTAGAATTGATTGTCCCAAATTTGCTTATTGACAACAGTTTCAAAGAAAATCACAATCTTACTCAATACCAACGATCTTGAATCAGATTGGATGACCTTGGTTAATTATAGTTCGGTTCTTCTGAACTAGCCTTTGTAGTTCAATAGATCTGCTTGCAATACAGAGTGCCTGCAGCTGAGGCAAGGCATGGCCTGGGATTTAAATTCTGCATTCCTGGCGTGCTTATGGCCCAGGCCTAATATGACCTTAGAATTAGAACTTGCATTTCAGGATTTGATACGGCCTAGGCATGGTATGGCTTGAGAATTAAATAATGCATTCGTAGATTAGAGCTGCACGTGCTGGTCGGGCCCTAGCAGAGTTCAAACAGTGCAGCCTCGGACTCTTCTGCCACTAACTTGTATTCTGAAAATGGATTTCAAACACTTCAGTTTGGGATTACGCTGGTGGTGAAGACTGGACATCCTGCATCGTAGTTTGCTTTTCGGCTTGTGCCTAAGTTGTTGAGCCGTCACGGTGTAAACGTTGGTAAAGACGATTGCTTACAGAACATAGTTTTGCCAAAGAACCAATCGTGCAATGGTCCGAAGTCATGGAGAGGCCCCCGCGAGAAATCCGTGGTTCTCATGGAAATGCTGATTGAAGCAGCCTCGGATCCGGGCAATGTCATACTGGACTGCACAGCAGCAACTGGTCAGTTTGTTTGACTGAAATTAATTTTGTTCAAGTGTGCCCAAGTTTGCTCACCCTCGTCAAGTTTGCTCACCCTCGTCATTACCGAGGCCAACGCCACCGACATCTGTGGTCACCATGGATTCTTGCCCATCAAGAGCATGCTTGTAGACAATACAATCAATGACCACCGCCATTGCCATTTCTTCGGAATTTTTCCCACAACCAAGTCTCAAGACACAGACATAACAGACACTCAAGACGGTGACCCGTCAGACATGATTCTCCCAGACATCCACGTTAGCCATGACCATGTGGATCTAACCTTTCAAGATGCAATACATGGACACCAAGAGCCAACTTGGATGTGAAACTCACTAGTCAAATCAAGAGAACTCAATTTTCACGGCTAGCAGGGACAACATAGACAGTCGAGACACCATGACGTCGAGTCTAGCCACCGCCAAATCATCCATGATAACCTGCATAGATACCATGGTGATTGGACAAATTACCTCTAAAATTCCTCTTAACGAGATCAGATAGCGTGGCCAGTATCCAAGGTAGGCTCTCAAGAGCCTACCTCGCCCATCAAACCAAGCCTAGAGCACTCTTTTAAAACGACTTCCCTCTAGGATCTTCTCACACTTCTTCACTTCCACTTTCTTGCCTCCTCTCTTGTTCTCCCTCCTCTGTAAGTTTGTTCTTTGCATTTTTAGTTCGTTTTTGTTGTTGAGAGTTGTTTTAGAATTAGTTTTTTATTTTTGTTCACCATAGCCGTAGTAGTCGTCGATAACATGGAGGACAAAAACAGCTTGGGGCCGATCTACACGCTGCGGGTGGTGAGGGAGTGGAAGCGCAAGACCGTTGGAGTGTGGTTGACCAAGACAAACATCGTCAAGTACTGGACCAAGCTAAGCGGCACCGTGGACATTGCGCGGTGCACTGCGTTTGTGACATCCATGGCAGCAAGGAGCGAGGAGGAGCCATTTCCTTCGAGCATCGTTGAGGGAGTCCTTGTGCAGTATTCGTGTAGCTACCCTTTCGCATTCTTTGTTGGGACTTCACTGCCATCACGTTGTGGAGCACGGAATGCGCAACACCAAGGCCCGACATTGCCAAGGCCGTCAAGGGTCTCTAGCCACAGGATGATGGAAAGTATGATTTTTTTGTTCTAGGGCATGTTTTAGAGGAGCCTTGGTTTGCTAGTAGATTTTAGAGGATTCTCAGTGAGATCTTTTTCAAGAATGACTGCAATCGCATCACCCTCGAGCGACTTAGCCTATTCCTTCTAGGGGATTAGGGAGAGAAGATCAATTGGGGTTTGATAGTAGATGATTAGTTTCAAGGTTAATTGCGAGGACACCGTAGACGCCAGGATTACGAGAGTCCCATCGAGCCGTATCTGACCATGTATATAGCCAAGTTTTTGGCATATGACAAGGCCCATAAGGAATCGCCCTAAATGGGTACCTTCTTGGACATCTAGAGAAAATTGGTCGTCAAGGCCAAGGCCGCCTAAGACTTAGCCCCTGAGGGCCCAACAAGCAACTCCAATTATCGGAGCCCGAAGCGCAAGAGGGGGTAGGGGGAGCCCAGTCAAGACTTAAGGCCATTGATGACACGGTTGAGGGAGGAGGTCCAAGGGCCGTTGAAAACATGCGTGGAGCAGATGCTCTAATCTATATACACCACAAAGTAGGAGAAGCGGACATTGAAGACAGGGCAGAGGAGGTTCGAGGAACGTTCTACGAAGCATGCAACCCAAGAAGTCCAAACCACACATGAGAGCACACGGAAGACACTTGAGGACGCTTAGGAGGAAAACAAGGCAAAAGTGGAAGAAGCCAACCACGTGCTCGACAATCTACGTCGCCAAGTTGTGAACTTGGAGTTAAAAATAATCACGACGCATGAGCAAGTGGACGCCATGGAGAGGGAACGGAATTTGGCCATCCAGCAAGCTCAGTGACTAAAGCAGCAAAATTTGGGCTACATTGCTTAGTGCAAAGCATTAACTCAGGCTCTTGCACAAAAATCCACTGCCAAGCCGATGGCAACCGCGGACATCGGCAATGTGTCGATGCTGCAATAGGAGCGTTTAAAGACCAAAAATGCCAAGGTCAATTTTGAAGCCAACAAGGTGAATTGGATCCAGAACGCGGCAAGGGTCATCGCCAACAATGCCTATCGCATGCTCTGGGAAACTCCTCCAACCTTTAAGGTACCATCCTTGGAACTTATTACTTCCATGCTTTATGAGGCGATCGTGGAGTTGGACCTGGAGCAGTCCAAGCCAAAATGGGAGAGTATGGACATGGACGTTATGGTTATTGACACCATGGACATAGTGAACGAGTTTGACCAGAACAGCAAGACACCAACCTGCAAGCCATCACAAGTCCAGGGACACCAAGCAGAAGTCACCGAGCTTACCTTACTCCCCAAACTCCAAGAGTAGGAGGACCAAGCTAAGCAGGTACACATCCTGGACGCATTAACGGATGTTGATGACACACCAGAACACTCGCCACGGCAGCCAACTCCAAAGCCGCGATCACTAGCACCGACAATTCCAAGCGTGCCCAGTCATCCAAACCTAGAGGCCCATGCACATTCTAGACCAATCCGAGAACAGAAGATTGCGTTACAAGAGCTGGAAGTGGAGCACAACCTGGAAGGCAAAGAGGAAGAGAGTGACACCTAGGACGACAAGGAGACCCCCATCACCAAGGTCAAGAAATATTTCATGGACAACCCCGACCTCGCGGCGGTCTACTCCAACCCAAAGGCCGATCAAGTGCAATGTCCTCCGAGCAACAAGCTCTTGGAAAAAACAGTGTTGACGTGTACCAACACCCAAACTCCTGTCAAACCAAGCATAACCTAATTCATTGTGGGCTTGCCACGGCCATCACTGCTCCTTATGGTGATCATCCACCACCACGGCGCCATGCTCAGGTACCCCGCGACAAGACCCGCCCCAACCAACGACATGCCTTTCGACGTCTGCCCCAGTAAACCCGCAATCAAAGAAGAGACTGCACTCTTCAAAGAAGGATAAAATATTACCCCGCCAAAGACAACACGGCAGCCACGACAATCAAGGACTCCAGGCCGCAATACTACTAGTTAGCCGCAAGTAGAGTAGTTCCGAGGGTAGTATAAAAGGATAGAGGGTAGCAGTAGGAGACACTACTTGGTTTTGGAGGCATAGCGTATTTTGGCAGCACCGCTTATACTTCCGACCAACTCGTCACTTCCTTGACGACCTATATTTTGTATTTGGACACCATAGCTCTTATGATGACACTGTCTCTTCTTGAAGTAAAGTCTTGACTCTTCATTACATATGATCAAGTGTACATGCGTGTGTGTCTTTTGATCCCGTAGCCTTGGGATTTAGGGAAAGTCTCTCTCTCTCTCTACCTCCGGCATTTCCTCTCCTCTCGTCATACCATGGTCTAACGCTAATGTTTCCAAAACCCCTTTTCTATTTCTCTAAAACCTCCCCTTGGAATACCACGGCTATCTGAGGAAGGTGTACTGTTTCACTCCTCCCCCTTGAACTAGTGTCTAAGGACTTTAGTACTTAGTCTAGGAATTCCCACTACCAACATTCACCCCTTTTCACACTACCACGGTCTCTTTGAACACCGTGACGCTCCCTCGGCCTACGTATCAGCTTTGGCTGGCTAGGTCTTTGCATCTCAATCATCTCCATGTGTTTACCCACACTAACAAAAGCTATACTTGGGATTTGTAAATACTATAGATAAGAAAAATATTGTCGAATACATGGCATCTATCATGAATTGACTTTGTAAATAAATTTGACTCTAGATAATTGTTAAATTGTGCATTAGTTATGGGATGCAAATGCTCAATACCTCTAAGATGATCTACTAGAAATACTTGCTTGTAAATGTCAAAGGATGTGCCATTCATGCCATCGTATTATTGCTAATGGATTGGTCAAAGGCTTCATGGATAGAGGGACCTCTTGAATAGCCGTAAGAATTGGTGAAGTTTATCAAGATGAAGCGAATGCCCCTCGCTGTGCTCCTAAAGCACAATCTAAAATCTAGATTGATGATGCTCAACTCAAAAAGATTTGCACTTGATTTTGATATGATTGATTGCTTGCTAAAGGTTAAAGTAGCGTTAGAGAAAAGTGTTGTGGATTTTGAGTGGCAAGTTTACAAGACGGAGAAGTCACATTCCCGTTCACACAAGGCATGGATTTCTCATACTATACAGAGTGTGGTCATAGATGAGCATTTCTAGAGGTGGTGGACAAATTTTTGACAGATGGGAGCCCTCGTATTGAATGAATTTTCGGACTTTGACACCACTTAACCCTCCTTTGACAAGGTTTATGTCATCCTCCCTAAACTTGAAAATTATAATAATTTCAAGCACAAAGAACCATTTAAACTTGAAGGATTCTTAGCGGATTCAGTAGAGGGAGGGTTTTGTGCTCGCAAGCAGCTAATCATAACCAATTTACACTGTACAGGTCATTAGGGGAAAAATGGGGTCTCCAATGGGCCTTGTAAGACTGCCCGGATTAGGTGAGCTTCCTGCCCAAAAACCCCTCTGTCGCTATTAGCAGGGGTCTGAAACGCTGCCCGGAGCGGCCTTTCGGAGACGGACGGGAGCTGCGTGGCTAGGTTTTGCCTCGTTGGCAAGAGGGCGTGGACAGTGGTTGTTGAGCGCCAAGGAGTGGAATTTATTGCTCTGCAATTAATAAACTGCCTCGATCCGTTGCCTCGATCCACGGATTGTTCGACTTGTTGCCATAACGGTTTGGGCGTGATGGCGCCACCGGCTCTACGTCGTTCAGCACCAAGAAAACAAAGCGCCCTGTTCTGCTTCAAGCAAATCGTTTATGGCACTATGGGACGCAAAATCGTATGTGATTTGCTCCAAAGATTCCGAGTGGCGATGGCGCCTTAGATCGGTGGAGCAAACTTGAGATTCCGATTCATTTATTGGCAGCGTCCGCTAGCAGCGACGGCGGCGAGGGGTCGTTCTCAGTCGGCGACATTGGCTTCAACGAAGAGATGAAAACTGATGTACTTGAAAGGAAGTTGAGTTGCCACGATAAACCTTTGTGGGGTGTTTAGGGGCTAGTGGGTTTTAGGGGGGAAGCACAATAAAGTGGACGACAAAAGTGCTTAGCTCATTGCCAATTTCAGCCTGTTGTGTAAACACGCTAGAAAGTGGCATCTAAAACTTCTTGATGGGAAATTAAGTTTAGGGTACGGAAAGTAGACTTGATGTACTACAACTTCCGAAATTTGCGTTCGTAGTTGTTGAGTTGAGACACCTCTATGAACACGACAAAGTTGAACAAAGTGAATGCAGTCATTTGGAAAAGTGACCGTATTACATTGTAGTTTTGACAGAAATCACTTTTGACTTTGTAGGGCCCTTCGTTTGTACATTACGCTTGTAGAAATGATCCGGGTGGCCATGTTTGCAATCCTAGATTGGCGAAAAGTATCCCCGGGACGTTTTTAAAACACCGTTTTCGGTAAAACTTTTTGTGAGGTTTTTTTCACCGAAAATTGTTTTTTAAATTGGAAAAAACATCTTCTAAAGACAATAGAGGGCCCCAAATGAAGAAATCAAGACTTTGGAAAAGTTCATTTTCATGATTTAGAACTACGGGTTCAATATAGTTTCAATTGAAGATGTTTTTTTCATTGAGATGTGTGTAAGATACCTTATGACACCTTAGAAAGTGACTAAAATGCTCAAAAACTTCACCAAAATGCTCAAAATCAGCTTTGAGCTGTAAAAAACAGCACACTTCATATTCACTTCCTAGTGATCACATATTGCACTTGGTGGTCCACTTTATTGTGCTTCTCCCCTTTAGAGCAATTTGAATTTCGGTTTCATTAGGCCTTGCTGCCACAACGGCATAAGGCAAGGTAGGTTTCGTGGTCGACAGCGCTTGTAGATACCACGCAGGTCTATCGAATTAGGTTCGGAGTATTTGTGATTGTGAATTTAGTCGTCAAGCAATAATTATCACGGTTGAGCGAATTTGCTAATACTTTAGTCTTTCATTGAGTGTAGGATGTGTCCCAAAATCATAACAAGTTTTGTTGAATACCTGCAAATCACCAAGCGTGACCAGGGGAGATTCAATCAAGACTACCGACTATTGGCTCCACGATGGCAGCAAGGGCTGCACGAAGCAATCAGTAAATTCCCCAAGTTGCACTGGACACACGCTATGCCCCGGTCATAAGACGAGGTTCTACGCAAGTAGAGCTATGCATGAGGAGCTCGTTTCCAACACGGAGGTTGCGTGGAGACACGAGCATTGACTTGTGGATCAATGGAGACATTTACCCTGTTGATCCAGTGACATGGAAACCACCTCCAATCAAATTGCTAAAAGAGTTCATTGAATTCATATGTCATGGAGAGCAAGGTCTTCGCGGATATACATACAGGCTGCTAGATCATTGTGTACGTGGTCCTACACAGGAGGAGACATGGATCCAGTTGACACAGTTGAGCGAAGAAGTGCTTCAGCTTAGAGGCGAAGCTCTGGCCAGCAACTCTACGGCAGCCGAAGATGTCCAATTGATGTTCATGCGTTGCCTTGACTTAGAGAAGACATGCACGAATTTGCAAGCTGAATTACAGGCTGTCCGTGATTGCCATGCCCAAAGGGTGGAGCAATTGGAGCGCCATGTGCGGGGTCTCCAAGAAGACGTTGACCGCTGCCAGCGGAGGGCCAGCTTCGAGAAGGAGACCCCCATGTGCATGCGAAATAGGAGGAGGGCTCTCAGAGGGATTCACGAGTTAAAACCTGGATCAGGTGGATCAAAAGCAAGAGTGAAGCTTGTGCGGACAGTGCTGCGACCAGATGTGGTGCAGTTTGTTGTCGAAAGGAACCGAGAGAACCGGAAGTGCTCTCGACTGCGGGGGGATAAAGAGTCCCAAAATAGGACTGCAGTAGCACTAGCTCGAATTTTGTCACGGCATGAAGGTGTAGCGCTCGCTTCTCAGCCTGCAATGGCACATGTTTAGACAGATATTGCGAAAAATGTGCTCAAATCGATTGGTAAGAGTATTGGACCGGACAAAATTCTTGCTGCTTGCGACCAGGCAGGGGTTTCCCATCGGGGATATGGTGCTCTCTACAAATCTGTGAAGGCTCCCATTGCTGCTCTGAACAAAGGAGTCTCCGGGAGTATTTTGCCGAGCCCCTATCACGTGAAACTGCTTCGGCAGGAGTGAAATGCAAACCTGCCACAGTATATAGGCGAATACTACCGTGCTGAAGGTCAACTTACGCTGCCAGCAAGTTCTAAGAAGAACAAGATGTCCGAGGACATGGTAAAGGAAGTCGTTTTGACTGACAAGAATTCCCTATTCACAGACCTTGAGGTGGTCCAAAGGAGCATGGTGATCTTCTACGGCGTCACGGAAGAAGGTAGCGTAATCACCTCAGACTGTTAGCACGCTTATTTATCAATTAAATGTGACTTCCACATCCACTCGCCATGTTTCCACAGGGTTAAGAGGGGCACCGCTGGTATTTGTCATGAAATTGGACGAGGCCGAGATTGTGAATGGCAAGAAATTTGAAAGAATCAACATCACGTTGTTGAATAGGGCGCTTGACCTAGACATTCAGAGGAACCATGCCCTGTTTTTCTCAGTCCAGTCGGAGCAGGAAATCTGGCCAGTGCCAACCTTTCAAGTGGAAAAAGAGTCCTACGAAGGTCTCTCGTGGATATTTGGGAAATCCAAATTTCCATCTGTGATTGCAGCACAGTCCAGTGGCGAGAAACTCACGGTCCTTGAAGTTGGAGAATTCCATGTGGAGTGGCATCTCGCTGCGGACATGAAGACGATCAAGTGTATATACGGGCTTCTGTTTGGGCCGTCATGTGCAATGAACTGCATATATTGTGAGCAGAAGAGGGCTAAGCCTATCGTAGGGACAGCAAGCCAGGCGAGTGCTGCCATGAGAAAACGCGGGAAACCAAACTGGGTGGGGGGACTGTTTGCCAACTCTGTGGAGCCAAAACCTTGTGACAGGCGTGCACATACAAGGTGGCGGCCTATCTTGCCAATTCCATTGCACAGAGTGCACATTTGTACACTCCTTGCCTTAGTTCGCCTAGCGGAGAAGATTGTGCATCAACACATCATTTATGTCTGGAACATACAAGATCAAAGACTGAGGGCTACAGCAATAGAACAAATGGAGAAGTCCTTGTCAGCTATCAGGGCTCACGGTGGCAACGTGGAGATTAGAAAGGATCCAAACTGAGTGGCAGCACAGGGAATGTGCCACAGAAGCCATCTTTTAGTGGGGTTGTTGCCAGCAGAGTATTTAGACCAAGCGTTTGGTCAGGCAACGACAAGGCTTCGAAAGACATATGTCAAGCAGAGAGCAATAATAGTGGCGACGGTGCACATCGTAGGGCGAGGGCTGCTATGTGGCAAGCCTTTGAAGAGGTTCTACCATATTTCAGCGGCTTGGTGTTGACAGCAAAACAACGACTCCAATTAAAAGGACAGATAGAAACGTGAGGGAGAACATTTTTGGAGGCCTTTGGAGAGGAGCATGTGTCGCACTACATGGTGAGTTATATCCACGATGTTTGCGATGAATTGGGGGTTGATGGCTGATCTTACTTTCTTCAATTCTCAATCCAGCACTAACCTTGAAGTGGCTGTTGACAACATGTACTTATCAGGCATGGTAGTTGGTTTGTGGAGGAATACGGTAGTCTGGCCGTATGGAGTTGCCAGGGTATGGAGAAATCCCATCATCAAGCAAAGGCAGCGAATCAAGTGCATACAGCTCATGGTGGTGGCAAAGAGCGCATCAGTGTTATTTTGCAACAATTCCAGCATTGGTACCAAAATATACAGCATCGGTATAACAAGAAATTAGAGTGCACGAGGGTTCTCAATACCCCGGTTGATGAGGCAAGATTGGAGGCTACGCATAGAAGGCGAGAACAGTGGCATCGATCAAATGCTGCCAGGGCTTTGGAGAATTGGCGGTCAAGGCGACGGCGTGTTGGCAGAGCTTGGGTGTGTGATAACACCGTTGGAGGCGGTGGAGGCAACAATGCTCAAGCAAGAGGTTCTGCCAACGAAGATGACCCCGAGGAGGATGGCAACAATGTGGATCCTGAGGAAGGTCGCAACTCCACTGACAATGAGAATGCTTGCAACAACGTGGGCGGTGGTGACGCTAGCGACGATCGAGGGAATTGAGTGCAATTCATTGTAAACTCAATGTATGGACATATAGAATGTGGCTGCCAACAATGTTTTCATTTAGTTGGGGTGGACCATGCTTATCCCCTAGACATGTTTGATGGATTTATTCTACACTAGCCATCTACGAATAGATTGACTAAATGTTTGTAATTTTTTGGGTGTCAACAATGTTTTCATTTGGATAGGCTACACCATGCTTCACTCATAAACATATTTTCTGGTTATTTCACTAGAAAGACCAATCCAAGGGATTATTACTCTTCATAATGATGAATTCAATGAATGTGTCTTAGTAATCATACATGTTACTCATCCTTAAATTTTGATTTTAATTTCTATGCCGGTTTTTCTTTCATCCACAACAAATGGGGAAGTGAGGTGTAAGGCCGTGGCAATGATTGACAATTAAGGTCAGTATGACCTTCCCACCAGCTCCTTCAAGATCCCCCTAATTAACATTGCTTAAGAGCCTCAATCCCCCCTTAAAGGAACGTTGTCCACGTGGTAAGCGGTTGACTCCAGCAAGAGTCTCCTTCAAACCAGTCTTTGGCCTTCTTTCCGAAAAAGGATATGGGGTTGATTATTAGCTGCTCTCCGCCTCTCTTCTATTGCCGACCTCTTGCTTCCAGCAGGCGCCTAGGATTTGCTCTGACACGGCAGTGCTGTGGGCGCCGTGATCCATTGTCAGGAGCTCACACCTAAGATTCGTGCCGTTGAAGAGCGCTGCACCAACTAGCAAGAAGCGACATCATCGAATCAGGCAGAGGGGGTCGTGAGGATTTCTGGGTAGGGAGGGGACTATGTAGATTTGTGGGTGCGGAGGGGGCCGTGAGCGTTTGCGGCTGCGGAAGCCACATCGTGAGGAGCGAGAAGTGGAGCAGAGAGCTGCATGTGGGATACTGTATTCATTTGACCTGCAGCAAAAGGGGCGGGAAGGAGCTGTGCTTTGAAGAGCTCGGTGGAGCTGCGAGGAGCAGGGTCGACTTGGGGGGAGCGGAGAGGAGGTGTGAGCAGCAGTAGCAGCAAACAACAGCAAAGGGAGCTGCTGCGCAAGGAGCTGCGTGGCTGCGGCGGAAGCAGCAGGGTGGAGGTGCGAGCTGCGGGGCGGGGAAGACCTGCAGCAAGAAGGCAGCAGTGAAGATACGGTAGCGAGAGGAGCGGGAAGATACGGCAGCAGAGGAGAGCTTCGACGTTGGAGGGGAGCTGCGGCGCAGAGGGAAGCTAAAGAGCAGAGGGGAGCCAAGGCGCAGAGGGGAGCTTCAAGGGCGGGAGGGAGAGGGGAGCTGCGGCAGCGGGAGGGAGTGACGACAGTGAAGGCAGAAAGGTAAGCTTCCAATTTCCCCCCCCACGGATTTTGTCAATGCCGCTCTGTTGTTGGGTTGGTGCAGAGAGGGCGATGGCAGAGTTAGCTGGGGTCGTTTAGACATGGCCGCCAAGGTTCAGAGAGCTGCGAGGATTCTTGTGTAAGAACTAAATTCAACTAATCCGCAAGAATAATCACCCGTTTGTGGTCTTTCCTTTTTCAGCTTCCATGCGCAATCTCCCTATTCTAAAATCTGTTGTTTTTGCACTACCAGCGCCAGAGATGTCAAGCAGCAGGAAGGGAAAGGCCGCGGCTTCTCGGGAGGAGGATCATACCAAGAAGGCTGTGGAGAACAAGGAGCCCTTGGAGGTTGCTAACAGCAAGGAGGAGGAAGGAGTCGAGACGCCGTGGGACGATGCATTTGATTTGGAGGCCTAACCCTCTGCCCTCGTAGGTCAGCTCCACCACCTCGCCCCATTTCTGTTGGGTAGGCAGACTGCCGACTACGATGACGACTTCATCCACCGCACCTTGGGGCTCTCCAATGTGGGGTTCAAGTTCAGTGACCTCAGCAGCGACAAGCATTGCAGGAAGGCCGACTTCATTGACAGATGGCTTGAGCGTTCTTCTGGGCGGCACTACGTTGCTGACTGTGAGGATGGAGAGGCCGTGAGGAATTACTTGCTCCAATACCGAAAGACCTATGGAGGTGACCCCGACAATTGGGCATTCGGGACCTCCTTCCTTCGTGCTTGCAACCTCTTCTTTGAGGAAGGCGTGGATGTCAACTTCGCCTAGAAGGCGAAGGCCCTTCAGAAGGCGCGTGAGAAGCTGCCAGGGCGTAATCCGCAGAAGTTGACACCCCCAGCCTTGAGGGAGTAGATTGAAGCCATCATCGACTTCCTTGCTGGCCACATCCCCGGTGCTGGCAGCAAGGGCAAGGGCGGAGGGGCGGAGGCGAGCTGCGAAGCCAAGGCAGTTGGAGCCACCTCCAAGGCCTTCACGGCCGCGGAGGCGAAGAAGGTCAGGGGTCCTAGATCCTTGCCCGCTCCTGCCAAGGCCGTGGCGGAGAAGAAGGCCGTGAAGACCCCAGCTGCCGTTGCCATCAAGGTGCAGCCCTTGGTGGCAACGGATCCGAAGCAAGTCCTGGAGCAGCAGCGCCTCAAGAAGAAGTCATTGGAGGCGGCACTTGTGAAGGTGGAGGCCAGCCGGGACCGCGTGAAGGTCAACCTTGCAACCCAGCGGGACTACATCAAGGCCAAGGAGGCCGAGGAGTCCAAGCTCTATGACGACATCTTCTCCGCTCGCAAGGCCTCCAAGAAGGCCGCGGCTGATGGTAACGATCAAGAGAAGAGGGGCTTTGATCAGGCGGCCCGCTTAGGCCAAGACAAGCTGGGGCTTGCAAGCAAGGCACTCCTTGAGGCCCAGGCCCGCATTGATAGGGTCTACAAGAAGTTGGAGGAGATGGAAGCCGATGAGCAGGGACGGCATGCTGAGGTCTCCGCGCTCACAGCGGAGATTTCGGCCTTGGAGTTGGCATCAGCTTTCTTGCGGCCAAAGAAGGTGTTGGCTCGTTACCCCCGGGAGTTCTAGGTGTTGCCAATAGCCCTGAACGACCCATGAACCTTCTGCAAGCATTACTTCGTTGACACCTGCTGCGTACCTTTGTTCTGCGGCTGCTTGACACATCCTTATTGTATGTTTGAGGCAGTCTTTTCCCAGGACGCCCGATGCGGTCGATGCGAGCGGGGTATGACTGGAGGATGGCTTGGGCAGTGGGGCTTCAACCTTGACTCCAAGGCCGCGGAGGAATTACGCCTCACGGAGGAGATCCTTCTGGCCGAGCTCGCTTCACCACATGCTGGCAGCAAGAGGCCCGCTGCCCCCTCTGTGACCGCGATTCCGTGGGAGAAGGCCAAGGGCGACCAAGGTTTGTTGCCCCTAAACCTACCTACCCATTGCTTGTTGACTGCCCCGTTGTTACATCCAAATGTTACTTCTTTTCTAATTCTTGTTTGTTGGTAGCAACTCTAGAGGATGCTCTCCCCGACTTAGACTCCTTAGCGTTCGATCCCACGCAGGTCTCCCCTCATGAGACCCAGGCAGCCCTATCCGGAGAAGGGAACAAGGACTCATCCGCCACCACACAACGACCAGGTGCAGCTGAGAAGAACGAGGACAATACCAACATGGAGGGACTGTAGAGCCTTGTTGAGGCAATTGCCACAAATGCAGCCGTGGAGTAGATTCCCACCTTGGATAGTTTTCTAGGCCGGGTTAGGGGTTTGCTGGCTGCAACTGTAGGTTCGGACTTTTATGGGCCACCTTTCTCAAACTTTTTTGAATTTGAAAACAATTTGCCTTCGGAGTGCCATGTCTCTTTGAAAGAAATGGCATTCTTGTGACCCTTCTTTTTTATTTGCAACTGTATTTCTTCTTTATTGTGGACTGCCGACAGCAAGGGCTGCATTTTACCCCCCATTTTATCTTTCGACCTGTTTATCTCTTCAAGCCCGCTCTATGTGAGAGCCATTGCCGTCTTCGAAGTTCTTCCCTTTGTATTTCCCTTCTTACATGCAATTAGGTTGCATTTTTTATTTGCAAGCTTTTTTATTCTTTTTTTTTTCTTATTTCATTAATCGCAACTATGGTTCCTTTTAATATTTGCAATTGTTATTATTTTCCATATGCAACCTACTTCATCTCTTATGTACAACTGTTTTTATTTTTATCTTATTCTATTATTTAAGTTTGCAACTGATGTGGTCTCTTGTTTGCAATTGTTTTTATTTCTTTTTTTGCGCTGGCAGCAGGCTCCACCGTCAATGGCGCCACCACAAGTTCTAAGCAATTTTCCGATTCAAACCCAGGGCTTTGAAACCCAGGCCATTCTTTAGACTTCCTATAATTTTTTTTATTTTTCATTGGCACCGTAGGATTCATTTCTTAATTGCAGCTGTCTTTATTTTTTATTTCCGCTGGTAGCACGTAGATCGAGGGTACTTAAAATTTGCCGTATATAACACGTTAATAGAGGAAGTCCCAGAGAAAGTCCTGAATGGTAAGCTAAACCAGTACCTGAACTCACTAACGACTTGGCCAAGAACCTAATGACATCCCACATACTGTAACTACCCATCCCCAAAATCACTTATCCTACAGCTCCACAATCTTGATCCTTTTGGTAAACGTGACCTCCGCAGCTGTAAGGTGTCCCTCATGGCGCTGGTTGATCTGCACCCAACAAATCTTGTCATTTTCGTTTGCTGGCAACAAGGAGCTCCGAATAGCCAATTCCCAACACATCTAAATGACACTCTAAATTCGCCTAGACTCGTACCTTTTTCTCACGAACACCGTTGGCCTCTATCACAACCAGGTTGTACTGCCCAGGTACGTCATCTCCAAGTGCCATTGCAATTTCGTGCCGCAGGTGGGATAGTGGCCAACCCTTGCCAACTTCAAATGTTGGCAGCAGGTTCCCCTTAAACATACAAGACACTTCCACCATCACCTCCTCTGGTAGGTGATCCATCGCTTTCCACTTACTGTTGGCAGCCCCCCTATACCTTGTATACATGAACCTAGTGTATAATGTTTGTTTTCCCACGTGATAGCGGAAAACAATGCTGGTCCTGTTGGCAACGCACTTGATAACATCTTGGCCAATGTGGAACTTCTCGTTCCACCCTGGGTTCATCATACTGCTGAGCAGAGCCACGGATGGACTATTCAAGACAAACACTGTAGGTGTCCGCCTAATGCTGTCAGCAGCTACCGCAAACAAATCAACCATAACATGGATTGGCATAAACCATTGGTGGTGGACGAAGCTGCTACCAGTTGTTGCTTTCATAGCATTTGCAAAATCGAGAGTGAGCTTTGTTCTAAACGCCTCAGATGAGTGCATGCCTGGCAAAGGCCACTCCACATGGTTGAACCCTGGAAGCGGGAGTGCTTCAACCTTCCCGTACAGCGTGTCACCTGTTGGAGGCAAATACAGACCACCAAGGAAGAATGTACCTATGTCCAGCAACTCCGCGTGGCTCTGTCGATTCCGTGTTGCCTCCCCAATCTCAACATAGAGCACAAGAATGGGACCAAGGATAGATGCGCGATGTACCCAATCCGTCGAAAGCGACGCGTACAGGTAGTTTGCCATACCCGAATTGATTGCTGCCTCCATGGGATCCAAGCGCACATGCCTTGGCTAATATGCATGCTGCACAAGCACCTTATCAAGGTCGCATGCTCCATGCTCCGTGGAGATCTAGGAGAAATCTCTGATCTGCGCTTTGAAGGCCTCACGAATATTTTCTCCACCATGCCGCCTTGCCTCTCTACCCTAAGGCCCATCCGACGCTGGTTGCAGCATAACCCATGAATCACGATCCACCCTCATGGGGATCCAGTTGCCCTCCAAGTCTTGAGTGTTATGCAGAATGACACTCTGTACGAGGGAGTTTGTCCGTGTAGCCATACCACTAGAATGCATGAAATTTTCGACTATGAACTCAAAAACTTACAAATGTTGTTGTTGCTGCCATCAACCACGAGAACTACATGCTGTCAACTGTAATTGGTAAAATTTACAAATAGTGGTAAGTCACGGGAATAGGTCTTTTCGTTTAGCTTTTAACGTAACTAAAGGTCACTGTAGTAAGTAAAGAATTATAGAATGCAAAGTATTTTTATAAAAGAATCTCTTTATATCTCTAATGTCTTAATTACCCCAAGTCACACATCACCCAAGTAATCCATACTCTCAGTTGGTTCAAAGGTAATGGGAGTTCAATTTGACAAGTACCATCTCTCGGTTTATTGCCATCACTCCCTTCCATGTTCTATTAGACAATGCATTTAGTATGCATATGCAAGTTCATTCATTACTAGGTTAGAATCTAGTGTCCAACCTATTTATGCCTATGAATGATGCTTTGGAATATGTTATGATAGGTTAACTTATCTCAAGCAACTCCTTGCTTGTCTTCATCTTTTTCCTCCCATCCATCGCATTTCAATTAGACATGTAATCACTGTCTACTCATTCACATTCAATCACACTCCAAGTCTACCATTCATCACAACTATGCTTCTCAATTGTATTACTCAATTACAATGACTGCACTATACTCCAATTGAATACATTCAAGTTTTATTATAATGAGAACTAATAATCACTAAGGTTGATCACTCCTTAATAATTAATGCCACTTTTATCTATCAATGTACTCAATCTATTTTCCATAAACTCTAAGTCATTCTCAGTCTTCTATTTCAGATGGCCAATCTAATTTAAAAGACTATCAAGTAATACTCAATTCACTGTTCCAGTACTCCCCTGGAATTCTCACTCTTCCATAATTCCCATTCACAACAATGCAATTGTCAATTGGACAAACTGTTGTGTTTATTTTCTATAATTTCTATTTTCTATACACTCAGTAACTCTTCCTTCGTTCCGAGTTCAAATAGACATAGTCACCCACTGTTCACTCTGCTCCATCAATATCTTCATTTTCAAATAGACAGTATCCAGTGTGAGTCACCACATTCACTGTAACTCTCACCAACTCTCCACTGTGTCAATTAGACATGGTCCATGCAAGTCAAGTTGACAATGTATGCATGCACATGGATGCATACCGGACCATCATCTTGTCCATTTGACCAGTATCAACTAGACATTATGCAGCAAGTAATCTGAATTCAATTGTCAATTAGACAGTAGCCAGTTTGCTCCAGTTCTCCATTCTGATCCTACAATCTACAGATAAATACACTGTGCAACAGATCTATAGTTCAATTTGACAAAGAGCATTTGTGAATCAATTAAACAGTGAGCTACTCAGAGTCAAGTTGACAATCAATTAGACAATAGAATTCTATTTTTATGTTTTTTACATAATGTGACTATCACTCACACAATGTTGTGTGGTGTGGTGAAGTGATTCATTCTTCTTCCTTAATTCCTAATTATGCCTTAATTTCTAAAAGGTGTGCCTGTAGGTAGAGTCAATTTGACAAGTCGTGTCTGTAGGTAGGGTCATGTCTCCTGAATTCTACACTATGTCCATTTGACTCTCAACCAGATTTCTACAGCCACTATCTACATGAATTTCAAATCGACATGGTAACTTGGTCCTATTTACACTGTTTTTACTAAAAGGGGCTTTTCTCAAAAAACGTGTGCTCACATCAACTCACCCTCCGCCATCACGAACGGCCAATTGCAACGTCCACGGCGTCGCAAGCAAGGTACAACCTACCCTAATCCTCATCCGGAAACTCCAATTCCCAACTCAGGTACTCTCTCCAACCTATGTGGATGCCAAACCGCTGGCAGCGTTTGGGAGACCACTACAGCTAAACCCTAAATCTCTATTGCACAATGCGTGACCACCCACAACCCAAATCAAAAAACCTGACAACGCATTTAGAGGCCTTCACCTCTCCATCCTGGTTGACAACGCAGTCGCGACAACTCTCTCACAGGATCGCATGAGGTTTGGTATGACCGTTGTCAGCATTTCGACATCAACACCTTCTGCTTGTTGCATTTCAAAGGGGGTGCGGCAACTCGATTCCGGTAGGTGGCCAAACTAAGTCAGTATTGCAAGAGTTCATAAAGCCCACCACCGCTGACACCCTTCTGCAATGCTCGGATTCCGTGCGCTTAGAGGTTCTGCTCTCGTCCTGCAGGAATACACGCGTGAGGGGACACAAGCCTTTCTGCGCGACTACTGGCAGGACCCTTCAAACGCTGATTTGGCGACCTTTCGGTGACCTGCTAGCACCATTGGTGCCAGCAGGTAAAGTGCACGGGCATGGCCAAATTTTCAGGCACAGATTCCGACCAAAGGCCCGTTGGAGACCCCAATCTTCCTCTACAGTGCACTTCTCAATTCTTCTTTACTCCATGATGAAGAGTTGGCCGATGATGCAAACGCAATTACAGCATGCAAGCACATATCAAGGAAGCTATGCACTTCGGAGGCTTATTGAGGCGTAATTGAAGGGTATCTAACCTTTTGAGGAGCTTCTACAGTGCACTTCTCAATTCTTCTTTACTCCATGATGAAGAATTGGCCGATGATGCAAACGCAATTACAGCATGCAAGCACATATCAAGGAAGCTATGCACTTCGGAGGCTTATTGAAGCGTAATTGAGGGGTATCTAACCATTCAATGTTATGGTGGATCCGACACAATTGAAGTGTTATCTTTACAATTGGTGGGACCTTGAAGGTGCTTGCAATAAACTCAATGCACCAATTGCAAAGATGATATAAGATAAGATGACGTCATCTTTTTCATGCTATTGGAATAGCCATTTGTTTGTCCATAATAGGAAGTGGAATTGGTTACCACCGGAAAGGGCTAATGGCTTGGTGTTTGTGTATAATAATTTGTGGTTTCTTGCCAAAGCAAATCTCAGTGATGAAAAGAGGTGGTCTAGTGGGAACTTGGATTCTGGGGATTCTCAACTTACAGACTGTGATGAGATAGGATACTCAAAGGATTCAAGTGCAAACATTATGATTGAGTAGAATGTAACATTGATAGAAGGGCGCTTCACAAATGGGTCTGTAGTACGACTTGATATTAATATTCCTCTAGTAAGCCTCAAGTGGTCATTAAATACCCTCCAAAGTAAACTACTCCAAGTTTGTTCCTACGAAGACCTTTAGTTTCCTTCCTATTAAATAAGAACCTTCCTTTATCCCTTCCGACTCCCTTCCTACCTTATATCGTACCCAGATGGTTACTTCTGAGATCCGGATCCACCTAGATACCGGATCTCTGAAGGTTACTATTCAGCTATTCCAGACATATTATCCAAGTGGCTAGTTCCCAGTGATACCGTGATGTTTAGAGTAGTCGGATTCTTCGCTGTCACGTGATTTACAGTGGCTAGACACCCACAATTCCTATTCTAACAACCGGATGCTGTATATTCGGTATGTCTACTTTAACCCGACCGGATGGCAACTCACTAGCAAATACATGGACTGAATCCTAGAGTACAACAAGATTCCGATCCGACTATAAGTACTATTCCTACACTGTAACTCTTCTTGAGCAGGTTTCGATTGCCAGGTCAGACTTTTCTATTTGTCAGGCAAGAAACTCTTGGTACACTCATTGGCAATGTTAATCGGAAGAGCAAGAGTCTCCTTTACCTCTATTAGTAACCGGGTCAACTCTGCTGCCCTAGCCTATGCATCTTTGAAGTCATTTAGGACTTCTTAGATCAATTGCTCCAATTCCACTAGTTGCCCTTTGGGTTGGGCGATCACCCCAACGAGGTTGTGATCGTCCTTTGAGCTAGCCTCCAGCCGGTCTTCAGTCTGCGTAATCTCCTTGCGCCCGTTCAAGGCACTTCAAATGTCTACTGGGCCTTGTAGAATTGATGATCTCCTCAACAACATCATGGGCAAACTTGGTCTTCTTGGCAATGTATGCGGCGAACTATCCTATGTATCAGCATAGGGTGATTATATCCCCGAATCCATCCCTGGTGAATGCCGGGCCATCCGGCTTGTGATTCTTTAGGAAAGGATGATCATGGACAAGTCTTTAGAAAGGCTGTCTGGCCTCTGTTTCGACAAACTGACTCTTCTTCTTCCCAAGTGTGGCCGGTGACGGGGTCTAGAATTTCCCTGGGTCGTCTTTGGAGTCACTTTCTTGCGGCTCTCCCCCTCTATACTTTTAATGGCACCGGATCTGATCATACTTTGAATGTTGGTCTGAAAGGAAGAACTTGTTGGTGAAGTACATGTGGGCAAGCTTGGTGGACAGGGGCGTTCCAGACTTCTTCACCTTTTGCAGATCTTGTATCTTCTAGGTGATCAAGTCGTGCACAATCGACCTCGATCGATATGGTCATTTCACTCTAGAAGGTGGACGCCCATTTAGTCGTTTGCCGCTTAGGTTCCTCTAGATGAAAAGTTGAATTAAAAAATCCAACAACCATCCAGACCGTGGAATTTTGGAGGTCCTTCACAATGTAGCCCTTCCTAGGATCTATTGGCCAGATGAACATATTGACCAAAAACTCCTCGCGCTGCTTGGCTTTTGTGATTGTCCGCGGTAGAAAGGAGTAACCATTCCTGTAGACTCCTACGTTCTACTTAGCACGTGCCCTTAGAGTGTTGTCCCAACGGTTGTCTGGCTTAACCAGTTCCTGTGCCATCTTTTGGTCTGCCCATCTCCACGGTTTCTCCCATTACTCCTCACACCCTACTATACTTCCCCACTCCACTACCCCTTTCCCCCCAGAAGGAAAGAAGGATGGTAGTGGCTAGGGTGAGAGTAACATTAAAGGGTTTCTCGAGGCTCAAGATTGGCACCAGGAATGCCAAGACTCTCCTCCTCGGGGGGGGCACTAACCTTGGTATTAGAAATATAGGTGAGTCCAAAGATAGGGTTTCATAAAAACAATGGAGCAAATTATTTGAAAAATATTTCCTTAAGAATAGGGCCACAATAATGATGTTACATGGGTTACAACAAACTAAGGGTGTGGGATGATGGGGTGTATTACTAGATATTCTAAAAATAAAGTAGGGTACCTTTAAAATAAAAAAAGGCCTAGCAACCTATGGCGGCCACACGTGTATTAGACAGTGAGGGTATTGCCTGAGATCAATTGTGGACCCTACGATCAAACGTCGTGGGTGGTGCAGATTAGAGGCACGCGGATGGTGATAGGTTGCGTAACCCTAACGTTGTGGTAGCACATCATGAGCTAACTTTGCACACTTTCTATGGGTTTACTGTCAGTTTCTTAGGGTTTCGCAATTTCGATGTTGCAGACAATTCCATGTGCCTCGTGTTGGACTATTTGTTGCGTTGTGTTGGACGTGTTGGGTGCTAAGGTTTGTTTGTGGCTATGGCGGTCTACAAGGTCAGGTTGTTTGCGGTAGAGGATGAGGTAAACACAATCGAGATGATTGGTAGAGTTGCATGCCAACCACATGAGCTTTACTCTTCATTCAGAGTGCGCCTTGAAGAAGCGAAGTGTGTGGAGTGGGGTTTCGACTTTTGGGACTTCGAAGAGCAATGCCGAATCAAGACAAGGATGGAGGGTGTGGACACTGTTGGCGATTCGGTGTACGTGATCCAAGCTCGGCATGGAGACGAACACGACCGAGCGAAGCGCATGCGTCTACACGTGGGCGGCGATGTTCCAGAAGAGGTTGCTGCAACAGAGGAGGTTAACCATTCACCTGATTTTCATCCCATTGATTCAGGTGAGGCTGACCCCTCATCTAGGGTTACTACAATCTTAGATTATGTTGACCAATTTTCGGGGCACGATTTCAAGTCAGTGTTGCTATCAAAGGAGGTTCAAGACAAATATGTTAGGGCTGCCTCTAAATTGAGGAAGGAGTTAGCAGATCTTAATTTGCAAGACAACTTGTGGCATTTGCGCTCCTAGGATGACGGGGAAATGTCTGTAGTGAAGCTTCATTGTGGGGAATGCAAGAAGGAGTTTGGTGGACAGTCTGGAGACCATTCAAAGGCTGCTATCCATAATCTAATTAATAACTTCAAAGTTTCCCACATTGTCTCCACATTCCATGCCAAAGCTTGGTGCAGAAGGAAAGGTGTTAGTTACAATGATCATCCGCAGGACAAGAGTGGTAGAGCCATAGTATTAACTGCATCAGATCATAAGGCAGCAGTTCAAGAAGGGCTTGGAATTCTGCAGTCTGTGAATGATGGCGTTAGTGCAATTGCTGTTACCTTCATTGTAGTGGGTGACACAGAGTCTGAAATCATGAAGAGTTTCTGGTACAAAGTGCGTTGCACTGTTTGTGGCGACATGTTTGTGTTGTGCCCATCGAAGAAGAACCTACGCACCAACTTGGAGAACCATATCCATGGTATCAAACACACCAAGGCGCTGGAGGAGGCTGCAGCCAAGTCGACATCTTCTGCGTTGTCGACTGGACGTCGAGGGAGGCCGCCTCCTACTTCCAGGGGTCTTCAAGGCTCACAGCAGAGCCTGCACGATTGGTTCAGGATTAAGAACAGGACGAATGAGTCACAGGCTTCATCAGGTAAGCAAAACGGAGTATTCTCGTTGTTATGCTGGGGTTATTGGGGTAGAACTGCCATGTACCATAATCGGGTCTACAATGTCCATGGGTTGCTTGCTGATCCTAAGCATGGTATTAATTGGGCTCCTGAACCTTCCACACGAACTGAGCTTAGGGATCGTAATGGAATTGTTGTCATTGTTGGTTGCTTTAGACATGTGAGATGCGCGCGTGTCTCCTTATCTGGTGAGCCCTTTGAGAATTACACTTGTGCTGAATGTAGAAGGATTCCAAAGGAGGATGACTTCAGGAAGAGGGTTTTTAGGGAGGACAGGTCCATAGATAAACTAGGTACCAGGACTCCAGTACCTGGCCGTCGAATCGATTGCTTGTCTGTTCATGAACTTGCATTGCACAACCGTATTTTAGGTAGAAAATTTCGTGAAGAGAGAGCTATGCGGTGGTCCATGAAGGCTAGGGTTGTACAACTCAAAATGGCAAAGCATGGATTGCATCTTAGTGCTCAAGAAAATTTTAATAGGAAGGATGTATTGTCTGCATGTAATAATATCTTGGCTGCTCACAGAACAAACGCATTCGGAGGGAAACCTGTGGGACTTCCTCCGCGATGTCGCCAACAATCTAAACCGCCAAAAACAGGGCCACCGGTTTTCCAATAATTCGAAATCATTTTGCCAGGCAATGAAGGTTTATGGGGGACGACGAATGTGTGACTTGTTTTCTTTGAATTTCGCGGCTCCTTCTTACAGTACAGTGAAACGTGAGAACAGCAAGGGTGTTCGCTTTGTAGCAGGAGAACACCCGTTGATTTTCCAGTCTGTAGCAAGAATCTACCGTGAGGCCAAGAATGCACACGGGGTGACGGGTCCAGTGCCTGTTATCCTTGCCGAAGACGAGACAAAAGTCAAGGCTAGGATAACATGGGAACCCCAATTTGACGTGCTGGCAGGTTTTTGTGGGTCAAAAATCAACCACAAATGTGTTGTAGACTTCAAACCTTATGTAGGTGAGGGTAATACAGGTTATGAGAACATCGTTGATGCTTTCCGTGGCGATAAGATTGGCAGCTTTGCAAGGGTAATAATGGTGAACCCTTTGCATGCAAAATTGCCGCGGTTGGTCCTAGCTGTGTGTTGCACTTGCAATTGTTTCGATAGTTGTTGGGTCCGCAGTCATTGGGGACGAATCGACAGCTTGTGGAAGTTGCATTGTGAGGAATCTGTTGGCCCGGTTGTTGGCCATGCTTCTGATGGCGACTCACGCAGACGACAACTAATGCTAGAAGATTACACTGGTAAGTCTGGACACAGATTTGAGGTCCCTTGGGAGGGTTTTGTCTTGTCCGTTGTGTTTGGAGTAGGAAATAGAGTCCAAGGTTTACATGATCAAGATTTCATACATAACGGGAAAAAGTTGATTAATCCCTTAGATAGTGTAGTCAAAACTTTGCAATTAGGGTTGGATATTTGTTGTTTGGGCCATGTTGGACAGGTTTACAACAAATATACATTTGATCAGCACGGTCTCCGCCAAGAGGATGTCAACAGGAGTGACCGGCAGAATTGGGCGAGTGCACAACGTCTTTGTGCATTGAAGGTAAGGACATGTCTAAAGGACATCAGAGTTGGACGCGATACCCATCAGGAGGGGACACTTGGTACTGAGATGTACTTGCAGATTTGTGCTGACTACATTGACATATTTTTATCAGTGTCGCTGGACCTTCGACAACGGATCGTCCTTGAGTCTAAGGTAAGCTTTTTTTTCCGCATTTGGAGATTGTGGTTTCAGCACAGAGACCATGTTGTTGGGGGAAACACAAAAAGTTTGACAACTCAAGAGTGTTTTGTTAGCAATCAATGTTTTTTAGATGTGCAAATTTCGTGTCATTTTGTGGTTTTGCTTATTAAATATTTTAGGGAGCACCATGATAATCTACCTGTTCCACTTCACTTGACCGGTAGCGATGCATGCGAGATATTCTTTAGTAAAGTGGGAGGAATGCAAGGAATGGAAAGAGCGTACGATTTTCATGAACTAGTAAACTGTGCTAACACTCTAAATCAATTATCCGCCATTGAATATGGCGACAATGGACTGAAATTTGATAGAGTGCATAACAAACAAAGAAACATATGGGCAGATTTGCACCCATTGGAGGAAGGAATGTCAGGTCCTGATTTGGGTGACTATTCTTTGATCAACGATGACTCTAAGTTGATTGATGCATTGAAAGAGGGACTGCGGGAAGCCCAATCCATGATCAGGATTCTTAACATGGGCCCTTCAAGTGTGGCGCGAGAGAAGAAATGGTTTATGCAACCGTGGCTTGTAGAATCCAGTGACCCCAAATATTGGGCATATGTTCCTCCAAAGAAGGCAACTACAGGTGATGATGGAGATGGTGAAGCTCTCAGGGACGCCATGGTTGACACGGATGCCAACAACAATGTCGTCCACCTGGAGGATGAGCTTGAGGATGACCCCGAACCGCTTGGAATCGCAGAGGGTGAGTGCATGGATGCACTCTCTGAGCTTATGGATGCCGTGGAGCCTCCTGCGCCCTCCTTGACGAATTCCGGTGCAACACATGCTCAATCTATTGTCCCAACAGTTGAGTATGGGGGGAAAACCATATACAAGTCAACACTTGTATCTGAACTGAACGGGAATCCTTACCTGTCCAAAGATCGCTTGACCCGTGTTAGGAACTCGGTGTACTTCAATAATTCCGAGGATTATTTATCAGCTGCATCGTGCGAATCCACCATGTTGTTGGGGATCGGTAGTGATTGTGGTGTGTTCTTTGTTCAAAGGAACACAACAACCACATCTTCTGCAGTGAAAGCTGCCCAAAGGAGGGGGGTCCGTTCGAGTGGTAGGAGAGGGAGACCCACCCCAGTTTCTTTGGGGGTCGATGTTGGAACATGGTGGTTGGGCCGTGTTCAGAAAATCAAGAGACAATGTGGAAAACAATGGGGGAATTGCCGAAATCCCATCGACATGATGAACAGGACGTGCGTCAAAGGTAAGAAGGTAAGTTCTACCCCCTCAATTATGGTTCTGTTAAATTGGTTTACAAAATCTCCCGGTCATTTGAAATACAAGTATGAAGGTTCGGACACCCAATGGATAGATATAGATTTTGTTATATCCACAGTGAGCATGTCATTCAATATGAGGAAGAATGTGTATACTCTAGACGACACGGATGGTAAAAGTCTAGACGAATTTGTGCGCAGTGACAAATGACCTTAAGATCACAACCTTATATTAAAGTATTTTGATCCTAACTTGTCCCTATTGGTTAGGGATTACATGGATGAGGATCTAGAATGTTAGTGTAGACTTAGGGTTAGAAACAGTTAGGTATTTTGACGGGGGAAAGGACTTACCTGTTGTGAATTACCTGCGTCACATTCCCACGTTCAGACAAGTTAGTCTAGAAGCCCCTAAATCCCACCTTGTTGCTTCTTCTGCTACTGAAATTGATGTTAGTTGTTAGTTGATGAGGATTGAGTGTGGAGGCGTTACCTGTTGTCTTCTGCGTCCCCTGTGCCGAGCGGCTAAACCTGCAACCACAACCCTCAATGACACCTATGGAGAGCGGCACTACCTGCAACCTGAACCATCACAGACAGGTAAACCCTAAACCCCAACGCCCAGTTAGGTTGGTTGCCTTCTGTGTTGGTGTTTAACCTGCACTGATTGATTCGTGTGTAAACTCTAAACCAGGCAGGCAACATGGAGATTGTGGGGCGCGATGCATATGTGGAATCCCTGTTCCGCAAAGTGAGAGAGGAACACGGTGAGTGGGGCGCAGTTATCGGCCCACGTGCGGAGTTGCTCGCATCCATCACAACAGCACGAGCTGTGTGTAGAGCTTGGCGGTCAGAGGTAAAACCTCACCCTAAACCCCTCAATACCTTCAATACGCTTGGCAGATTTGTTTGGTTTGAAGTTGTTATTTGAACTGGATGCATCCTGTTGGGGCGCAGGTTGACAGTTATCTGGAGTATCACGCTTTGAGACTTGCAATTGTAGAGGCGGAGCTCATTCTTCCGCCCAAGTGGATTTCCACACAAGATGAGGTGGTCCTGGGCTTCAGAAGGAACTGGGAAACACTAAGTGTGAACCATGTTGTAGCTAGGGCAGCTCCAGACAATATTCTGAATTCGCCTGTCAGAGCTTTGACTGATGCAGAGTTGTGGTATTTACGCGACATTCTGGAGCGTGGTCGGGTTATTGAAGAGGAGGCCATTCCAGCGTTTGGGGCCGAGAACGGAACCAAGCTGTGGAGGTCCCCAGTTAACACTTCCGACGGGCGTGTGTGATGTTTGTGTGAGCAATTCAGAATGCCAGTGTAGATAGGATATGGCAGACTGGGGTTTAGGTAGGCAATTAGAAATTGTGTTTTAGACACACCCTTTAACCCTTAATGCAAATGAGTTTGTGCACTTCAACAACTTTCTGGAGTTCTATGTGTGAATGGCAGGGTCTTGAAATTTTTGTGAGTCCATATGAAGACTTGGGGTTTATCCAGGTGAGGACTTAGGGTATACGCCATATGAGGGCTTAGGGTGTGAACAACTGCATTATTTACAACCTTGAAGCCTAAATCATTTATCGCCAGAATTCAAAATTTAACATAACATAGCCTATGCAATTTTGAGCTGATCTTTTTTTTAAACAAACAGTAGCCCTCAAAATAATGATTGATGTTAACAAATTAGGAAACAATAGGGTCCCTGCAATTGAAAAGAGAAAATGTAATACCCCCCCAAAAAATACCCTTCGGACGCACCTAGTGTGTTTACATTAAGGTTAGTGCCCCCCCCAAGCTCTCCTCTCCCTTCTATCCTTACGGTCCTTCACATAATACCCATATTTTGCATCCAACTTATGGGCAAATTTACCTCGGGTACAATCCTCCTTCTTCGATGCCATAACCTCACCTCCGGTTGGAAACCCGTAAACTCCTGTCCAGAGTTCCGCGCTCCATCTATCGGGCCGCCCTCGCATAGTGGTCGCGTAACTCGGATCCACCCGCCTGGTAGTCAGCTCCTTCACCATAGCTTCACTTCGCACCCTCCAAGACTTCTTCAACAATCCACACCACCCCATTCTCTTTAGGTCTTCCTCGAGCTCACGTCCTTCCTCGAGCTCACGTCCTTTCTCTGAATTGCTAGGGACAGCTACTTGGATTTTTTTGAGACCAACAGTCCTAACCTGGCCTCTCCTCTTGGGCTGTGTGGCCATGGCGTCCCGCGTCGCCCTCCTCTGTCAGTGCGGAAATCCAGCCCATGGCTTTGCAGTCTCGGTCGGCACTGCCGGTCTTCCATTGTCGCCCCTCCTTGATTACTCCGCATTGTCGCGAACCTCCTGTCGGTGTTGTCCACCTTGCTTGGGCGGCGCTGCAGTTAGGGTTTCTTCACTGGGTGTTGTCAAGGCTCCAAATCGGCCTCCGCCCCGAGCTCCCGCCTAACAGCGTGCCACGGCCTATGGTGCTCCGCTAAAGTTCTGCTGCTATGGGCGGCTGCGTTCCGAACTCCACCTAGGTCGTCGATGAGGTGCCTCGCTTCGGCGCTGTCCGCTGTCGGTGCTACCGCCGACATCCCGCCTCCAGGTCTATCCGCCTATGCTTCTAGAATGCGCTCCGCTTCTCTCGATATCCTCGTTACGTGTCCCTCTTTCCCTCTTTCTAAACAACCGCTACCAACACACCACTCTCCGTCTCTCCTCTAAACTCTCGCCAAATGAAGACGGAAAAAGAAAACTCCCCTCTCAACGGAGGGGCTTCAAACCCTAGCTGTCAGTTTGATATCCGGGTTGAAACCCGCAAAAGGAGAGACCCGGACCTTTGCCTTGTCCGGTTATCATCTTTTCACTTTCCACCCCTAAGTTTTCACTGAAAGGAGAAAATCTAACTATTTCTGATTAAGGCTTTTTAACACATTTAACTCTTTTTATTTTTCCTCGGTTTCTATTTCTATTATTCTAACCTAATGTCTATTATTCTTCTTTACTAACCTTTTACTTATGTCTTTTTCCTTCTACTTAAACTAAGAACAAAGTTAAAACTCAAAATCAAAGAAAGTCGTGACACGATAGCATGCCTTAGCTGCGGCCTACCAAATTTCTCCCACACAATTCATGCGGCGAGAATGTGGCTGTCCAAGTTTGTTTGAATGGGGACACGTGGCTCACTTGTTTATAGAATGCCGAGATCTTCTGAAGCTAGTCATAGTCCTTTGTCCAAACAACGTAGGTTTTTCACTTCATGAAGTCCTTGACTAATTCTTCACTTGCGTTCTCCTCAATAAGTGATTTTTAGGCCGCAACGCTGTGTTGCCTGTTGATGATCTAGAATTCACAATTCTTCAAATCCTGCGCATCTCTGGGTCTACTCTTTAGACAGGGCATCACACAAAGCATTTGTTTCTGTATCCTATTCGGCATCTTGATCAAATAATTCTTCATCTCCTCCATGCCTCGTTTTTCATGTGCCCGGATTGTCCACTCAACCAATGCATTCTAGCACTTCGTCACGTCAACAAGAATCTTCTTCGACTGCCCTTCCGATTTAAAAACTAATGCCTCCTAGCAATCAGTGAAAAAGTTCTGGTATATCCTGTTGGCATGGTCGAATTTAAAAACCTCTCAAACCCTATGTTCCTTTCGAAGTGCCTCAATAGCAGAGTTTAGGCTGATTGCGAGGTCCACCTCGGATATTAGTTTGCTCTTTTTAGTGTCGACCTTGGCAGTCTTCTTTGTCACTATCGTCTTTTTGGCTGGCAAGAAGGGTGGTGGAGTTGCAGACGTAGGTTGGCTTTAGGTAGGAATCACCGCGGCTGCTTTGCCTTTAGTGTGTCCGGATAGGTGACTTCCCATCTGACTCCCCGTTGTTGTGACTCAAGACACGTCCATAGGTGCTTGGCTGGGTGTTGTCCTGGCCTTAGTGAGTTTAGCTTGTACTGAAATTCTGGTCAAGACATTCCGCAACATGAAAGACATGGACTTTGCCTTGAGAGCATGTCCTTGCTTCGTCACCCATTTCTTGCCCAGTACCTCCTCTTTGATCGTCTTCTGGCTCTCGTCAAAATTGAAAGGCTACAAACTCTCGACTAAGTGTATCGCATCAAATGGGACTATGATCGTGTCTATTGTTATAGCAAAATTGTAAAGATTATCCCTCCTTGATGAGCACAAGATTTTTATCACGTTTGGGTTTTCTGGGTCAAACTTCGTACAATAGTAGAAATTTGTTTTTTAAGTACACATGAAATGACTTGCAAAAGAGTCACTTTGAACAACATTCCCAAAAAATGACATTGACTTTTCATATCAATACGGACGCTTTCTTAATTGTCCGAGTCATTTTGGACATTATTTACCTGAAAGATAAATCTGTTTGAATATGTAGCACCTGTGAACATGTTTAAAAGTCTACTCCCTGTGAACATGTTCTGAAATGTACTCAATGTGAACATTTTCTAAAGTGTACTCCTTGAAAACATGTTTAAAGATGTACTTTATGTGAACAATTTCAAAGTGTACTTCCTGTGAACATGTACGCGAATGTACTCCCTGTAAACAGAACAGTGTCTTGAACTCCATAGAGGTATACTCCCATACACAAGGATTTCTCAGGATAATTGCAATGTTTGCATGCATAACATTTTCAGAATGATGATTTCCAATGAATATTCTTCGTATGACATTCACCAAACTAATCCTAAGATGCTAGATATTCACAATTCCACAGTTGTATTGTAGTTTTACTATTCCCTTCATGTAGTACATGAGCAACCAAAACGGTTCCTTCTTTCAAATAAAATTTCCATAATCGTTGTCAGCTGCATTGATAGCGCCTCAAAACTCTACCATGTCGCACATTAAAGAAATTCTAAGGAACTCCAAAATAACGAACCAAATCTCAACAGAATAAATTACATGTCTGACAAAATGCGGACAAATTCTTCTCTACAATATCGTAATGAGGGTGTGAACAAGTTCTAAAAGTAGACAAATGACCAACAATGAGAGGTTAAGCATGTTCTCAGAGTGTTATGAGCGGGAGAGCCACCGTACTCAAGCGCTAGGAGTCATCCATATTATGATACATATCCATCAAGGTTTTTGCTACTTTTCTATTCATATCTACTTCAGGAGTGTCAGACAATCCAATTGCATGCAGCTAGCGGCACACAGCAGCAAGGCCAAAAGCATACTAATTCGAGGTACATGCGAGGCATAGGCTTAGAATCTGTTCAAATCATAAGAGAAACGCAGATATTGGTCATGGTTTTTACCTGCTCAAAGAAGCCATGCATCAAAACAACTGTCCACCGTGTGTTCTTGACCTCTTGGCGAATTCCACCCAAGAGAAAAGCATTCCTTACAAACTTGTTTTCATACGGCATACTCGTGTCACGTCGTAAGATCTTGTTCCGTTGCACTGATATCAGTTACCTCTTGACTATTCCAATCCAAATACAACTCCATAGAAACAATCGAGGTCCATTCCAAAGCAATCTCTAGAACTTACAACAGCCTACTGTTGGAGTTAACATCATCCAAAATGCGCTACAAGTTGTTCAGTATCTTGTACAGAGCTCAATTATTGACACAACTGCAGCTGCCTCCTCAAAACAAACCATCTCTACATACCAAGCACATCTTGTCCACGACATCAAAGGACAGTCTCTAGCTCATGCAGTCACGAAACCTAGCCACAAAATCTGCATGATGCAGGAGGTGTAGCTAAAGAAAAAGTCCTTGTTAAGATCTACTCCTTGAAGCACCTTCTTGTATCTAATTTACTACACACAATTAATGCCATCAGTGCCATGCACTTGAGCCTATACATATATCACAGAAACCACATTCAAAGGTGGAAAGACACTAACCTTAGTTCTACTTTTGAAAGTGCAACATATGTTTGAACTAAATGATGTGTGATTGTAACCCACCCAGGTGCGAGAAGAATAGCTCTATTTCATTTCAACCAACAAATAAGCAAAATTCAATACAAAAATTATATTGACTCTAGTCACACAAAAATCATGTTGATTCTCCAGTAGGACCAACTCCTTCCATGTCTTCGCCCCTCTCCAATAGAAAAAAACAAGAGTATTGACGAGTCGAATATTCGAACCTGATAGGAAAAAGGACAAAATATCAAAAATCACGCCCAGCGCCCAAAGAGGAAACAAGTCAATATTCCAGTTCTACGGCTCCAAGGCATTGGACTTTAAACAGTGAGTGAACGAATCTTGCACATTCCATAACACACACCTCCAGAATAAAACCAATCACACAAACTTCACACTCATTCATTCCATTCAATTCGGACCATTTCACAAAACCAACCAAAACCTTAACTTTGAAGTTCAAACAATCCCCAAACCTACAACAAAAGCCACCAAGAAGAGATCACCATACATCAATAATCAGTCAACACCTGCGAGATATCCAACAAATCCCGCCTGCAGAACCACCACCACTAGTACCACATCTCCATCACAACCCATCCATCTCCCTCAACCTTGGCGTAGAGGAAATCACCACCCACCTCTTGGCTGATACTCCTCCCCACGTAATCTGAACTGCCATCTGCAGACAGAGTGCTCACAACCTCCCCATCCATCACTCCAAACCTGGAATCCTAATTTTGGAGCAAATTCACTCCACCAAACCTCCACTTCCACTCGCGGATCTCCTCTGCAGCGGTTTCAAAATCCACCACCACCAGTACTCAATTGCATCGTGCTCCAGCATCTCATCCTACACAAACCTCAAAACCACCAACCAATCAACACAACCTAAACCTCCAAACAAAAACCAAGACTCACCGGTCAGCCTCCATTTATCTGACGACCTTGTCGCCAAAGTCACACCGTTTGCAGCCACCGCGCCAACCCCACTTACAACCCTCTAATCCGCTTTGCACAAATGAAGCGCACAACTCCAAACCCTAATAGCGCCATAACCATTATCTACATTTTATCCCAACATAACAACTTCAAAATCTACACTCTAGAAGAAAAACGTGGCAAGAGAGAGGAAAGCAACAGAAGAAGCAATGCATACCAGCAACAAGAGCACCGCAGCCAGGTACACAGGAGCACCAGCACCAGTCCTGGTGACGTACTGGAAACATCCACACCACCTGTGGGAAAGATTTGATGTCGACCTCCTTCTCTGGGAATGAATGGTTCATCTTTTGCTTGTGTTTTCTGCCTCCCGTGTCCCTTAAGGTGTTGGGTTCTACAAATTTTAAGTGATCAGTTTGAGCATACAAAGAGAACTTCCTCAGTGAAACTTGTTATTTGAGTTTTTGGAAGGCCAAAGTGTATTGTGCTTGAGTAGACAGTAGTGCCTTTTTAGTTGCTTTCTCCACATTTTCTATGCGTAGTTGGGGAACATGGCATTTAGAGAAAATGCACATGCAGGATTGCATATTTAGGGTAACTCTTGTTTTGTTGCATCTTTGAGTTTTCAGACTAGGTGGTGAACCAAAAATCTATCTTAAAATCATATTGCTAGCCTATTGTGTATACAAAGAAATGCTCACCCCCGATTTTTTATCAGAGGGTTGAAACGTCATAAATCCTTCCTTTGTCCAATTCACCAAGCTGAAAATTCTACACAAGTCATAGTGTTGCCGAAATATAATTGTGCACACTATTCGTGAAATCCATGAAAACGGAATTATCAAAGGAAGTCGCATGTTCAAACCCTCATGTAGTAGACTGGTCAAGATTGTGACCGACGTCGGAGAGCACCGGAACATGCCACCATGTACATTATTACTATAATCTTGCTGGAAACAACATTTTATGTGCATGGTAAAATACATGATGAGTTACTGCTTAACAACAAATTTATTACTCTTATATTGAACTGCGTTGTGATGACAACACACTGGAGTGCAATAAGAAAAATGACTCAACCAATTTTTGTCATTTATGGTGTCACAAAAGACTAAAAGTGGACAACATGTCATTTGTTGCAACACCCCTAGGGAAAGGATTTCTATTAGTGAAAAAAGTATAGAACAAAATCAAGTGTAAAGTACGAGAGTTCAGTACTGAAATTCGAACACCATCATGGAAAGTAATGTCAAGACCATTGAGAGAGTCCAATGTCTATTGGTTAGTGCCCAGGTAGGTTTCATAGCAACAAAGGAGCGGTTGAGGGTTTTTAGCTTAGAGAAGGAGGAGAGAGAGTTGGATCTTCGAAGAGCCAAGATAATGTGCAGTGATAGAAAATCCATTGTCGAGTTTGCTCAATCTGAAGTTCTGAAGGTCAGGGCTGCCTTAGAAAGTGCCAATCAATACGTTGATGTGTGGATGAATTGTCCAGACGAAGGAGTTTCTAGTAATCCTATCTACCCTAGTCCTGGCCACTCTTCTCCTAATCTTTTCCATTGTAACCCGACTTCCTCTTCAGATGACTCCGTTGCAGCTAGGATTTCTAGATTAGAGGATCAGTTGCGTTTAGAGGAACAAAACAGTAAGCACGCCCTTCTAAAACTAGAAGAAATAGAGACTCAGTGTGCTCGTTTAGCTGAAAGCATGGAAGCATGCAGGAAGAGGTACAATTTTGTATTTCGTAGTCAAGCTTGCATGGAGCAGTTTCAACATTTAGTTGTCAATTACCTAGGGTTGTTGAAGTATGGTACTATACCTAGATTCAGTCCCTCGCCAATACAGAGGCCGAAGGAATTTCATAGAGATTCTAATATTTTGTATGTAGAAAACTGCCCAGTTTGTGGTGAAGACTTTCATTGCAACGATATTGCTGTGACTTCATGCAGCCATTGCTATCACCCCTTCTGTCTAATCAGTTACTCTTCAAAGTCAAATTTGTTTATTGAAGAGTTCTGTAACAAGGAATTTGACCCCGAATGGAGATTATCTTGGGGTTTTCTTCAACCCTCCTCATCTGTGCCAACTCCCGATGTCACCCAAGGCAGTCCGATCGCTGGTGGAATGTCTAGTAAGATTTCTATTCTATTCTACAAGGAAAACACAGACTTGCCAAATTTTGCATTTTTGAGAGTTGTTTTAACATTAAATTATTGATTAAGTTTTTTATAGAATTTTATGACTCCTTTCAGTTGAATAGGAAGGTGTTTATAATTTTTTCCATAGATTTCTGAGACTCCTTAGAGACAGCATTAGATTAGCCTACGACGTTCATGTTTCCTATGGCAATTAGTGAGTTCTACTTCTATTTCCTAATCTGCTTGTTTGTGTTTTTCCTAGTTTTGAGCTGTTATCCTACGTCCTGATGTGTTTCCTCTTCCTTTGTTAAATAGGAGACTCTAGATATAGCTATGTGAACACACTCCTTTCGTTTGTTTTTATATTATTACTTCCTTGCGTCCTAGGAATCAAAGTCTGGATTTAGGAACTAACTTCCTGCATAGCATTTTGGCTTTCCTTATCGAATACTGTCTTCCTGCTCCTATATGCTCTATGATTTTCTTTCATGTCTGTCTCTAGAGTACTATATTACTGTTAGACCGAATAGCCAAGGATTTTTTCCTGTATACTTTTACCTTTCCTTTTGTAGATTTATTCATTCCTAGTACAACAGATTTGCTAGGATATTTATTTAGGAATAAGTGTATAAGGTCCTTGATCCTCTTACAACTCCTTTTAGATTATGTTCCTTAAGTATCACCCTTACCACTCTACTCCTAGTCCTGTAAGTTCGTGACTCAACACTCTACTGTTAGTCCTGAAAGTTCCTAATGTGTGTCATATTCAAGGATATCGGTTCATTTTTTAAGGAATGTATTTCTTATTCAAGAATTCAGTTTACTCTATACATAATTGTTTCCCGATGTTATGTGTCCACTGATCTTGTTGTGCATGGCATTTTGTGATTTCAGCTGATGGAATATCTTTGGGTGATACTTCTGCAGCAAGCAGACCTAGTCAGACCTATCGAATACGTACAGACACACCCGTGAGCTCTAGGAAAGTAGACATAATCAGAAGGGGCACTCAGAAATCACGGGCTAATGACGGGTTACAATTCGATTGTGAACAGAAGAGTGAGGAGGACATTTACCATAGCAACTACAGCCAATCATCACAAGAAGCCATGGCCAATTCTAATGAAGATTCACAAGGCTCAGATGATATGGAGGAGTGTTTAGTATGCAAGCGACTAGGCAATCTCCGTGTCACTTTGCAGGTGCTGTAACTTACCTTGCGGCTTTACTTGAGATGTTATATAAATTTTGCAAACTTTTTTACTAATTAAATTATCTTCACTCCAATTTAATTTACTGATACTTGTGCAATTCTTTTGGCAGGCTTGTGGGCATTGTGGCGTTTGTAAGGGATGTGCAGGTGGCATTCTCCTTTGCATGACCTGTCAAGATATTGTTGACGGAGCCAAAGATTCAAAGCTTGTACCGCAATTAGCTCCATTACCACTTGGAAGTGCATTCAACTGTACTATTGACCGTGAAGTTGACGTGAAGACTGGTCGATCAAATCCTTGTCGAAGGGGGAGTGGAAATGGTATGGAAATTTTTGGTGGACAAGACCCAGATCTATCATCAGATTTGGATGACACATCAGAAGATGAGGCTGAATTTATCCTGACAGTCTCTACCACAGTTTTGAATAAACCAAGCGGTTATTGGCGAGTAGTTCTACTCCAGAGGATACTGAGGAGGAACCCGTTCCTAACAACATTCATGAAAAAGAATTAAATGATAAACAGGCCACTGACACCAGTCCAGATGAGAAGGGGTCTGCTGAGGAAGTTCATAACGATGAACTTGGGCCGAATTTAGGACCAACTGAAAATGACCAGGGAGCTGTAGTGTCCTGTAAGGAAAACGGTAGAGGTGGAACAGGTGAATTCAATCTTGATCCAATAGGGACCCCATTAGAAGGAGACCAGGATGAGCAAGAAGGGTCAAAAGAAGTCCAACCTTCTCGTGGGAAAAGGAATAACCCTGTAACAAGTACCACAGCTCAAAGATCCACAAGGATGAAAGGGCAAGGTGGTCAACACAAGGAGGTAATGAAATTGCTTGCAGACATCTCTCCCCCATCATCCTTAGGTGGAAAACATTCTAGAAGAACAAGAGGAGGGAAGGATAGAGTGTAGGATTTGGAAATAAGAATTGAATTGGATTTAGTTTGTTGTGTATTGTACCCATTCAGCAATCAAGTTCGTTATATTATTTCTGTGGTCCCTTCCTGATGATTATTTCTTTTTGTTGAAGCATAATTATATTGAACTTGGTGATGTTGGAATGCTTTTGGTGTAGGATAGATGTAATTAATATGATCATATGTTTTCCTCATTCCATGCATTCAAATGGGAGTCTAGAATTGTATCATTTGTTTTCCTAAGAATGGCTTTCAGGGTCAAGTCCGTTAGATTTCTTATTTCCCCAAAGGAATGTGGTATGACGGCAAGCTTTTCACATTTACTTATCATAGCCTCCAAGCTAATCATATCTCTATAGGACCGTGGCCGAATTCTCAATCGCCAAATATTTAATATACTATTGTTTCAGTTTAAGAGTTTCGATTCCCAACCAATCTCGTAAGCATCTCACAAAAGTCTTAAAGGATTGCAATGATAATGTACATTCTGAACAGGAACGACTTTGCCACTGCATTAGACTGGGGAGTTGGAAAATTTAGTGTCGAATAATTTTGATCTTCCTAAGTCAATTGCAAACTTATTTGTGTATGGGATACTGTTCACAGAGCTGCTGAAAGACAACCGCGCTTCTACTCACAATATAATGCTTGCAGACTCCATCAATACAATGACTATTGTGCAACCAGATAAGAATACCATTCATTTACATAATAGGTTGTGATTTACAAGAGTATGCCACAAGTTATGCTTGTAGCACCGTAAGTAGAAGTCTCGGTTCATCGTTAGTCTACAAGTACTAATTGGAACAAGTTCAAAATCAAAGACTCTTGCAAGAGAAATTAAATAAGCTCGACAATGAAAAAACCACTGAGGATTCTACAACCGAACCTACATCTGGACTTGATAAGACACAATCAACCATGGTCTTCTTTAAAATATTTGGTAAACATAAACTTTTACAAATGAATGACAATATTGATAGTATATGTGAATTCATAATATTCACAGGATACTGTAAGTGAATTCCTAAGTTCAGGGTCAATACATGTGAGCTAATTTGCACAGTTCTCACACAGTACTAATCATAGATAACAAGGAACTAGAAATGAAAAAGATGACATCCATTGCCTATACATTATACACCAAATCTAGAAGAGAACTCTAACAAAACAAGAGGATGCATGCACCAACTGTGCACCATGTCCCAATTTCTGCAGATTGCCTTAGTCTTCGGCCTTCACACGAGCACTTAACTGCAAACCAATTTTCAGAATGTTGAACACATATCATCATAAAGAAAGAAAGAATTGAAAATTGAGGCATCAAGACCTAAACATGATGCCCATGGAAGGAATATACCTGAATTCGTAGGAATGGCTTCGGTTTACTTGAAAATGAAATACTCCTCTAGTACTCACTAGTCCTTACGCATGTCCTCCACTTTCGTGCAGTGAGCTTGAAATGCTAGCAGGGCCTCTCTTTCTTTAGTAACTACAGCCTCCACTCTCCCTTCCGAATACTTCAATATACCTGAATTCGTAGGAATGGCTTCGGTTTAATTGAAAATGAAATACTCCTCTAGTACTCACTAGTCCTTACGCATGTCCTCCACTTTCGTGCAGTGAGCTTGAAATGCTAGCAGGGCCTCTCTTTCTTTAGTAACTACAGCCTCCACTCTCCCTTCCGAATACTTCAATCCACACTCAAGATATCGGACTTCACCTTGAACCTCGTCACTTGGATTTCCACGTGCTGCTAGTCTTGCCTTCTCAAGCTGTGTCGAGAATTCAGTCCTAGCACTGTTTGCAGAAGAAGTAAACTCGTGTGCAACGACATACGCCTGCTGTAACTCCTTCTTTTGCAATTCGAGGTTAGAAATTACATTCTCAACCACTTTTGGTATTACCGCTCCAAAGCGGTGAAGTGCCGCCAAGACTCTTTCGATATTTGGTCCACTGCTTGGGATTCTTGAAAAATCAGAGGGTCTCGAAAAAAACAAAACACTTAGATTAGAGAAAAGGATCCTCCTGTGCGGCAATTCAGTACATCAATCAAAAAATATACTTTAGAGCACAAAGTCAACATATAGTGTTGAACGTCTGCATGAATAGATTCAGAAAATGAGTTGAAGTTCTCGATTTACCCGGCGAGGTCTTTAGCATCTTCTTCCTTTGGCTGGCAGCTTGGAGCCTGATCCGACGTCATCACCAGACTTCTTCAAACTGATCGAGGGATTGAGTCGATGTTGGCTAGCGAATCCAGTGCTGACTCAGTCATCGGCAAAGATTCCAACGGGGAGTGTGTCTTGGGCTCTGACAAAGAAAGATTTTGGAAAAGTTCTGCATCCATGGACATCGAAGAAGACCCATCTGCCCCAGTTGAAGATCCTGCCACGTGTTCCAATTTCTGTAGAAGGCTCTCGTACTTCACTTGTGACCTGGTTTTATATCTTTTCCTTCTTCTCTCATTCTCTTTGTCCCAGTCAGAATCTTCAGCAGATGAAGATCTCTCACGCTTGCCTCTGCGTGTGCACTGTTCAGTCTCCAATATGGGTAACCGCTGCATAAAAACAATTTGGAATCCTTAGACAAATGTGAGCACACAAGGAGGAAATAAACTGACAAATGCTTGAAAATACTTTGATTTAAAAGAAACAATATCTTAAGGTCTTACCATGGGTAATGTGGTAGCCATTGTACACCGAATAGGTCTAGAGCCTGGAGCCACGGGAAATTTGTACATTGTTTGAACAGGGAGACCACTGCCAACGTCAATCAAAACTTTGGGATGTGCCCAAGCTTATAACGGATGAACCTGATTCACTCCCTTCGTTCGAGTGAAACGGTTCACAGTGCGAGCAGCAAAACCTACCCAATCTACTTCTTCATTGGTCTTGTATTCGTGAAGGAGACCTTGGACAAAGTTGAGTCCGAAGTCATTCTTGGCTGGCTTCTCTTGTTGATGAACTCGAATCCATAGCCATTGAACTCTCTTGTTGAAAAACGAAGTCCAGATGTTGGTCCTGTAACCATTGTTTGATTGCCGTCCTCCATACACAAACATTTCCTTGCATTGCTCCTTGCTAACATGCTCCTTAGTGAGGGTAGATCCAGGGGTGAGCCCATCACCATTCAGCCTTGTCACATACTTGAACCAGCCCTTCTCCCTATAGTAGAAAACCTTCAAGTCCATTGTCATACCTGTTGTCAAAAACAATAACAGACAAACAAGTAATTAAAAAAGAATCAAAGGACAAGGACCGGAAAACATACATGAAAGTATGTAGGACAAGGAACAAGGACTTGGAACAAGTACGAAAGCAACTAAATTTAGGAACCAGGACTCGAAAACAGTATCTAGAGACAGTATAAAAGTATGATACCTATGTCTAGGAACCAAGACCCGATAAAAGTATCTCCTACGACAATATAGCTGTATAGCTAGGAAAAGGAAAACAATATATATGGTCAGGAACAAGGACCCAAAAACAAGTATAGTATTGAAAGGAGGTAACAAGAGCCGAAAGAATACAAGGAAAACAAGAACGTCCATTGAGAATTAAGGAACATGTAAGTAAAATTAAAACAGGAAGAGGACAGGGTGCATGATTCACCGTCTATGATCCTTGAAGTCTTCGACAGTAGGAGTTGATCTTTGTCATTCTTGAAATTCACTTTCTCACCCTGAACCCTATCCAATAGAAAAGGGATTTTGTCAGCATGAATTACTTGAAAAATGAGCATAATCTCCTGAATTCAACTGTACAGTCCTATGACGTGAACTACCGCAGGACAAGCAAGACACGTGAAAGGATGGTGAACCTAACCAATAGTTTCATTAAAACTCCAAAGGATACCATTGATGAATAAGGAAATTGGAAAGGAAAAGGACTTACTTCACCCATAGGAGATCAAATGTTGTAGTTATAAACTTCCTTCTCTAAGGTGGTGCTGGATAACCCGCATTGTACCTCCAAGTAAGTATTGTCGGAAGAACTCCTTGCATTCAGAGCGAGCTTCCTGTAAATGAGGACTGTGACTATTATCAAATACATCAAAGGACCAGTCTTCAGTAAATTCGAATCAAAATTGAAAGCCAACACCCACGGCAGAAATGGAATGATAGTTCCTACATTCATGATTTCGAAGGAACAGTCATAAGGCATAGACATTGTTTGTTTTAAAAGACAAAAACATAGACACGAGTGATCAAGTAAGACAAAGTCTGATTCAATGTAGGGAAAGACAGCATTCGACCAATGTCAGCAAACAGATTACAACCAAGAGGGAAGTCACGGTAAGATTGAATCAGAAGTCAGGAGAAGATGGACGTAATTTAGTACCTGATTCGTTGAAGGTGGCAGCAAGTACCTGAGCTCCTCGTACCCCCCTAAGGATTAGACATTCTTTGTTCTAAAAGACAAATCATAAACACGAGTAATCAAGTAACTCAAAGCATTGGAAAGTAGGATACTACTAGCGACTTGCAAGAACACGGGTTTTCACGGATTTAATGTATGTAAAGACAAATCAAAGCACAATTCAACCAAGACTGCAAACTGATTACAACCTTGAAGAGAGCGTTCACGGTAAAATTGAATTGAAATTCAGGAAAAGATGGACATGATTAAGAACCTGATTCGTTGAAGCTGGCAACAGGTACATGAGCTCCTCGTACCCCCCCCCCCTCCCCAGTTGTGTTCCAAGAACTCGTTTTCTTGCAATGAACCTCCTAAGACAAATCAACTCCTTGCTACTACAACCTCTACACTCGAACCCACTCCCACGTTAAAGCCGTGGCCCACAGGAACTCCAACACCCCCGACCACTTCAAGAATGCACAAACTCTCTCACATCATAACCAAACAAACTTCTCAAGCAGCGCAACAAGTCTAGGATAGAAGCTCATTCTATGTAGCAACTCTCAAAAGTCTAAAAAATAATAGGAGCCCTCAGAATCCAAGAGCTTGCTCGGGAGGGAGACGAGTACTATAGGATTCAGGATGATTCAATAACCCTGGTACAAAGAATGAGGAGAGATTAATGGCTACCGACATCTACAATGTCAACTCCCAGTAATGGCTGCCGACACCCAAGGTGCCACATCCATTTGAATTCGTTCTTAAAACCTAAAACAAGTAGTTCCTTGGAGGATTTTGTACTGACTCAAATTCTAATGAGGATCCCACACTTCAAACACTCCTACGAAGAAATAAACCGGGTTATTCCTATAGCGATACATCTCTACAGACTCGTAGGGTTTTGGAGGACCCATTCTCCACAGAATCTGCCGCAGAGTACACACAACGAGAATTTGCTTCCAGATTCAGACTAAATCTTGCTCAGAAATCCGCCCCAATCTACTTCACTCATCTAGCGGTTTCCATAATCCTGAACCATATCCACAGGCCCCTAACAAACATGCACAACGAAACGACGAAAACTGTGAAACTCCTCTACGGTGGAAAACCTTGCAAAAACAGATGTATCCAAAAGAAAGAGTGATGGGCAAGAAGGAAGACCAACGGCTGAACTGAAACCCTAAACGCCATGTAGGCAGGGGACTTCTCGAGCCAAAATTGATATTGCACCTTTGTGTTGCTCGAAAAAAGATGGAAGTATACTTGGTGTTAAAGAAGTTTTAGATCGGAGTGCATGGTGCTTATTAAGTGATCTTTGAGGGACTTGTTACGGTTGCTTGCCCGTTTCAAAGGCAGCGAGTATTGTAAACAACTGAAGCCTACTTTTGTATGCAAAGCACGTATTGTTCTAGTTGTTGATTAGTACGTAGTTGAATTTTTATTTAGTATGCATCACCTAAGCACAAGTGCAGGGCAAGAGACAATTTGTTTTGCAAGGAGTTTAAATCACGTACCCTCTTGATATGTAAAGTTTACCTTTTAGGCGCTAATCTTTTCTTTGTTGCAATATGGGATACACCAACAAGGAATATCATGTGGTTCATAGGCAAAGTACAAAATCGAGGACAACATAATATGTAGATGTACAAGAAGAACGGAGATGTGCATTGACATGATAGAGTTGTTTCCTACTTAAGTTTTTTTTGGAGAAGGGAGGGGTTCAGTAGAATACTTGACAATGGAAGAGACTGCTCTCGTCAACTCTGAGCTTGGTTGTTTCTGGAAAGTGGGCAATGAACGTCAGAGTAGAAGTCTAACAAGGCAAATCGTCGTTAGCATGTTATTTGTGACATCTCAATGGAACTTTGATACACACATTCTTTGAGAATCAAAGAGTACATGGATTTTTTATCCTTCAACCTCTTTTGAAGCATAGTACGGAAGGAGATGGATTTGAAGTACCTTGGCGTAGACTTTGGACTAAAGACAATCTGTATCTTCGTCGCCTTAAGCGTTGTGAATCAAGTATTGGCCTCTAAGTACAACCGTCGGCATCTTATGGTCTTTTTGCTAATAGGATTGTTGTTTGTCCATTTGCAAGGTAGAAAGACTTGTATTCACTAATTACTTTGACATTTCCAGAATTTCCAACAAAAGATCTATGCGACAGGCCGACCTCGAATTAGTCATATATCTTGGGATTTGTGAGTTTGACAATTTAGAAGATCTTCAAGAATTGAGTTAAGTCACCACTACCTTGTGCTACAAGTAGAAACATAGCCGCAAGATATTTCCTTTCTAGAGAATCACAATTGATTGATATTGGACAATGTATTATTCAAAGCGAGTCTTCCAGTATGTCAGTGCGAAGGGTCGCATGATAATCGAATTTGATAAATGTTGTGGTCAGAATGTACAGTCATGTCACTGATTTGGTGAAATGTAACCTATTCTTAAGACATTTATAGCAATATATATTTCTTTGCTTTGGAAAATCTACTCAATGATGGGTTTGTGTCAACATTGAATGACTTCTATTATTAATTGAGCATTATTCAATTCATATTGCGCGTGGGAGCGCATTCCAGACTATTTGTAAAAGACTCCTAAAAGTAGGCTGATGCTACTTCATTACGGAAACAATTTATTTTAACTCAAGTAGACAAATCATTGCATGAGTACTTTGCGTTCATGATCTAAATGAATGACAACAAATTGTATTTCACAGTGAAATAAGTTATGCATGATGGAACCAAACATGTCCTACTTGCTTTCCCACTGTGTTACCACAACAATCCCATCGTGTTTCCATTGAGATCCAATGAAGTTCCCAATATGTTCCGAGTGTGCTCTCAATGTGATTTCACTATATTCAGGTAATTTACATAGGAGAACACCCAAAATTCCCTCATTAATGACTATTGTGATGTAAATGAATCTTATATATATATATATATATATATATATATATATATGTATGTATGTATAACACTTGGTCATGATAGATTGTTGAAATCTACTTATGTATATGCATGTGTAATCAACCGATTTGGATACTATAGTTTTAGCTTCAAGATTTTGATATCTATTATCCTAGGGCTACGTATTGTTGCACACAACTATTGACAAATTAAACTTTTTAAATGAAAATTATAGAATTTGTAATTGGTGTTTACCTTAAAGACTTTCATACACTTTAAACCATATAAAAATATTCAATTATATTGTTATTTATTTGTGAACACCATGTATTTTAACACTTGCTTCCAAGAATTATCAACGAACAATTTCACTCGCTTGTCTTATTCATGAACATCATGCGGGCACTTCTCACCAGCTTAGGCCGCTTGTCCATAAGATTCACCTACCTTGTAAGGCGCAAATCCACGTCATTTTATTCATTCAGCTAGAACGGCTTCTTAAATCACTCCTTGAAAGTTGTTGGTTGATGAGGATTAAATTCAAATTCTTCCTCCTCCACCACCTGCCCATAATCATTCTCCAAACTCGAATGTTCCATCTTCGCGTTCTCGTCAAAACCTTTTGCTGCGGAAGGGTTTACAAATATATGATCCGCAACCGCGGCATCTTGTGCATCGTCATAAGCGCCCGCTCAAACGTTTATTCATCACCTCGTAGCTCGGATGCTCCAGCAACAAGCCCCGCACCCCGTCCGCCTTCTCCTTCAAATATGCATGCTAGCGTTTATAACTCCCCGGCAAAAGCGCCGAACGCTCTCTCATACAACATATGCCGCTTCTTCACGGGCGCATCACTTCGTGCTTTCATGTAATGCCACCATAGATTGAGCGAGTACAGATTGCGCAAAATCTCTTCCTTATAGAACAGATCCTTGTGCGACGGATATAGCTCCGCAAACACCATGTCTACCATCAATGCTTCGTCATCTCACAACCAAACCCTATGTTCCTAGAGTCGACATGAAGCACTCCGCAACATGAGTCCGCTTACATGCTCCTCTTCTTGCGTTTTCCTACATGTTCACGGATTGCACAGAATCGTACACATCGCAAGTTGCATTTGTGTTGATAGAAGCAACTTGTGCGGAGATGGAGGGCTGAAGAGGACAACGATCACAACGCTAACGATTTTCCTTCATATTTTTATGGGGTAAATCACTTCGAATTCTTCTCTGACGAAATAAAATGTGGAGTATGACAACCTAATCTCACGACCTTTGTGTTACAAAATCCGTCACATTTTCATCCATTTCTTCCATCCATCAATTATCATCCAATATCTCATTACATGTTATTTTCATCCATTTTCATTCGTTTGAATGTTTTGTCAACTATTTCCATCTATACACAATTTATTAATTTCCTTCAATCAACATTCTTTACATTAGGGCCTGTATTTTTCCATCTAGTGTATTTTTTAGTTCCATATTGCATTGCAACACAAAGTTTTTGCTAGTATGATATATGAACATTGTAGATATAAATTAGATATATTTGGATTAAGCAATGACCAAGCTCCTACAACAATGCAAATTCATTTCTATAAGTCTATAATGTTTTTGTATTGACAAAGTAGTTGTATGCTTTTAGAGATTTATATTAGTATAAAATTATGAAATCTCAAGATCCATTTCATCTAATATATTTGATTGTGAATATGGAAAATCATAAATGAATGTTAAAATATTTAAAAAATTCATCACGTGCCATGGTATTTTTGCATGGATTAATAGTTTAAGCTTCAAACAATCATAATCGAGCGAGAATGAACTGCTGAGCCGCTCTGCATTGTCTGGTGAGGGGAGCTCTGGGACTTAGCTGCAGATTAGTTCTGTAACAGACGAGTGTGCTGGGCCTTATGTACGGCCCTTGCAAACCTCTCTCGTTGCGCTGTGTTGTTTGAGGAAGGTGAGCGGAGTGTTGGGAAGGGCCGAGTTGGTAGCAAGGGGACTAGATTTGTAACCTAGTGCTGAATAGAACTACCGCTATTGAGAAGATCTGAAGCACTGGGCTTGAATTGGCATAGTGAGTGTTCTCTTTGGACTCGCGTTCCTGATGAGTGTTTAAGCTACCTCTGAAACTCTTATCACCAGAATCCTCGGAAGCACAGCTATTTCTTCAAGCTTGCCTGATCCAGACAACCTCACCTCCAACATTGCTACGACACATCACAGGGAGCTTGGACAGCTCCGGCTCTCCAAAGAGAACTCTTATTTCTCTGTATTTCTTACATACTCTCTATCTTTTCCTTTCCTTCGCAGCTGCCATCATTTTCCCTGCATAGCATCAATCAAGTTACCACGATCCACACGGTACCATCACCGAACGTGAGAGATATTGCGAATCGATTATACTCACACAAGAGGGCAAGATCCGGTTTTTTTTTATCTCAAAGTCTTTCCGACTACTCCGACCTCCCCCTTTTTCTGGACACCTGCAACACCATTTCAAGAGCAGTCATGAGCCAACACTCGCACCAATAACAACGCTCACACCAGCATCGGCAACAGCAGCGAGGACCAAGGTAGTACTCACCAGTGTGAGCTCAGCCACTTATAACGCATCAAGAAAACAGCAAGCCTCACCTAACGGCGAGAACAGACCCACATCTCCAAAGACTTTAGCCTACTTAGCTTACTCAATTCTTTGCCATCGCGAGACAAACTCGGTCACCTTTAGCATCGATACCGGAAGCAGCACTGATACCAAGTAAAAAGGACAACAGGAGCACCTGCACCCAAAAGCCCAAGCAATTGCAGCCAGTATGGTGAATTAGCAAGCCTCGTATACCACACGTTCAGCGACTTCAGCTCCCCTCAACCACAAACGGGTAGCAACCACTACAACACCGGCATCTCGTCATCAACATTCACAGAACAGGCAAATAGTTGCTAAAGCTCCAGAGGCTTGGACATCAACTCAGCTAGTGGTATTCTCCGCGACACTAGTCTCGACACAGGTAAGTTACTTTGACCCCTCTCTACAGCAAATTCACTAACGAGATACAATCCTTTCTACCTGTTTACATAAAGGATTTCTTGCCTGGAATTGCAAAAGTAGCAACTTGCCTAGGCTGCGGTGTAATTGCACAAAAAAGACAGTTCCCTCTTGGGAGACTCCTACTCGTGCTCTTAGAAGCGCCCTTGTAGAGGCAAAGCCGCAGCAGGGGCAACACAGACACAACACCACCTAAATGTCGGAGTAGTTTCAACAGTCCCAACGTCTCCACACCTCAACGTCAAAGTTGTTTCAACGTCTCACCGTCGAAGCAGCCTCATCGTCTCAACGTTGAAGCAGTCGCCATAACCACAGGTAAGAGACCGCATCACGCTCGTGGAGGTGCCGAGAGGAGTAACAGCAGCCGGCCGGACGAAGGACTCGCACCTCCTCCCCGCTCCAGAACAACACTCCACAACAGAGCTTACCTTATCTTCTCAAACGACAGCATCTGCAAGCTCCAACCCTACACTGATGTCCCGCTCACCAACATCGACTGGCCGCAAACGCAACTCGACCACAAGTACACCACCAATACGAATTCAGCCAAACCCCAGTTCGGCGTCACATCCCCAATCGCGCACTGCATCGATGTCCTTGGCTTTGGAGAAGAAAGCAAGACACGTCAAGCACCCGCTCCCGAAAGAGGAACTTCACACCCGGAGTGACTCGACCCCGACGAGCGCACACAGTACAGGTAAGAGCATCCCCAGTAAGCTGTAAACCTGTAAGCCTCTAATTATGACAACGTCGTTCTCCCAAACCTGAGTGCCTTTCCTAAGCAAAACATTCCAAAACCGTTTACACATTTACAGGTTTGCCCCAAAAAACCTTCCAAGATCAGGTTATGACCTGTAAATTACAGGCTTACAAGCTCGAATACAGGCTTGGCCTAAACCGCAATTCACGTCTTTCTACATCTTTCCGTTTACAGGTTTAAGGTTCAGGCCTTACTGGGGATGCTCGAAGAAAACCACCTCTGACCTCAAAAATCATCAGCTACGAAGGGACGCAAAGAGAAATTCGGGTATTAGGATGCCCAAATGTGAAACTGGAATATCCTGATTTTGTCAAAATAGAAATTCCCAATAAATTCCACCATGCACTGTGCCATGGTGGAGTATGAGGCGGTGACGGAGGATTTGCAATGGATGGGAGCCAATCGCAAATGGTGGTCCTGGATAATGCTTGTACAGTGATGCGATAATCGAGTGTCCTTAGTTGGGAGTGGAGTGTGTCTCGGTTTTGGAATATTGGATGTCCTTGGTAATGGGGTGTCCTTGGATGACTTACCCACACACGTGCTGGCAACAGATAGTGGAGCCGGCATTTGCCATTCTTCATGGAATTTGATGTCACCATAAATGGTAAACAGTGATTTCACGTGGGAAATGTGGGATGATTGATTATTTGAGTTTAGGGAGAATCAACTTGCAACTATGGGTGTGAGTGTAAGTTAGTGAGGAATAGTCAAAATTCTTTGAAGTGGAGGTTTAGGTAGTAGATAGTATGGATAACTGCCATCCACTGTCACAGATTGCTGTAGTTATTCCACACAACACTCACAACGAAGAGGGGAAATGGATTCCTACAAAGTATGAGCGGATGTCATAGGTGTCGCTTAATCTCATGAGTATTGGGGCTTCGGCTAGAGATGCTCGACGCCATAACGGTGATGACATGAGGGGAACCTACAAGGCTCAAATAGTTAATCTTAGATTCAAGGTTGATCATCGCAAGGTTGTCACCAACAAGCCGGAACTACAGCCCGTGTTGGTGAGGCATGCTTACTACAGGCAACAGGTGCTACTAGAGCCACAAATTACTCGCGAACGAGTTCCATGCAATTGTAAGTCATGACTAACTCTGTGCCAACCATCTCCAAATCTCATGTGGCCGTCGCGTGACGTCGAGGAGTTGTTAATTTTGTGGTTTTCTTTGGGTATTGGGAAGAGTTTTGTACCAATTGTATTTTGAAAATTAGGTCAACCATGATTCCATACTTGGAATAATCGTGGTTGAGCACAACGATGTTGGTGAAGCAACTCGCAATGGGCGGTCGTATAAGGAGCTGCTTGATAAGAGAATCTTTTTTTCTAATCTTGTCTACGTTCCACCTATACCAGGGCTTTTGTATGGATCAGTCGAGCCACTGCTGTTGCCATCATTTAGTAATCCGGATGGGCCACTCCCAACTATGCATACTAGTGAGGCATTCAAAGCTTAACTTCATGCAGACTTTCAGTCTGTAACAAAGTCCACCACTGGGAGCCGTATGGAGCACCTCCAATGGTTTCTTTCCTGTACATGTCTTTGTAGACCTTTTTGCTGCAGCCTAAGACACTATGAGGCAAACATTCACGATGTTTATTGTGGAGAATCCCACGAAAGAAGTGTTCATATCTCTAATAGATCCGGGTTGGCAAACCAAAGTGGTGTTTGGTTAGGATATTGTGCACCGCACCATATCCTTACCTTCTCTAACCTTCAAGTGTGTTGCCACTGTTGTCATCGTTGCCATTGTTGCCACTGTTGCCGTTGTTGCCACTGTTGCCATTGTTGCCACTGTTGCCGTTGTTGCCATCGTCTCAATGTTGACTTTTGAGATAGTAGCACTTACCAGCTAGTTTAGAGCTTAGAGAGACTAGTGCTATAGGAGTATTTTGATTGAAAAAGACACACAAGGTAGTTAAACGGATGTAGATCTAGAAAGGTAGTTTTGTTTACACCTCAAGCTGAATAGGAACTATGGCTCAGTTAGGGTTGAATTCTAGCTAAATGGTGGAGGCATCATAAATGCACGTTTTTTTTCTACCCAATCATCAATGTTTCAATTTGTATATTCCTTATTAGCATATCTTTGTACCATTCTCAGTGTGCACAAAAATTTGCAATCAGTGTTCACATGAATTCAAAAAAATCAAATCACCTCAACATAGTTAAACAAACCTCAATATTTTCTTCATTGGTGACATAAATTACAATGTAATGTGCCTTGCTTTGAATCAAATGTTCAAGAAATCTGACAACCTGCAAAAACAACACAAAGAATATAAACTACTAGCACTTTCTAAACGACCTAGATGCGAGTCGCATGCATGCATGTCATTTGATTAGAATTGGTCCTTTGGTCCCTTATTATGTCCAATTAGAGTTAATCTATCCTCGGAAAAGAGGCTGATTAAAGCAGTGAAGCAACAACTCCAAAGTATCGCTCTTGAGCTGCAAACTCATTCAAGAGAAACTAGGTTATGCCTCATTGGGTAACATAAAAGAACACAATCATACATGCCATGCAAATACGAACATTGCAAATCCTTCATTGAAAGAAACTCTAGTGCACAGTATGAAGGCTGACTTGAACGTTCTCGTCAGTAAGCTCGAGAAGTGGAAACAGAGTGTAGAATTGCAATGCGTAAAGTGGAAACAAGTGAAGTGGAAACAGAGTGAAGTGGAAAGACCATAGAGTGGAAACAAAGAGGAAGTGGAAACGTCCATGAAGTCATGAAGTTGTGAAAAAATGCCAATTTTTTTTTCATCAAAATGTTCAGCACCAAGGCCATGGAATGAATGGAGTCAAGGTTTAGCTATTATAAACACTACAAGCACTTTGGTGCTAACGCCATGATAATAAAACTCGGCCACTAACATCTTTGAATTAAACAATAGATCTATTCAATACATCTCTAAGCGAAACCCTCCACGATCAATATGCTCTGCTCAACTAACAAATCTAGTGACACTGGGAAGGAAGGTGGCACTCGTACCAAATTGCCAATACTCGGGTTGTTGAAAGAACCGCTTGGCACGTCCTCTGCAGCTATTGGGCATGGTTCAACGTCCCGAACAATTGGTTTCCCTTCCTCGAGCGCCCTCTTCTCTTCTAAGTTTTGTTTTGTTGTTTAGAGTACAACACATCTAGCATTAGCTCTCATTTCTTTAGAGAGACAACGCGGTTTCAACAAACACATGGACAATTCCGGCACATAAAATTATAACTGAAACAAGCTTGATACTAAACTATAAAGAACATGAGCTAAAATTGTGAAAAATGCAAGGAGCAAAAGAACACTAAAACATACTGTGATGTGCCAAGGTTAAAACGACCACATTCACAACTTCACTGTTATGCTGCCAGCGGGTCGGCTAGTAAGTGGTTTGGGATGTGGGAACGCTGGAATAAATGGAGAAATTGGTGGTTAAGGCGATGGACCCTTTACCTTGACCTTTGTTTTGGCGAGCTTTGGAGCTGGTCAACCTTGAGCATCACCAACATCTTTTCTCTTTTGCTTCATAAAGCCAGACTCTTCTGGACTCAATAGACATTTGCCTTTATTGTCAAGAGAGACTCGACTAGAGCGCTCCAGCCCATCAAACCCCCATGATTCCAACCAACTTGCATCACCTAGTATGCCGCAGAGAGGGCAATTGCCATGTCTTGAAATCAGCGCTGGCCACAAGCACTAGGAGTGAAACAAACAACCACATGAATATGGCACTGCACAGTTTGAAACAAAGAGGTAGTTGCAACATCCACACGCTGAGTCAAGGTTAGTTTTCAAAAGGACGCCTGCTTCAAACATATTCTTCCCAACGAGGTGATAGAGTGCTGGGCAATTTTCTCAGATGCACATTTCTTCTCGAGTTAAAGTAACTGCTGTTGGAAACTCTAGTAAGCTGAACTATCGCGCTCTAAAGTTGATGCCAGCGTTGCTGCTTCCTCTTGGGCGGCCTTCAATGCGTCGTTGTTGGCAGCAATTGCTTTGCTAATCTTCCGTTGCTCCTTGTCTACATCCGCCTTCTCTTGGAGCTCACCAGCTGTAGCAAACTCTATGCTCCTTCTCCAAATATCTTCCTTCATAGAATTCAACCACTCATCCTCTGTTTTTGACGCCAATATCCGGGCTTCTAAACGAGTGTGAGCTAATTTCTTCTCGTCTACCGCATATGCAAACTGCTGGAGTTCTAAAGTCTTCAGTTGCAACTCCTTTAGCAATGCGTCCACTTTCCTTACACCAGTGCCAACCCCATTGTTGAGGAAGTAAGTTGAGCATGCCGAGATGATGAATGCCATCTGTTGCTTGAACGCTCGAGGACCCAGCTTCTGCGGGTTGTTGCCAAGATATGCTTGGCGTTCTTGATTCACCTTTGCAGCAACAAGAGCCCAATTGACATTGCTGTCTTGCCCACGGCTCAAATTATACACACATGTGCGTAGAAAAGTCTGGCTGAATGATTTGTTGTCAAGAGCATTGCCATATACTCTTTGGTACATCCTTAGATACATATCCCGTGCTTTGTAGTCTTTACAACGGTCCAACAAGTAGCGCATCTTCTTTGCACCCTCCCCAGGTGGCCAAATCTCTTTGTATGTGTGTGTTGGAACGATCTTTGGGCGTACAACCTTCCATGCAAAGTCCTACCACTCTATGGAAGAATTCTTCGTCGTGGACAGCAGCTGATTGACCAAGCAAGCATGTTTCAGCCAGAACAAGCTTCTCTCTGAAATCTGTTGGAATTCCCTTTAAGTCAAATGGCGCATCACACGTAGACTCTGTATGACACTGTGATGTAGTTTCAGACTTGGCAACTATTGCCTTACGACCTCGTGCCTCTATTGGCAAAGTCACTTTCCTTTTGTTAAAACAATAGGATCTCTTGCGCAAACTAGACATGTTGCAACTATTCACCTCGATTACAAAACAGCTACAGCAACCAGAGTGACAAAGCAGCGGGAGCTAGCTAGAGATCTAATTTTAAGCAGGCAATTGAAACAACTATGGAAACAATGGTGGACACAATTCCGAGCAAAGCAACATTTGACCAAGCGGGAACGGCTGCTGTACCATTAAGAAGGCATGTTTTGAACCTTAAAAAATTGGCGTTGGTACCTTTGGATGATGGAAGCACGCAACACAATCGCCAACGACATTGACACGACTTGGAAAAGTCCTATGACCTATAGACTTAGTAGGGCAATTGAATGCTAAGTAAGTGGGTAGTACTGGGAGTAGCCTGTTGACTTTCACCCTCTCTTACAGCTGGTAAAGAACAGTAGTTTACTTTGGTGATACTTGAGTAATAACTAGGCACTACTTCGATGATACTTAGGCACTACCTTGATGATACTTAGGTACTACTTAGCAAAGAAATTTGAAATTAATAAAAATAATAATAATAAGAATAAAAACAATAATATTAATAATAAATCTGAAGGAAACGGGGAAGATGTGAAAAAACAAAAATGAGAACGACGAAAACTCAGACCAATAATAGAATGAAGAGTCGAGGATGTGAAGGATCATATTGGAGGAAAGAAGGGGAAAGAAGAAGAACTCAACCAACTAAAAATAGGACCCGGATGAGAATGAGGATGTAAAGGCTTTGTTGGAGAAAGAAAGGGAAAACAATAAAAGAAAAAAAAAAAAAAAAAAAAAAAAAAAAAAACTGACCATGGGAATAAAGATATAGAAGAAACACGATGGGAATAAAGATGTAGGAGATAAAGAAAGAAGAGGGAATTGAAAGGTAGGAAAACGAAGAAAGGAATTAAAAAAATAAAAATAAAATCAAAAAAATGTTCTATAACTATATCTCCTTTTTTTAATTTTTTAAGATTTAACAAATTCTACGTCATCAAGAGAGAAGGTAAATATTTTAAAAAAACATGCACTAATGCAAACAATGATAAAGAAAATTAAAAAATAAAGAACATATTTGACGATTAGTGTAAGGAAAAGGGCGATGATTAGAGAGGAAATGATAATAGCTGATAGTATAAAAAAGATGAATTAAAAAAAAGGGAATAAAGAAAGATGAAGGGGTTAAAGCAAAAATAGAAAAGCATGAATAAAGAGAGAGGCATAAAAAAAATTTCAAAAATTGGAATATGAATTAAAGAAATGAGAATTATTGCAAGAGTTCAAATGAGATAAAAGAAGAAGTGGGGATTTCAAAGTCATGGAGAAAATCATGTGATGCAATCATGCAAACAATGATAAAAAAATCAAAAAATGAAGAACATTAGAAAATATAGTCTAAAGAAAAGGACAATAATTAGAGATGCAAATTAGAGAAGAATAGGAAATGATAGTAATTGATAGTATAAAAAAAACCAGAAGGTCCAAACTAAAAAATGAGGACGAGGTGAAAAGGAAAAGAGGGTGTAGAGAGAAGATAGATATAAAGAGCATCACAATGATGAAGCAGAGTTAAGCAAAGAGAGGATAAAGTGGCGATGGAATAGAAGTTAGTGAAAAAAGACAATCAAATGCGATGATAGTGCAAATGACTTTGCCCTATAAAAGTAAGATTTATAAATAAAATTTAAATAAAAATTTTAAAATATAAAATTTATAAGTAAAATTTAAATCATGGAAATTCAAAAATACATACCTTTTGAGTAGGAGTAGCGGCAATATAAACACAACATGGCTTGAGAACCTGTGTGTCCTCTTGCTTATAACTCTGTAAAATAAAAAGGAACATGCAAATCAATTGATAAAAATCAAAAGTAAGAGTCTTAACAAGATAACGAGATGATTTAGTCAAGCATTCTTACATCTATATGACCATCCCTTATCAAAGATTGTTGGCTTCACCAAATGTCTTGCTTCTTTCGATTAGTAGATTGTAGATGTACCTTCGAGAATGCCGACATGTAGAGAAGCTTATTGCATCCACAACCTCTGGTTTAATGTCAAAAAGAAGTACTTGAAGCCTATTGTCGGCACGTACTGACGCGGTTGCAACATTCTAGAGGTAGAAGAAGGGAGCGCCTTTCACATCCCTTGTATAGGTTTCTAAATAATCTTCAATAAATTGGCTCTTTTACTCCCTTCTTAACTAAGTTCTCTATGTTGATCAATAAGAATACTACGTCAATATAAATCTTGCATTTTTAACAAAAACCAATTGAATATATTTGAAAAACTAATTGTCAGCTAATTGTAACATGACTCTGGTTTGGGAGCAACAATATGCAAGTAACGGCCTCGGTTGTGTGGGACTCAGCATCTTGGGCCTCTTGGTTGCAGGGCAATGCAAACTACAAGTGAGTTTCTTGCTTGTCTCTTGTTTTTCAGGTGAAAGGATTCATATGAGTTTACAATGGCTCCGGTGGTGAGAGCTTGTGTTTGGATTGTATCATCGGTAGCAATAATGGAGTCTTTCTTTCATGAGCACTTACACGACATGGTGTAATACCACCAATTACTTTTGCTAATTGTTAGCCAATTGTCAGCATTTGTAACAAAAACCAATAAGAGAATGCAAATGTAAATAATCTTCAATAAATTGGCTCTTTTTCTCCCTTCTTAACTAAGTCTCTACGTTGATCAATGAAATTACCATGTCCATATAATCTTGCATTTGTAACAAAAACCAATTAAATGTATTTAAAAAAATAATTAAATATATTAGAAAAACTAAAATGAAGACCAATAAGGGAATGCAAATGTGAAGAAAAAGAGGGAAAGAAGGAGCATAAAAAGAAAGAAAGAAAGGAAAAAAAAAAAAAAAAAAAAAAAAAAAAAAAAAAAAAAAAAAAAAAAACCTATAAGAAAATGCAAATGGAAAGGAAAAGAGGGAAGAAATCCCCATTGTATATTAAAAAAAAATCTTGCCAAAACAACATATCCATTGCCGAATTCTAAAAATCATAATCATTTCTTAAACCCTAAAGTTCTTTGACTATGTTTCACCAAAAAACGCTTCAAAAATGCCATTTCCAAAGTAAAAAGCATGAATGACTAAAAAATCATTATTTTCTAATTCTAACCATAAGGTCTTCAATTCAATTATTGTAGTAGATAGCTCAATAAATTTTATCAGAATCAATTGTGGAGATTAGAAGATCATAACGACTAAAATTTAAAAACAATCTTTTTTGACACAATTTTTGACTAGGTTGACATGCTCTAATTATTTTTTCCTTAGGTTTTTTGCATTATGGATTTTGGGGGATTTGGTGCATGACAAAGATGACTATGTCAGCTAATTGTATTAAAAAAAAATAAAAAATAAAAAAAAATAAAAATAAAAATAAAAAAACACACAAAAGACAAGTGTAGCATGTCTAAAACAATATTTTTATTAGATTGGTTACAAAAGAATGCTATTTCATAATTCTTTTCTAGAAATTCTATTATGTTATAAAGTCCCAACCCAGACGATCAAAGTAAAGATTGATGTCCATAGATTGAAGTGGAAAATGGAAAAAACCTAAGAAATTTTAGGATTACAATGGGCATTTTACCATGTTCAATGCCTACACTTGAGTAACATTTACATTTCGATGAGTAATATTAATTTTGATGGCTCCATTGAAAGAAACAAATCATCATTGTCACAAATTAAAAGATCCAAGAAACTGGCCACCCACAGCCGTCATTGTCTAAGTGAGTGAAGCGAGACAGTTTGAGAAGTTCAGCTCAAAACAATGAGACTTGAATGAGCAAAGTCACTAAAGCTGTTGGCATCAAGGCAACTTCTGCAATGAATTCATCCCGGCATACTCCCAACCCCTAATTCATAGTTTAGCACCAGAGATTGCATTGGAATCCTAACTCAGACGTCCTCCCAAGCTTAAAATTTGTTTTCTCTACATCAATGACCCCATTCCACAATTTGGATCTCAATCAGAGAGCAAAATTTTAGGAGTTTGAGCTTGAGGGATCAAACTTTGGTGGAGAGGAGAGGTTTATCCCGCAGCATTAGGGGTTACAAATTCAGTATACTATTTTAGAACCATCAAGCTTGTTGTAGATTTTGAAGTGCCTTGAATCTTGTTGTCATTGTTGCCTGTTGCTAATGCCGCACCCAACAAGCATCGTTGTCACTGTGTTGTCGTATGTATAAGTCGTTGCCATCTGAGTATGTATGGCCTTTGAATAAGATGTTGTATTTAGTTGTGGCTTCTAGTTGTATTAGATGTTGACTCAGTGCCTTCAATCTCGTTGTAGATATGAGGAGACCCGTTCGACTTTGTAAAGGAAAGTCCAAGCCCGCGCACGTCGAGCAGATTCTATTCACACCGAGGCAGCAATGCAAACAGGTCCTAGCAATGTTGGAGATGGAAGGGAGACATTGGCAGCGACAAATTCCAAGAGCCGATTATGTTGGATGGAATTCCGCAAGATCTCCAACAACAAATGTATGTTGTGGCGCCCATGCTTAAGGTCGTGAGGGTGTCTATGACGAGCAATTCTTGACCCTTGTCTGTGGACTTTGTGACCATGGTGTTGAGGTGGACCACGTCCAAACGCTAGCAACTATTTCTGGCGCCAAAATTCTCACAAACTGGTATCCTTAAACAAACAAGTATGGGTTTCCTATAGACAGTTGTGTTGACCAGGACCAAGCGGCACAATTTTGGAAACACTATATAGGCTTGTGTATGGAGGCCACCCAACCAACAGTTCTTTTTCTATGAGGTTCTTACGCGCTTGCTTTGCGACGTTTGTGCACAAACTTGAGGCTCACCAGATGGCAGAGGCAGTGAAGAGGCACAAAATTCGAATGGCTATTAAGTCACTGAACCGCCACAACTAGGTCATGTGGCAATGCGGGAGCGTCTTGCCTGCTTGTGCGCCATCATTGCCAACTACAAAGTAACAACTGCCGATAAGAAAAGCTCCATAAAACACCCTGTATCCAAAGAGATGAAGCTATACACAAGGTAGAGGCAGATTTGAGAGATAGTTACAAGCTTCAAGAAGAAGCATTAGTTGTCTAAGACGACCTGTTGAAGGTAGTGATTAAGTTGAAGAAAGGTCTTCCTGGTAGTGGCGAAACCATGAGTGCGGCGTGGGGAAAAGCACAATAAAGTGGACCAAAAAAGTGCTTTGCTATTTGCTAGTTTCAGCCTTTTTGCAAAAATTGCACAAAAGTGATGGAAAGATGTAATTCAAGTCAATTTTTTTGCTAATATGGATTCTCAACTTGTTTTTCTACAACTTAGAAAAATTTCGTGCAAAGTAGATACTTTAAACTTATTGTATGAAGGCTTTAAATCCAAGCAAAATGAATGCAGTCATTTGAAAAAGTGACTATAAAAGAATCAAAAACTATCAAAAAACCACTTTTAATTAAGTGGTGCCCTCTGTATGTTTGAGAGGTATTCTAAAATAGTCAATTCATATACTCATTAATTGGTTTAGGGTTCCAAAAAAACCGCAAGGATGTTTTTTAAGAGGCTCACTTGCGTGGTACTTTTTGTGCGTATTTTTTTTCACCAAACATTGTTTTTCAAATTGAAAAAAACATCCTCTAAAGCCAATAGAGGGCACCAAATGAAGAAATCAAGACTTTGGAAAAGTTCACATTCATGATTAAGAATTAATGGTCAATTTAAGTTTCAAATGAAGATGTCTTTATTGTGATGATGCATGAAATACACCGTATGACACCCTAGGAAGTGACTAAAATGCTCAAAAACTACACCAAAATGCTCAAAATGAGCTTTGAGCTATAAAAAACAGCACACTTCATATTCACTTTCTAGAGATCACATGTTGCACTTTATGGTCCACTTTATTGTGCTCTCCCTCGTGCAAGAGGAGTATACTGCAACTAGTGCCGCGGCAAATGAGCTGAAGTGCAAAGGTAGCAACGAGATGTCAGCTCAGAAGTGGAGTGAGGGACGGGATATGTTGGAGAAGCTAATTGCTAATTCGGATTCGCAACAAAAGACAGAGGAATCCATACTAGTCATTGAAGAGGATAACTTGCCACAAGCTGCCAATGCAGTTGAGCGATATGCTCGTGCCATTACCGCTGCCAAGGAGAAATTGCTAAACCTTCAAAATTTCACCTTGATGCTGCAAACAAGAGCTCCATTTTTGTATCCAACATGGACGTCGTTGCCTGAGTTGCCAATTGAGTCAAAATTGAAACTATGCAAGGTACGTGGGAAATATAAATTTGTAGCGTGTGCTATTGTTGTCGGTTCTAGTGGGTGTGGACTTCATCCAACGTGCATTGTAGAGTTGCTACAGTTAAAGCGAACCTAATTGTCCACGCTGTGGTACGTCCTTCACTGGAGCTTGGATGGCTCAGTTTGGGTTTCCTCTTACAGCAAAGATGGGGGAGGATGTCTGCAACATGAAGAAGAATTTGGAGGCAACAGCTGGTGGAGATTCAAGTTCGTGTAAGTCACACTTACTACTTTGCTCATGTTTCGCCTAATTATTGATTATTTCAAACTATGTACACATTGAGTAAATGTTTAACTTGTGGCTAATGACGCAGTGTTGAATCCTTTCTTGGTCATGTGTTTCAAACTCCTTGGTATGCCATGTAGAGTATTTGTATTCTTTGCAAAAATGGCTGCTTCTTGCAATTAATGGCTAAAAGTGTTGTCACTGGTGCAAGGAAAGTGGACGCATTGCTAAAGGAGTTGCAACTAAAGACTTCAAAACTCCAGCAGTTTGCATATGCGCTAGACGAGAAGAAGTTAGCTAACACTCGTTTACAAGCCTGGATATTGGCGTTGGAAACAGAGGATGAGTTGTTGAATTCTATGAAAGAAGATTTTTGGAGAAGGACCATAGAGTTTGCTATAGCCGGTGAGCTCCAAGAGAAGGCGGATGTAGACAAGGAGCAATTGGAAATCAACAAAGCAATTGCTGCCAACAACGACACTTTGGAGGCCGCCCAAGAGGAAGTAGCAAAGCTGGCATCAATCTTAGAGCGCAACAATTCTGCTTACCGGAGTTCTCTACAGCAGCTACGCCAACTTGAATCGAAAGGTGGACACTAGAATGAAGCCACGGACTCCAAGAATCAAGCACCAAACAATAAATTTTCTTTGACAAGTGTTTTTAGTTTATTGAGTGGCAGGCCGGGAAAGAATTCAAATTGCCAATTACACTTTTATTAGTAAATCTCTTAATCACTGCTGGAATCAAGACTTTCGGTTTGTTATTGGGTAGTTTGATTCTTGTCTATTACCTTGTTCTTCTTTGTTTCTCTGCTCTTGTTTGTCATAACTTGTTCCTATCGGAAAGTAGCCTTACAATTCCACTAAATTGTGTAGCCTCACAATTCCACTAAATTCAGGATTCCCTCGTATTTTACGTCTTAATTTCATCACCAATGTGAGCAATGCATAACATCGTTTCTAACTTGCACTCATCTAACTTGCACTCATTCATTCAACTTGCATTAATTCATTCATCCAACTTGCATTATTTCTAACTTGCAGTCAATTAGCATTCATCTAAAATCAATTTAGATGATCTTAACCAATTAGGATGATCATTTGATCAATTACAAGGGGATACAATCAAGTTCACACCATTTCTTTTCAATTTTTACACAGTTGTGACGCAAAGGTGATGTCTTGGGAGCCTCAATAAGTGACATATCCTTAATTTTCCATCATTAAGTTTTGATGTGGTAGCCTTACTTGATTAATTTAGTAAGCCTTTGTTGCCACCACCATTATGTTGACCAGGCAGTTCCATTCAATCCAAGGTGTCCTAGTACTATTCTAGTGTTTCCACCTCCCTCCTTTTTTTGTCCCAATATTGTCAACTTTTTCGTGTTTGTTTCCACATGGAGCTTCTTAACGGTTGAAGCTTTTCTAGTTTCCTTAGCCCTGCCTTTAGATTGTCGTTTTTTACCTTGTCGTATGCTCTCCATTGCTGCGTCTACCTTTTCTCTTGCTTGCCATTGGTTTTGCTTCTCTACTTTTTTCTAACTATCCTTCTATTTTTCTGCTGATTGGCTTATTTCCAACATGTGCAAAATTGAAAGGGAGCGGCGATCTAGAGCCCTTGTGAAAGGGAAAGCTCTAGCCAGGGACGAGCTGCAACGTTTGCTGAAGGTCAAGACAGAGCGAGGATCGGAAGGGATTACAAGCTTTGAGTGGGAAGCTAAGTGAGTAGAAGCTGCGTGAGCGCCTCCAGGCGCTGGCACCGTTGCTGCTGCGGAGAGACAACGCCAAGTATCCGCCTAGGTTTTTTGTGGAGGCATTTGGGCTTAGCAATGAAGGACCCATGCGCAACAAGGTCACTGAAGCTATGGTGCCTTGCTCTTGGTACAATCAGATATGGCCTCGTGGCGATGGTGTCAACAAAAATCGACACTACTTCAAGCAATGTTGTGATGAAGTAGCCTTGAAGACGTACAACCAATGCTACATGGAGGTGTATGGGGAAGCTCTAGACAACAAGGCCTTCAATCAATTGTTCTTGCGGTCTTGCATTTACAATTTTAAGGAGGGACACCCAGTCAATTGGGCCAAGGCAGCAGCTCAGATACTTGAGGAGCGTTTCCAGCACGCTCAACTAAATCCATTGAAGTTGAGACCTCCATTTCTCCGGTATTAGGTTGAACGCACTTTGAAGGAGGTGGCAATGTTCTTGAAAGATGTAGGATGCGACACAAGGGGTGATTGTGGAGGGGTCGCTTCCGTTGGCAAAGTCAAGGAACTGCACCAACAAGGAAGTATTGGTGGCAACACGAAAAGCAGTGCTACCACTAAGCTCAAAGACTTTCTTGAGGAGGTGGGGCGAAAGACGGTGGAGCTTCAAGCTGTAGAGAAAGAGCTACAGATGAAGCGACAATCCCTATTGCAGCTGGATGGGAGGATTTTTGACTTTGAGGCCAAGGATGAACGCCTCCACCAGCATGCAATGCTCTTGCGGAACAAGAGTTAGGAGCTACGGGAGATGTGCAGGAGAAGATTCTGAATGATAGGGAGGTCCACTAGATCGGGGGGAGATTCAGGCAAACAACCTGGAGTAGGATGCGGCTAACATGCACAAGACAACAGCAAAGGCGAATGTAGATGTGGCTGCAATGAAGTACAAGAAGGTGGAGGAGGAACTCGGAGACTTCCAGGAGAAGTTCAAAACCAAAAAACTTGCTCAAGCCTCCATCAAGCCAAAGGCGCCTGATGGAAACAATGGATTAGATGCGGGTCGGGACCAGTTCTATAACTGTGCAAACCTTGTCGACGATGCCACTTTAAGTTTGTTGCGAACACCGTCTTTCCTTTCTCTTGTGATTGTTTGTTTCACCCTTGGTGTTTGTGGGCAGAGCTTCTTGTGGGAGGTCATGCTTGTCCTCTGTGCAAACATGAAGGCAACCCTTGGTGGATGGCAGCATGAGGGTTTGATGTGTTGGCAACACCAAAGCCAGAAGCCAGCGAAGACACCACTACCAACTTTTCGTCTACTCCACTTGCTAAGTTGGATAGAGAATCATACAAAGATGCTGACATGTCCATGTTGAGGAAGAGACCAGGGTCTGGTGCATTTAAGGGTGAACTGCCTTATAAAGATAGCGACATTGGATTCAATGGCCTCACATGTCCTTGGTAAGGCTAAGCATAAAACCTCCACTCTTTTGTCTTGGCCTACCAAATACATTTCGGATTTTCCTTGTTTTATTTCCCGAGAGCGAACTTCTAACAAGATAGAAGCGGTTGCTAAAGTTGTGGCGTACTTAGCTCTTCTCATTACGTTCCTTGTGACACTTTTTAGTGTCCACCTACTGTATTGTAGTTGTTTCTAGCAACTAGTTTCGGTGGTCTCCTCCACTTGCTTGACTTGCCATTTCACTAGAGCAGAATAACATTCTGTCCTGCGTTAAACTGCGTCATCGGTGACGTAAACCTCGACTTATGGAAATTAGTGTGGAAATGTGATCCAAATACACATACTGCACGTTAAACGTTTTAACGTGCACGCGTCACTTTTGATGTTGCTATAACGGGTTCTGTCAAAGAGTGTCAACTTGAATTTTGAAGTGACGGTTCAGCATTAAAGATAACAACGCAAGCCAGGGACGCGTCAACTTAAATAGAGCTTTCCTTTGTGGAAAGTAACTTTTTTGGGGGGTTTTTTACCTCAAGGTAGTTTAGTACTGGATGAATTTAGTCACATCCCACGTCATCACGTTTCTTTTAACGTAGAGGGCGTTTAGGGTGGCATGGGAAACGTTCAACTGCGTTATTAAAAACATAGGTCTAGGGTTTAGGTTCTGCTGACGTGGCAGCTAGGTTGTCTGTGAGCTACATCCTAGGGGGTGTCAACACTGACGCCCGCGTTTTGGATGACATAAAAACGCGTCACACTGCGTTTTGAGAAACATATCGACATAGCTGACTTGTTCCCTATGCGTGTAAGCTAGAGCTGACGTGGCGGCTAGGTTATGACCTGGTCTACATCCTAGGGGGTGTCAATAGTGACGCCCGCGTTTTCGGCGACATAAAAACGCGTCACACTGCGTTTCAAGAAACATATTGACATAGTTGACGTATCACATATACATGGAGGCCGTGATTGACGTGGCGGCTACGGTTTGACTTGGTCAACATCCTAAGGGGTGTCAATAGTGATACGCATGTTTAAAGTGAGATAAATTGCGTTAAATTGTGTTTCAAGAAACGTAATCACATAGCTGACGTGTCAGATGTGACGTGGCGGCTAGGATTTTGGTGATGTACATGTTAACTCATGTTTCCACTGTTCATTCTTTGGTGGAAACATTCATCCATGAAGGTCTTAGATTAGGGCTTTGAGCCTTGGTAGGGTTAGGGTGAGCCGCCACTTCGGCGGCTTCTTATCTTGTACTTGGGAGCTTGTTTTCAAGCTTTTTGTGTTTTCTTCTTACTCCATAGAGTGTCTCCCATTGTTTTCCTTATCAGTCCCTTGTTTCTTGTTCAAGTAGATTGAGATTTGAAAGAGTTGTAGATCTCTTGTAGGGCTTTCCAATGGTAGTAAGCACGTCCAATTCTGAGTTATAGGGAGTGAGATATCGCCTCCTCAAGTTGGGGTTGTCAAAGGAGTGCGGCTAGAGGAAGGGTCTCGGATTTTTAGCTATCAGTCTTTGAATTTTGATCCTACGATCTTGAAATTTTGAGGGTAGATGCACAATCAACTTAGCTTTCCAAAATGCTAAAGCACGCCTTAATCCAAGCTAAGATGGAGTAATGGCAACCCATAAACTGAAAGGTACTTCAATAAAATTCGGGGGGGGGGGGGGGGGGGGGGGGGGGGGGGGGGGGGGGGGGGGGGTTGGGGTTTCTCCTAACTTTATTCTTGTTCTCCATCTTCTTCTTGTCTCCATTCTTCCCTTGTTTCTTGAATGATGTGTTGCTATGAACTCATCGTGAGCACAGTGATGCGGGATGTGTAGATTAAGAAGGATCCAGCATGAGCAGCCCCTTACGTTCCATCATAAGTTGTGAGGCTCTTGTTTGCAACGGCTTCTTACAATGGATTCCGTTATTGTTGTTGGAAACTCACTTACCACAAGTTGTTGCTAATATCCGGAATATGTGTGGTCTGTTTTCAACAACAAATGAACACGTAGCCAAGGAAAAGGGGGAGGAGGGACATGGCAAATCAATGGATGAGGAGGTAGAGAGGCAAAGTGGTAGGCAGTCGGAGCCGATGGAGGTTGATGTTACCGTGGCCAAACGTGTCACTATAGGCCTCCTCCAAAGTCACTATATTCCAGTTGCAGTTGCCACGGATGTTGCCATGGAAACTGACAAGGCACATGGGGCCAGCAAGGAGTCTCCAGTTCACGTGTCTTCAAGCTCAGAGTAGTCTCCTGGAGGTTCTTCCAATGCCGCAAGGCTAGATGTATTGGAAGACTTGTCTCTCTGACTCCGGTTGTCCTACTAACACCAAATTCATTAATTTGGGACAAAATGGTGACTTTGGGATTTAAAACCCTAGTTTTCCGGGAGCCTCAACCATGAGCTAAATCCACATTTAAGTCAACAATGAGCTAAATTACCTCAATTATAAAGCTAAATAAATACTGTTCATTGTGAGCTAATATATCTGCTTCCTCATAATGTTGTTAATTATAGGGACCATTGAGGAAATTCCCTTATGTGATGTATGTATAGGGTTATATTATTTCAGGAAACCTATGTGAGGCATGTAGGATATAATACCTACGTTAGATAAACAATTACACGACACATTAAAGTATGCATTTAGTCCACAACGAGCTAAAATTCAACCATAGAAAGCAGTTTCTTCTAACATCATCGCATTATCAATACTCTTCAATAGTGAAGTATGCATCTAGTCCACTTTGTGCTAAAACATATGGCAAATGAAAGCTGTAGCGTCCAACATCATGGCATTATCATTATTTTTCAAAGGCAAATATACCAAACTGGTACGACATAGTATCACATGTTTATTGCATGATGTGGGAAAAATGAAACATTGAAATAAATTAAGTGAAGTAATTGGCCACTAGAATTTCACACACGAGACTTCATCTCCTCTCTTGCCTTGAGTTCTTCCATGGCCTTCATGATCGCGCCCCTCCGCGAAACTGTTCTAGGGTGGGATTCAGCAAAAATAGAAGTCTTTGTCTGAAGTCGAAGAATTGGGTGCGCTAAAGAGGCTCTCATTTGCCTCTTCAAGGTCGCTAGATCTAGGCCTGTAGAGGAACAGGAACGGGTTGGCTGAAATCTTGATATTCGAGGAGGTTTAGGGGCACCACTTGACATTGTCGGCATTACGTGTTTCGAAACACCACGATCTCCATCACGTTGCTCACTAATTGGCGTAGGCAAAGAAATAATTCTAACTAAGGATTTTGTTTCAATAACATGGTCTTTACCAGTATTAACAACAGGATTAGCTAATGTCTCGATTACCGGAGGGTCACGTTTTGACCCAAGGGCCCCGTATAATTGCCTTTGAGGGGTCAATGCTGTCTAGAGCGTTGGAGAGGTAGAACGCTCCCGTCTCGGAGTGCATCTCCTAACCAACTTTAAAGGAGAAGGTGAGTTAGCTACAAATTGATCCCCTCCACTGCTAGGAGGACTATTCACAACATCTTGCTCCAAGTCCCCTCGTGAGAAATCTATAGCCGCAGAAGCAGCATCAGTTGCTGAGAACAGTAAAAACGGTTTGGAGTAATCTTGACCTCTTAATGCTCCACCTTCGGATATGGAGCATGTACCGACCACCTCCCACTTGAAAGTATGGATGGCGCTCCCAAAGAATGACCGTACCTGCAAATTAAGGCCACCAGAAACGGAGCATATTGGTGGAACCTGGAGAAATAATACAAAAAAAAGCAATTGGATCTATTAGATAAAAGATCGGAAATGACAATCAATATAAATGGCAACTCAGGTGGAAGGAAGTTCAAAAATACATTTACAAAAACATTTAAGCATGTTTAAGAAATACATTTAAAAGAACATGTACAAAATAGTCAACAGTTTAGCTCACTGTGAGCCAATTTAGTCCGCCCTAAATGAATTCAGAAAGCCCTATGTTTGCCGACGCCACAAACATTGAATTTTGAAACCCATGTTTTGTGTGGAAAGACATTTACAAAAACACATACAAAATAGTCAACAGTTTAGCTCACTGTGAGCAAGTTCAATTTGTCCTAAATAATGTTTAAAAAGCCTTAAGTTTGCCAACGCCGCAAACATTAAATCTGACACCCATATTCCGTGTTGAAAGCACCATCCCTTCTAAAATGTGATGAAATAGTGGATCGTCTTGGAACAGAGGAGGGACTCCGATTCTGTTTACATCAACGTACTCAACTAGTTTTCCATTTCTCGCATTCCTGTCCAACGTTGACAACCATGGGGCCAATATGGACATAAGAACGCAATCGTCCGCATCTTTCTCAACCCATGACTCTAAGAAAACCGCATTTCCAGTGTTGTTACATATACTCTTCTCTGGACTATCATCAATAAGGATTGTGTTTGCACTGCTGTAGGTGGAACTCTCCCCGAAAAGGCCCCTTAACAAAGTTTTGAGAAAAATCGGCTTGTCTCCGTCCGGGTTCTTCAAGATAGTACGACGAGATGTTTCAATACAGTCGCAATCTGCTTGACTAAGTATAAGCAAAGGCATTGGCAAGCCATTGAACAGGTAATTCACAACATCCATCGCTGTCATGCACTTCATCGAACTCCATACGACGACATGAGCGAAAGTGTTCACTAATGATATAAATCTGAAAATCCCGGCCGAACATACACAGACTAGGTTAACGTGGTTCGTCACTAAGTCCTTCAATCCACTCCGCCTGTCGATGCATTTACTTAGAATTCCATTAATGTCCAATACAACGTTCAGCCACTTCTTGGGAGCTACACCCTTAAGACCTCGTGAGACCTTTGTAGACGCTTCAGCCTGGAAAAGCAATGAAACAAGACAAAAACCGTTACCTGATGAAATGCAGAAGGACAAAAAGGCGAGGACAACTTGAATTTCTGATTTGAACAATTTGAACGCAATTCCACCTCGCTAACCAGAGATTTAACAGCAACCGGGCGATGAACATAGTCAGTTGCTTCTAGCTGGCCATCCATTCAGAACAACAATTTAAACAAGTCAAGTTCTTGTAAAAGTCAAAACATTTCTAATGTGAAACAATAACTACAGTGAATACAATATTTGTATTAGGCTGAAATGGAAACCCGGATGAGAAGTTGTAAGCTTTATAAATGATGTCACACTTCAAATTGTTTGTACAATCACTTATCATTCAGAAAAGGTAAACTATTTAAGCAGATAACTATGCAGTCCTTACACTTAGAGGTTAAGATTCACGTAAATCCCAGAACCGCATACCTCATGACCGTCTGCACCCTTCTGGATCTCCAAGAAAATGGGCAAAGCATCTTGGAGTGACAGTGATACCTCCGGGGAGTCCTCATAATCTAACAACTCCTCGTCTTTGCCATCTGTAGGTGCATTTGTATCCAAGTGGCAATCTGAGGGCCCTTCCTTCAAGCTCTGCTTGTTCACCAAGGTACCCTGCCCCTGCTCAGACACATTAGAAATGTTTTTAACAACCTCCATCGAGGTTCGGTCACCACCAACATTTCTATCAATGTCATCATCCTCATTTGGCGATCGAGGCACCGGGGTGTCTGGCTTGCAGGTGGTCTTAGAAACCGGCGGTGGCAAATCCTCCTCCGAGGCTGTTTTAGCCAAAACAGGGGTAATCGCAAGTAAGTCTAAAGGGGGAGGATTTTCAGCCATAGCGGTGTCGGCGCTTACACTCCCAGGTACATCCAGACTAGTTTGCTCACTGTGAGCTAAAACCGGCAAGTCGATACTCAGACAAGGCTACAAGGCTAGAGCGGAGATGGAACCAGAGTTCTGAGCTACCATAAGAGCGAGCATGGCTTTCATGTCAGCAATCTCCTTGTCGCGTTGCTTGTCTCTCTCCTGCTGTTCCCTGAGTTGAGTCTCTGCCCTCTCCTTAGCCAGCCGAGCCTCCTCCACAAGAATCCGAGTGGCCTCCGCTTCCCTCTCACTCTTTTCCTGTTTCTTCTTTTTCCGCGCCATGTTCCAATCAAACCAATCAATGTCTCTCTTGACGATTGGTTCCCCAGGATGTGGAGCCTTACCGGCGGCGTTAAATACCTCATCTTCATCCTCTGGTACCGATTCGAGACGCACAGCGACAGTAGGAATAACCGGTCTCGAGGATTTGCCCTCGCAATTGGCACTGGGAGAGGGCCCATCTCCATCATTGTCTTCGGAGTCGCTTAGTGGTACTAGGGGAACCCCCATTAAAACCCCGGCTTTGACCTGCACGACAACTGTTTCTTCCATCGGTTCTTCATTATCCCTGGAGTCTTCCTCCTCCGCTTCGGTCCTCCTCCTAGATGATGATCCCACTAGATCAGCTTGGAGGTCTTGCTCAAGATTGAACTTCTTCACTAATCGGCGACCCAATCTAGAACTCTGACTTCTAAAGCGAGATTCAGGTAGAGGGCAAGACTTCGAGCCCGCGGTGCACCCATGTTTAGCTCACTGTGAGCTAATAGCAGCTGCCGAGGCTCTGTCCGTGGGCTAGGCGGCCGTGCATCCTCTTCATCAAAGCCAGCTCCTATGTCTTAACCAAGGTCCTCAGCAGCACCAACATTGTCATCCATGTCATCAGATGACTCCTCGTCTTCGTCGTCGGTGGACAAGTCTAGACCAACAAGACGATCAAACTTGTCGCTCTCAAGGAACTGCTGCCTCTCCAGTGCGGGCTGTGTTTCTTTTGAATCATAGACGGAGTTCTCGTGGATGAAGTCATTGATATCAAGGGATGGTACAAGCTTTGACATATCCTTGTAACACTCATCAAAGTTGTGGTCAATGATTCCATAGTAGAACATACCATATATCTGGAACACATACACATGTCTTAACACTGTTAGTAACCTTCAAATCCGCCTGACTTAGCTCACAATGAGCTAAATAAATACGTATCATACTGAAGAGCTACACATTTGTTTCACAATCCACTGGAAGTGCTAATAAACTTAACCCCCAAAAACAATTGACGCTGCCTCATATTGTAAATCCGCAAACACTTGAACAGAAGGAAATCGTTCTAGTCTAGTAGTCTAAACAGTTAGATATAACATAAAATTTTAAGATAAAACATTTAGCTCACTACGAGCTAAATAGTTAAGCAGGATCTCTGTTCATCAAATGGTTTACTACAAAGCCAACAACACTCAGTGCTTTTATGAATTAGCTCACTGTCGGGAAAATATATTTATTACATAGAAAAGCACATCACCACCATACAAAAATATGGTACCTAATATTATGTATCAACGTGTAGTAGAACAGTAAGCTTCCATTCCATGTTAATAATTAATTTCAATAATCTATTTATCACGGTTAGCTCACTGTGAGCTAAACAGTTTAGAAACAGTTTTGACAAAAACTGAATAAGCTACGCGAAGCATATTCGATTAAGCTCACGTTGAGCAATATTAGAATAGCCAAACAAATCACAAATAGAACAAATACATTTCTAAAAAACAATGAGAAGGAAGCTTACCCGAGCTGCCAACATGCACTTGGTTCCACTGAAGACCCCCCAGAAGTTCTCACCCGGCAAACAAAATGTATTCAGTAACTCCAGGTAGAACTCCATTCGCAATTCCCGAGCATTGAGCCGTAGATGAGCTTCCTTGTACAGCCCATACACTGTATAGTAGTTCGTATTTGGAGCTGTATAAGACGCCTTCACCTTCTTCTTGTCATGTTTACCACCAGCACGCAACAAGAACACCAAGTACAGTTCGTCCTTCCCAGAGATTCGGGTGGTGTGGTCGTTGAAGCGTTCATTCTTAGCAGGTATGTACCTGGAAGGAACTACTGAGTATCCTTTCATGTGCTTCTCTGCGTACGCGATCGCTTGGGCATTTTGTTTCTGCGTAGCAGAAATCCAAACCCACACTTCCGGGTCCGAGATCGAGGGCCCCTTCACCGCCATCAGCTTCTTCAGGAAAGCTTTGATGAAAGGATTATCCACCGTTTCTTCTTCTGTCATGAAACCCATCCCGCGAAAGAAGCTACGCTGAAGCTGGAATGCTTTACCACCCTTAAACCCCTTCTTCTGATTGAAGCGCTCGCAAGTCTCTGGATCAATCAGTTCACCAGTGCTATGCTTCGTTATAAATTCCCTCCACAACATGAAATGATCCTCCGCGGCGGTGATAATCACCATCTCGTTCTTCACATCCGCTGGCCCCTGTACACTCTTACCGTCTTTATTGGGGTCGATATTCTAAAACAGTTTGATCAGAAGCTCGAGAAATTTTTGGAAAAGAACATGTCGTTGAAATATGTTATTAATTATGGATTTTAGCACACATAGAGCATAGCAAATTTTGCAAACACGGTATAAACAATGGGACTAACACTACATTAGCAGAGTAGATTAAAACTAAATGGTAAAGCATATCAGAAAACAATTTACAACAGTAACGTTTAATTCCTAGTGTTCTTGAGTTTGAGGTAGCAGAAATAGATGCACTTCAGTCGGGATTAGTTCACGGTGATAGAAGAGAAGATGTGAATTTAGCTCACTGTGAGCTAAACTCACGACAATTACATTTTTATATCCATCTATGGGTGAGACGTTTATCTGAAATTTCTTTACATTGTAAACTGCGTCATTGTTTCTCGTACTATCCTTTATATTCGTTGGTCTCCCCTGGCTGATCTAGACATTACGGGCGCTAAAGATATTTGTCTCCCACGTAGGTTGAGCGTGGTTGAGATGGTTACACATGTTGTAGAATTTGGATATCCTCACAAGAATAAGAGGATCCTTCGACCACACTATGTATGCATCCCAGGTTTCGAGTTCTTTCTTTCGTTTTTCTCCACATCCTTGGATTTGGAGCTCCTGCGACGCAACAATACTATGTTGTCCGTTAATTATCATAAACTTCCCATCCTTGATCTGATCCCACGACGTTGGCTTCTCTGGCAACAGCTCCATATTGTCTTGCACCGGCATAAGGCAAACTTTCTGTCTTTGATTAATATCACCCATGTGTACGAGCTCCTCCTTCACGGACTTTACTATATCCCGCTCTAAGTTTCTGATGATATTCGTCTTTTGCAATGTGGCACTGCTTCACATTCACCGGGAATGTCGTATTCATATTGAATACATAGGCCTCAGTACAGTCATCCCAAAAGGTCTTTTGAATCTCCGTGAACTTCTCATAATCTGGGACTTCCTTATCGTTCTTCTTAGTCTTCTTCGTCTCCTCTGTTTGCATAAGCACTGATCCGGAACTTCCCGCCTTTGTTGTTTGCTTCTTTTTCCTCTTGGAAGGACCGTCTTCATCTGCTTCTAATCTCGGGCGCTTCGAAGCCCTGGACTTTGCTGGAGTTGGAACTGCCGAGGAAGTTTGTTGTTGAACACTGCCCCGAGATGGTTTAGCAGAGTCGTCGCGGGTAGAGACAACAGCAGCACCCTGTAATGGCACGGGTGGGGCCTTCGCTATGACTGAGTCTGTGATGAAGTGGGTAAGTGTTAGGAAAACCCGTGACAGTCTTTGCCCAAGTGCAACTGCTTTTAGTGGGCCACGGTCAGCACTCTTCCACGAGACCTTCTGTATTTCGTCCATCAAGGTTTCGCCCGATGTTCCTATCAAACTCTCTATCAATGGCTCCGGGTCAAATTTTATTTTCTGCTTCTCGACTTTGATGACCAGAGAGTGGACGTGTGTAATGTCACACTCAGACTTTATATCAACGGCCATAACAACCACGACAATATAACTCCCGTGATGCTCCTCAATTACCTTTCCTCTCTCAACGACACATAGATCTAGATACCGTGGCAAATTCTTCTCTTTGTGTAGTATCCACACAGACTTCTCGTACCTTGAGACAGCGATCGACCAACCTTCGACATGATCTTTGAACTTCCAAAGCGATCCGTAGGAGTGTTCAAGTGAGGCTTCAAAAAATGGCTCATCAGGATTCGGGTTTATGAATGGCTCGATGAAGGGCTAGAGGTGACTCATATCATACCCGTCCGGCATGAGAACTTTAGGTGTGATTATCATTAGCAATGAACATAAAGTACTCAGTTAAATTATTTAGCTCACAGTGAGCTAAATAAAACTAGTTCTACACTTCTAGTAAGCTATCATCACAATCTTCTAAGTAGACTTTAGAAACATGTTATTGATATCACAATTTATACATTGATATTCTAAATGATTTAGTTCACTGTGAGCTAAACTTTTTACCGTTGTGGATCCTCCGCAAGATGCTCAAAGATTACTTTGGAGTGACTGTAGATGAAAATCAGAACCCGAATTCAGAAAACAAAAGTTAATTAGATTCAAATCCAAAGGGACACTTTCAGCACGTTCCCTGCTTTTTAGACTACAATCAAAACATAATTTAGCTCACAGTGAGCTAAATTGTATTGCATCTACAATAATGTAACACCTTAATGATGGTATCTTCTGTCTCGAGAGGCTATGTATTTAGCTCACAATGAGCTAAATTAGAGCCGTATTCTAATTTCAGGATGATCCACTTTCTTCAAACCTCATCTTAATTTGTCCAAATGCTTGAAGTAAGCGTAGTATGTTACTAGTTTTCCAGACAAATAGGTTGAATGTGAGCTAAATTGATATTTGTTTGGGCGTAATTTAGCTCACTATGAGCGAAGGTGGTGTTCATTGGTCAAGAAGTTCTCTTATTTTGAACTAAGCAATTCTAAATGCTAGTTTCATTTAGCTCACTATGAGCTAAATTGTGCTATATCAGATAGAGGTTTAGCTCACAATGAGCAAAATAATACTTGGCCTCGGGATTATACTGCTACCCTTTAGATACATTATTGAAGATTCGACCAACTTTAGCTCACTGTGAGCTAAATATCTCTTGTACTTATTGTTTATCAACGCACTATAGGCTTACTTTGCATCTAATTAGTTAGAGTTTACCTCACAGTGAGCTAAACTTTTATTTATATTAATTTGTAACTGTGTGTTAAATCTACTTTATATCTTACATATCAATATGAAACATACAAACCTGTATATTTATAGACTTCTCTGTAGCACGACGTGGTATCCGTATTCCTCCGAAAGGCACTTAATTCACTCTAATTACCCTCCAAAGTAAACCACTCCGTGTTCGTTCCCACGAAGACCTATAGTTTTCTTCCTTTTAGATCATCACGGAAATCACCACCCGAATCCAACCGTATTCCGTCTTTCGACCGGTTGGCCTGGTCCGGTAGTTTTTGCCTCGTTCCTATTTTCCGGCTTTTTAGACTAGTGGCCGGTTCCCACTGATCCGTCTATCCTTTCAAGTGGCTGGATTCTCCACCGTCCCGTGACTTTAAGTGGCTGGACACCCCACTGTTCCTATCTACCACCCGAGAAGTGGAGTAATAATCCTTCCGTATGACTAGGTACCGGTCCGGATAGCTACTCAGTGCCGGTTATGGATACAGAAATCATACTACAATGACATCACCTTACGGTTGTACGGTATTCTAACTATATCATCTCCCTTCCGGATTGGTTCGCAGTAGGAAATCCGGCTTTTATCCCATCTACAGGAAGCGACCGGTCCGTTTCCGGATCTCGGTATACACACGGCCCTCCGTGTCCTGAAGACTACCAGCCCTGCTGCAGTACGTCTCTCCTCCCCTCCGGGCTCCTTCCGGGACTGGAAACCGTCAACACTCAACGCTTGACACTTTCCCAGTCTCTCCGGGCGCTCTCCAAACTATCCCATTGTTCAACACTCCTTTGGAACACTACTGAAGACAATAGTACCAACAAACCATTACGGTAACAAACCTGTCAGCCAGCCGGTCGACACAACAAATCCAAAAGTATATTCTCAATTGCAACAACAAAACGGCGTACAAAAACAAGGCCCCGGCCTTGGAAAAACGTCCAGCTTAAATACTAAAACCTATCGATCCTAAAGCGACCAAGTGGCCCACCGAGATCCAGAAATTCCGGATCTTGGATCCGGGAATCCCGGACCGGTGGCCGCCTTCTATTCCTAGTTACTGCCGCTATCTATCCGGATTGGCAGCCGGGTGCACTTGAGCCCCATCGTTAGTCGCTGCCATTTTATCCGGTCCTTATCCTAACTTCTACTCCTTGTTCTTATCGAACCGGGGACTGTGCCGGGTTCCGTCCAACTGTTCCTTCTTCTGTAATCCCTTCTTCAGCCTCTTTAGCGAGGGGCCTTCTTCCGAAGCATCAGCTGCCGGCTGGTCGATGGCCTTCCGGGCTCGTCCTGCTTGAACCGCCGGGGAGGGAGATCGTGCAGCCACCGGAATTGCGCTGAGATCAACCTGGAGATGTTCCGGAGATCCCTGTACCGGAGCAAAGTCTTCCGGTGGAAGACCTTGGTCCGGTTCCAAAGAGATGTTCCCGGGGTTAACAGTCTCAATTCCAGCCAGGGTGGGCAGATTGTGCAAGCTGTTCAAGGTATCCGGGATAGGATCCTTCAGCGGTTGTCCTAACTCCGGTTGCACTGGCCGGATGGTCGACCGTACCGGAGAGGCTGGAAGTGGCACCTGTGCCGGTCCCCCGGTTGGTGCCGATGGTCTGGGCTCCTCCCGAGCTGCCGGTGGCTCTGGTGGTCTTGACGGACCGTCCTTTCCGGCACTGATGATCTCCACAAAGTGCCTCATCTGCAACCAAGTGTCCTTCATCACCTGCGTCCGGTCGTGCATGAATTTCACGATCTTCGTCCGAACCGGATCCGGTTGACGGGTCAAGAAGGCTTGGTAAACGGCGCACTGATTGGCCACATCCACCGGAAGGGCTAAAGTGGCCTTGACCTCGACGAGCGACTGGATGGCATGGGCTGCCCGGTCACGGGCGTCATTGAAATCCCTTTAGGCATCACGTACCTCCTGTTCGAGCTTGTTAATCCTCTCCCGGTACTGCTCCATCTTGTCGATGTGCTTGGCCTGTAGACTGGCTAAGTCCCGGTGCTTGCGAAGGATGACCAGGCATTCCTCCAACCGGTCCGAGCCCGTAAGGGAAATTACCTCCTTAGCCAATCGGCCCTCCAGCTGCCTAGTTGACTGTAGGAACTGAGCATACGCCGACACCTGCTCCGAAAGGTTGACTAAGTCTTGGCACGGGTCCCCGGTGTGCTCCGGTGGTCCGGTGGGTTTGAAGACTACCGTATTCAGGGTTCGCTTGGTCGGGGTGGGAGTCCGAGGTGATCCGGACGGCTTTCCCTTCTCTGGGCTGGGACGGGGTCTCTTAGCCGGCGTGGGAGAGACCTCCATACAATCCTCATCATCGTCCTGATCAGACACTTCTTCCGGTTCAGCGTACAGTTGCAAGCTCTTCAGTTCATCATACTCCAGGATCTCCTTAGGGTTCAACAGCCCCCGGTGACGGTAAAGGTGAACGAGGAAAGACGGAAGGCAGGTGGCGTGTTTCTTGGTCTTCCGGAGATTGGCTACCTGCCGGTCGACTATCGTCTTTATCATGAGGCCCCAGTCTACGGAGAACTCACCGTCCATGGCTCCGAGGAAAATAGACGCCCACTTGATGGTGATCCGTTTGGGTTTTTCCGGATGGAAAATAGGGTTCATAAACCCTACTACCCTCCGGGCCCTCGCATCCTTGATGTCGTCCAGGTCCCACCCCTCTCTCCTGTCTCCGGACCCCGTGATATACGTCCACACAAATTCCCGGGCCTCCGGTGCTGAGACCTCCCCAACGTTGGTGAAGCCGTACGTATCCCTCCAGTCTTGTGCTGTCCACTGCTCCGGTTCTCCCCGGATGGTTCCTCGATTGTCGGGATTCTTGACGAGGATCTCCTGGGCCGGAAGGGAATGTTTCCAACCCCACGCCTTGTCCAATAGTAACGCATAGCCCATGACATCTAAGGCGGCCCGGAGGAGCTCCATCTCTCCTTCGTCTGCCGGCATCAACGGCATGACCCGTTGTACCTTCACCAACTGTCCCTCCTCCCCCGGTTCTTTCCCCTTTCTACCCATCCTGCTAAGTCCTCCTCATCGTCACTCCGGTAGCACCTGCACGCACGATCCTCACCACAATCCCTCAACTAACGGAAACACTTCTGTCTCACCGTCTCTCTCTTCTACCGTCCCAACCCTAACTGCGCACTTCGCCGCGCAACACAAGGATCCAGCGCGCCACAAAATGACAAAAGAAAGGAGGAGCACGGCTGCTCTTCCTCCTTTTATACCTGCACTCACTCCCGCTCGTTCGTAGCTCATCATGACGGACGGTCGTAGCCTTTCATCATTGGACGGTCGCGACCGGCGGCGCTTTAATGGTTGCAGCCATTCTTCCCGCGTGCATCGTACCCTCCGGCGGTTACCCTTAAGTCCGCGGTATCAAGGTTCCGTCACATGGACGGTGCTTCCTCTCCTTCGACTCAGACGACGGGATCTCACCCGGATGACCTTCCGGTTCTCTTATTTATTCAGCCAACCGTCTTAACCGGTTGTTTCATTTATCTCAGTAGTACTTCTATGTTCTTAACACAATTTTTTTTTAATTTTTATCATTTTTCTACCGGAATTAGTATTCCGGTGTGCCAACCGTGGAAATAACTTTCCACATTCTCTATACCAGTTAACATCAAAATGAGTTCCTATGTAATGCAAATGCAAAAGAAAATGAAATCAGAGGATACAAAGACACAAATATAGAAATACCTTAAAATGAAAACGACAAAAGAGATACAACAGTTTCATAGAATTAGAACTCGGTTGCATTCTACTTTGGGGAACTATGGATTGAACTGTACAGATAACAAGCTCTACATATGAAATTATTAGATGCAAAACATCTTGATAATTGAAACTCCCTTGAAATTTGGATAAAAAAATATGTGCTCTCATTGAAAACTATAAGCGAACACTCGTGAATCTACAACAACGTCTGGGTTGATCTAAAACCGGTATGTAGTACAATGTCAAGACAAGAAACATATAGAACACATCATGCACTCTCTTGGGAGACGTAGAGGAACACTTGGAAGAGAGAATATTTAACAACAACAACAGTTTAGACAAAAGAAAAAGTGCATACCAGTACTGCAAAAACAGTAATTTTGGGTGCGGAGTTGAAATTAGCTATGTTGTTCCTTTCCAAAAGTTTACACGTCGGCACTCATATACCAATACCGTGACACATATACATTACCATTTCAATATCATCTAATTCACAGGTTTACTAGATCTATATTGAATCAAATTAACAAATCAGATTCGGTAAAGTTCTATAAAACTTAGACAGAACTCGCAGATTCTGTGCATCACAATGATGATGACAGAATTCAAGTAAGGTCACTCTTACCTTGAATGTCAAAACGCTTACTAGTACAGTTTCACGCAACTTGTGGCTATACGATAAAGAAAAGAGATCTGCACAAAACACGCAAGAGACCAAATATATTAATGGGACAGTTTAGGTCGTCATAGAACACAAACAACGACGCAAAAATGGACACATAGCGACTCGCAAACGTTAAACAGAAAGAATCATTTCTTCCACATAGAGAAACTTAGTATCATACTCTACAGAACTTTGGAACTACAGAAACAACTTCACTGACTATTAACGTTACTTCGGAGCAACAAAAGAAACTAAGGACCAACAAGAAGACCTAGAAATTCGGTACTAAAAAGCAGTAACAATAATAGCACAAGAGGACGTACTTCGGAGCAGAAAACAAGACAATTTACACCCTACAACGTACCTTCAAATGCAGCGCCGCTCACATAAACTCTCCAAATAGTATCGTAACAAGTCGATACGTGAACAGAAGCCACAGCCTCAACGGAGGTTACTCCAGCGCCAAAGATAATCTTGACCTAGGGTTTCTAGAATAGCTAAAACCTACTATGATCAACTATCGACAATTACATGTCCATGCTTGCCTCTACAAACCCATGAAAACCGACCCAAATAAAGAACAAGATCGCTTAAAATCCAACCTAAAAAAACAATGTTGTTCGCCGATAACCCTACATCTTCACACCTCCAACTTCGCTGCTAGAACAACAATCTTGCGCTTCGCGTGGAGAGAGACAGTACAAAGCTGTCTCGGTAATCCGACGCAGAAAGGAGGAGCGAGGCAGTCTCGGGCGTCGGCGACATACACGAAGAGTGTAAAAAAGTTGAAACAACGTCGTGGACTGTTCACGACACGTCGGGCTTGGCAGTGGGAAAAAAAATAGTGGCGGCCGCGGGGAGCGAGTCCAGCCATAGGGGTGGTGCCACGTATAGAAAGAATTTATTGCATTCATAATTTATATTTTCGGGAAAGCAATATCTATAGCAGTAACCGGAACTTCTTCATTTGTGACCAAAAAGTAGTAATATAAATATATAAACCTTTTTCTCCTCTATCCTTTTCTTTTTATTAAGGGGTATTTAAGGTAATTATGGACAAAACGCTCAATTATGGACTACTTTGCATCATCAGTAGACGTCCAATTCATGTGTTATCCCTCAAATTTAAAGACAAAGATGTCAAATATTTATGAAAAAATGCATTCCGCTTACAAGGGATAAAATCATTTGAGTGAATTTTAATATAATGTTGAATAGAGGACATCCAAGTCCCATTGTCATGGCCGAATCTCTCGGCGAGTGGCTGATTGAGAACCCTAAACCCTAGAAACCCTATCCTTAGAAATCTATTTGTTCTAATAAAAGGAAATACTTGCTCTGCAAAATGTGGATCTGTGAAGTGAAGCGGGTGAAGGGAAGATCGTCGGCGACCCGCTGAGTGGACACGACTGCCAGGCATCTCACATTGGGGTGTCCGTCTGTGAGGACTCCGGAGTCGTCGTTCAGAATGAACAGTATTCATGGTCACAACGAATGGAAGTCCTTTCTAGTCGGCTGGCCGCCGACTAGGAGAGCCAACCTCTTCCTCACTGAGCCGACCTCTGGAATTTGACATACATATAAAAATGATGAGTAAATAAGTCCTAGTCCTAGTGATAAAAATGATGTCCTAGTCCTAGTCCTAATGATAAAAATGATGAGTAAGCTAGTCCCAGTCGGCTACCAGCCGAGTAGGAGAGTAGGGGCTACTAGTCCTAATGATGAGTAAATAAGTCCTAGTCCTAGTGATGCAAATGATGAGTAAGCTAGTCCTAGTCGGCTACCAGCCGAGTAGGAGAGTAGGGTATACTAGACTAGGTCTACGTTGGCAACTAGTCGTCCAGAAAACCCTAGAGAAGTGGATTACTAGAACGTTTACCAGTTTACTAGACGAACTCCAACCGGATACTGTAGAAGAAGGTCGCATACTGTAGAAGTTAGTCGCATATTGTCCAATATTTTGTCGTTATGGGGAGGCGGGGTAGCAATGACTGGTTTATACAGGAGACACCGGCTGACATCGAGGAGCTCCGGCCATGGTTTAGGGCGGTGGTTGCCCGTTCACGCAACAGAGCTATTCCTGCTTTCAAATACATCACACGCGTTCTTCAGCCAAGTGCGGAGTGGGATTGGAGTATTGCTCACACAATAGAGTTGTTGGAGATCTTTGACGCTTCCGGCATTGCCTTCCCACTGACATTCGAGGAATCCGAGGAGTCTGAGTAGTCCGAGAGTGTTGGCAGCGTTCACTTCAGCCAAACATGGGAAGTGTCAACGCAAACCATGTCAACTGCAGGGTGGCTCCGCATTGTTGGCGAAGCTTACGACATCTCAGAGGGTGCTGGAAGTCGGTGCTCTGGCCAAGATCACTGGTGCGGAGGGAACGCAAGCCCGCAGTCCACGTATTCGTCGTTTGGATCCGTGCATCCAATTGTCGATACTAGGTGTAGTGCTGTCCGAGCGAAGTCTACTGCGAAGGATTGATCGCTGCATGGCGTTGGCGACCATATGGGGCTTTTCTCCATGTACAAAGGCTTTAGGGTGAATTAGTGAGTGTTGACATTGTCCAGCTCGTTTTCAATAGAGATGCTTCACACACTCAGATAGCTGTAGAATTCATGGTTAGCATTTGTTACTTAGGCTTTAGGAGTAGTGGCATCTCTGATGTATACACAATACAAAGTAACATGTAAAGGGCGGAACACTACCGTTGTACTCCGATAAGAATATAATGAAATGGATAAATATTTTTTCCCAGTTTCTCAAAGCGCATAGTGGTTCTACCAATGTTGTGGAAAGCGTCGGCGGGCAGCCGACTAGAGTAACAGTGTCCACCGTAAAAATCACAGGCCATACAATATAGACCAGCCTCACAAAGTCACCGTTCATGATGCTTATCTAACATGGTTAGAGGCATCGGCGGACAGCCGACGACCACCGAAGAAGGAAAAGTAAGGCATCAGAACAACAAATAGAAGACAAAGCGTAATACATGACTAGTATTGGGTCTATGGTAAAATACAATTCTTATTCGAAGGAATCACAATGTTTACAATATTAACTATAACGTTTACAGAGGAAACCATCACAACCTAAGTCTTCTACAGCTAAGATCACAATCCTCGGCGGGCAGCCGACTAGTCTTCCTCCTCGTCATTCCAATTCGTCGAGATTCCATGCGATTCGAAGTTTGCCATGGCAGCAATCACAACATCTTCGGGTAACAGATGGGACTTTGGGGGGCCCTCATGCGTAGTTTTCTTGGTCCAATGAGTGTATACAACGGATTTACACTCCACCCACTCCGCAAGAGTCAACTCCCTTTCCCACCGTCTTGTCCAGCACTCTCTCGCAACTTTCTTCTTATTTTCCTTCTAGCCCTTCATCGGAGTCCACCATTCAACCTTGAACTTACCGTAATTTAGACCAGGCTCTGTTATAACAAGCTCTATTGCCCTACCCATCCAAATGGGTAGGTGGTCTTCCTTACACGGACGACAAAATACCCAATCGCCACGTAAAGCGTCACGATATGGGTTAAACACAGACGTCCGCGTAGAGTTTTTCGGACCGCAGAAAGGATAGGGCTCCACCTCATCCTCGTCACCGGGACGAATATCCGGATCCGGTATATATTCGTCCTCTGCATCGAATGTGGTGACGTAGTCCCGCTTCCAGTCTGAGATAGGCCAGAATCCTTCCTGTAAGGTGGCGGAATTGGGGGGCAGTGGCTCGTTGACCTCCTTTAAAATTCGCTCCCAATACAGTACATATGGTAACATGTCTTGTGCGTATTTCTTATCCCGAGCCATGCCAGTTCTCCAATACTCAATGTACTTAGATAATCCACTTTTAATGAAATTTCTCTTCTTTGAACACTCCGCTGCCCTTGCCACCTCTTTATCCGCGTTCCTCTTGCCCTCATCAACTTCAACACTACCCCATAAGTGCTTATGAGGAACCGGTTTGGGATCACCGACGGGCAAACGTGGTTTACCCTCTTTGTCTGCCCTCCACATTTTCACGGGTTTGCCAGGTGGAAGCCATGACGGATCAGTTGCACGCTTCTTGTACCTCATCACGGGCCACCCCGCATCCTCCCCATCCTCCACTACATAAAACTTAAAAAGATGCATTTCACTGTGACCTTCGATCGCATTATCTCCGTCGTGATGAAAATCAGCAACATAACTTTTGAAGTCTGCCACTTCCTGAACAACCTCTGGAATAAAGGCAACTGTCTTCTGAGAATCCATGAATGCCTTCATAAGGTCGGCAAGGCAGTATGTGTTCTTTCGCTTAATGAGTTTCAACAGGTGACTGAAGTGGGTGTGATGTCCTCATGTGTGTGTCCCACAATCAGGAAACCAACTGTAACTTCCTTGAATATTCGCCTCGCCGTCAGCAAGGAGCAGAATGCTAGAAGAAACCGGTTCTTGTTGTCCTTCGCTGAATTGTCAAGCTGGAGATACAACTTCTTCGGCAAAGGAACAGCAGGCCTACCAGGCAGAGGTGGAGTGAGTGGCTCATCTCTAGAGGGTGGAATTGAGGGGATGCAACGTGACAATCCATGCATTAGCGCTTCAAAGAATTCATTCTGTGGCGGAGCCTCGAAGAGTGCTTTTGACTCCCGGACAGGTAGTCTCTCCAAGGCACGGAATACCCTGCACAACGAGGAGATTGTGAAATTTGGGTCTTCTGGCCACAGGGCAGTTGCATAGTGTGCGTAGGCGCCATCTCCGTGATCGTGAGTCAGCATTCGAGTACAGGAAATCGGAATTTGACCAAGCCCTGCCGTAGCCTTCGTGATATGTTGCATCCGGGGGATCGCTATTTTCGATGTGTCCATCTTATCGTGTATGATGCATAGGAACTCAGTAGGACTCTGTATAGATTGGGTTGTCCATCCGTAATAAATGTTGCGACAAGCTCGCTGATAGTTCAAATGCCTGGTCCTATCCTCTGTCAAGCTCTGCCACTCGTCCGACCCTCTAGGATACTTGGCAACGAGTTCAACGAGGAAGTCACACTCAATGCACTTGGAGAAATTACTTCCTACCGCCTTGACCTCAACGTTGCGGACGTACTCCTTCCTCATGCGACTAACGGAGGACTGCGAAATCGGCTTCGCGTTGCACTGCTCATTGACCTGAATAGCACAGAGTGAGGCTGATCAGTTGGCAAGTTCGTCATCCAGTCGGAGGGCCGCCGACGATAGTAATCACTACAATTCAATAAACTATCCAAAGTGAAAGAAGATGAGGAGGAACTTACGGCGTTGGCCATTTTGCGCATGTGATTCCAGTTCATCGCAGACGGGAGTACTTTGAGCGCGGCCACTCTCTTCTTGCCAATCATCCGAAACTCATTGGGCATTTAGTCGGCATTCTCATTAACAATAGTGGTCAACGTCGCGCGTGCCTAGACTGTGTGAATCTGGGGACGATGTACTCCGGAATTTCCGTGACTCCCATTGACACGGCCACTTCGCGCCGAAGCCTTGTAGCTGTAGTACGCAGATTTTGATCCTCCGTGAATGATATACCACGCCACTTCACATACGTCAACGTTCGCAAGAGTAACATAGAGCTTCCGCTTGCCGGGTACAGTACGTAAGTGCCCTTGCACAGCAAAGGACATCTCTCGCCCCGCCTCGAATGTTGTTGCGTAAAATCTACGACGAATACGCACAGTATCTTCTCATCTAAAAGTCTAGCAACATCGGTCCTTGCAACACCGCTTTGAGCTCACTAAGCGGCATTCAGCAGGGACAACCATTCGACGAAGCTTAGTAGAGGAGACGTCATCTTTTTGGCGAACTTTCTTCCTCACCGATCGATAGGCATTCTTCGGGACACCATCCAGACCATCGTCCGCGTCGGCGTCTGCTAAATTCTCGGAGAAGTAAGTAATTATATCAGAGAGAAGGTGACCCCCTTCTAAGCGAGTGTGAGTCAGACGCCATCTGAGAGTTGTCATCTGCAGATGATCGTCTTTAGAGTCGAAGAGAACCCCAACCTCTGTATCCCCTAGGATTTCATCATCACATGCCTCGTCCGGTAAACATACTTGAATCATTGCTCTACCACGGACTGATAGGTCATCATTAAGAAGTTCGACATACCAATTTCTCGAGAGGTGGCGGTCAGGATAAGAAGCATCTGAAGTGGAAGGAGTACCCAAGGTCCCGGAATCCGAACCCCAACAATGATCATCTGTGTCTACGTCGGATTCCCCCTGTTTAGACACATCGTCGTCACTGCTGATATTTATTGGAAACCTAGTCCCCATATCCTGCTCAGACGGAGCGGAGTTGCTTTTATCAATTTCTTCATTGTCGTTCCCCAAGTGAGGTTCCGTCGGCAAGCAGCCAACGGGACATGTACCAGCCAACGCGCCGTTCACAAGTGGACATACCTTGTATCCACTCCAAAGTACCAATCGCCCCACAGCACAATCGATCGTCAACACATCCGATAACTCGCAGAAAGCAGGTGTTTCAGAGAATTCTAGATTGACGGACGAAACTCTCACTATTAGAAAGAAGCTGTGAGGAATCAAGAACCCCTCCCACGTTCCTTTAGGAGAGCACTCCATAATGACTCCAGCGGCTACACAACGCTTTGAGCCTCCGGATTCCTCGAGGAGCGCAACTTCTATCTGCTCTGCGAGGTCTAGGAATTCTTGAACGGGCTTGACATCTTCTTCAACATCCGTCGGCGGGAGCCAACGGCGTTGATGTCATTGTCTTCCACCTCTCCGAAAGGCCTGAGGACGGCCGCCTCCCACAATATCATGCGCCCAAAGCAGTTGCTCAAGGACTTCACACCCTCATCCGGAAATGGTATATTCATTTCCATGCTGTCTGAAACCTCAATCACTTTTACCATCACCACTATAGGATCAAATTCTACAACACGTTGGATCACTGCCCTGCTTGCATAATAGAGCCCAGAATGAGTAAGGGCCACGACAACGCCCTTTTTAACCTTCCACCGCCCTGATCGGCCATTCCTTAAAAACATCTGGATCGGCTCTACTTCCATTGCATAAAAGAAGAAGACCTCGTCGGCGGACAGCCGATAGGGTAGACGGGAAATGTCCGTGCCGACGGAGAAAAATGTATCCGCCGACAACGAAGACGACTCGGCGGGCAGCCGACGCGGATCGTACAACTCGGAATGTGCACAGAAATAGTATCCGCCGACGATGACGGACACGTCCGCCGACAGAAATTGCAGGGAACCTTAGGTGAAAAGCAGTATGGTGTCCTCTAACCTGTCCAATCAGAGACTCCTCTCAACCGTCCAATCAGAAACGATAAACGAAGACAACAGAAACGGCAACAGAAGGTGCTGGACAGTTAAGCACATGCGAGAATAATAACGGTCCTCTCAGGAAACGTGTGCGTCAGGAGCACTCTCAGAGGGAATCGAAAGTGCAATGACAGAAATAGAATGCAATATGCGCATCTGACGGAGGGTTAGTTATGAATTCCTAGGAGTACAAATTGGCGCCAGAATCAAATTCAATTTTGCGCGCCTTGAACAGATCAAGATCCCATCATGGCGGCAAGATACCCCCGCCGTCGCAGATCAATGTTAGTTCATTATTACGAATTTGAACGTGGCGATTGGAGCAGCTGTCACATCACATGCCCACGCCATCTTGACTTGATGACGGATTGAAAAAAAGTCAAAACACGTCCCATCAACATCCTACGTGGCGTGATGGGACGGATGTTAGGGATGACCATCCATGCATGGATGGTATGTACATAGCCATACGTCATGACCCATCGGGCGTGACGATTCACTCTCGGGAGGTGGGGGTCTGCAGGGTATACACCCGCTACCCCCGAAATTTCCTCCTCATTTCTAGCCTTCTCTTTTTCAGCTCTCTTTTGTCCTCTTCTCAGCGCTCCGCAGAGGTCGCATCGGCTGCTAAGTTTTCCTGCGTCGGCTGCTAGGGTTGAGGGCGTCGGCTCCTTCACAAGCGCGCGTCGGCTGCTGTTCGTGGATCATCCGCCAACGGTGAAAGGCCATCTGCCGACGCCATGGCAGCCTCCGAGAGTAGGTAAGTTGTCCAGTCGGCTGTCCGCCGACGCTCCCCTTCTTGAGTCCTTCATAGTTTCGGTTTTCTCGCATGGGTTTGTCCTTCCCGTCGGCTGTCCGCCGACCCCACCCCTTCTTGAGTCCTTCAATTTTCTATTTTCTCACATGGGTTTTCCCCCCGGTCGGCTGTCCGCCGATGCAGGGTTTTTATTTTGGGTTTATCCCCCTCGTTGGCTGTCCGCCGATGGGGAGGGGCTGTCCATCCCCCTCGTCGGCTGTCCGCCGATGGAAGGGAGTGTCCATCCCCTTGTCGGCTGTCCGCCGATGGGGAGGGAGTTTTGCGATGTTCCTATCGCGGAGGGCAGTCTAGTGGACTGCTTCGCGGTTGTAATTCCGGCTAAGAAGTGCATGGACAGCTTGTGCTCCAAGGAAGTACAGGAAGCGGCTCCTTGGGGCAGGGGCGAGAACACTCCTGTAAAAAGTGACGACATACTCGACGTGATTGATACGCTTGGAGACAAAGTGATGGAAGAGAAGACGAAGAGCTTGGTTAAGCCTTCACCAAAGAAAAGAGGCGGCCACAAGTCTGCTATAGAAGCGGGCACTGGTACACTCACCCCCGAGACCGGAGTGACACAGGCGACAGGGGAGTCATCGAGAAAGAAGAAGGGAAAAGCAGTTGCTGCTGAGGGCGAGGGTGGGAGACAGAAGAGAGGTGGGAAGAAGGAAGAGGAAAAGCAGACCATCGCGGAAGCTCTCATGCTTGCAAACAATCTCACTTCCAAAATAAAGGACACCGACGTCCTTGCTATGTACCAGACGTTGGAGGAGGGACTTGGGCACTGCTTCCCCAACGGACAACGTGCCCTTCCTTGTCAGATTCCATATGACGAGATACACATAGCTCCCGAAACATTTAAGTACAGAGCGATATTCAGGAAGAGGCAGGATCAGATAAGTCTTTTCTACAAAGGACTTCGAGCAATCCGGAAGAAGCCCAAGCTGTACTCCCTTCCTATGAGTAGTGACCCCAGAGTAAAGGATCCAGTGACGGGCGAGATCATTAAGCTTAAAGGCTTGGAAGCAATTCTTAGACCTATGCCAGCCCTAAATATCAAGTATTCACTTAGACAGGATGACGGCACAGATAAGCTGGTACCTTGGTATGAAGATGAGGGCATCCACTGGTACATAATTGGAGGCCAGCACATGTTTGAGGCTTGTCGAGAACTGGGAGAGAAGGAACCACTGGACTCTCCTATGCGGCAGTATTACCTTAACCACGATATCATTCCTGTATATGCTGATAACAAGGATACCCTCATTAAGGTCTCTAACGCATTAAACATCGAGGTGAAGGATAAAGTCGCCGAAGTAAGTTTTAGGTCCCAGCTGGAGAAGATGCGCGCCAAATGGATCGAGAGGGGGAGGATCGACAAGAAAGATGACTTCAGCGCATAGAAGGTAATTCACATCTTCCTCTTTTTCTGTTGTTTCCATGTAGTTGAAAGTCGTCGGCGGCCCGCCGACGCTCAGGTGGTTTTCCGTATTGTAATTGTGGGATTTATTTATCGATTTCATTTTCTTCTTCCTTGCAGGAGTTCTGCAAGAAGTACCTTAGTCCGATTCTCAAAAAGTCCCCTACGTCCCAAACCTTCAAGCTGCCCTTAGTCTTCGTGTCTGACGAAACATACAACGAGTGGCAACTGGTCTTCAACGCCTGGGAGGAGGGGAGGATCATCGGGGAGGACGGTTTAAAACCAGGATTTCCCCTAAAGCCAGGCCGCCGGGACATAACACTCAACGACATGCAGTACGTGATCGGTCTTCGGGACCACGAATGCAAGAGGCTGGCCAAGGAAATTCTGGACCTTAAAGTGTACGTCAAGGTCCTTGGGAAAGAGGTGGTTCAACGGGACGGAATATCATTGGTGAATTGGTGTTTTCATGTGAAGTACGAGTATGTTGTCCGAAACGAGCTTATGTGCATTTACAGGGGCTTCGCACTTAGGAAGCCAGGGACTGAGAAGCATATTGAGTGGAGCATGGATGACTGGAATTCCCTTCAAGTCGAGAAGGGGTTCAATGATACAATGATTAGTAATATTCGGGCTGACTTGGAAGATAATCCTGAGGGGAAGGAGTGGCTTAAAGGACGGACTCATCCGCTCACGCCGTTGCACGGGCCAACACCAGAATTCTTCAAAGACATTGTGCAAAAGTAGTGGAAGTCGGATGTGGACCAGTCTTCGCAGTCGTCTCTACAGTTCGATGCCCGGATTGCACAGGACCTGGGTGAAGTGTGCACAGCTCTTGACGTTCGCGGAGCATTCTCCTTCAACAAGGCGCAGTATGAGATGTTCGTAGTCTTTGGCTACGATCCAGCGGGAAAGGAGATGCCGAACTTGCGACAACAACACGTTCTAACTGTCGCTGACAAGATTCACCGTGAGGTGGAGGAGGAGGTCATTCAGGTGGATGGGGAGGGAGAAACAATTAAGGTGAATAAGCTTGTCACCCCATCCTTGTGGCTACTCGATGATGATTCCAATTACATTCTTCAAGGCGTGTCAAGGCTGACGGGTAGTTCGTGGACGGTGCATACTATACAATACTTCCCTGATAGTTCCGCCGGGTTTCAAAGGAGTTCTCTCATTGACTCTAGACCCAAGGTTCATGTGTCCGTTATGTATCCAAAAACAACGCCCGGGGATGCATGGAATACCTTCTCGGACTTCACTGGTTTGAAACGTCCGCTTCCTCACTATGTGGACGAAGGAGAAGATGGTCTTGAGGAGGATTGGTCTAATGGAGACTGCCACGCTAGTTACTCTTTCCTCCAATCTCTTCTAGAGAAAGCGATGCAGTTTGAGAACGTTCGGGTGATCAATTGCTGGAGAGGGGGGAACGTCACGGCCCTCGCTCTGGTAAGTCACTGCTGTCTCTTCTAGTGCCTTCGTTGTTTGCTCACCGATCGTCGGCGGGCAGCCGACGCTCATTGCATCCTTCGTGTTTCTTGGGTACAAGATTTCCTTAACCGTTTCGTCTTGTTTTTCTGCAAAAAAACCATTTGACTGTAATTGAGATCGTGCGTACCGAGGAAGAGAGATACGAAGCGCACTGTCGGGTTCGGAATATGACGTTCATTCCGGGCATTTATAACGTGCCCGTCGAAGCTCCAGTTCAGACCACGCAGTCTGGGGCCGGGCCGTCTGTCCCCGCCTCTACTAGAGCCAGGACTAGCACTCTCACGGCTGCCGACTTGGGTGTGAATGCGGAGGAGGCCCATTTGGTCGGGAAGGGTGGATGTATGGGTTCGGGGAAGAATGCGGGGGTTCCCTCACAGAATTTTCAGGACTCCGACGACGATGTCGACGAGGACCCACCAGATGTACCCGACCCAGACGTTGAAGATGAAGCTTACCTTCCAACTGGAGATGTTGAGGAACAGCCAAGAAAGTGGGACGACCAAGCTGAGGCTCGCATTCCAACTGGAGATGCACTGGTAGCCGAGAAATACACGGAGTACTTAGACTATGAACCTGAACCCGACGTGGTACCACTGGAAGAATCGAATCCTCGTTACGTGAACCCACCGCTATCGCAAGTTACAGGGGAGCAAGGAACTGACTCCCTCAGCTTCGGGATTAATTCTCCTACAATACATGAGCAGGAGACTCCTGTCGCCGAGCCAGAACGTGACCTAGACGAGGCGGGGCCTCCAAAGAAGATGCACGTTCTTCTAGCATCGAGGCCTGACGATGAAGTGGTTGTCCGTGTCCAGAAGCCAACCCAGGAGCCTGCAGTGAGCATTGAAGGGCCTCTTCCTCCTGCTGCCGTCGGCGAGCAGCCGACGGCAGACGAGCAAACCTCATCTAATCCCTCTGCCAAGTCCAAGTTGACAGGGAAGTCAATCGCATTCGTCACTCACGGTGTGAAGGGCGCAACTCGGATGATTGGCCCAGATGAGAACCCTCTCGGCAAGACACGAGCATTGAAGAGAAGTAAGACCGATGGTACTGCTCAGGATTCCTCTCTTGTGGGTAACTTATCGCGTGATTCCTCAGGGGTTCAGGAAGGGGAGGAGTCGTCTGGGAAGGGCAAACGGAAGGCTGCTTCGAAGAAGACTTCCTCCAAGAAGGGCACATCTGGGGAACAGCACATGAGTCCCAAGAATGTGGACGCTCCAGAGGACGTTCTGTCACCTCCGCGGGCATCAAAACGGGAGCCTAGGTTGAAGAAGCACAAAGGTGGAGGTCAGTAAATCAGGCCTAGTCCATCTTTTAAATGCCTGCATTGATAATTTAGTGTAGTGATCGGGCGCTAGGATTGTGTTAGATGTTTGTACTGCCAAATATGAATAAATTTTCGGTAAATGCCAAGTTGTACGCTCTCCCTTTTTCCAAACAGGGTTGTCTATTCGGACGGACATGGGCAAAATTTCCGGACATAGACGGACGGACGGACGAACGGACCGGTCGGTCCCCGGACACAATCGGACATTGAGGGGAGGAGGAAAATTACTAAGTTAGTTTTTTTTTTTTACAACTTACCTATAGGGGAAACATATTGATGACATGGACAACGAACGATGACGGGGAATTCCACATATGCAAAAGGGGTGCCAGCATGTATAGGGGGCGAGAGCGGGTACAAGGGGGGCGCGAGCGGGTTCAGGGGGGCGCGAGCGGGTTCAGGGGGGGGCGCGAGCGGGTTCAGGGGAGGGCGCGAGCGGGTTCAGGGGGGGCGCGAGCGGGTTCAGGGGGGGGGCGCGAGCGGGTTCAGGGGGGGCGCGAGCGGGTTCAAGGGGGGGCGCGAGCGGGTTCAAGGGGGGGCGCGAGCGGGTTCAGGGGGAATGGGCGCGAGCGGGTTCAGGGGGGGCGCGAGCGGGGTAGATAGTAAATTTTTGACAATGCAAAACAACCTAACATTTTCATCAAAATAATATATTCGGGCTAAGCGCAATGACAAAAGTGTAAATTTAGCATAGAAAAAATGAGATACTCGTGAGCCAAAATACATGGACTTTGCAAAGTTGTATACATTTATGAAAGTAAAAGCATTTCATTACCAATTCAAACCAAAACATTACAAAAACTGTAGTATATGAAAACTAGTCACTTAGTACTAAGTTGTAACTATTCCTATTCATCTGCATCTACTCCCGCTGTGCCACTTGGTCCCGCTCCATCGTCCAGCGTCAAGCTGCGCCTGGCTCTCGTCCGTGTTCGCCGGAATGGGCCATCACTTTCACTGAGAGAACGCAAAATTTGCGAGTTCCTCAATTCTCTCAATGTACGCAATGTCTGTGGAGAGTGTTCCTCCAGAAGAAAGTCAACAGCCTCATGTTTGAAAATTAACTTCCACTCCGAAAGAGACATTTGGACTGCATCACGGGCGGTCAAAGACATGAATTGACCTTCGAGGTCTGTAACCAATTCCCCGTCCTTGTTCCATATGAGGCCTTTTGGGTGATTACCAAGTTGGAACTTCCTATGCTTCGGATCCCAGTATCCATTCAAAGTCTGATAGAAGAAATTTCGTTTTCCTTGGTCCTCCTTCTTTGATCCAATTATCTTCTTTGCCACCCTCACAATTTGATTGGGGTCATCCTCCCATCCCAACTCGTCACTTACATTGCTCTTGAAGACCGAGTGAGTCTGGGCCCGCCAACTCCAAATCAAATCTTCCCCCCACATGTTGCGGTACTGTTCACCTGGTGTGTTTTCGGGATTTCTCTCATGGCTTGGTGGCATGTATGGAGTGAGTCCAAAAACCTCGTACAAGCGTTCATGGAACGGGGATTTGCACACCGGGCAAAATCTCCTTACCAAAAAAATGTTAATTAAACACATAGGATGGAACATGTGGGTACATGATCCAACTGCCCATCCACCCTCAGGACCAAATGTATTTATACACACAGGGCATTCTTTTGAACCATCCATCACCCACGGTTGAGGATTTGGCCAAAGCTTTCTGCTATTAACTCCTTCCTTCATTTGAAGATCATGGCACGAAGTTGCGTTCTTTACATCGAAATTCAACTTGGCCCAATCTATGAGTTCAGGATTCGATTCTTGCTTTGGCATGGTATCTGGATACATATCATCTGCGTTAGTCCATGAAGTGAGGCCAAAATTCCTTCGTCTGTTGTGTTGCAAGTACGATTCGTCGATCTTCTTGAACTCTAATGCAATTTGGCAACCGCGATCAACGCTGAGAATGGTTGCCACTTTCCACTCGTAGTATGCTTTAGCAAACTTAAAAACAAGGAGCCGCAAATCATTATTGGCTCTCTTCAATGTCTCCACTTCTCCCGTTAGAGCATCGGGTGGAAATGACAAGGAATCTTGACTTAATGGTCCATCGATGTCCACATAGGGTCGCGGGTATGGGGCTGGTGGAGGCAATATCACTCCAACTCGTCGTCGTTTTGCTGGAGTGAAAATATTCTCCAACACACCGGCCGTTGCAACATCAACCGTGTTGTTGATGTAAGATTCATCCACCAACATTGGATCTTGAACTACAGGTATATCATTCGCTTGAGAAGACTGAGGTCTTTCTCGTTCTTGCAATTGATTGCGCAAATCTGATAGTACTGCATCTTTTGCTGCTGATTCCAATCGTAGTTTTCGGATGGTCTCTTGTAACTCTGCAATGAAGCCATCCTTTTCTATTAGCTGTAATTGTAAGTCCCCGACCTCCTCGGTCTGGTTAGACTGGTCATTTCTAACTAGAACCGGCATGCCAAGAACCATCGTAGGTTCAGTTCCGACCACGTCCAAATTAGCTGCCGTATTTGGATTGTTTTCCACGAAGATGTTGTTCGCATCGTCGTGAGGTTCTATGACGTCCGCTGGATGGTTCATTGGAGGCTCTACAGCCATATTTGCTGGTGCTGCAATTCTACGTTGTGGACGTTCTCCACGACGACCATCGGAATCAGAATCTGGTTTAGACTCTGCTGTATCAGGCTCCCGCACTTGTGTTTTTTCCTTCATTTTTTTCCCCAGGCCACCATCTGCGTATTTCCTTTGTTTGGGAATGTCACGCTCTGTCGGCGCCCTAACACTCGGCGTGGATTTGATGGTGGACCAATCCACCACTTTGTGAAGCACCACCTCAGCATACACCATTCTGCAAATGAACAATGGTACTTCATTGCGTTCAACACATCGTTGCTTGTATAGATGCTGGTAAACTTGTATAGAACGTTCAACAAACTCCGCATTCAAGCAATAATAGAGGTTAGCCTTGTCTGAGATCCTGTGTTTTCTGTGCCGATCATGTGGAAATATTTTTGTGATGTGGCACCACTCAATGAATTCCTCGCATGTGGAATATTTCCACGGTTCCGGCTCATCTTGCCAACCTCTAAATGCCAACTTTGTGGGGTTGTTCAGCACATGAAGCCGCTTCTTCATCTTCTTGCCACCACGCTTCCGTTCACGATCTCTGATTTTTTTCTTTTCGGCCTTGGTGAGTGGCCTTTCCTCCGCCGGATCTGGGTATCCCTCCATCGTGGTGTACCGGTAAAGTTTTCTGTGTTAAAAAACACACCAACTCCTCAAAACTTCCCCCAATTGATTTTAAAATATTCCTCCGTGGTTGATTATGGTATTGTAACTATACTTTGTGGCCCACCCAAGTATTCAGCAATAAGCCACCATGAGGTAGTTTAGGGCCCGAATTCCCGGATGAGCGTACAAAATAAGGCTGAAAGCTGGTACGTGGCGTTGTCAAAATACTGTAGACCCCACCCAAGTACTCAGCAATAAGCCACCGCGAGGTAGTTCAAGGCCTGAGTGCCAAGGTGGAGCTAAAAAAAGTGGGGGGGGGAGGGCGCCCCCTTCACTTATATAGTCGGGGGGGGGGGGGGGGGGGGGGGGGGGGGGGGGGGGGGGGGGGGGGGGCGCGAGCGGGGTCGGGGGGCGCGAGCGGGGTCGGGGGGGGCGCGAGCGGCTGAGGGGGGGGCGCGAGCGGGATTAAGGGGGGGCGCGCGCGGGTTTAGGGGGGGGCGCGAGCGGGTCTCGGGGGGGGGGGGCGCGAGCGAGGCAGGGGGCGCGAGCGGGTATGGGGGGGCGCGAGCGGGTATGGGGGGGGGGCGCGAGCGGGTTCAGGGGGAGGTGCGCAAGCGGGTATGGGGGGGCGCGAGCGGGATCAAGGGGGGGCGCGAGAGGGTCCCCCCCTTAAAACAAACTCTCATTTCCTTAGGAGTAAAATTGAAGAAGGTTGGAAGACAATAATAAAAACAAATGCAATGGATTTTTTCACCATTTCTCTCTAAAATAAAATTAAAAATTAAAAAATAAAAAGGGATATGAAAATAAGGAATACTGATTTGAATAATTTGGGGATGAGAAATCAAATTATAGAAAAACAATCATGACTATAATAAGGGACTCGGGCTAAAAAGGGATGAATAACATGGGATGAAAGAAGTTATCAAGATGAATAAATGTCATGGTGGTTAGAAACTGAGTTATCCCATAACGGAATACTGATCTAATGCACCATGAATAATATAATGTTGACTACAAGAAAATTAGTGTATTAATATTAGAATAAAATAAAAAGAATAGCATGGTGTGGAAGAGAGTTCGATTAGAGTTTAAAAAAATAAAAAATATAATGCATTGAACATATGGATCCTACAATGCTCTAACATATAATTAAAAATATAAAGAATTATAAAGAAGGGCTCGATGCCATTGGTTTGGCAAATAAATGGAATAAAATTAAATCAATAGCATGGAGTGGAAGGGATAAAGGGGATAAAATAAAAAGAATAGCATGGTGTGGAAGAGAGTTCGATTAGAGTTTAAAAAAATAAAAAATATAATGCATTGAACATATGGATCCTACAATGCTCTAACATATAATTAAAAATATAAAGAATTATAAAGAAGGGCTCGATGCCATTGGTTTGGCAGATAAACGGAATAAAATGAAATCAATAGCATGGAGTGGAAGGGATAAAGGGGATAAAATAAAAAGAATAGCATGGTGTGGAAGAGAGTTCGATTAGAGTTTAAAAAAATAAAAAATATAATGCATTGAACATATGGATCCTACAATGCTCTAACATATAATAAAAAAACAAAAAAATCATAAAGAAGGGCTCGATGCCATTGGTTTGGCAGATAAACGGAATAAAATTAAATCAATAGCATGGAGTGGAAGTGATAAAGGGGATAAAATAAAAAGAATAGCATGGTGTGGAAGAGAGTTCGATTAGAGTTTAAAAAAATAAAAAATATAATGCATTGAACATATGGATCCTACAATGCTCTAACATATAATTAAAAATATAAAGAATTATAAAGAAGGGCTCGATGCCATTGGTTTGGCAGATAAACGGAATAAAATGAAATCAATAGCATGGAGTGGAAGGGATAAAGGGGATAAAATAAAAAGAATAGCATGGTGTGGAAGAGAGTTCGATTAGAGTTTAAAAAAATAAAAAATATAATGCATTGAACATATGGATCCTACAATGCTCTAACATATAATAAAAAAACAAAAAAATCATAAAGAAGGGCTCGATGTAATTGGTTTGGCAGATAAACGGAATAACATTAAATCAATAGCATGGAGTGGAAGAGATAAAGGGAATAAAATAAAAAGAATAGCATGGTGTGGAAATACGTAGGATTACAGTTTAATAAAATAAAAAATATTATGCATTGTACATACGGATCCTACAATGCTCTAACATATTATAAAGAATCATAAAGAAGGGATCGACGCAATTGGTTTGGGAGATAACGTTTTAAAATTAAATCAACAGCATGGAGTGGAAGAGAGGCTAGAGCTGCATGAGAGGTTGTGCAAGTATAAAATCCCAATACTTTGTATTTTTTATTTGTTTTATTTTATTTTTTTCTCTTAGAAAGTAGTGTAGAGATTTCACTATTTCCAGAAGAAAAATAGAAAATAAAAAATGAGATCCAAAACAAATGGAAGGGGGGGGCGCGAGCGTGTCCGAGGGGGCGCGAACGGGTGGAGGGGGGGGGGGCGCGGACGGGTACGGGCGCGAGCGGGTACAGGGGCGCGAGCGGGTGGGGGGGGGCGCGAGCGGGTACGGGGGGGGGCGCGAATGGGTATAGGGGGGGGGCGCGAGCGGGTACAGGGGGGCGCAAGCGGGTTCAGGGGGGGGGGGCGCGAGCGGGTCCGTGGGGACTATATAAGGTGGGGAGAAGCTCTCGCCCCCCTCACTTCTTCCCACTGCGGCTCCTTGTCCTGACGTGTGAAAACACGCCTTGCTTGGAACTGCTTATGTGGGAAGTCTTCATTGGGGCGGGGGGGGGGAAGTTGTTGAATTTTTTTTTCAGGGATTTACTTTGCGATGTCTTCTAGACAAGGCTCCGGCAAGCGGCCTATGTATGTGGACTTGGATGCTCCAGATGCGGTGGACCCTATGAGTTGCGTAACACCTCATGGTTCTAGTGGTTCTACTCCTTCATCTAGCCTCGAAGGGTAAAAAGAAGAAGAGTATTACCAGCGCACGAGAAGGATGACGGTTATCCACCATTGGAGTATACGCATTTCATCAGGAAGGTGGCCGTCGAGTACTACAAGGCCCGTACCATACGAATGTTGAAGGCAATGTACCTTGATCACGGAGAGGATGGTATCTACAACCTCCAACGTGATTTGGAAAGGGAATTTTGGAGCGCATTGGAAGGATCAGAGATGTACATGGATTGCATGACGAAGTATTTTCACAGCCCGAAGTGGTTGACACAACAAGTGAGTAGTGCTACGACAAATGTCATTCATGTGTTTGAATCACATGTCAAGAAACCACAAGGCGAAGAATGGAGCAACCAAGACAAAGTGTTTATTCAAAAACTGACAACGGTTCAAGGAGGCATGTCAGAGATGTTCTAAGGGGAAAACAAAGATTATGCCTTGGAATGAGCAAGCATTGAACTCAGCATTGGAAGCACACATGTATGGTGCATTGATATGGATTCCAGTTACGGCCAAGGTTGTGCCATTATCTGGCTTCAATGCCGAGGGGGGGTATGGCAAAGTGCGAAAAGTGCGAATAGCCAATATGAAGAAAATTCCAATTCACATAGAATTTGCGGGAAAACTTTCCAAGGCTAAAACCGAAGTGAAGAAGCGAGAGGAACGGGCGATTGAGGCCACGGTTAACCCCGTAGAGCATCCGGGTGTGATAAAATTTTGGGCCATTCACGCTAAGACCATGGAAGCTTATACCCTGTGGTGGAATGGAGATTGCCTCCGCAACTTCCTCAAGATAAATGAGAAGGCATCCGAGGCAATAGATTACAAAGAAATTTTGAAGTCGAGGGATATGCCCATGGAAGAGTGCCAAAGAATTGTTGCCTACCGAAAGAATCGGGGAATGTTGGCGTGGAGTCTCATCTACGTTATGGACATAGTCCATAAGGCTGAAATCCTCCACAACGACTTAACGCCATCCAACATTCTACTCCACTTTCCACCTCATGACAAGAATAAAGTATATATTGGTGTGTGCGATTGGGGTGTGGCAAGCAGAGTCATTGAGAACAAGGCCTCCCCTTATGGTGTGATGGACCCCGATGAACTTGTACAAGTAAAGGAGAGGAGGGTAGGAGTTGCACCGGAGTTGTTCTTTTTATATGGCAAAAAAGATGATGAGGAACGGAATTTGGAGCGCATGAAGAGGATGCATCCATGTACGACGCTATCTGATGCATTTTCGGTAGGCCATTTGGCAAAGAAGATATGGAGAGAAGAAGATTGCCCAGAACTCTTCAAGGATTCAATCTCAAAGATTGTATTCTCATCAAAGTTGGATGGCTTGCTTAACGAAGATCCTACAAAGAGGCTTTCACTTGCAAAAGTTGTGAATGATTTGATGAGCCCCCCTTACAACTTCCAAGCTCCCAATGGTTGTTTTAGATACACATTGTAGTTCCATAGTGAATTACGTTTGGAACATTTTGATTGCCTATGTGGCCTTGTTTGCACATTTCGAATATTTTAATAAATCGTTTTTTTCGGCGTATACATGCCTTGGTGGAACATGAAATGGTATTGTTGGTTTTGTAATGGAATGAAAAATTGTTTTTAAAAAAAAATGAAAAAACTGTATGGCCCATTCACCGGGACTGCCCCTCGTACAAGGGTGCCTCCCCCCTGAACCCGCTCGCGCCCCCCCCCCTCTGGAAGCTCGCGCCCCCCCCCTTCCAGAAGCTCGCGCCCCCCCTCTGAGAAGCTCGCGCCCCCCTTTGCAGTAGGTTGCGCCCCCCCCCTTGAAAAAGCTCGCGCCCCCCCTTGGAGAAGCTCGCGCCCCCCCCCCCCCTTGGAGAAGCTCGCGCCCCCCCCCTCGGAGAAGCTCGCGCCCCCCCTGTTGGAGAAGCTCGCGCCCCCCTGGAGAAGCTCGCGCCCCCCCCTGGAAAAGCTCGCGCCCCCCCCCCCTGGAAAGAGAAGCTCGCGCCCCCCCCACCTGGAGAAACTCGCGCCCCCTGCACACGCTCGCGCCCCCCCGCCTGGAGAAACTCGCGCCCCCCCCTCACAAGTATAAATGCCACCAACTTAGCCCAAGCCCAATATCATTTGAAATCATGGCCTCTAGTCCCGGAACTCCTTGTGGGCTCCTTGCTTGAGACTATGTGCATCACATTGGCCTGTGGTTGATGTCTACACATACCATTTTTTTCTCACATGTGTCATACTAACACTTGCAGACAGGAGATCATTGTACTTTTTCAGAGACACGGAGAATGGCAGGTCAACAGCGTCAGTCGACGGCTGAGTGGGCTCCGTGGTGGACGTTCATTGATAAGGACCATGTGAAATGTGTGTGGTGCAATTTCACCTTTCGTTATAAACGACAAAGAGCTTTCAAGCACTATGGATGGGGTGAAGGTTCAAGCAAGAGTCATTGTACCAAGGCCCCCGCCGCCGTATTTAGGCGCTTTGCCAATTGTGGTAATGTAATACCAAAAAGAATGACACATGCGGAGATATACGGCACTGATGGTGGTGATGGCGAGGCACACTTGGCACACTTGGCACCATGTTCTAGCCAGTCTATGCCTGCTGAGCAATCTACGGAAGTGCCTCAGAGAACGGAGGAGGTCCAAGAGGAGAGGATTTCCCAAGTTCAACCGTCTCAGTCAACTTCGCCTATAAGCAGAGGCGATTCATGTACACCAAGATCTATGCGGCAACAAAGTTTTACCGAGGCCTATCAGATTGGGATGCGCAATGAATTGGATGAGAAATGGGCGTCCTATTTTTATGAAGCGAATGTGCCTTTCAATGTGGTTAGGCATCCATCTTTTATCGCTGCTGTGGAGGCAACATCGAAAGCGGGTTTTGTCTACCGTCCACCAGCATACAACGCAATGCGAACCAAGCACATCCAGCCAACAAAGCAGCTTCTCAAGTTGAGAATAGAGGAGAAAACGAAGCAGTGTATTAGCTTGTACGGGGCAACTATTTGCTCGGATGGATGGGACAACGTTGTTCATCGGCCGTTGATGAATGTCATGCTTGTGTGTCCAGCAGGAGATATATTCCTGGGTTCCATTGATACAACGGGGTACAAGAAATCAAAGGCATACATAGCTGGGAAATTGAAAGAGTACATCAAAGATGTTGGACCGCAGAATGTGGTACAGATTTGCTCCGACAATGCTAGTGCGATGTTGGGAGCCATGGACCAGGTGGTTGAAGCTTATCCTCACATTTACAAGCAAGGTTGTGCAGCTCACATCATGGACCTCTTACTAGAAGATTGGGGGAAGGAAGCAACCTTCAAAGAGCTGATTGCCTTGGCAAAACGCATACCAAATTTTATACGTCGCCGTCATGTCACCATGGCTTTGTTTCGCCAATTCAGCCCGAAGTTGTCTCTGTTGTTACCAGCGGAGACAAGATTTGGATGCTCGTACTTGATGATTGTTCGATTGCTTGAACTGAGGGAGGCACTAATCCAGGTGGTAGCCAGTCCGAAATGGGACGAATATGTGGGTACTTTATTCAATCGGTCAAACGGGTATCGAGCTCACACCTTAGCATGTCAAGTACGGAGTACCATTCTCGATGAGACATTTTGGT